>CM076574.1:869793939-870393939 GCA_034641835.2 Pinus albicaulis
TATAATGTTAAATAACTCTAATACAGAGTATACAAGATTAAAACCTGGCTTCTGCAAATTTAATACCTACAGAAATCCAGCTGGGCATTTTGCAATATCTCGCAGAACATTGTTTATGGTGCCTGCTTGGAATTGGCTTAAAAGTGTATCCAAGTAAAAATTTAAACCTTTTGAACTTCTTGGAATGCGTTACACAAGGTAGGCATAAATTTCCCTTGGCCCTTCTGGAGATTCATTGGAAACAAATTCAAAAATATCTCCTACTTCCAGTTGGATCATGTTTATCTCTACATTGAACGTGCCTTCAAATCTAAAATAGACATTGTTTGATTGAGCCACAATTCCAATGGGAGCAAGGAAGCCATATCCCTGTGTCAAATCCAAATTAAAGACCTTACCCCACTGCAAGGTCGATTCCCTTAACCTGAACCGCTCTTCTGGACGAGCTTTTTGTATTGGCGAGGTTAGAATTATGACAAACATTTGGTCATTTCCATGACTGGCCACCTGAATAGGATGACTGTTTCCATGACTGAACCTCACTGGAAGAGGATGGGTTCCTCCAGGAGTTTTGATATCCATTTTGTGATCTTATTTGATAAAATTCATCACTGCTACTTCGCCAAGATCCATATTGTGATCGTTTATCACAATGTATGTCATAGCGCTTGCTTATAACCCCTTCAAGTTTCTCCATACAATCTGAGGCAATAGGTGCAGCAGCATATAAGAAGGGTGTAAATTTGTTTCTTCCAGAGAAATATTTTCACAGACAATGGGACTGACCCAGAGTATACAAAGAACCCACCCAAAGTACACACAAAACCCAACTTGATACAAAAGCCTAGAAACATACATTAAAGCGGTGATCCAAATATACATTGAAACTTTGGGATGTTGAAGCTCCCATCAAATTAGTAAGTGTAAACTGAAAAGTAAATGTAAATGTTTAGAGGGAAATTTAAAATTTAAAATAAAATAAATTTGTAATCACTAATAAAAAAATGGATGGGAGGAAACAAAGAGGAATTTGTTATAATTTCACAAACACCTTATGTTAATGTTAATAGTAAAAAATACCAATTTTCTATATTTAAGTGTGTATTATGTCCAAGTGTGTATTCCACTTTGATACACACTGCTACATACATTTTCTCATTTTATGTATATTTATATATTGAATTGTTAAAAACTAAATTAGAGTGAAAATGTGTTGGTGATGATAGTCATTGAGAGAAACCATATATATATTTTTATTTCTATTTATGACAAGGATATTGACTATGTTAATATGTGTTTTGGTTAATCATTTTAATAGCAACTTCTATGTTGGTTTAGTAGTGATTTTATAGAAGTGTTATAATTTTTGCTTTATAGATGGATTCGTGGACCCGTTTAAGGGTCGTTGAATCCATCTACCTAAATTTTAACATCGCAAACGAGATTCTCTAAATTTTAACACTGCAAATGGACTCAAAAACCCCTTTGTCTCTAAATTTAACACTACAGATGGATTCCAAGAAGGGGGTCTTTGAATCCATTTGTAGTGTTAAACTTTAGAGACAAAAGGGTATTCATAATTTTAACACTATATATAGATTCAGAGACCCCTTTGTCTCTAAATTTTAACGCTACAGATGGATTTTGAGACCCCTGTAGTGAAATGTAACACTCCGGTATCAAAATTTCATTTTTTCATTTTTGTAGTGACACAATTAAAAATTACTAACATAAATGACTAATTCAAATACTACGTGTACTTGTTATTTGGTCATATTTTTATTCATGGACTATAATAGTCATTTACGTTAATCATTATTAATTTTGTCACTTATTATCTAGTCATATATTTTAATCCTATACTAAATTAGTCATTTAAGTTAGTCGCTTTTTGTTTAGTCACTTATTATCTAGTTGTATATTTTATCCCTAGAATAAATTAGTCGTTTTTAGTTCGTCAAGAAAAATTGCTCTAATTTAGTAGTAATTCACTTGAAATAATTGTGGTGACTCACATTTTTAGTCACCTAGTCACTAATTTCATCATTTTCTACTAGTGATATGACTCTCTTAAGTAAAAGCTACACAAATCATACAAGAACCTCTATAAACTTCTTCATAAACATCACAGGCTTCAAACAATTTATACACATTGATGCTTGAATATCATTCACAAGTCCTTTCTGGAACATTCAAAGATCCATAATAGAAAAGAAAAAAATTTCACAATAAAGAGTAATGATCTTGCATTAACTTCAACAATTTAATAAGGGTTGTACTATGTTGATGTGATAATCTCTTGCATAGAACCAATGTAAATATTCAATGAGGCTCTTTAAGCACGGATAAATTACATCACAACATAAGAGCCACTCAAACAGTGACATGTTCTCTACAAAATCATAGCATGCGCACATATATAAGATGACAAGTATGTTCCAAACATGCAAGTCATTTCTCTGCGAACTATATAAAAATATTCAGTCAGCAATAAGTAGATATCAGTAGATAGAAGGCTCTTACTCAATTATTTTTCACAAAAATCTGATGCAATTTCTAAGATCATAAAATGTGTATAGTTAACACAACAAGGAATGCAATTTAAATTCAAGAAGGACATAGATCTATGCACAAAAGAAACATATCTCTGTGTATTCATTTAAAATTATATGTACGGTAATAACCAAGCTTCTCCAATCAATGATCCATAGATTTTACTCCTTATACCTTAAGCACACCTTACCATACAAAGATTATGACAATGCTTTCTCCTTCACACACCCTTGTGTAGACCTATGCGAACCAAAACAAATGAAATGTGTGATACAATGCACAAACCAAATGCTCTAGCTCAATCCTCCTTTTATAGCTATATAGTCTCCAAATAATACAGGAAAAAACCTAGGTGATTATTGATGCTAATGTGGATCATGTCAATTCCTCCATGCACACATGAAAATTATGGGAAAAACCTTGGTTTTTCTCATGGTTTTTTATTTTAACACCTATAGGCATGGCCACACCAACGATAAAGATAATTCTTGGTTATATCCACCCTATTAGCAAGGATTTCCTGTGGCTAAAGGCTTCCATCTGTGTTGTTGGGCACTTCCTCCGTGCGGCTAAGGCTTAGATTAAGCTAAAAGTGCTCCAGTCAATCTAGAATTTATCATACTTCTACCTCCTACCCTCCAACACCTATATACATGATTGTAGCCTTTGTATCACCCTAGCAGTACTTATTCAAACTTCTACAACCTCTTCCTGCACTTACTCCAACAATCCATGTATTCATGTAGATAAATTGAGATAACATATTCCCACACAAGATGACACAACCATCGTGTACTCTCTTCCTACACTCTGCACTAAACAATCCATAAATTCTAAGATGATACCATGTAGATAACCAAGTATACATACTGATATGGGAGATTTCATCAATGCTTCAGTATCAATCCATGGACAATCCTGCACTTACACATCAATTAATTCAACATCCCAACTCAACATTTGTCAACATTCAAGTTGACATCAAGGAAAACATATTAACCATAATGCCAACATTATACATAAATAATAATGTAGAACTGATACTTTATGTGAATTTTAAAATCATCCCTCCTAATTATTGGAGGATCTCCCTCTAGTCTAAGGTTTTCCATGTGTATTTTCCACTATGCTAGGACATGGCCCTCTAATTTCAAACAAGAAAATGAAGTTTTTTGTTTCTCATATATGTGGTGAAAATTAAAATAAACCTCTAATTTCTACAACTAATGATTTAGTTTCAAATCATCAATCCCACCTTGATACAACTTGATTTCCACCTTTGCTTACATCTTGAACAGGGACTATGAATGGTTCATGGCATTCAAATTCAACTTCTCTTTTTTAGGTTATTTCTTAGACTCCTTCTTTGGTTCTACCTAATCTCTTGATTTTCCATTCAATGTAATATCTTAGTTGGCACCTCCATCTTCTCCAATAAACACAAGATTATTAGCTAGGGCCGCCATTAGGAGGCTAACATTATGATTTACATCTATGACTTTGCTTCTAGTAATGCAAAACTATCCTCCACCAAATCGCAAGGGCTATTATGAATAGATTCATCAATCTGGCTAAGGTTTTATAACTTCCTACTTAAACTAATTCGTAGATCCCCTATAACTTGCCACAAATACCCAAAGAAACTTGTTATAATACAAATATGATATGTAAATTACAATGGATATTCCATTGGAAATTCATCATGCTGGATCTATTAAAGTGAACATAAACCTATATTATCCAGGGTTTATTCCATTAAATTCTACATCTATTACTACTGATTTTTGTTATTTATGCATGCAATAGGTAAAATGAGAACAATAGAGAACAATTACATACAAACACAAATCAATCACAATTAACACCAAGATATTCTCTACGAAAACCCTTTTGGAATAAAACACAGCTAGAAGGTGAGGTTTCTCTGCTTTCTTTTGCCTAGAATGGAATTAGTGCAAGAAAAAAGGATAAGGTACTCTCTATGGAGTTACCATAATCTTGTGGCTTTTTGGCTACTAAAAACATAAACGTCCTCCATTATTCTCTCTGACTCCCACTCCCAAGTTGTTCTACTCTAATGTGGAACAAGATACAATCAAGTTGAATCTAACATGTTTTCCTCCTAGTAGCCCAGTATTAACATAGCCTAATATCCAACTAGGGGTTAAGTTTGATGCCCTCAACTCTCAACTAGAGTTACAAATTTGATCCTTCTATATTATTCTTCATATTCTTCACATGGATAGCCTATTTTCCATGAGTAATGCGGTTAATGTGGCACCCTTTTGAATTATGGTCCATCATAATAGGTCAACTTTAGAGAGGCATAAATTTTGCATTCAAAATTTGATTGATTCCTCTCTTAAATTGTTGGAAATTTATCTAAATTTTATAATAATTTCACAAAATTCAACATTTAAGAAAGAATTTTTTTTAAAACATCTTCTAAGGCCCCAAACTAATCTCGAAAGGTTTCAGACCCCAAATTTCCAAATTTAATCCCACCAATTAAACTAATCTCACTATTATATATACTAGTAAATTTTGATTAAAAGTATGACAATATGGCTAAAATTGGTCGTAAGAATTAAATTCAATTTAAAAATTAAAAATTAAAAATTAATTAGCAAAAATTTGTCGATATTTCAATGACATGTCTTGAATGCATCGCAATTTCGATGGTATTCTCCATATTGTCATAAGAGAGATGAAATTTTATGCTCATCATAATACCGATGAAATCTTTCTATCTATCCATTTCGCTATTAATGGAAGGTTGGATCACTTTTTGACTGGTCAACTTTGACTTGGTCAACTACTATCGAAATTTCAATGGTAATTAAATTTATAAATATGTTTCTTTTAAGAGATGTTGCAACAATTTCGCTATAACTACAATGGTTTTAAAAGGTTATGATGTCTTTTTCTCAAATATATATATATATAATAGATTTAGTATGTTACTCAATTTTATAACATAATTGAGAAGAATGTCAACAAACATTAGTTGGAGAGGGGGTTGTCAAGGGGATGATTGTAGAGGTCATTTCCCTTGCACTAAATGTGTGGTTATATGTATTGTTGTAACATATTCTGGTACACTGAAAATTTCAAATGTTTGAGTGAGAAATTATTAATTCCTCCTTAAATAAATTCTCAAACATATGTTTATTCATGCTTTCAAAAGAATTTTGTTTTTTTAATTATAATTTTAATTTTAAAATAATTGTATTTTTGTAAAAATATCATGGCATATTTTTATGGAAATATTTATTTAAAATTAAAATTTATGTTATATTTGATTTGGCTTTTATAAAATTGGCGGAAATGAAATTTCATACTATTATGAAATAAATGCATTTCATGATGGAAGGCCAAGTGAATGAAATAAGATGACAAACTAAGAGGTAAAATAATTTTACAGCTATACGATAAAATCAAATTCATGGATGCAATGATAAATAATATGCATTTCATGATGGAAGGCTAAGTGAATGAAATAAGATGACAGACTAAGAGGTAAAATAATTTTACAGCTATACAATAAAATCAAATTCATGGATGCAATGATAAATAATATGCATTTCATAATTGGAGGCCAAGTGAATGAAATAAGATGACAGAATAAGTGGTAAAATAATTTTACAACTATACAATAAAATCAAATTCAAGGATGCAATGAATTTATGAGAGAAAATATAAAAATGAAAATTCATATTGAGGTAAATGAATTTCATGGAAGCTAAAGTTAAAATCATATTTACAGAAGTAAATGATTTTTTTATAGGGAAGGAGAAACCCGATATGGGTTTACAAAACCACACATGGTTTGATAAATACGTAAGTAAATTTTACAGAAAGGAAATTACAGTGTGAAAGTAAATGAAATAAAAATTAGTTTTCACAGGGAAGGAGGGGAAGGAGAAATAGGACATGGGTTTACAAAACCACACATAGTTTTGTAAATCCATGAGTAGTGAAAAAAAATGAATGGTTTTGGAAAGACATGAGAAAGAAAAACATGATATAAATGGATGAATTTATCCATAAATTTGAGGAGATATTTTCTGAATCTATTTAATAAATTCATGAAAATACAAATTTATTCATATAATATTTGAAAACATTGGTGAAATATATTTTATGATATTAGTGAATCATTTTCAAAGAGTCACATAAAAGCATAAAGCACGGAAATATCAATTACAGGGAAAATGGAAGAAACAACAACTCTAGATTTTAAAGGCATGGAGATACCAGCATTTAGAACAACAGAATACCAGTAGATTGATGATCATTCTGCATATTTTCAGCAATCATGCAACAAATTTCCAGATTCTAAGGCAGAAGACTTGCAACAATTCCATATTTCCTACAAACTATTAGGAGATTGTCCTATTTTTAGTATATTATTCATAATTTCATTCCAGGATTATTATAATAGCTAGGAGAGATTTTGTCTATATATTATTTTCATTTGTAATATGAGTGGTGTGGGATTTTGATGCCAAGACTCTAAACTTTGTAATAGCTTCTCTTATTGGATTTCTAGTGAAAGTCTTATGGCTCCAGTTTATGACATAATTTGTGTTTCTTGTATGTCTTTCTAGTATTTTCATATTCTATTTCTGCATGTGTTCAGAGTTGCATATAAGAGCTGGGTGAGAATAGATTGAGTTTCAATCTCTCTGAAATACCATGCAGATTTATAATTGTTTAAAGATATTAGTATATCAGACTGTGTGTCTAAACTAGTTCCTCTTTGAAACTAGTTATTGTTTGTCCTCGTATCTTCTCTTGAATATGTTTTGTTGGGACGTATAAATCTTCTACATGCATCTAAATTTCCCTAATTATGATGTAGTCAGGTTGACTACTCGATTATTAGGAATCTTCTTACATTCTTCTATCATAATTCTTAAAAATCTAAGTCATTTTGTCAGGCTGGAAGCTGACACTTTAAGAAGGGACCCTATGAGAGAGGCCTTTAATCATGAATAGGGATTTTCATTGATAGCCAACCACCCCCAATTAAAACCATAAATATGGCCATTGTGCTTCAAAGTTTTTTGTTCGGTGATAGTGAACAACGTTAAACAAGGTCTCGTAATTATTGAGGGAGCCCCCTCTGGTTCAAGGGCCAGATTGAACCTAAATACTGGTTGAGTTGGTTTCCTGGCATAGTTTTTTCAGCCAAGGACTGCCTACGGGAAATAGGTACAACCTGTACCATAAGAGTTTTAAGATAAACAACTAAAATACATTGTAGGAAACATGGACACATTGAAGGGGGGTGAAGGAATATCGTCCCTTAGTAATTCATACATTCATCATCTATTTTTTTTTATTAATTGCATTGGTAAAATTTTATATTTTTATAATATTTGTTATGCACACTAATTTTAATTTTCAAGACTGTTTCTAATTATATAATCAGGTTGACCCCTAGACGGTGGTTAAATGCCATAAATAGTAGTATAAATGTTGTAAAATATTGAAGATGACATATTATAAAATATGATGGAAAAATATTGAAGAAGATGACAATAATAACATAGTACAAGATGATGGCACAAATGAATTGATCCAAGACTTGTTTGGTAGACTATTCAATGATGAGGATGAGGAAAATGAAGACAATATTTTTGGTGGATCTTACTAGAAAAGGCAACGACACCTCTCTATGAATGCTCAAAATAAAATATTCTCTCCACTAATTATGGTTGGTGAACTTAAATATTTTGAATGGTTTGTAAAATACTTGTGTAACACATATCCTAAGGTATGTAATATGTTTCATCACATATTATACATAAAGACTGTTTTTTTTTCCTTTTTTTTGTGTTAATTAATGTGTAAAATAAGAATGGAATATCTACAATTAATATTATTTATAACACTAAATAGTGATTTTTTATGTTGTATATTGTTAGGTGAAATTGTGTTACCATCATCAAATACTTTACCTCACAGGTACCAAGATTTATATGCCATTAGGAATGAAATTAGAATGGAGTATAAAGTTATAGATGCATGTCTTAATGATCATATTATATGTTATGGAAAACAAGCATTGAAAACAAATTGATCACAATGTCAGAGCAGTATATATTGAATCGATCAAATAAAAAAAAAGATGCCTCAAAATATTATTCATCATATTCCCATAATTCCATGTTTGTTGTGATTATTCAAGTGTGAAAGCATAACATAGTTTATGGATTACCGTGCACAGAAGAGACGTGGATATGGTGTTCTTCGAATGCCTATAGATGGCTATGCATTTAAGGAAATTGAGGAAACTGATCACATTTACAGAATTAACCTCGTAATGTTAGGCTTTCATTGCTAGCTAATGGTGTTAATCCATTTGGAGGGATCATATCTATTTAATTAGTATGGAAAATTTTTGTTATGAAAAATAGCCTCCCTCCTTGGATGTTAATAAAGAGGGAGCATATAATGTTGAAAATGATTGTTCCAGGGATTTGTTTACATTAATTTTTTGAATGTAACATTTTTATTTATATTGTTTGTTGCATAATATATTATATTTTTTCATTTACTTATATGCATACATATCACAGTTATTAATATGGGTAATTTCGAAAAATTACTAGGTAAGTACCAAGTTAAAGATATGAATGTATACATTGAGCCTCTTATCAATAACTTAGTAAATTGATGGTCAACATCATTATATATGCTAGATTGGAGGTTTCTGCGGTGTAGTTTTTTAGATGTAAAACTCAGAATATCCATAGTTGTCAA
This sequence comes from Pinus albicaulis, assembly GCA_034641835.2. NCBI lineage: Eukaryota > Viridiplantae > Streptophyta > Pinopsida > Pinales > Pinaceae > Pinus > Pinus albicaulis. The sequence continues at coordinate 869,803,264 of CM076574.1, forward strand.
TTTTAGTCTACGTTTCGAGTCTAAATCAAGGCTTATTTTCAGGACAGCCTGCTAAGAAGAGAAAAGATCAGGGTCAATAAATAGTGGAAATTCGTAAACTAATAAGGTAGAAGAAATTTCATTCCATTGAATACTTGTATGGACAATTCATGATGCCCTAAGACTAACACATTTTTGTGGTATGTAATGTTTCAATATTTCACTTTAATAGTATATAATTATTTGAAGATGTCAGGCATGTTTTTTAAATAATACCTTCATATAATTGATATTAATCCATCTCTTAATAAAAAAATCAAATAAAGAGTACTTTTGCATGTCCACTTTGTGGTTCTAAGATGAAATATTTCCATTCAAAAATTTTAGGAAAGGAGGTTTTTGATGAGTATAGGAACTTCTTCTCTAAGAACCATATGTATCGCACTACTAAAAAACAATTTTTTAATGAGAAAGAAGAGAGTAGATTAAAACCACAGACAATGACACCTCACCTATGGAAGTTGGAATATAATACAAATCTTCAAGCATGTATGTAATTTGTTTATATATCATATACGTAATGTTTTAAATTCTTATTTTTTATATAATTTATTTTATTGTTTTTTACAATTATTGTTTGGATTTCTTATATGCTTCATCATGAAGGTCGTGAAGGTATTATTAACTGACATCCATGAGGAATGAAGGTATTATTAACTCAATTCATGAGGTTTCCCTACTATGTGGACCTAAGAATATTTCCTTTGTTAGATACAATGAATACCACGAAGAATGTAGTGGAAAAATTATGGTGAATCATAGAATAGGAGGGATAAAGAAATAATCGTCAAAATTTGTAGTGGCATTCAAGAATCTAATCATGCAATGAAATTGTGATTCGATCAAATAGAGATGGAGACTAAAATGGGCTTCAATGATTATTAATATAGAAGGAAAATAATGATGTAAAAGAGGTCATTCGTAGAATTAAATTTCCCCCAATTTTTTCTTCAAACATAAAAAATATCTTAACAACGAAACATGATTTGGTGGGGTAAAAACACATGATTGGCATACCTTCATTAAGTTCCAAGTTTTTTTTGTCTACTTTGGATTAAAAAAATAATGATTCATTTTTATTGTTACAATCTGTTTTACCTCTATCTCTCTCGTATGACTTCGACAAGAACATAAAACAAATTATATATTATCTCTAGGTTTTTTTGTTCAACTTAATGAAATGTATTTTTCTTGTAATGTAACATGTTTTTTTTATTGAAGCATGTTATTTCTTGTATCATATGTAGATGGTTTCCATAGAAATAAATCCATAAAGAAGATATAAAGTATTAGAATAGGGAAATTCCTCTGCTAATGAGTGAAACACAAAATTATCTACCTCCATCATTTTTCAATGCACAAGAAAACTATACACCAAGTTGAGGAGATTGAATTGTGTGGACATGTACACATAAGGTCAACATGGATGGTGGAGAGGCACTTTAAATCATTGAATTCTTTGGTTAGAGAAAAAGGATGTCTCAGGGGTTCTAAGGTGGAGGGATATATGTTATATCAATATATGGTGTATATTAGTTAGTATCCTCCTAAATTAGTAGAAAATACAGATTTGGATCGCATTTAGGATGTGAATTCCATCAAAAAAATTGAAGGGGGAACACCTATTGGGGAAAGGTAAAATAAGAAAAGTGAGAGGCAATTAAATATTTAATGTGGGGATTATTTATAATACACATAAATTTTAATTTTTTTTTATATCATTCTTATTTAATTTTTATTCTTTCATCAATTATTAATATTGACCATGGTAAGTAATATTTATTGGTGAATTTTCATTTTTATGATAAAGTTGGTCGAGAGTGGGATGCACTTCATATGTACATGGAAAACAATATTGATTGGCTGAAGGTTGTTAGTATGATTTATTAATGCAAGTGTACAAAAAGAGATCACTTTAGTTGCACATGAAAAACAGCCCTAACAACAAAGATGAATGTCAAAATTCTTAGATCTACAATAGGAGGTCGAAATAGATGCAAAATAAACCCAGATCTATGCAAATAAAGCAGCTAAACAGAAAAATGAAATAAGATTTTCTCCAAAATATCCAATGGAAAAGACAAGAATTATAAATAATTTTTTGTATTATGTAACACCTGGAAAGAGAACTGATACAGTCCCCCTCAATGGGATGGGTTCTTGGTTGTCCTCAAACGCTTCAACTTCAGAGTTTCTCTCTCAATGGTGTAGAATACCCAAGACCTATAGAACTCAAAGGGAGCTCAATAAGAAAGAAGAAAATAAAATTAAATCAAAGATAGACAATGATAAGAGGATCAAATTCCAACCATGATAAAAGAATAAAAGGTAAGAAGTGAATGGAAAACCCTCCTATTTATAACAAAATATTGAGTTATCCTTGATAATAGTGCATAGTAAAATATTATTAACCAAGGTATAGATCTAACTGCTTGGAATATTTTATTATATTTTATTGGAGGGAAAAGGAATTTAAATTGGTTAAATCCCTTTATTTAGAAACAATAAACAAATAAAATATTTATTTATCATTTCAAGGATGGGATCAAGAAATAATTTAACAAATAATGATTTATTTTATCATCCATAAATGATTTAGTCAAATTTAGTAAGGAATATTAATTAAATAATGATTTAATTAATTATTCCTAGAGAATAATAAGATAACTAATGATGTATCTAATTATTTCTCATTAAATGGGTTAAATATGACCAGGAATATTATTAAACAGAGGTTTAATTAATTATTCCTAGAGGAAAATCAAATAAATAAGGGTTTATTTAATTATTCATCATGGGATTTTCTATTTGGACCATAAATGACTTAATAAATGATCTAATGCTCAGTTTTTAGCTCAAAATTGAAAGTGCTAAGAAATGATTTGAACCTAAATGCCTGGATAGATCTCGTCTCCCGGATTCCAACACAACTCATTTCATCAAATTCCAAGTTCGTATGAGGGAATTATGGCCTTATGTTCGTTTTCCCAAACATGCAAAAAAAATTAGTAGAACAGGTACAGGGATGATGTGGCAAGTCCAGTCAACTTCACAGGGTATATTCTCCAGTTTCATCCAGTGAAACTGTGACAAGTGTCATCTTCATATTTGAAAAGGTTGCCATGGGAAGTTGAATTTGTCCTCCATTTCTTAATTTGGAAAATTTATTTTAATGGTTCATTATTTTATTATATGGAGGATTTTTGGAGCCAATGGGGAAGGGCCAATTAGCATGCCACGTACCCCCCCCCCCTCCCATGGCATGGCAAGATTCTATGATATATATATATATATATATATATATATAAGCCTGAGTCTGAAACCTTATAAACCGGCGGACTTCACTACATTTGGAGGTGGCGTTACGATTTATCTAGCAGAGGTCGCATTTGGTGGAGTGGCTAACTATTTGGCAAGGTAGACAAATATGGTTGAAAGAAATGTTATGGCGGGGGTTGGGGTCGAACCCCAGACCTACCGCCGGCCAACCTACCGCCTTACCACTCCTATACGATGGGTCTTACCCATATATTTCTCCGCTACCTCTTAAAGTTTCATGCGCCATCGAATGGGGGTTTGGAGGGGGCCATCCCCTTGAGCCATCCCCCTCCCATTTGTTCAAACCGTGGAGAATAGGGGCTAAAGAATCCGACCGACAGAGAAATTAAATTGTGTATTAGCGCTTAAACCTTATGATAATCCGCATTATGTGTTAACTAATCCGCGATTAGTTTTAAAATGCGCTTTGCACTAATTCCCATTTAAAGTGCGCTTATCTTAAAGATAAGTGCATATATATTTAATTATTTACAGTTTAATACAGTGGCGAAGATAACGGAGGCAGATTTTTAGGTGGAATTGCCAAAATTAGTCATGTTAACTGGCGAAACTCTAGTTTTAGAGGAGAAATACTAGGAAAACTTGTTTCTGCCATAACTCATGCGATTTTTGACCAAAATGAGCTCAAGAAGAGTCATTTATAGTAGATTCTAATGTTTTGAAGCCATTGGAGTAGGTTACAGATGCAACAGGAGACTTTAAACAAGAATTTTGCACATTTGAAGCTAATACAAAGGCCCACACTATGAAGCTGGACCAAGGAGATGTAGCCCAGGAGGGGTGAACTCCTTAATCAAAAAATTTTGTATTGAACTCTGTTATTTGTGCTTGTTGTGCACTTGTTTGTTGATGTTCTGCTATTAGTTTCTATGCTTTTGACTTCATGAAAAACACTAAATTTCACAAGTTTAATGATTGTACAATCATATGCTCATGGATAAACTCTTAATGGATAAGCAAACCAAAGAAAAGTTTATTTAAATCTGAAACTGATATTAACACAACAAAAACTAACAATAATTTTCAGATCAAGTTGGTATCAGAGCACAATGTTGTTTTCTTTTTTTTCTTGAATGGTTTTAATAGTTTCAATTTTTGTGATGCTTACAAGGTTGAGATTGCAGAGAGGAGAATGGAAGCTATTGGTAGCTAGTCCTGAGATTAGGACAAGGAAGAAGGTTGATAAATCCTCATCCTCACCAAAAGGCCCACTTAAAGCAACACCTGGAGCACCTCAAATTCCATTTCCATCAGTTGAGATTGAAGAGGTACAAATTGCACAAGAGGCTGAAGTGATTAAAGAAAACAAGATATAGAGGTTGAGCTTGAATCCAAAGCCAAAATTTCAAGATATGAAGAGAGTCATGAAAATTATGAAGAAGAGGATGTTAAGAGAGACTTCAAAGAGATGCAAAGAATGGTTAAATTCATGTATGAAGCATTCATTTCAGAAAAAGCTAGAGAAGTTTCAAAGCCTCCACATGGAGAAGGATCTTCAAACAGTAATAAGGATGAAGAGAAGAGCTCAAAATTTAGTGGAGAAAAGCCACCTCCATCTCCACCATCCTCATCTTCCTCATCCTCATCGGCATCTTCATCTTCCACATCCACCACAAAAACTCATACCCACACTCATTCCAAGATCCCAAAAGGAAATACTCCATTACTCAAGTTGGAAATCAAGCCTTAAACTTCCCACATACAATGGAGAGGTCAATGTAGAGAATTAGATAATTGAATTCGTTAATTGGAAGTATACTACAGAATTCAGAATTTACAAGAAGACGACATAAAGATCCAGTTGGCTTCATTAAGGCTAGAAGGAGCAGCACTAGTTTGGTGGGAGGCAAAGACACAAGAGGAAATGTGATAAGATTTCCATTTCTTGGTTGAATTCATTTATTCCATTAAAATACAGTTTTATCCATTAGCCTATATGCAAAAATAAATTATGAGTTGGCAAAACTTTAGGCATCTCAAAGGCAAAAATTTTCAAGAGTACACTCAGGATTTTAGAAAGAGGCCTTTGTTGCTAGGAGTAAACTTGAATTCGCAAGATAAACTAATGAAATATATAAGAGGTTTACATTCCTAATTCAAACATACTATCCTTATGTTTAACACAAGAAAATTAGGTGAATTATGTGTGCAAGCCACACATCTTGAAGCAAGGGGAAAAAACATTCCTGAAGAGGGTAGTAATAAGAAGTCATTCAAGGATAAGGGAAAAGAGAAGGGAGGAAAATGGAAGGGGAAGAAGAATGTAAGTACCAAGAAATAAGGGGAGAAAACTACATGCAAACATTGTTCCAAAGAGGGGCATGATGAAGCCCATTGTTGGAAACTACATCCCGGATTAAGGCCAAAGAAACCAAATAACAAAGGGAAACAAAATACTACTGCCACTACATAACAAGATCGTAGATCTGATTCAGGAGATGAAACCAAGATAGTCGCCATGGTTAACAAAGGAAAGGAACCCATAGCAAGTTATAGTTCCTCAAACAGTCACAACAACACTCCAAATGAAGACACATGTATAGAATTGTTCCATGTTAGAGTGATTTCTAATAATACAAATATTGATGCATTATTTGATACAGGGTCACAAGAAAACCGGATTTCAGAAGACTTAGTAAAAAAACTTAACCTTGAAATTGTACCACATCATAAACCATACCATTTAGGCTGGATAGTTAAGAATGCCAATTTACAAGTTACAAGGAAATGCATATTTAGATTTTCTATTACTATAAACTTTGTTGATGAAGTCGAGTTAGATGTGGTTCCACTTGACATTTCCGGGATTATCTTGGGAAGTCCATATTTGTATGACAAGAAAGCGGTGTTTTATCACCATGAGAAAAAATATCATTTGATCAAGGATGGGGTGGAGTATATTGTGAGAGCTCATCGCAAGAAACTAAAAATTTATTTAGTTAATGTAGGGAAAATGAAGAGGCTAGTGAATGCAAGTAAAACTTTTGTTCTTATCATGATCAAGAAAAAGGATGATGTTGACTATGAATCTTTTGATGGATGTGATGAAAAACTAAAATATGATTTGTTTGATGTGGTAAGTCAGCATGGAGATATGTTTCAAGGACCAAATGGGTTACCACCCAAGAGGGGAATTCATCATGAGATTCAATTGCAGCAGGATGTTGCACTTCCAAACATTGGTATGTATCGCATGTCAATTATGGAGAGTTTGGAAATCAAGAAGAAAATCCAACAATTGTTAAACAAACGTATCATATGCCCATCTACTTCACCATGTGGTTCACCAATATTTTTGGTTCCAAAGAAGGATGGCACTTGGCGCATGTGTATCGATTTTTGTGCACTGAATAAAATCACGGTAAGTAATCGCTGCCCACTCCCATGCATTTATGATTTGCTAGATTAGTTAAAGAATGCAAATTATTTCACTACGTTAGACTTACGAAGTGGTTATCATCAAGCTATAATATCTTAAGAAGACATTTGGAAAACTGCGTTCAAAATCAGACAAGGATTGTATGAGTGGTTAGTTATGCCATTTGGCTTAACAAATGCACCAACTACTTTCATGAGAGTCATGAATGATGTACTTAGACCATTTCTAGATGACTTTGTCATTTTTTACTTAGATGACATACTTATATTCAGCAAGTCATGAGAATAACATGTCATGCATGTGAACAAGGTATTTGATGTCTTGAAAAAAGAGTAATTACTTTTAAAGATGACAAAGTGTGAGTTTGGTAAGACTTCATTGGTGTATTTGGGACACATTATTGGAGGAGGTGAGTTGAAGATCGATCCTTCAAAAGTAGAGGTCATTTTGAATTGGCCCAAGCCCAATATAGGTAGAGAGGTAAGAAGCTTCTTAGGGGTAGCACAGTATTGGAGGAAATTTATTCCTAATTTTCTTCCATTGCAGCTCCATTATATGCATTGACAAGTGCGAATAAATTATTCAATTGGGTAGATGAATAGCAGAAAAAATTTTATGCTTTCAAGCAAAATATAAGTTCATCACCGATTTTATCTCTTCCAGATCTTAGATAGCCATTTGAGATCCAAACATATGCAAGTTATTATGCTATGGGAGCAGTGCTCATGCAGCATGGTAAGCCTATCTCGTTTCATTCTAAAATTTTTAATGGAGTTATGACTAAATATCCCACATATGATAAAGGGTTATATGCATTTGTACAAAGTGTAAAGAAATGGAAGTATTACTTGATGGGGAAAGATACCATTATCCATACTGAACATCAGCCATTGCAATACTTACAATCACAGTCAAATTTGCAGCAATCAAGCATTTTAGATGGATGGGTTTTCTATAAAAATTACATTTGGTTATCAGGTACAAAAAGGGAATTACAATAAGGTAGCTAATATGCTCTCTTGGCCTATTGTAAATTCATTATTATACTCAAACACAATTCCTTTATGCATGAAAGTTACATTGAACAATATGCAAATGATAGTGATTTTAAAGATGTGTATGAGAGTTTGAGTCAAGGAAACCAAAATGAAGATTTAGATTATCATGTGCATAACAGTTTGTTGTATCACTTGGGAAATTTGTGTATTCCACAGGTAGAAAGAAATAGTATCATAAGGGAGGCACGCACATCATTAATTGCATGACATTTCGGTGTAGGCATGACAATAGCGAATATCCAAAGGTATTGTTATTGGCCACGCATGATTGATAGTGTATCTCGTTTTATTATAGAATGTTATTTATGTGCAACAAGTAAGCCTAGAAATAGGAAGCTTGGATTGTACACTCCACTTCTAGTTCCTTCACATCCTTGGGAGAGTATCTCAAAGGATTTTTTAGGTGGTCTTCCTATGTTAATGAAAGGTCATGATTATTTGTATGTTGTGATAGATAGGTTCAAAAAAATGTGCATTTTTATGTCATGTAAGAAAACCATTACAACTGAAAAAACCACTAATATTTTCTTTCAAAATTTTTGGGTCCATTTTGGTCTTCCTACTTCTATTGTAAGTGATCGAGATTCTCGATTTGTTGGGATTTTTGGTCAAAATTATGGGACATGATGGACACAAAGTTGAAGAAGAGTACATAATTTCATCCGCAAACAGATGGTCAAATAGAGGTGGTGAATAGTACTATTATTCATCTTCTTAGAGGTTATTTCAGCAATCATGCCAAGTTGTGGGATGAATAATTGCACTACATTCAGCATGCATACAACAAGGCAAAACATTCTTCCACAAACACATCGTCGTTTGAGGCATGTTATGGTTATTTTTGAATATCACCATTGGACTTCATCTTTGAGAAATATGTCGCTATAGATGGACATAGTGACATAGATAAGGTAAGGAAGTTCATTGAGAAAATTCAATTGATACATCACACCGTGCAAGAGAAACTTGAAAAGAGCCAAAGAAGCTACAAGGCAAGGTGTGAAAAACACTAAGTTGATCACAAATTCCAAGTTGGTGATGAAATTTGGTTGTAAATAAGCAAAGAAATATTTCAAGTGGAAGGTAAAAATATCAAACCAATTCGTTATGGTCCATTTAAAATTCTAGAAAATATTGGTACAAATGAATTCAAGCTAGATTTGCCTCCTTATATGCAAATTTATTTTGTCGTTAATGTTGAGAATTTGAGATTGTTTGAGCCTCCTTTGAATGATGATCAAGGAGAGAATTTTCAGTTGCCATCAATATATGATTTCTTGCCAAAATATCTTGATGAACTTCAACAAGATCTCATACTTGACAGAAGAATCAGAACTTCAAGATGAGGGAATGTTGAATACCTTAGAGTGGGACTCAAGGGTCAAAATCCTTCAAAGGCCAAATGGTTGGAGATTGGAAGAGTGAGGGAGTTTTACCCTCACTTTTTGAACAGTTGATAGTATATTTTGGGGTCCAAAAGGCTTCTAGTGGGGATGAATCATCTAATGCTCAGTTTTTAGCTCAAAATTGAAAGTGCTAAAAAATGCTTCGAACCCAAATGCCTATATAGAGCTCATCCAGGATTCCAATGAAACCTGTTTCATCAAATTCAGAGTTCATATGAGGGAATTATGTCATGTTGTTTATTTTCCTAAACAAGCAAAAAAAATGAGCAGAAGAGGTACAGGGATGATGTGGCAAGTCCAATCGGCTTCACAGGGTATATTCTCCAGTTTCAGCCAGTGACACTGTGACAAGTGTCATCTTCAGATTTGCCAAGTTTTCCATGGAAATTTTAATTTTTCCTCCATTTTTTAAGTTGGAAACTTTATTTTAATGGCTCATTATTTTATTATATGGAGGATTTTTGGAGCCAATGGGGAAGGTCCATGTACCCTGGCCCTGGCATGGAAAGTGGGATGGAAATTTATATATCAAGGTTGAAACATTATGGATTGGTGCATATATGAATATTATATGATATATATATATATATATATCATATATATATTATTAAGCCTAAGTCTGAAATAATCTAGATAGTTGAACTCTAAGTGGAACTATATGCCTAAACATTATTTTTTGATAAACCAGCAGACTTCACAACATTTGGAGGCAGTGTTACTATTTATCTAGCAGAGGTCACATTTGGTGGAGCATCTAACTATTTGGCAGGGTTGACAAATATGTTTGAACATAATGTTATGGTGGGGGTCGGGGTCGAACCCCAGACCTACTGTCTACCAACCTACCGCCTTACCACTCCTTTTATACGATGGGTCTTACCCATATAGTTCTCTGCTACCTCTTAAAGTTTCGTGTGCCATCAAATAGGGGTTCGGAGGGGGCTAGCCTCCTCCCATGTGTTCAAACCGCAGAGACTAGGGGATAAATAATCTGACCGACAGAGAAATTAAACTGTATATTAGTGCTTAAACCTTATGATAATCTAGATTATGTGTTAACTAATTCGCGATTAGTTTTAAAATGCGCTTTGCGCTAATGCTCATTTAAAGTGTGATTCTCTTAAAGATAAGTGCACTTATATTTAATTAATTACAGTTTAATACGGTGGTAGAGATAACAGACGCGCCTTTTTAGGAAAAATTGCCAAAATTAGTCATGTTAACTGGCGAAACTCGAGTTTTAGAGGAGAAATACTAGGAAAACTTGTTTCTTCCATAACTCAAGCAATTTTCGACCAAAATTAGCTCAGGAAGAGTCATTTCTAGTATATTTTTATGTTTTGAATCCATTGGAGTAGGTTGCAGAGGAAACAAGAGACTATAAGCAATAATTTTTCACATTTGAAGCTAATACAAAGGCCCACACTATGAAGCTAGACCAAGGAGATGTAGCCCAGGAGGGGTGAACTCCTTCATCAAAAACTTGTGTATTGAGCTCTGTTATTTGTGCTTGTTGTGTACTTATTTTTTGATGTTCATCTATTAGTTTTTATGCTTTTGACTTCATGAAAACCACTAAATTTCACCAAGTTTAATTATTAGACAATCACATGCTCATGGATAAACTCTTAATGGATAAGAAAACCAAAGCAAAGTTTATTTAAATCTGAAACTAATATTAGCACAACAAAAACTAACAATCAATTTCAGATCATTTATGAAGTTTGGCTTGAAGAGAAATTGAAAATATTTTGGACCAAGATGATAAAATCATTTTTCATTTTCATTTTCTCCATCGAAGCGTTGATTAGAAACTATAGATTTATCATAATCATATTGGGTTAAATAAACTAATGTCTCTTTATCTTCAATCCAATGTATTTATTCATTGGGTTGATCATAATCTTCATCAACCATATTATCCCCTAATGATGATTGGATTAGGGGCTCATTATTTCTTATTTCTCTTTGAAGAATTTGAGGGTTGAAGGGTATTCTAACTTGATTGGGACTTCTAACACCCCCTTCTTGAACCGGTCTAGCGTGATTTTTTCCTTTAATTTTCATTATGGCCAACTTATTAGAAATAATTCTAATTAATCTAGATATTTCTTCAATTTTTTCTTCTTGAGGATATTTTTTAATTGATTATGTACTAGGTTCGTATTTTTGTTTCTATTTTCTCTTGAATCTATCTTAAATCTAACTTCCCTTGATGCAGTCTGATTGGCTTCAATTTCAAGTGCATCATCTTGCATATCAACTAAATTTCAGGGCCTTTTTTTAGAATCAAAGCAAATTCATAATTAAAACCAACAACATAAGTAACCTTAACAACTAGATGGGATGGCTTAATGTTTGCAGTTGTCTTATTGTCAACCTTGTTAAGCCTTCCAGTGAGATATAAAATATATTTAGTATTTATATTTAAAGCTCCAAATTCTGTAAAATAATAAAGATGATCCCTTTTTTCTCCCCACCATCTCATAAATGCATCCTCTAAAGTTTCTGAGGAATCAATAGAATTAGAAAATAATTCTATGAACCACTTTCTAACATCCCCTTCCGAATACTGGGAAAAAAAAACCCTCCTATACCATCTTCATAATCAATATTGAGATTATCATTAAAATTTTGAAAGGCCAACAGACGCTCTTATGCCATTACTTCCTTTTCTCCATCAAATTTAGAAAAGTATTTAAGGTGATTGTTTGAAAGGTCATGCAAATTTGTAGGAAGTGCAAGGGGAGCATACATACCACGCCACCTGGGTACTATTGGTGGGTGGTGGGGATTTGTAAAGGGAGTTTCTTTGGGGGGGGGGGTGTGGGGGGATTTCTAGCCATAACTTAATCTAGAATTAGAATCTTAGCTTTAGGAGAGATTGAAATCAAATAAAACTTTAATGATGACACGATATATTTAGAAAAATTGTGGAAGACTTTTGTTGAAAATATAATGAAGATTATTCTTTTTCTTCAAAAACAATGGATGAGTGTTCAAAAGAAGAACTAGAAAAATGGGTATTTTATTCTAATTCAACTTCTTGAAATGAAACTGAAAACCATGAAGGATTATCTAAAAATAATGAATCTCTTTTTCATGAATATTTTTTTATCAGAGAGCACTAGAATTTCCTCAAGATTTGGATTCTCGCTAGTATGACATTTTCTTGATGCCACAATTAGAGCTATGGAGTCTCCATGTGAAAGATATTAGCTAACCTTCTCTTATTCACCAAAAAAAAACATGTTCTTTGTTGTTATATACCACGTAAAATATGTTTTACTTTGATCCCAAACAATGATGCTAATAAATTTTGTATCCTTGAGATGTTCTTGGCAAAGGAACTATGCCAAGGCACCTTTAAAAATTAAATTCCTCACTTTAAAATTTCATATTTTAATGAAACTCTCAAGATTTTAGAAATAGATTACGATTTTTAATCTTGTATGCAACAATCTCAATGTAACATCGGCTTTAACCTCATTAGATGACAGTTAAGAAGAATATAAGGAACACAAAAGACCAGGTGAAGACAATTTTCTTATTTAATTTTCTGTAGAAATTTATTAATATTGTTATGTATTACTGGACTCTCATGATCTAACAATTATATCCACTATTAAATACATAATCCCTCTACTTAATTCTTTTCGGAAATTTAATCGCCAATTGCAAACACATGAAGAAAAATAAATCGCACATAACACAGATGTTTTTACTGAGAAAGCTTAAAGCTAAAAACACCAACTATCATATATTATGTATATCATGGATCATGAAACAATATCAAAAAAAAATCTACTCCAAGAGCTCTCAGTACAATATATAATCGTCTCACACTGTCATAGAAAAATTGGCATAAACATGCACCAATTTATTGCCTCCTGACAGCCTGCCTCCACTACGCAATCCCTACTCATGAAGATCCCTGAATGAATTCGATCTTGTCTTGCCTTGACTGCACAATCCTCATTGGCATCTCCAATGTGTGTGTAGTTTCATTTAATGCACCACTATCATCACAACTGATAGTCAAACAGGCCCTTTCACCTATCTCTCAACTGGGTCTCCACTGGATCTGACATGCATGTAGTTAACAGTGGTATTTCTTCAGTTGCATGTCAGACCACTGCTTGTGAATTAATTAAATAATTAATTCACTGATCTTTCACTAGTGTATCGTTAGTTACAACTACCACAACTAAGTTTAACTCACTTAACTGAGTTAAACTAAATAACAACTCACATAACTATACATCCAACTCTATTACAACTTTGTATCACTCAGTTACAACGAAGTCCACTCTACATGTCCCACCAACCAACCTTAGAACTCGTAATTCCTTCAATGAAATGGTTTGCCACATCAATTAACTGAAATCAAGTGCTTCAAGAGTATAGATTATTATTTATTGTCCAATTATTATTAAGGGCTAATAATAATTGACATCTGATCTATTTTTAGACATGCGATCTATAAATAGACTTCGTCCATGCTTCTAAAAATAGAATCTCATCTATAAATATAATTTTCTCAACCATTTATAAATAGACTCCCGCCATAAATAGAATATGCTCACCATTCTAAAAATAGACATACACCTAAAAATAGCCTGCAGGCCCCACGTAGTGTAGGTGCTTAATTTACACTAGGATCATCATCTTGTTGAATCTCAACACTCCCTCTCAACAAGAAAGAGATTATCCTTCACCTCGATCTTTTCTTTATGGTATTCGAATTTTCTCCTGGTGAGCGCCTTCGTTAGAATATCTACATCCCGATCTCCCGTAGGAATGTACTGAAGCAACATGATCTTCTGCTGCACACAATCTCTGATACGATGATACCAGATATCTATATTCTTAGATCTATCATGAAACACATGATTAATCGAGAGTTTAATGCAGCTTTGATTATCAAAATGAATCACAGTAGGATCTAAATGAGAAAAGAACAAACTGACCAGGATCTTCCTCATCTAGATAGCCTCACATGCAGCTTGACTTGTTGCCATGTATTCCGCTTCCGCTGAATTGAGTGCCACAGATCTCTGTTTCCTGCTGTACCAAGAAACAATTGTAGATCCGATACTGAAAACCCCTCCTGATGTGCTCTTTCTATCCGTTGGGCTGCGTGCCCAATCTGCATCCATGAAGCCATGCAACTTCACCTCATATGTCTGTCTGTACCATAAGCCATACTCAGATGTGCCCCTGAGATATCTTAGGACATGCTTTCCCGCCTTCCAAAAGAGCTTGGTAGGATTAACCATCGCTTGACTAAGCTAGTTCATCGCATAGCATATGTCTGGTCTTGTATTAACTAAATATATGAGTGAACCCACCAACTATCGATAGATAGTAGCATCCACTACCTTTGCCGATGTAGCATCCTCTTTCCTCTAGTTTCCTGGAAGAGGAGTATCCATGGGTTTGCAGCCCTCCATGTGAAACTTACCGAGTATCTCCCTTGCATACTTGTCTTGAGACACAAACAGTTCTCCTTCTCGCTGCCATATTTCCAATCCTAGGAAATAGTGAAGGAGACCCATATCCTTCATCTCAAACTCCTTTGCAAGGTCCTCCTTGCATAAGTGTATCAACTGCTCATCACCAGTCAGTATTAAATCATCAACATAAAGAGCAATGATTAAAAGCTTACCCTCCACCACAATCTGGTATAGGTTTGCATCCGCCTCACTCTTAGTGAAGCCAAGTCAAGTGAAATAACTGTCGATCCGAGTGTACCAAGCACAGGGTGCTTGCTTCAGCCCATACAGTGCTCTTTTGAGTCTGCACACATGCGACTCACTGCTGAAGATATCAAATCCTTCATACTTCCCAATGTACACTTCTTCCTCAATGATCCCATTAAGGAACACAGCCTTCACATCCATCTGATGAATGTGTCAACCCATCTTCACTGAGAGAGCAAGGATGGTCCTTATGGAAGAATACCGTGCGACAGGTGAAAAGGTTTCTTCACAATCAATCCCCTTGATCTGTGAGAAGCCATGGGCCACAAATATTGCCTTATACTTCTCAACACTCCCATCAGTAGCTTTCTTTACCTTGTAGATCCATCTTGAACCTACCACTGATTTATCAACCAGCCTTGGAACAATTTCCCAAGCATTGTTTCTGACAATGGAGTCATACTCCTCCACCATTGCATCTACCCATGTGGGCTCCTCTAAGCTTCTGTGGTACGCCTTCTGCTAGTTTTGATGTTTAGCTCTGCGTGAGTGGACTCCTCCACTCCTTGCACCTCCTCCTATGGCTGATCCACACCAAGAGACTCATATTTGGGAACAAGAAGTTCCTCCTTTGCATGCAAGTCTAACTCCCTCTCAAGCGACAACTTCATGGATTTCTCCTCATTGAATTGTATATCCCGTCGCACCATAGTCATTCGATTGTTTGGAAAATACACACGATAATTATGGGGTGTTTCTGTGTACCCCACAAATATCCCAACTTCAGCAGTTCGCTCCAGCTTCTTCCTGGCGTTATTGGTCACATGCACATAAACAAATGAGCCAAAAATCTTAAAGTGAGAAACATCTATTTTCTTACTAGTAAAATCTTCTTCAGGTGTACTCATGCCAAGTACTCTATGAGGACAACGATTTTTCACATAAACCGCATTGTTGCATGCTTCTGCCCATAAGTGCATTGGTAGGCCTTGATCATGCAGCATAGCTCGTGCAACACCCACGATCGTTTTGTTCTTCCTCTCCGCGATCCCATTCTGCTATGGGTTATGAGGCGCTATGAGTTCTCTTCGAATTCCTTCTTTGCTATAGAACTCTTTGAATTCGTTCGAGATATATTCACCACCATTATCATCCGCAGAGCCTTCACTTGCTTCCCCGACTCTTTCTCCACCAATGATTTAAACTCACAGAACTTTGAGAATGTTTGATCTTTCTTCTGCATGAAGAAGATCCAGAATCTACGAGAATAGTCATCAACAAAAATAACATAATACCTGTGTTTTGTTGTTGAAGCAACCGAGAATGGCCCACACACGTCTGTGTGAACTCTCTCCAGGATCACCGAAGCACAGTTCTCCTTTTCATGAAAGGTGGTCTTCACAAACTCACCCATAGTACATCCCTTGCATTGATCTATCTGTGCAAGTGTACCCTTGGGAAGTCCAGTAGAAATATGCTGCAAAATCTTTAGGGCACCATGGTGAAGATGGCCCAATCACCTGTGCGATAATTCGCCCTCATCTCGGCTCACCACTTCTTCTTCTTTGCCCACCATTACAACGCAACCATCTACCTCTAGCTTGTAGATATTCTTGACTTGAATCCCTATCCTCTTGGTTTGACCTGTTGTTTTATGTCGCAGGAAATATTTTCCATCGTTGAAAACAACGTCATAACCTCTGTCCTCCAATAGTGTGACTGAGACCAAGTTCTTCTTTAGAACTGGAACATGCATAACATCTTTCAACAGGTATGGTTTACCTATCTCCCTCTCAAAGGTAATGGTACCAATGTAAATCGCACTATATCATCCATCTTCGCCCATCTCTATATGCATTTGGAGATCTTTCTCCTCCAAGTCACTGAAAAGCTCCTTATCTCACGTCATGTGGAAAGAAGCACCACTATCAAGATACCACACAGATCCCATTGCACTTGAAACCAAGCATGCGATCAAAGAGAAATCAAGTTCAAATTGCGAGGCAAGGGTCTCACCAGCTATGGCTCCAGCAACCTTCTTGTTCTTCTTTTTCTATGGGCAGTTAGTGGCGTGATTCCCATGTTCGTGACAGTGAAAACACTTCACCTTGGACAAATCCAACTTCTTACCTTTAGCCTCGGATTTTTAGTGGAATTTATTCCCCTTACCTTTCCTTGTTTTGGCAGTCAAAGCACAATCCTCTTCATCATCATGCTTTGATGAAGAGCCATCCCTGGTGTTCTGCCTGAACTCCTCCTACACTAGATCCGACCATAGTCGTTCCCAATCTGGTAGTTTTTCCCGTCTGTTGATAGAGTCTTGATAACTGTGCCAACTCTTAGGAAGTCCCAAGAGAGCCAAGCTCACCAAATCATCATCAACAACAATGATTCCCACACTCCCCAGTTCATCTCGACATTGGACAAACTTTGTGAGATAATTAGGAATATTGTCGCCCTTTTCCATTTTGATTTTTCTGAGTTTATCCTTCAGTGCCAATTTCTTATGGTCGCTGCTGCTTTGGAAAAGATCTGTCAAAGCCTTCCACATTGCAAATGGAGTGGATTTCCCTTGAAGGCTTGAGACAATATGGTCTCTCACACCTTCCCACAGAATCCTTCTCGTCTTCGCCAATTTATTTTTCCATGCGTCAAGTAATGTAGCATCTATCGAAGTGGGCTTAGGAACAGAAATGTCGATGAATTCCTTCAAGCCATTATCTTCAAGCACCGCCTCCATCCTATCCTTCAATGCAATGTAGTTTGAGCTGCCCTCGAGTGCATACTCTAATCACAAACCATTGAAAACCATTTCGATGTTTACTCAACTATCTCACCAAGAAATTCTTGCAGCAAATTCGAATTGTTTCCACCAACAAACTCAGCTACTACTTCAATATTGCAATCTTCTTTGCTCTGATACCATGTAGAAATTTATTAATACTATTATGTATTACCGGTCTCTCTTGATCTAACAATTATATCTATTGTTAAATACGGAATCCTTCTACTTAATTCTTTGCGGAAATTTAATTGCCAATTGCAAACACATGAAGAAAAATCAATCGCACATAACATAGATGTTTTTACCAGGAAATATTAAAGCTAAAAACCCCAACTATCATATATTATGTATATGATGGATCATGAAACAATCTCATACAAAACTCTACTCCAAGAGCTCTCAGTACAATATACAATAGACAATCGTCTCACAACTGTCGCACAAAAAATTAACTTGACATGCTCCAATTCTTGCCCTCTGACCTGCCTCCTTACCTGATCCCTAAGTAATTTGATCATTTCATGGTGCCCCAATCCTCATCTCCCAAATGTGTGTGTAGTTGGTCAATGCCTGCCTGTAATCCTGAGTAGTGTGACAGGGCCCCTTTCACCTGTCTCTCAGCGGTGCCATGGATGCGACTTGTGCATGTAGTTAACATTAGTATTTCTTCAGTTGCATGTGAGACCACTGCTTGTGAATTAATTAAATAGTTAATTCACTGATCTCTCACTAGTGTATATTTAGTTACAACTAGCACAACTAAGTTTAACTCACTTAACTGAGTTAAACTAAATAACAACTCACATAACTACACATCCAACTCTGTTACAACTTTGTATCACTCAGTTACAATGAAGTCCACTCTGAATGTCCCACCAACCAACCTTAGAACTCGTAATTCCTTCAGTGAACTGGTTTGCAACATCAGTTAACTGAAATCAAGTGCTTCAAGAGAATAGATTATTATTTATTGTCCAATTATTATTAAGGGCTAATAATAATTAACATCCGGTCTATTTTTAGACATGTGATCTATAAATAGATTTCGTCCATGCATCTAAAAATAGAATCTCATCTATAAATAGAATTTGCTCAACCATCTATAAATAGACTCCAACTATAAATAGAATATGCTCACCATTCTAAAAATAGACATACACCTAAAAATAGCCTATGGGCCCCACCTAGTGTAGGTGCTTAATTTTCACTAGGATCATCATCTTCAAATCGTGTTTAAAGAATGCAAACTAAGCATATAGAATTTAGTAGTAAAATAAGATATACCTTTGATAGAGATACAAGCATATGAATTAAAAGATATCAATGAGTCATATTAATTACTCATAGTCTTCATGAAATCTTGTCCATCTATAAATCAAATGAAAACATTGACACATGGGAAATAACGTAAAATTGATGTCTTCATTCTTTCATTATCATAATTCAAACATAAATACATATATTAAGAAGAAATTGTGTAAATAGAAGGGGTTTATAGTAACATAGAGATTCACAGAGGATTGCAAATTGGAAAAAAATAATCTTTAAAGACTAAAAAACAATTTTTGAATGTTCTTTTTCACTTTACAAGTATTTCTTGATTCCTCTAATTCCAACTCCTATATTTGAACTCTCGTATTCCTTAATATAAATTTTAGCTATCCGTATGAGCTATTTGACTAGTTTTAAGGCCATAGTTGCCAAAAATAAAAGTCAACTTCTATTATTAAGGAGTTGTAACAAATTTAATTGATAGGTGTATTTCCACTGCACTAAACTTTCTAATGGTTGAAACTCAATATGTTGGATTAACTCTCAAAGTATTGTGCTATAGTTCTCCAATTGTTTCTTGTGGGGTAATTGTAATTAACAATTTCCTTGTATGTGATTTTCATCTCAGTGTACTTCTTGTATGATGTAGCACTTGGAAAAAGGGTTTGATGTGCAAGAATAGATAAAAATAATATATTAATTTATTAACAATAATTTAACCATTTATTATTCCATCCATATCTTGAAATTTGGTTCAATCATTCCTAGTTTTCAACAATAATTCCTTATACACTTCAAATTGGAGCAGATACCCTTTGATCTTCCAACATGATGGCAATCCCATCTCTACCAAGTTTTGAAATTTATTCAAGAAAGGATCAAACTTATTTGAACTAGATTTCCTCTAGTTTTGGCTCGTTGTGTCAAATTCCTTTTGTTAATACTTTAGTGTCTTCCATGATCAAAGAGGTTCGATTAGAAACACCTAAAGCCTTCAATTCAGTCTAGGTTTTTGCATTCAGGAACTTAATGACATTATTGACCACTTGTGTCTTATTTCCCAGTTCTTATTGGATATTTCTGATATTTTATTGAACCTGTGAGGCCAAATCATATTCATCATTCACTAAAATTAAATAATTTCATAATGTTGTTATCTATAACATGATATAATCACAAAGAATATGTTTTTCCCTAGTCATTTTCAGTTCTCCCATTCAATTTTCATGGTACCATCTCCAAATATTTCTACATTTTTTCTTTGATTCTTTGTTCTTTAGTTATTAACTTCTCCTTCTCCCTTAATTGATCTTTAGTAATATCAATTTCATTACTCTTTATAATTAACAATTTATCGAGATATCAATTTTTGTCTCTTTGATATTCAAATCAGAAAGAGCCTTGCTAATTGATCTGTAGGATCAATTGTTATGGATGGTTGACTTGAAAAGGAACTTGAACCTTTAAGCTCAATATTATCGTTTTGTAATGCCTGAATTCCTTGTTGTTGTAATTCCATTTGATTGGCCATGAGTATCATTTATGCAATATTTGGTCCTTCTCTTGTTGTATAGTCTCAAGTTATGCAGTTTGTACATGGTCAATATTGATAATTTTTAATTTCTTCTTCAACACTTGAATGTCAATATCTTTATTTCTAATCAATGCTTGTACAAACTTTTCATTTTGTGGGTTAGTACCCAAATCCATTATCCGTTGTTCCAACTCATTAATTTTGATATGTTTTTTTCTATTGGCCACCTTTTCCTGTTTGTATTGATTCTCAATATCGTTTTCCAACATATAAATTTTGCTTATGTTGATTGAAGTATTCATTACATCTCTATGTATCGTTTCTCATGTTTGTTTGTGTAAGTCCATTTTTTCAATCATATTTATATCATCCAATTTGAAATTAAGTATAGTGGGTTAATAATCTCTAACGCTTCTGATTCTTTAAAAATTTGGCTCTAGAATGGCCAAATCCAAATGTCCTTATTAAAATTCTAAGGATAGCAATAACATTATTTGTGAGAGGTCTAGATTCCAAATCCGAGGTACATTTCATTCCTTGCTTAAATATTTTGTTTTTTAACATTCATGAATTGAGAAAACAAACTATTTTTTTAAACTATTCTTGACTTATAACATCCTCTTGTGCCTTTTGAGCACTTGAACTTTCTAATGATGTTGAAGGAATATACTCAATGAAGAAAATAGGCTCACTTGCTAATGTTTCTTCTTATAGATGTACTTGTTTACCCTAATCTTTTGAATGCTCCCCCATTCTTGGTCTCTTTGAAATTTCACTCTCCTCAATATTAGAGATAATTCGAGAAGACTTTGGATGTGTTCTTTTATTAGTCTTCTCTTTTTGTTGAGGGGTTTCAATCACTAACGAGTGAGGAATTTTGTCTTCTTGATCATGATTCTCCATTTCATTCTGTAAGGAAATTCCCTCTTCTTTCAATAAACATTGTACTCGTTCCCAATTATCTTTATTTTCAATCTTATGTAATGTTGGCTTGATGTAATGCTCATAAAGGCAGATCCAAATTGCACCCTCTTATTTGAAACTACATGGTATGGATCATAATTCAACTTTTTTTCCTATTGAAGATCTAATTCTAAAAGCATCTTCTCAACAACTCCTTAAGATGTTCTTGCATTAACAAAAAATGAAACAACCTCTTTTTTTTTTAATCTAAATATGACTTGGTGTTTCTTTGAAGTAAAAGGAATAAAATATGAATCAAGTCTTTGCCTAATATATTCCATAGCAAAAATCCTCAATGTTAAAAAGGTTGGCAACTTGAAATCTTGAAGTTGTGAACCTATATCCTAATAATTGTGTGATTTTCAAAGAGACCCCAGTCTCCAACTTTAGTTTATGGGCATAGTTGTAAAATATTTTTTAATTATGGGAACATTCTAGGTGTTAATCTTCCATGTAAAATAACATAAGCCAAAAGCATAAACATATTAACAAAATCAAGGAAACCCTTATTTTGTGCCTTCTTTCTCACTAAATAAGTCCATTTAGTAATTGACCATATATTTACTTGCTCATCTTATATTCTTAGTTGACTATGTTGAAAAGTAGGATCTTTTAAAAATAAGATAAGGTATACCAAGTAAGATTGATACCTGAAATATCCAATTACTTGGAATTCTACTAGCTAATAATGAATAATACCTGCTAGATATTGAGCATAAATTTAATAAAGGGTTTTGAACATTGTGGAAAAATAGATACCATAAACCCTAGGATTGCCTGGTATACAATTCTATCATAGTCATACTATATAATCATGGACATCATGGTCATGGAATTCTGAGGAAAAATATTGGATTTGTATGGGGATGGTTATTTGGGACCATTGCATCTTTGTCCAAATAACATTGTAATTGAAAAATATTTTCAACAAAGGTTAACTAATTGTATTGAACTGACAAATTTTATTCATTTAGACTTTTTTATTTAGAGTTCTAGGGATGACAAGCCATTCTTAAGATGGACTTGGGATTAATGTAGAATAACACAAACTCAATAGTAGATATCATGGCCCTTTTATCAGATAAGTAATTGTGTACACACCAAGCAACAAAGTTAGGAAAATGATAAGTTTGTGGAATTACAAATTTTTGTTACATTCGATTCCCACATAAGAAGATAGTCATGCAAATCTATAAATCTATCACAACCATCTTTTCCTAACTCATAAGGGTCAAACTAGAAAATAATAGTTTAAAAAATATCAATGTCTCTATCAATCAATTTTGGTTCTTCTTTAGTTGGGGTTTGTACAAATGAAGTTGTTCAAACAATGCAGGTACATTGAGTTTTTGCCTCCACTGTTATTTTATAAAATATAATGAGAAAGTACAATAAATACTTGGATGATGTTAGTTGTGGAGGACTTCGATGCTTTCAGCAGTCCACACCTTCATACTCCTTTAACCGCAAGTCAAAATGACAATTAACCTCACCAAATTCTTTGTTTGATATATCATAGAGTTTTATCCATGTGTCGAGCTTCTATTCAACAAAGATATAATTGTATTACACTTTGTGTGTCGACATCATACTCCTCTAATTGTATACCATGCTAACATACGTTGGCACTTGTTAGCTTATTATCCATTTCTAAGGGGTTGGTGGGAGGGGTGGTGGGTAGGGGTGCAAAATGGTTTTGAAAAATTGTTTGCGGGTGTTGAAATGAATGAGGAGGTGACCTATCGCTGGTGGAAAAAATAGGGGTTTGGATTTCAGTCACCCCCACTTTTCAACGCTCAAGTAAGTTCACTTCCCAAAATGATTGTGAATTGTTGATTTGGTGAGGTTTTTGCTCATTAATAAACAAGTAATGGAAACCAAAATAAACACTTTTATCTAGCGAGTAGGTCATTTTATTGAGTTTTAGGGACTCGAATTAGCACCAACTATCTTGTCTTATCACTTATAGTCGAAATTTCATCAGGATTTTGACTTTTGTTGGATAAGGCTACAATAGGACCTCAGATCGCCGCATTACAATCAAGCCCTAAAATGGGCCTAACAAATCCATAGATATGTTTTTTCACACCAAAAAGTAACAAATGTGATGAAAAAAAATATTATGATCAATTTTATATCAATTTTGTCTAGGTGTTTAGTGTAAAGAAAGTCATAATTTATGTATACCATACAAACTTGATCCTACTTGCCAATTGTAAAGTAGACAAAAGGATGGTGTCCTTGATTAATCCTACCTATGCTTATGTTCAAGATTAAATTGATATTATGCTATGCTACAATTATGTACCAGTTGCATGGATTATAATCATAGGGTTGCAATCCTCCAACTTCTAGTGTTACATCAATAGATGTTGTTATAAAGGTTGAGTGGGTGGTTATTTATGGAATTATTCCATTTGGAATTTTTAGTTCTATGAAGTGATAACTTGTGCATACTATGTACACTTGACCTCCATTTTCAACCATAAATTGGGATAAAGGGATTGTGTACTTTCTGAACTAGGCCCATGTTTATGTTTAAACTATAGATTAAAATTATATTATTCTAAATTAGAAAAAATACACTTATGGTTGTCTCAACTATAATTGAATTAGAAAAAATACACTTATGGTAATCCTCCAACTTCTAATGCTACATAAATTAATGTTGCTCTAAATTTTATGTGTGTGATTGTTTATGGAGTGTTTCTATTCTAATTTTTAGTTCTAAAAAAGTCATAATTTAACTATAGTATATACTACATAGGCTTGATCTCAATTTTCAAGCATAAAGTGGGAAGAAAAGATGGTTTCCTCCATTAATCTCACATGTATTTAAAATCTATCTTAAAGCTATAATTTGATATGTTGCAATGTTGCACTTGTATAGTTGTATGGACTATAATTACACTGTTGTGATCTTATTCACAATTTTATGGCCATTATATGGAAATAGTTACTTGGTTAATAATTTTCGTTGTTAGGCATCATGGTTGTGGCTTAATTCGGTTTTACTTTCATAAGTGGCCTCCCTGAATCCCTTATTTTATTTATTGCAGGAGGCTCAATCAAAAGCCCCTACAATTGAATATCTATTACCTCCTAGTGTGACTAAACCTGCATGGTGATACATTCTTTGGGTATGGGTTTTGAGTAAGCATCAAGAACTTGAGGATGTTTCTCCATACCATCCCACTATTGTTGTACTTTGATTAAAAAATTCTTGGATTAATGTCACCTAATTGCAATAGTGCAACTCATCTAGTCATTTTTGTAATGCTAGTTTCGAATTGTCTCCATCACTGTCTATATGCCAATTTTGTTAACTCACTAGTTTAGTTTTGTATTTCTTTTTACATAGATTGTAGCAAATGTGCCCTAGGGAGTTGTATTACATATGTGGATATGTGTTTGGTACAACCTTGAAATGAATGTGATATGACTTAAAATGTGTATCATGTTTTGGAAACACATTTCATATGGCCAATTGGCATTTTGAGGCCATACCATGGTCCACACAAGGCATTTCCAATGTGATTTATGCAAATTTTGACTGTAATGACCCACCAAAGCGACTCTAAACCCTAAATTGAGGTTGATTAAGCGTCAATGACAATTGTAAAAACCAAATAACATAATTTTTTTTTAATTTTTTATCTTTTTAAAAAAGGATTTTCCTCTCATTTTTTCTTCACACCATTTGTGCAAAGGTGATTTTAGCAATCATATTTTAGTCTTTTGGGTACCTTGAGCAAGGGTGATTATATCAAGAGGGAGTTCAATATTTTAGGCTGCTATAGCAAACATTGAGTGGCGTTTTAAGCAACTACAACTATTATTTCCTATATGTTTAGGTGAGTGGCAAGCAATTTGGTATTTTAGATAGCTACACCAACTTGCATTTTGTGGTGTTTTGAATAATGTTAGCAACCATTTCTTATGTGTTTAAGTGAGTACCAAGATTTCTTGGTAGAAATATAACTGTTCTCTTAAGGATTGTGTTTCCATTATCCATATTATTCATTGCAAGTCTATCTTTTGTTTAGCAACGATGGCTTTCAATTGAGCTAGTTCTTTTCGTCCAAATCTTAAGCCCAATAAGAGGAATGACTACTATCATCTTTGGAGGCATATTAAGAATATTTTACAAGTTATTGGTGGTGGTCCACATGAATGGGAGCACGATATCTATCATCAACCGCATATGGGCTCTTACTTAAGAGTGAAGGCGCATTATAGGAATCGAGAAAGGATATCAATGGTTGCCTAAAAACAAGTGACCAGATAAGGAGGGTGAAGCATGCGAATGAGTAGAATGAGGTTGATGGGATGAAAAGAAGACATGAAAAGCTTGTTAAAGATACTCCTTAGGCTGCTAAGATTGTGACAAGGATTGTGCATGATGTAAGGAAGAGGAAAGCAACTCAGCAACAATGACAAGTTGATTTGTAAACTAGCATGGATATTCCACTGGAATAGTTCATCACAATAGATCTTGCAATATTCTAAAATATTTTATTAAAACAATTTTTTTTTTTCCTTTTTTTCTAAGGCTTATTATCACTAGCATAGCATATTGCTGAAATTTATGAAAATGGAAATGAAAGAAAAATAAAATGAACACACCAACCACACAAATGAACATAAGATATATCTTGCAAAATCTTATACAAGAGAAAACCCATCTAAAAGGTGGGGCCTATGCTTTGCTCTCTTTTCTTTAGTTATGAAAATGCAAATACAAAGAAAGGGGCACCCACTATGGAGTTTCCTTTGACTTTGTGACTCGAATAATTGCTATAGAATATTCTTCCGCCTCAATTATTCTCTAAAATTTGTTGAGATTCAACAAGAAGATCCTAGTGAAAATTAAGCACCTACACTAGGATGGAGCCTCAGGCTATTTTTAGGTGGATTTCTATTTATAGATGCATGAGCAAATTCTATTATAGATGTATGTGAACATTCTATTTATAGATTGCATGTCTATTTATAGATGCATGTCGACTATTATTATCCCTTAATATTAGTTGGACAATAAACAATAATCTATTCTCAATGAACACTTGGAAATAGTTAACTGAAGTGGAAAATCAGTTAGCTAAAGGAATTTCGAGTTAAGAGATTGGTTGGTAGGACATGCAAGTGGACTTAGTTGTAACTGAGTGATTTGAAGTTGTAACAGAGTTGGAAGTGCAGTTATGCATGTTGTAAAGTTGTTTAACTCACTTAAGTGAGTTAAACTCAGTTGTGCTAGTTGTAAATGAAGATACACTAGTGAGAGATCAAGTGAATTAATTATTAATTTATTCACAATCACTGGTCTCACATGCAATTGAAGATTAACTACTATGAACTGCATGCATGTCAGATCCAGTGCAAACCCAATTGAGTTCTAGGTGAAAGGGAAGTAAAGTATTAGTTGTGACATTATCTAGTTGCACACATGCAACCACACACACATTGGATGTGCCCATGAGGATTGCACAGTCAAGGCAGGCAGCATTTCACTCATTCAGGGATTGATATAAGTTGGGATTGTGTAGTGGAGGCAGGTTGTCTGGAGATAGTAAATTGGCTAAGGAACTTGACAATGTTTGTATGACAGTGTGAGACAATTAGATCATGTACTAGAGCTCTTGGACTGGAGCTTTGTATATAATTGTTTCATGATCCATGGTATAATACATAATAGAATATAGTGGGGTTTTTAGTTATAATCTTTCCCCAGGTAAATTATCTGTGTTATGTGTGATTGATCTTTCTTCAAGATATTGTGATTGGATATTGTGTTTTAAATACTGCAAAGATAAGTAGAAGCGATTATGTATTTAACTGTAGCATATTATTAGATCAGGAGAATCCAAAATATACATGCATTTTGTATTAAATTTATTCATGGTATCAGAGCATAGGAAATTGCAGTAGTGAAGCAAAATTTGAGTTTGTTGGTGGAAAGAATTTGAATTTGCAGAAAGACTTTCTTGGTGCTATAGCTGATTCAAGATCGAAATGGCTTTCAATGGCTTGAGGTTAGAGTATGCACTCGAGGGAAACTTGAGCTACATTGCTTGGAAGGACAGGATGGAGGCAGTGCTCGAAGAGAATGGCTTGAAGGAATTCATTGACAATGATGTTCCTAAGCCTTCTTCGTCAGATGATGCCAATATTGATGCATGGAAAAATAAAGTGGCAAAGGCGAGGAAGATCCTGTTGGAGGGAGTACGAGACTACATTGTCTCAAGCCTCCATGGGAAAGACACACCATATGCTATGTGGAAGGCTTTGACGTATCTTTTCCAAAGCAACAATGACCATAGGAAATTGACACTCAAAGATAAACTCGGGAAGATCAAGATGGAAAAGGGCAAAAACATTCCAAAGTATCTCACGAAGTTTGTCCAATGTCGGGATGAACTGGGGAGTGTGGGAATAATTGTTGTTGATGATGATTTGGCGAGCTTGGCTCTCTTGGGACTTCTTGAGAGTTGGCACAGTTATGAAGACTCTGCAAACGGACGGGAAAAATTGCCGGATTGGGAATTACTGTGGTCAGATCTGGTGCAGGAGGAGTTCAGGAGGAACACCAGAGATGGCTCTTCATCAAATCATGATGATGAAGAGGATTGTGCTTTGGCTTCCAAGGAGAATAAGGGGAAGGGGAAGAAATTCCATTCAAAATATAAGTCTAAAGGCAAGAAGCTGGATATGTACAAGGTGAAGTGTTTTCACTATCACGAACATGGGCATCTTGCTACTAACTATCCGCAAAAGAAGAAGAACAAGAAGGCTAATGGAGTTGCAGCTGGTGAGGCCCTTGCCTCGCAATTTGAGCTTGACTTCTCTTTGATCGCATGCATGGTGTCAAGTGCATTGGGATCGGTGTGGTATTTTGATAGTGGTGCTTCATTTCACACGATGGGAGATAAGGAAATTTTCAGTGACTTGGAGGAGAAAGATCTCCAAATGCATATAGATATGGGTGACGATAGACAATATAGTGCTACTGGGATTGATACCATTACCTTTCAGAGGGATTCAGGTAAACCATTTCCATTGAAAGATGTTATGCATGTTCCAGATCTGAAGAAAAATTTGGTCTCAATCTCAATGTTGGAGGACAGAGGCTATGACGTTGTTTTCAGTGATGGAAAAGCTTTCCTTCGACATAAAACAATGGGCCAAGACAAGAGGAGAGGGATTCTATTCAAGAATCTCTACAAGCTGGAGGTAGATGGTTGCGCTTCCATGATGGGCGAGGCGGAAAAAGTGGTGAGCCCGGATGAGGGCGAATTAGGGCACAAGCGATTGGGCCATCTTCATCATGGAGCCTTGAAAGTCATGCAACAAATAACTACTGGACTTCCAATGGGAACACTTGCTCAGTTATATCAGTGCAAGGGTTGCACCATGGGGAAGTATGTAAAGTCCACCTTTCATGAGAAGGAGAACCATGCTTCGGGGATCCTTGAGAGAGTTCACATAGACGTGTGGACCATTCTCGGTTGCTTCAACAACAAAACATAAGTACTATGTTATTTTTGTTGATGAATTTTCTCGTAAATGTTGGATCTTCTTCATGCAGAAGAGGGATCAAACATTCTCAAAGTTCTTTGAGTTTAAGGCATTGGTGGAGAAAGATTCGAGGAAGCAAGTGAAGGCTCTTAGGAGCGATAATGGTGGAGAATACATCTCTAACGAATTCAAGAACTTCTGCAGCAAAGAAGAATTCAAAGAGAACTCATAGTGCCTCATAACCCACAACAAAATGGGGTCGCGGAGAGGAAGAACAGAACGATCGTGGGTGCAAAACGAGCGATGTTGCATGATCAGGGCCTACCAATGCATTTGTGGGCGGAAGCATGCAACACTGCCGTTTATGTGCAAAACTGTTGTCATCATAGATTACTTGGCATGAGTACACCTGAAGAAGCTTTCACTAGTAAGAAACCAGATGTTTCACACTTTAAGATTTTTGGCTCATTTGTTTATGTGCATGTGACCAAGAACGCTAGGAAGAAGCTGGAGCCGATTGTTGAAGTTGAGATTTTTGTGGGGTACACAGAAACACCCCATAATTATCGTGTGTATTTTCCTAACAGTAAGATGACTGTTATGCGACGGGATATAAAATTCGATGAGGGGAAAGCCATGCGGTTGTCGCTTGAGAGGGAGCTAGACTTGCATGCGGAGGAGGGACTGCTTGTTCCTAAATATGAGTCTCTAGATGTGGATCAACCACAGGAGGAGGTTCATGGAGTGGAGGAGTCCACTCATGCAGAGCCAACCATCAGAACTGGCAGAAGGCATACCACAGAAGCTGATAGGTTGAGACTTGATGCTGCACAGAATGTAGAAGCCCCTAATTCACAATGCAGACAAAGACAGTCTCCTGACTGATTTACTGGATACATGACTCTCATGAGCAAATGTATTGTGACTGAACCATCTTCCTTTCAGGAAACGGTGCAGGAGCCCACATGGGTAGATGCAATGGTGGAGGAGTATGACTCCATTGTCAAAAACAGTGCTTGGAAAATTGTTCCAAGGCCGATTGATAAATCAGTGGTAGGTTCGAGATGGATCTACAAGGTAAAGCAAGATGCTGATGGGAGTGTGGAGAAATACAAGGCCAAATTTGTGGCCTAGGGCTTCTCACAAATCAAGGGGATAGATTATGGAGAGACCTTTGCACCTGTCGTAAGGTATTCTTCCATAAGGACCATCATTGCTCTCTCAGCACAGATGGGCTGGCGCATTCATCAGATGGATGTGAACAGTGTGTTTCTCAATGGGATCATTGAGGAAGATGTGTACATAGAGAAACCTGAAGGTTTTGAGATCTTCAATAGCGAGTTTCATGTGTGCCGACTCAAAAGAGCGTTGTATGGGCTGAAGCAAGCACCCCGTGCTTGGGACACTGGAATATACAGCTATTTCATTGGACTGGGCTTCACCAAAAGTGAAGCAGATGAAAACCTATACCAAATTGTGGTGGAGGGTAAGCTTTTAATCATTGTTATTTATGTTGATGATTTAATATTGGCTGGTGATGAGCAACTGATACACTCATGCAAGGAGGACCATGCAAAGAAGTTTGAGATGATGGATATGGGCCTCCTTCATTATTTCCTTGGATTGGAAATATGGCAGCGAGATGGTGAACTTTTTGTGTCTCAAGGCAAGTATGCAAGGGAGATATTGGGTAAGTTTCACATGGAGGGCTGCAAACCCATGATACTCCTCTTCCAGGAAACTGGAGGAAAGAGGATGCTACTTCCGGAGAGGTACTGGATGCTACTGTCTATCGACAGTTAGTGGGTTCGCTAATGTATCTAGTGAACATGAGACCGGAAATTTGCTATGCGATTAACCAAATGAGTCAAGCTATGGTTAAGCCTACCAAGCTCTTTTGGAAGGTGGGTAAGCATGTCCCGAGATACTTGAGGGGCACATCAAAGTATGGCTTATGGTACAAACAGACGGATGGAGTGAAGTTTCATGGCTTCACGGATGCAGATTGGGCTAGAAGTCCAATGGACAGAAAAAGCACATCAGGGGGGATCTTTAGTATTGGGTCTACAACTATTTATTGGTACAACAAGAAGCAAAGATCCGTGGCACTCAGTACAGTGGAAGCAGAATACATGGAAGTGATTCAAGCTTCATGTGAGGCTATCTGGATGAGATAGATGTTGGTTGGTTTGTTTGGTTCTCATTTAGATCTGACAATGATTCATTGTGATAATCAAATTTGCATTAAAATCTTGACTATTCATGTGTTTCACAATATATCTAAGCATATAGATATCTGGTACCATCATCTCAGAGATTGTGTGTAGAGGAGGATCATGTTGCTTCAGTACATTCCCACGGAAGATCAGGATGCAGATAATTTGATGAAGGCGCTCGCCAGGAGAAAATTTGAATACCATAGAGACAAGATCGGGGTGAAGGATAATCCCTTTTTGGTTGAGAGGGAGCGTTGAGATTCAACAAGAAGATCCTAGTGAAAATTAAGCACCTACACTAGGATGGAGCCTCAGGCTATTTTTAGGTGGATGTCTATTTATAGATGCATGTCGACTATTATTATCCCTTAATATTAGTTGGACAATAAACGATAATCTATTTTCAATGAGCACTTGGAAATAGTTAAGTGAAGTGGAAACTCATTTAGCTAAAGGAATTTTGAGTTAAGTTGCTGGTTGGTGGGACATGCAAGTGGACTTAGTTGTAATTGAGTGATTTGAAGTCGTAACAGAGTTGGAAGTGCAATTATGCATGTTGTAAAGTTGTTTAACTCAGTTAAGTGAGTTAAAATCAGTTGCGCTAGTTGTAACTGAAGATACACTAGTGAGAGATCAAGTGAATTAATTATTAATTAATTCACAATCAGTGGTCTCACATGCAACTGAAGATTTACTACTATTAATTGCATGCATGCTAGATCCAGTGGAGACCCAGTTGAGTTCTAGGTGAAAGGGAAGTAAACTATCAGTTGTGACATTATTTGGTTGCACACATGCAACCACACACACATTCGATGTGCCCATGAGGATTGCTTGCGCAGTCAAGGCAGGCAGCATTGCACTCATTCAAGGATTGGTATCAGTTGGTATTGCGCTGTGGAGGCAGGCTGTTTGAAGATAGTAAATTGGCTAAGGAACTTGCCAATTTTTGTATGACAGTGTGAGACAGTTAGCTCATGTACTAAGAGATCTTGGATTGGATATTTTTATGTAATTGTTTCATGATCCATGATATAATACATAATAGAAGATAGTGGGGATTTTAGCTATAAGCTTTCCCCAGGCAAATTATCTGTGTTATGTGTGATTGATCTTTCTTCATGATATTGTGATTGGCGATTGTGTTTTAAATTTCCACAAAGATAAGTAGAAGTGATTCTGTATTTAACAGTAGCATATTGTTAGATCAAGAGAATCCAGGATATGCATGCATTTTGTTTTAAATTTCTACGAAATCCCACTCCTAGATTCTTTACTCAACTATGGAACAAGTACAAAGCTAAAAGAATGGAACTCCTATTCCTTCTAGCCACCCAATAGTTAACATAGTCTGATAGCCATCTAGGGTTAGGGTTTTTGCATGTATCAACTCTCAATTAGCACTTGGGTGTTGGACTTTGTAGAATATTTGTAATGTTCCTAATTGGATATAATCAAAAAATACCAAAGAAATTTACAAGGAGCAACAAAATAAGTGAAGGATACAATAAAAAATTAAAACACAAGAGATAACAGCCAAATATTCTGAGCTATTTTATTAATAAACTGGGAACATGGACATAAAATGAGTTAAAATGATAGAACTTGGCTTGCTATGCAAGCTCCACAAAACCCATGTGAAAATATGATGACCCAGATTTTCGAAATGACTCCCCACAAAATATGCGCACTACCCATAATTTGTACTAATAGTTGGTGGAAGGAAACTGATGTTCTGCCCTTAATAATGCTCTAATCGATCTAAAATTGCAATCACAAACTCCTCTCCTAAAACCCAGAAAATCCCAAAAAAGGTTTGGCTCAACTCCAAGCCAAAAGTAAACCCACAATGTGATAGAATTGTCTAGCTAAACAATAATACACCCCGCTATAAAAATGTTTGATTATGGCTCAACTATTACTTAGAAAATTCTATAGAATTAGTTGGAGCCTCCTCTCAATAAACCCACAAAAACCCAGAATTCCTTTGGGTTGATTCTAACTTCACTCACTCACCCCAAGAAATGGGAATTTACCTCTCTATCAAGCCAAATGTACTGCTGGAAAATATACTATTGAATGTGATCCAAGTCCTCCCAGAAATCCTCCCAAACTGGTATGAATATCCTCTAATAAATACTCCCTAACTTTGACCCTTATCTCTCCACAACTCTACTTATCCAAACCTTGTGAAATCTTTGACTGGGATTTCTTGTGCACTGCTGGAAATGTATAAATTCAGCCCCAGGAATTCCCTCGAATTTAGCCCTGCAAATCACCAAGGAGAAGCTCATCCTCCCTATGGATAAATCTCTGCAAATTATTCGACCCAAATTCTACTTTTTGTTGGCCTTTCATACTCCCACTAGTTTCCTTCTATGCCCTTGGAGAAACATGCACTAACTGAAGGAAATACTGTGAAATGGCTCCTCAAGTGCCTAAAACTAACTTCCAAATTCTCTCCTGGGGTGACACTCGAAGTTCACCGAAGGTAGAGGTGGAATTTACGCTCGGAAATCCCTTGTGCTAAGCAGCATTGGTTTTATTTGTTGAACAACTCAAGAGAACTCAAGTTCAAATGTCAAATTATCAAAAAAAGAGGCCCTCCTTATTTTATAGTTGTTGCTCCCTTCTCTCTTTGTGGGCTCCACCATTTCGACCTCCTTTCTATCCCTCCTTCTCCCTAGCTCAATTTTCCAAAGGGTTTTGAATTCCCCTCTTTGGGTGGCCTGACATCCCACTACCAGATTATTTTTTCCTTTTCTCTAATGTTTGTGGCTTCCTTTTCTCCAAAAATTAAGTGGGGAATCCCTCGATCCACTTTTCCTAAATTTTACACGCCAAAATATATTTTCAAAACCAAAATTGCAAAAAGGGAGGTATATTTAACAAAATTATTTTTTGGGAACATGATAGTCCCCCCCACCAAAAATTGCTTGTCCTCAAGCAATGTCTAACAAGCGCCCTCTCTATCTACTGACCCAAACGGTTGTTGCAAACAATACTAGCATCCCAAATGTGCCACTAAGCCATCCATGTCTCATGTACTAACCGTTCATAAAGGAATCTCTCGATACTAGGATTTCGAGCCATCCTGATCAATGTGGATCACCCCCAATTCCACTCATTGTCTAGCCAAGTACATGCACTAGAATCCCTCTAGATCACGGTAATATAAATTTTTGACCACCTCCTTGTGAATCTGCTCTATCAAGTAATCTATCTCATGCACTCTAGGAGTAGACTCCTGAAGATACAATCCAACCCCTGTCGAGATGAACCCTCGCCTGCATGAGCTTCCCTTGATCTCCTCCTGTTGATCATACCTCCATGATGGTGAAGTCCCCCACACCAACAATGAATCATTAGAACCCAGTGTAAGGCTTAGATGATCTCCCCTTGTAATAACCAACTCATCCCTAAGAGTAGTTGAATTGTCAAGTACTGTGATGCCAGGGTCCCATGCCCACTGCAAAAAGAAACTATCTTGTTGACCCTGCGACACTGTGGTCATGACTCACTACCCAACATGCTCGTACTAGATCTTCCTCTCCTATAAATCTCGTCCATCATATATGTGATGATTGAGGGTATGCCCAATCTGCCACGACGACTTAACGATTCCAAATCCTACCACTCCATGGTTGGCCTTAATCCTGAGTAGCAACGTGCGTCGCCATATGATGAAGACCTCGGTGATCCCCCATGTGTCAGTCTAAGAATAAACTAGGTCACCTACTATCCTAAATGTACTCACTAAGTAATGGAGTGTCCCACCAATCAACTGGATCCCTGGATCCCACAACCATACTAGAGGTCCAAAACTCCCAATGCTCATTATCTACTGTTGTGACATGATGCTAGTCATTGGGACCCCTCTGGGCCTTGTCTCTGACACCTGTATGTATCCAAAAGATGGGCACCGAGCATCAAGAATCTGTCCCGCATATGACAAATGCTTTTCTCTTGTCAGACCACACAACGAAATTTACTATCCCAGCTCTTGATGATGTACTCAGATCCTGCCTTAAGCCTAGGCATCCACCTACCAATGAGGAATGCCATTTGTGGTACCTCATGCTCAGATAACACCTCGATTTGTCTTGTCGAAAGTCCACCTTGCAACTCACTCACAGTCACCTCCCTAAGTGTGAACTCAAGGGTGAAACATACTCTATATCTACAACAAGCCACACACTCCTTAAGGTTGTACATATTAGTTTGTGCCCTGACCAACACCCCCACTTAGAAGTCCCTCTATAGACACCCTGTGCCCCACTAAACTGTCATGAGTAAGCCACCCGCATCTTTATGCTTGCACCGAGAGCACCAAGGGGCAACATCCAACTCCTTTATACCTGCAAGTAATGTGGAGGAGAGATGTGTGTGTGAATCTTTATGAATGTCATAGAATGGGCATCATTTGTGTCCCCATCGATCCTGGGTGAGCTACCCCAAATGACATGTTTGTCGTCCCTATTAGGCGGTCTCCTTGGAGGTAACACTCCAAAATCCAATGGGTTAGCATCACACACCACTGCATATGCTCAAGTATTCATGCACTCCTCTGCATACAAACATGCACCTTCATGCCCCTTGGCACACGGCTGCACTCGGTTGCACACCTATGTGCACTGTTGGACACCACTACCAGCTGCCATATCATTCTGAATGAGTCGGTATCCCTCCTATGACAAGGTAGTTTTCACTATTTGCATAAACTCAAGGTGGTTTAAATTTCTCCTCCTACTCCCCAAACACATATGCGCTCCTCTGCAGGCCACTGCTCTTTGCTACATGCTCCTACACACCATTGGATGCCCTAGTCTAGGGTAGTATGTGTCAATCCACACCCTGTTGGTATGACCACATCCACTATCACATCGCAATACCCTATGATTCATGGACCTCCCCTCCAAACCCCTCCTGCATAGTCAATATGCCAAGGCAACTCTTGAAATCTACCTGCTCCCCTGTCAAACCATCATGTCACTAGTGTTGTATCGGGCTCTGATGGGGATCTGAAAGTGCGTGGATGCTCAGTCACCAGACCCATCACACTGCCAATACCTTCACTAGACAAATCCATGATATGGTGGGGAGTTCCACCTAGATGCCAACACTTGTCATCTCGCGTCTCAAGTATACAGTAGGTAGCCCCACTTGCATCCCAATGCCAACTTGGGCCTCCAATATCCCCATTATATGGGAACTCCTACTGAGCTTCATTCCCTACTACGACCATCTCCATGAGTGTAACCCACTCCATTGGGTACCAAACTCATAATCTCTCGTCGTATTGAACACATATGTATCCACACATGAAACAACCTCAACATGTGAATTTTGTGCCTTGCGCAACTCACGTCGTCTCATATCATTGTCCTTGTCAACGCATGAGATCTGACTAGGTGAGTCTGCCTCTCTCTCACCAATGTGCAAAGGTAACCTATTATTGTTGCAAGCCCCATCTATATATGCCTGAAGAGGGTTGCTTAGACGCTCCAATGTGTATTCCTCTAACTATGTCCCTAGGGAATCCAATTGTTCCCCAACGCGAGCTAGATTGGTCACTGACTCGACACAAACCACTCTCATGCCCTCCAACTCCTCATTTTGCTGTAGAATGGTCTCTCTGACTGTCATGACCTTCCTTTTCATTACTAGAAAGTTGACATGTTCTTGTTGAAACTGTTATGGGTAGTTATCATCTATAAACTCGGTCACAACTCTAGATACCCCTTTGTCTCCTGATACCTCATCAAATGTGGATATGTCTCTTGGCACCTCATCAACGGTGGATACATCTCCTGAAACCTCATCAACTGGTGGCTCTATGGGTGTGTGCCATACTGTCTCCACCAATGTGTCAATTGGAGCTATTAAAGGAATCTCCAACAAGGGTGACTCCTCTGTCACATTGGGTTGATGTATATCCTCCTTAATCTACTCCCCATGCACAATCTCCTCCTTATGCTCGATGTCGGGAATCTACTCCATGTAGTGGGACTTGCCCTTGGTGCACCAATATAATGATCACACTCTCAATCAATGCTCCTCAAAAGAGAGAGCTCTCCTGAAACTAGGGTCCAATGTCTCATACTCATCAATCCTATATATGAAGGACCTCATCAAATCTGGAAAGGTGTCTGGCTTCTTCTCCTTCTCTAGTTCATCTAGAAAATGAGGCATGGTAGGTCAGCAAGGCTGACCATGGGTGTTGTTATGTTGGAATATGCGTGCATGTGTGTGCTTTCTTTGTTGGTTATGTTTCAACATTCCCATGACCATTTGTTGCATCCTCTCTGGGACTTGTTGGTTTTTCCTCACCAACTATTGGTTCTACCTCATCAACTCCTCCATGATCCCCTATGTGCTCTTAATTTTTTGTGACATTGGAGTGTCCATAAATTCACCAATCATTATGCATGTATGTTTAAAACCTCCATGATCATTTTAGCTTCCCCATAACTGGCCAAGATCATGATCTAATACCACAGTAACGTTCCTAATTGGAAATAATTAACAAATACCAAAGCAATTTACA
Source organism: Pinus albicaulis (assembly GCA_034641835.2). Lineage (NCBI taxonomy): Eukaryota > Viridiplantae > Streptophyta > Pinopsida > Pinales > Pinaceae > Pinus > Pinus albicaulis. The sequence continues at coordinate 869,841,019 of CM076574.1, forward strand.
AGGAACAACAAAATAAGTGAAGGACACAACCACAAATTAAAAAACAAGAGATAGTAACCAAATATTCTGAGTCATTTTATTAATAAACTAGGAACATGTACATAAAATGAGCTGAAATGGGTTAGCGCAAGGAGTCACTCCTTGACTGCATAAGGAGTAAGCCTTACACATCATAGTTTCATTTCAAATTTTAAAGGGTTGTTTGAGTGGTAAGATGGTTTCTCAAATATTTTGAAATGATTTTATGTTCTTTAAGACTTTCATGCATTTGGCAAGTTGTGGCAAGTATAAATTGTGTGGGTAAAAGGTAGTATAGGGAGAAGACTTCATAAGTGGAAGAAGATGAATAACTGGTACCTATTCCAAGAAATATTTGTATCCTAAATCAATCACACAGCTATGATGATGGCTCTTTACATAAAACCAATTTATGCAAAGCAAACAACATTCATAAAATAGATTGCATGTATAAAGTATTCCACAAATCCTTTATGAAATCTTCACTCTCATGTTCTATAACACACATATAACTTGTAGAAAACTGAAAGCAAATAATTTACTGTTAAATCCTTTAACAACTTCTCACTCACACTTTACTAGTTGCTGCAATTCATATTTTAGAGGAAATTAACAAAGAAAAGATACACACCACACATTATATGTTCCTTGAGTCACAAAATCCTCCAACATGAAGAAAAAAGGTTTTTTATTATATTCAGTCTTCATGTAGACCAACATCCAACTTGGAAATAGTATTTACAAGTGGTATATATAGAAAGAGAGGAACCAACTCCATCTCTTCTAAAAAGAAGGAAACATTAATTATAACGTAACATATGTGTCAAAAGACATTACAATTACAACCTTATCTCATCGAAATCTAATAGAAAGGACATATGGAGAAGAAAGAAGAGAATAATTCTGGTTTGGAATGTTGAGTGTGCTGTCATGCTGCCCCTTTTTCTGCTGAATTATCTCCTTGTGTCTTGGGTCTTTAATACCCATGTATCTTCATTTAATAAGACCTCAAAAAACCTCATAACCACCTCTCACCATCACTTGTATTATCCATTTGGTTATGAGTTCTTATCCATCCTTAACTGGTTCGGAAAAACTTGCTGACAGTTGTCAAAATTCAGTTAAAACAAGTGTTGCTGGAAATTCCGGTAAAAACCTGTAACTGCGCAAAATCTGGAATGCTACCAGAAATTCTGGTAGCACCCTGTTTCTTTTTCAAAAATACACAGAAAATGTTGAAAATTCTGTGTAGACTTGGATTCCATACACCTAAGTTGTTGTTCAAAATTAGCAAAAAGGAATTAGTACCAAAAACCTTTTTACCTTCCCTCTATGTGTGCTGCAGCTTTAGCCAGTTTATCTAAGTCAATTTTGCTGTCAGCAGTTGAAGATCTGGATCTGGTTTCTCTTGTAGTTGCTTCCTTGACAGGGGATTTGTCCTCCTTAGAACCCTTTTGTGTTTTTCTTCTCTTTGAGGGCTTTGAGTGTTGTTCTGAAGGGGTTGTGTTCTTGCTTTTCTTCATGGATTTGTTTGTCTTTGAACCTTCAGGTTTACCTTCAATGTCAATAACCTCTGTCATTAGGCTTGGATTATGTAGAGCCTCAGACTTAAGCCTAAAATTATTGATGTCTCTTGTATGCCTCTTTCTGGTGCTAGCAATAGGTTTAGCTTCTTCCTTCTTCTTCTTACTGCTGATTTCATATCCAAAATCCTTGAGGAGTTCTTCATCTGATGGTGTAGGCTGATACTCTTTCTACAACTTTTGTTGAATATGTGCTTCTGGAATTTACAGTAGCACCTGTGTTTTTAATTTATCTATAGTTGTAGACCTTCCTCTTCTGGCTCTAGTGTAGAAATTAGTTAACGAAAGAACATGGGGTACTATTTTCATGGACTTGGATTTTCTTGCTGAGGAGCTCTCTCCTTTTTCCACCTTTCTTTCAGCCTTAACTGCAGAATCCCTCTCTTTTTTGCTCTTGACCTTCTTATGAATGTTTTCTTTTCGGGCCTTTCTTTTTGTTCTTCTTTTTGCAAGTTGAGGGTTTGGTTGTGGAACTGAAGGTGTAGGTTCAGGTTGGCCTGCCCTATAGAATAAAAAGTGGTCCCAAGTCTGGTTTCTCTTTCCCAACTCTTCTTCAAATAGAACTTTGATCAAAGCTTGATGGTACAAGATATACTCAGAAACATCAGTGTGGGTCTAAACCCTTGTTGACATTTTTTTCAAGCTTTTCAACAAGAAAAATGGAAGATTCAATGTCTTCATCCCTGCAATATGAAAAAGAAACCTCATGTGATAGAGGAATACCACTGTATACCTCCTTTCACAAGTGAGGTATATCTTGATAAGCTCGATAGCTTCTGCCCAGTCATTCTTAAGGTAGCTTCTTGGGATGTCTTTTTCCCAATTTGGATCTTTGTGAGCATCTTTGAGAAATCTATTGAGATCACGTCCTGTAATAACTTGTCCTTAGAACCACCTTTATTCTTCTTGGGGAAGGTTAAAGGCTTCACCAATGGAGTCTTTCGATACTTGCAAGGTGAGGCCATAAACTGTAGCCTCCTATCCATTAAAAGAGTTAGAAAACTCTTGGGCTACTACTGAGTGAGAGCTCCCTAACCTGGTACAAAGAGGATACCACCCTGACTGCATAAATAAACTTCTTACCCTCGAATTGGCATCAAATAAATCTGCACCCCGCGGCTCTATTCGATTTATCTTACCACCTGTTTTAGTCATCTTCAAACAAATAAATGCCTATGTCTCTTGCAACTAATAAGTGGAAAAGTAGGAAGATTTTTACCTTACAGGTATGGCCTGTGTTCACCTCAGGAATATTGTCTGAAATCTAGACTCCCTCTCAAAGTATGACTCTCAGCAAATTTGAATCCCGGCAACTAAAACTTCGAATGACATTCTCATGATTTTTAGGTGGTTTTAAAACCAAAACTTTGGTTCATCACTCCATGCAAATCAACTTTCATCATTAAAAATATTCCTCACCATGATGTGCACCATGTGATATTCCATCACTACCTTCATTTGGCTTCATTTTTAGTTTGAGAGCTCCAGATGGGTTGTGGCGAGTGGGTTTATGACTTGCACTCACCTCTGCAGTATTTGTTGTTGATTGGCTAGAATTTTTGGCAGCACTGCTATGCAACCAACCAAACGGTTATGGCGTGTGGTGTAATCACCACGATCTATTTGATTCAGAAAAACACGTACCTAAATACATGGATGTATGACTTGGCGTTGACAGGCATGACAGGTAATGGTTCAGTCCATAACTGCAGATGAAACATGTGGCTCAACATATATAATGACTTGACTTAAACTAACTGACTACAATACGACACCTATCACGAGATCTAAAAAGATTTAAAAAATATTTGAGGCGTATTTACATTATGACACGTGGTTTAACTAAAGCAGATGCGTTTTTTTTGTTTTATTTTTTAAAAAACAGAGCATGCTTCCAGAAATTCTGGTAGCATCAAAATAGATAAGAAACAAACAATTAAAAAAAAAACACCTGTCTAAAAGGGCTAAAACCGGTGCTTCCGGAAATTCTGGTAGCAACCAAACAAAATTTTAAAATTTTGAAAATTTTGAAGTTTAATCCTAAAAATAAAACTATGGAATGGACTCATGACTTAGCAAAGGATTGTGCTAATAGCTACAACTCGGGCTTGCTCTGAAAGTTCCGCAAAACCCATGTGACAATATGATGACCTAGATGTTGGAAATGTCTCCCCTCAAAATATACACACCGCCTAGAATTATATTAATTGTTGTTGGAAGGAAACTGAGTTTATGCCTTCGATAATGCCTATATCAATATGGAATCGCAACCAAAAAATCCTCTCATAAAACCAAGAAAATATTTGGCCCAATTGTAAGACAAAATCGAACCCACAATGTGATGTGAATTTCACAACTAACCAACAATACACCGTACTATAAACACGTTTGATTCTGGATCAAATATTGCCCGAAAAATTCTATAAAATTAGTTGGAGCCTCCTCTCAATAAACCACAAAACCCAAAATTCCTTTGGGTTTATTCCAACTTCACACGGTGACCCCAAGAAATGTGAATTTCCCTCTCTGTCAACTCAAATGCACTGTTGGAAATTATACTACTATATGTGAGCAAGTCCTCCCAGAAAACCTCCCAAACTCCTATGAACCTCCTCTGAGAAATACTCCCTAAATCTGACCCTTATCTCTCCACAACCCTACGAAATCTCTGATTGAGAGTTCCTATGCACTGTTGGAAATGTATAAATTCGGCCCCAAGAATTTCCTCGAATTTAGCCCTGCAAATCACCAAGGAGAAGCTTGTCCTCCCTATGGATAAATATTTGCAAATTCTTCAACCCAAATTCTACTATTTACTATTTTTTCTTACTCCCACTAGTTTCCTTCTATTCTCTTAGAGAAACACACACTAGTTGAAGGAAATCTTGTGAAATGAATCATCAAATGCCCAAAACTAACTCCCAAATTCTCTCCTAGGGTGACACTCGAAGTTCACCGAAGGTAGAGGTGAAATTTGTTGATTTTTGTAGCTTGGGAGGTACTCCAAGCCCTAGGGTTCGGGGATTAGAGGGCAAAGCGACACACGAGTCACTTGTGTGATTGGAACCCAAGGTAGGGGTTTTTCACCCATTGTGATTTGGGCCAAAACCATGTGCACATTTTGACATGTGATGTATGAGGATGATAGCTCTCAGCAAGACGAATCTAACACAACAAGAATCATCAAATTCAAAGTTGTAGAAAAGGAGATATGATTTTTGAAGATAATTGTGGATTAATGTGGCACTAAATGGAGGTCAGCTTGACAATTTGGAAGGCCACAAGTTATGTATTGACACCAAATGAACTTGTATAAATATAGGTGAAGTTGAAGGTCACATTTCATCATCCAAGTACATTGAATTACCTCCATACTTCTCTGAGGTAGCCACAAATATAATACAAGGACAATGTGGACATTTTCTATGATTTTTGGAAGTGTTTTGGCTTGGTATGGGTCTAAGTTTGTTGTAGGTTGGAGGCCTCATAATAGAGAGGAATTTAGGGTTGTTTTTGAATGGTTATAATGGTTAATTTCCAGTCCTGTTAGGTCGCAGTCCCTTGAATCCTAAAACATAGATGTTCGAGTTCTATTGGAGGTTATTTGGGAGGGTCGTAAGGCCTGTAACTTGTGACCAAGACAATGCAGGTTTGTTCAATCCATTTGAGAGGGTAAATAAGTCGAGATAAGGGTTGAGATGGCAAAGTATGGGAATAGGATCTGAAGGAAAGGAATTTGCAATTTTTGGGTGTCTGTTGGAGTTGTTTAGGGTTGAAATTATATGCATTGGATGCCCTAACCAACATTGGAATACAACAGTATGAAAATACCAACAAAATAAGCTATGTATGCATGGTTTATGGTTAATTTGATTCTAGGGATGGTGTCCATGGTTGGCCAGATTATTGCAGCCTGTGGAAGCCAAGGAGGTAGGGATGATATGGCATGTTTGAAGCCCTAACCAGTGGGTAGATTCTGCAGTAGTACACCTAAGGAGCATATTACATCAACAACTGATGTGTCATCTCAAGAGGAGAAGCAGAAGGGTACAGGTATATATGTCCTCTTGAGTTGATGTAATTTTCATGTGGATGGGTGTCTTAGGAGAAGTGTGTTGGAAGCCAAGAGGAGAGGTTTCCTAGATAATTGTATGCCCTAAATAGGAGCAGATGCTAAAATGAGGATTGGTCACTCGTGGATTATTGGAGGGCAGCGTGAGAGTGTACCAAGTGTGGAAGAGATTTGGAGTTTATGGTCCGCTAGAGGACAGTGCGATAGTGCCCAAGTTGGACCTCGGTGTGCAACAACTTAACAGACAAAGGTAGTTGCTAGAGTGACAGTTGTTGAGCTCAAGGCTCTGATCAACTAGGATCAGTTTTGAGTAGCCTGAGAGTTGTGTGTGGAGAAGGAATTCTACAACAGATGATGGGTATTCCTCCTAGCCTGTATTCAATTTGGGAGATGGAAATCTTGCAGTGATAGGTGGAAGCCCTCTGTGCCCTATGTTGGTATTCATCAGAGCAACGCAAGAAAACCATAGTGGGTTTAAGTCCCTGAGTAGCTCAGGAGCAACAATGGGCATATTGAGAGTTGTTCACAAGTGGAGCTGTGAAGAAACTTGACAGGAGTCTCAATGTGTTGATGTGTTGGTGGATTAACGATCAACTAGAGATAATATTGACTATTGAGGTTCAGTGGCCAGATGGACTTGGAGCATTGATAGAGGCAGGAGCTGCAGATTGAGAGTCGAAGGATTGGGCATGTGCAGGGTACGACCGATAAGAGCTGAGAGAGTTGACTGCATCAGCCAAATGGTTAGAGTATCTTGTTGATGGCAGATTAGTCGTCAATGTAGTGACACCAAGCCCCAGTTTGTATCTTGTACTAGTGGATAATTGAGGAGCATTATCCCTGGTACAGGAGCCCTAAAATGTTTTATTATATGTTGTTTAATATAACTATGTTGGGTTGAAAAAATGTGAAAATTTGTCTATATTCCGTGCATGTGTGATTTACTTATGTTTATATTCCTTTGTGCAAATTAGTTCTATTGAGATTCTTGGTGTCACAGTGTCAGAGATTTTAAGACTCTAACCAAGACCCAAGTTCGTGGAAATTCAACAGAATTTCATCTCTGAAATCCCTTGTGCTAAGTAGCACTGGTTCTCTTGTCTAAACATCTCAAGAGAACTCAAGTTCAAATGTCAAATTATAAAAAGATCCCAAAATGAGGCCCTCCTCCTTTTATAGTTGCTGCTCCCTTCTCTCCTTGTGGGCTCCACCATTTCGACCTCCTTTCTCTCCCTCTTTCTCCCTAGCTCTATTTCCAAAGGGGTTTGAATTTCCCTCTTTGCATGGTCCCACATCCCACTACCAAATTAATTTTTCCTTTTCTCTAATGTTTGTGGCCTCCTTATCTCCAAAAATCAAGTGGGAACTCCCTCAAACTACTTCCTAAGTTTTACATGCCAAAATATTTTCTTAGCGTCAAAACTACAAAAAGGGAGGTTTACTTAGCAAAATTATATATTGGGGACATCACAATATTTTTTAAAGTCCACACATGACTTTTATACATGTGTGAGTAACAGGTATTGACATGGCATTCACTCGATAACATGGTTGTCAACAAGGTAGGTCAACTTGTGGGAGGCATAAATTCCACATATAAGCTCCAATTGAGGCGATTTTCACACCATTGGAAAATACTCAATGTGTAGAACCATGTCAAGAGTTGCAAGCTACACCTATAAATTTTTGACCCCAACAAGTGTCATTTGATGCTTGAAAACAACTCTGGAAGGTATAGAACCTCGAATTCCCAAACTAGGACCTACCACTAAATGGGCCCTGCAAGTCGATTACTCACATTTTTCCACCCCAAAAGGATAAACATAGATGAAAAATTATATAATGATCCATTCTAGATCACAAGTATAAAAAAAAAACAAATGTTCTTTCTTTGAAATTGTTATGAAACCAGCTCCAAAAATAGAATAAAAGAGAGATCAACGCCTTAGAAATCAGCCACTTTGAGTGGGAAACCTCCTTTACATTACATAAATGAACAATTATTGGATGATACAAATGAAAAAACCTCCTTTCTATATATAGGAATCCATGGGGTCAAAATATAATCCTAGCCGACCTAACAATAATAATGTAAGGGTACAACAATAACAATAATGGCTTTTATGGGGCACAATAATAACAATATGGGGGCTACAGGGGTACAACAATAACAATAAGGGGGCTACACTAGTAATATAGGGAACTAACATTCCCCTCTCCTTCAAAAAAGTGGTGTCCTCAACGCTTGAGTAGCTTTGGATGTTTCTGTATAAAATTCTCATCCTCCCATGTGGAATCTTCAGTGGGTAAGTTCTTCCACTTGATGAGATACTCTGAAATTGATCGATTTCGTAGCTGTTGAGTTCTTGTTTTCGTGACTTCTTCAGGTTCCAATATGATTTTTCCTTCCTCATCAAGTTCTAGCAATGTTGTTTGAACTAGAAGATTGTCACCTATAACCTTCTTTAAGCATGAAACATGGAAAACTGGGTGCACTCGAGAAGAAGCAAGAAGCTCTGATTTCTATGCCATATTACCAATATTTTGCAACACCTTGTAAGGACCATTGTACTTTGGCAATAATTTATTATACTTCTTAGCTTGCTTGAGGGACATTTGTTTGTATGGTTGTAGCCGTAAAAATATCTAGTCTCCTACATCAAAACTTATCTCGCTGCGATGTTGATATGCTTGTTGTTTCATTCAATTTTGTGCCAAATTTAGGTTATGCTTTAAGAGTTGGAGAACGTGTTTTTGATGCTCGATGTGATCTTCCACTGCTTGAATCTTAGAATTTTCTCTTAAAGATGATGTGATGGATGGTGGATAATATCCATAAAATGCCATAAATGGGGTCATTTTTGTTGTAGTATGGAAGGAAGTGTTATACCACCATTCAACCATAGGTAACCACTTAACCCATTGTGTTTGTTTATCAGATACAAAACAACAAAGACATTCTTCCAGAAATTTGTTCACTATCTCAATTTTCCCATCAGATTGAGGATGATAAGATGAGCTATGAGCTAGTTGAGTACCCAGACAAGAAAATAATTCCGTCCAAAAATTTCCAGTAGAACTGGGATCTATGTCGCTTACAATAATCTTTGGGATTCCATGTAGCTTTTGAATTGTTTCCATAAATGCAGTAGCAACTATACTTGCTTTAAATGGATGAGATAATGCACAAAAGTGTGCATACTTGGTAAGTCTATCAACTACTGCCATGATGACACTCTTTCCTTCGAACTTAGGTAAACCTGTGATAAAATCCATTGAAACCTCCTCCCAACGTTGACTTGGAATGGATAAAGGTTGTAGAAGACCTGGGGTCTTAATTGTCTCAACTTTCTTTTTATGGAAAACGAAACATTTCGCCACGAACTTTTGAATATCAGATTTAAGGCCATCCCAAAAAAATTATTTCTTCACCCTGTGGTAAGTTTTTAAAAATCCTGAGTGTCCTCCTGAGGGAGAGGTGTGCAATTCCAAAAGAATATTTTGTTTTAGTTGGGAATTCTTAAAAATATATAAGTGATCTTTGTACCATAAGGAATCATTTTTCCAACTAAATGTATCAGATGTACTAGTATCTTGCTGCAAATTTTGAATGAGTGTCCACACTTCTTTGTCATTCTTCCATTCATCCCTTGCTTCGGTTATCTAATCTGGTTGGATAATAGAAATGACACAAAGCAATGCTTCCACCTCTTCATCATTTCTTGAGAGTGCATCTGCAACAACATTTAGATTTCCTTTTTTGAAGATGATTTCAGAGTCATAACCCAACATCTTTGTCACCCATTTTTGCTGATCTTCTGAAGATATTATTTGTTCCAAAAAATATTTAAGACTATCATGATCAATTTTTCCCTTGAAGTGTCTTCCCATTAGGTAAGGTCGCCATTTCTTTAGTGCATGTAGTACTGCCAACATTTCCTTCTCATAAATAGCTTTATGTAAATACTTTCCCTTGATTGGAAGACTTTCAAAATCAATGGGTCTTCCTTCTTGCATTAAAACAACACCAAATCCATTTCCTGAGGCATCACATTCCACAATAAAGGTTTTTGTGAAGACTGGCGTAGCTAATACCGATGCTAAGCACATTGCCTCTTTAAGATGTTCAAAGGCCTTAGTTGCTTCATGAGTCCATGAAAATGCATATTTCTTCAATAATGTTGTTAGAGGTGCTGCTATTCTCCCATAATTCTTAACAAACTTGCGATAATACCCTGTTAACCCGAGAAATCCTCGCAACTGCTTTATGGTTGTGGGGACTTTCCATTCCTTAATGGCTTTAATTTTGTCAGGGTCTACCTTAACACCCTCCTGAGATACAATATGACCCAAATATTCCACCTCTTGTACTCCAAAGAAACATTAAGAGGTTTTTGCATATAATTGTTCCTCCTCCAATAGTTTGAGCATCCTGTCAACATGTTGAACATGATCCTTCCAAGGGCTGCTATAGATTAGTATATCATCAAAAAATACTAACACAAATTTTCTAAGGAAGGGTTTGAAAATGGAATTCATCAACCCTTGAAATGTATAAGGTGCATTGGTAAGGCCAAAAGGCATGAACAAAAATTCATAGTGACCCTCATGAGTTCAAAATGTTGTTTTCAAATTATCTTCAGTCTTCATTCTGATTTGATGATATACTGAACGAAGATGCAACTTGGTAAAATAAATTGCTCCATGTAATTCATCCAATAATTCATCAATCACAGGAATGGGAAATTTGTCTTTAATGGTGAGCTTATTGAGCTCCCTATAATCCGGACACATTCGCCATGATCCATCCTTCTGGTGTACCAATACTACAGGAGCAGAGAAAGAACTTTGACTAGGTTGAATTATACCCGCCTCTAACATTTCTGCAATCATACGTTCAATTTCGCTCTTTTGGAAGTAAGGATATCTATAAGGCATGATGTTTGGAGGAACACTTCCTGGAATCAAATGAATAGCATGATCATGATCACGAATAGGTGGGAGTTCTTTGGGAGTTTCAAACACCTTGGAATGATTGTCCAAGACTTTTTGGAGATCTGGAGAAATAGATGATTTTGATGTTGGAACTTCTAGTGAGCATAATTGTGCAATTACGCCTCGTTGTTATTTCTTCAAAAGCTTTGTCATGACAATAGAGCTTATTATCTTTCTCAGCTTCCCTGCGATACCTCGTAATTCAACTTCTTTTCCTTCTGAAAAAAATTTCAAGAAAATTTCTTGAAAATTAAAAGCTATCGTCCCCAAAGATTGTAACCATTGTACTCCTAGTACAACATCAACACCTCCCACTGGAATGGAAAGCATTGGACTATTCAATACATATTCCCCTGTCGTTAGCTTGATATTATGGCATTTTACAGATCAATTTATAGTTCCTCCATTTGCAACCATCACTTGACACTCTGGTGCTGGGTATATGAAGCAATTCAATTCCTTGGCTACCTTACAATGAATAAAATTATGGGTACTACCTCAATCAATCAACACTATTAACTTTTTCAATTCTTGATATGTGCTTCTATCTTGAGAGTTTGAGTGGTAATTCTTGCCAATTGATTATAGGATATGGTCGGACTCATTTCTTCTTTCTCTAGGGTTGTTTCCTGGTGTATATCCTCTTCTTTTGAAGTTTCTTGTTAATTTTCTTCCTCCTCTTCACAATCTATGTAAAATAATTTCTTCTCAACACACTTATGACCTTTAGTGCATTTGTTATCAAAACTGTAGCAAAACCCTTTTTCTCTTTTTTCTTCCAATTGTTGTGGTGTCAACCTTGTAGGTTGTGGAAGTCTAGGAGTAGCGACACTTCCATCTTTATAGATGTGAGTGGTAGGCTTCCTTGTCGCCATAATTTTACATTTATTTTTTCTTGGCAACCTGAATTCCTTCTCCAATGAATCAGGTTTCCAAAGGTGAACCTCATGTTGGATGTTATCCTTTAAAGTCCCTATGAAGACATCGATATTGTGTTCCTCTGGAATATCAATTACCCTTATATTAAAATTTTGGAAGTCCTCAATGTGCTCCACCACTAAACCCTTTTGTTTATATATTTATCAATTGGCTAAAGAAGGTGTTTCTCTTTGTATCCTCATAATGTGCTATCATTACCTCCGTAAAAATTTACCAAGTGAAAATATTTTTACGGGAGCAAAGCCATCGATACCATACCAATGTATTTTGTTCTAAATATAAAGTTGCAATGCATACCTTTTGTGTGTTTTGCACGTTATTGAGATCAAAATATTTCTCCATCTGTAGTATTCATGTTATGAGATCCTTGCCATCAAACTTCCTCATATCGATATTTGGAATATGGTGGGTATTCAATCCAACATTAGAGTTTATGAAATCACGATTAACATTTATTTTGTTCTCATCATGAGTTTCCTCTACTAGATTTTTTCCATTAGGAATAATTTCTTGTATCAACTTTGTCAAACCTTCCTTCAAACCATCCATGTATGCCTTTAGATCATTCTTTATGTCTTCCATGTTGTATTTCATTTTTTCTTCCAGGTCTTCCATGTCATTCTTCAAACCATCCATATTATCTTCCACGCCTTTCTTCAAACCATCCATCTTAGCTTCCACGCCTTTCTTCAAAACTTCCATTTCATTTTTTTTGCTCTTTGCGAGAGAGAACGTTGTTGCACTTGTTATTGTAATTTTGATATATCATGTTGCACTTCTTCCTCTTCATGAGTCATAGTAGAGACTTCTGAGGGCTTAATGGGTGTTGAATTCTTTTTAGGGATCATTTTAGAACCCAATACTGATATCTATGCTTCAATATGCCCTTGGAACCACTTCAAACTGATTTTTCAAACAAGAATTATGCAATTTGAAAAAAAATACACACATTTTTATTGCTTTTGAGGAGCTCGATATTGAAACTGTTTTATCTCTGTAATTCGGATCCTCGAGATTTTATCTTCAACGCTTTAGTAGCGCTCTAAATCTTCTTTCCAATGCCACAGGTCTGACCTAATTTGGATTCTTCAATGAAAATTTATGCCCAATATCCCACAATGACCTAATTATGGATTGGTTCAGTAGAGCGAACTTGTACCGCATGCCACATGTCATTGTTTCCTCCTTCGGCTCTGAAATTGATACACAAGAAACTACAGTCCATGTACTTTCGGCCACTTCTTACAGAATTCCAATCCGATGCTCAGAGAGAGTTATGATGATTTTCCCAAGGTCACCTCTTTGAGATGAAATTCGAGAGCCTGCAAAAACCTTAATTTCCACAGATCATATCTCCAAAAATATTGCGAACCAAGATCTAAAATTTTTACACGAAGTTCCTCAAGATTTCTTCGCGAATGTCTTTTTTTTAACTTCTGAACCTTCATAGAAAAAAATTTATAGCGAAAATTCCATGATGACTTGTTTGAAGTAGCGAAACCCTAGAATCCAAAGCTCTAATACCAAATGTTATGAAATCAACTTCAAAATAAGAAGAAAAGAGAGATCAACGCCTTACAAATCAGCCACTTCGAGGGGAAAACCTCCTTTACATTACATAAATGAACAATTTTTGGATGATACAAATGACAAAACGTCCTTTCTATATATAGGAGTCGATGGGGTCACAATATAATCGTAGCCGACCTAACAATAATAATGTAACAGCACAACAATAACAATAACGGCTTTTATGGAGCACAATAATAACAATATGGGGGCTACAGGGGTACAAAAATAATAATAAGGGGGATACACTAGTAATATAGGAACCTAACAATAATTCAATAGAGAACAATAGCTAAAATGGTGAATGTTCAAAGGAGAATCAGTTGAAACAAGAGTGGCAATGACCATCTATACTTGTGGTCCATGGTTTAATATTCTTATTGGATATATATAGAGATGGAAATTACAGCAACTCCTCAAGGGTTTAAAGAGCTTCACCATGAAAAAATCCAAACCCATGTGCTAAAAAAGGAGGAGGATATAGTTGAGGGTGTTTTAGAACGTATTCATGCTTCATGGAGTAGCTTTGAGGTTACCATCGTCTTGGATGAATAGATTATAGGCCTAGGCCATTGATCAATATCATTTTCAATTCACCAAAAGGAGCAATGATTTTGAAGGCTGACTTTCAAGGGAAATGATAATTTAACATGGATATTTTAATCAAAACTATTCAGAAAATAAGGCCTATAAGGTGGTGCAAGTTATCATGGATAACATAGTGGTTTGAAAAATTATAGTTTTGATTTTGGAGAGACAGTATGATTACATATTTTGGACACACCGCATTATCCATAATTTAAATATGGTTTTATAAGTTATTGACAATAAAGTTTCATGTATTAAGGAATTCATAGGGAAAGCTATGGATGTAGTCAAATTTATTGCCAGCCACCTGTTGGAAAATGTAACTAGGTTCGGTCTTCATAATATCTTATGTATGATTGATTTCATGTATTTTATATAAAGAGAAAGAAAAATTATTAATTTTATTTTATAGCATTGATTTCATGCCATAGGTTAATTTTTTTTTAGGTCAAGCACCCATTGTGTGCTTCTAGGAAGTTGTCATAGAGTCAAAGAAGCCAAAGAGTCATTGTCATATGTAAAAGACCCTTTTGGGCATCATGTATCAAGTCAAATGATTTATTAAGTCAAATTTGTGTCATAAAGTCCCTCGAAGACCAAGTCGGCCAACAAAAGGACTAGTTAACCTAAAAATGTTGAAGTCGGCCTAAATAAGGCTCCCTAGAATCCTATATATAAGATGACACTCGATCTCATTTGGATAAAAAGAAGCTCGACCAAGGATGAAAAAGAGTCCTGAAAGGAGAAAATAAGAATGAGATAAAAAGAAGGGAAAAATAAAAGTTTAAAAATTTGAATTTTGGGTTAAAATCTCTCACATGTGCGAAGGAATTATTGCATCTTTGTGTTGCGGCAAGACCAAATTATAGTCATCTCAAGGAGACGAATTTAGGTGTCAAGAATATCAACTTTGGAAGTTGAATACCTAAGGAAGAAGAAGCAATTCAAGTGAAGGGGAGAGAAAGCCTATTTCACCATATTTTCCTCACACATGCAAGCTAGGGGGGAGAGAAAGCCTATTTCACCATCTTTTCCTCACACATGCAAGCTAGGGTTTCTGCGGTACACCAAAAAATTGCAGTAAAGAAGTTGCAGGTCTGAACTTGTGAAGTTGCAACATTTTTGCAATAGTTTGACTTGGGTTGAGTTTGTGAAGGAAAATCTCATCAAAAGGAGAAGTTGACTTGGTCTTGGAGGGGTCTTTGTCTTAGGTCTTAGGTCTTGGAATTCGTCATTTTAAGATTCTATAAGAAGAGGAGAATTCTTTAGTGTTTTCCTCTCAAAGGGAGAGGTTTTGGCCCTGGATAGTAACCTATAGTTTGTGTCCTCTTGTTCTATTGATACTCATAGTTTGGTAGTTTTTTGATGATGATAACATAATAATAATCAATTAAATAAGAAACTATTTACAAGTACATCAAGTTAAGTAAAATAACATCACAAGCCGTTATCAAAGAAAGATAAATCACCCTAATTTAGCTGCCCTAGGTTTCTCAACATGGAATCATAGCTATGGTGACAAGAAGAATAGGAAACTTCGAGATCATCCAATTGAAGAAGGATACATAAGGACCAAGCATAAGGAGAGAATCAAGGAGATCGAATCATCAATAAAGACTGGTCAACATAACACAAGACTTTATCATCTTGAAGGAAGAACTCTTGAAAGAAGACATCAAGAACCCTACATCCACTCAAAGAAAGAAGGACTATACACTTGAAGTATTCTTGAAGCCTCCAAATTCTACATCATCGACCAAAGGAAGTAAGAAAAGCACTTCATCATCATCAAATAAATCAAAGTGATCTCCCTATCATTGAAGAAAGGATCACATTTCAAACATCCTTAAAGGAAGAGAAACATCCCTCCTTATATTGAATAAAAAGCATTGTCATTCTTGAAGAAGGAAGATCCTCATCAAGGAAGCATCTAATGGAAGACACCATCAAGGAGTTACCTTCATTTTACAAGTAAGTAATTTATATTTTATGTCTCAATATAAAAACCAAATGAATTCTTTCTACAAGGAGAACGATAAATTGGTTGGGACCTCGAACTACCTTGTAAGGAAGAAGAGAATAGATTTAGTTCTCAAGTGTTAGAAAATCAGAAAGGCATAAATATTTTCTTGTTCTTGATAATTTACTTGTGATCTTTCTGTATTCTTATTAGTTTCTTTTCTCTTAGTTCTCAAGCAATTACCAAATAAATAGCACATAGATCAAGGACACCAGATATAAGCAAACAACCAGGGTAAAACCACACTCTATGGGAAAAACTAGTCAATAATTCTTCCTTCAATAGTTTTCCTAATATAATACAAGACTCTATACTTTGACTCACACTTCCTCCACACCAATTCATCCTTCTTGTTGATCCTACTTTTGACCTGGAAGCAGCAACAACAACACTATGCAACCATTTCTTCGACCCTGCTTTAGAGACTTCGATCTTGACTTAGGGAGTTCAGTTTTGACCCAATACACCTTCTTAAGGCAATAACATCCAAAAAAAAAAACTTCAACCTATTCTTGTCTTGGAAGCAACACCGTGCAACAACTGGAAACAACAACACAATGAGGGACTTCTATCTTCCAATCTAGAACACGAGAGAGAGAGAGAGACCAAAATTTCAATTTTTCTTTTCTCCTTCACCTTGACCAAAATTGCACTCCTTATAGCCCTCTTCCTTCACTTCCTATGCAACAGTAGATATCAAAATTTTGTATGTGAGAGATGATGCTCCAAATGAATTCGATCTCCTTGTATATATAGGCTTGGGATGAGGTCAAATTACTTGACTTGAGGCTGACTTGATCTCCTTAAGGCCGACTTGGTGTGAAGGTTCCATAAATCATATTTGAATCAATAATAAACCTTTGTACACGATTCAAAAGCCCAATAAGGGTCTCTTTAAATATACGACGACTTTATAAACTCAAAATAAATCCTAAAAGTCCTCAATGGGGACTTTTACCTAAAACATAATGACCCAAACATGAAACCCATGCTTTAATAAGTCATTGTAATAATAATAATAAAACTTCTTTTCTATATTCTTTTGACAAGTACATTACATAGTGACTCAAATACATTAATGAATATTGAACCTAGTTACATTCTTCAACACTCCCTCTTAACTAGGGAGGTCTTCATACATATACAAGTACAGGGAAGATCTCCAACTATGTGAACTATGAATAATTTTTAGGCACCTTAATGGCATGGACTAGATTCATGACCGAGGAAATCTATCCAATGTTCCTCAACAATTTAGGAAACACAATGCCACAATCTAGATTCTTGACCAGGGCAACCTATCCGAGTGGAACTAATATGGATTAAAGCTTTCAGCCTCTCTAGGTACCATTTGGCTTACTTACTAAACATCAACCCAAGGATCCAGGTGTGCATCCAACCAATGCCACCCTCCCTACCAGACATTGATACAAAGTGTCGGCCCAATGTCCCCCAAGAAATGATTCACTCAAAAACCTCAAAAAATCTCTCCTAATCAAACTGATCGACAACCAACATTATTATCAAACCTTTGAGAGATTTACCTGTACAAACACAACCCAAATTAGTAGTACATTTTCAAAAGTACATAATCAAATACAAACCTTCGGGGCCTTCTAGACATCTATATGTTTCTTCTCATGTTTTCTCAGTAGGACTATACACTTTCCTTTACTACTTCACATGCAACAACATATCCTTCAAAATGTATTCTCCAATCAAAACTATGATATGCCCTCCCTCTTAACTAGGGAGATTTCTTTCATCTAGGCTCCCTCTTAATCTAGGGAGATTAAATTATTCTTACGATATTGGAGAATCTTTCATGGCTTCCATCCTTCTCATCATGCTCATCATATTAACTTCTCTTACGAACATATTCACTATCTTGAAGATGATGTACCTGCACAACTTAGATAGAAAGTACAACCAAATCTATAGAAGAATGAAGTTAGTCATATTAAAATCTTATAAAAACGGAAGCATTAGACTTCACAAACATAATTAGCATTAGAATTCAATACTTTAACTTCTTTCCCAGGTTTTGTTACAAACCCTAAATCACACCAATAGCTCAATCAAAATATCAACCTCATTATATCTAGGGTCTTAACTTTACTTTCAACGATATGACAAGTTCTTTCATATACTAGAAAACCCTAGAAACAATTCAAACAAGTAATGTATCTAACAATTTTCAGAATTCGTATGTTAGAATTCCTACTAGGATTTCATCTAAACCCTAGATTTTAGATATGAGCTCCAACAATAAAAAACCAGCCTAGATCCATCTTAACCCCGGATCTATCAAGCGTCGAGAGGGATCAAATCTCTCTAGGTGAAAACCTTTTTTTCGATTGCAAAACTTGAGGAAAGGTTTGCACCTCAAGAGATTTGATCCCTTTTGGCGCTTGATAGACCTGGGGTAAAGATGGATCTAGGTTGGTTTCAGTCTTGTGCGGTCATACACAATTTGTTGAACGTCTAATTATTTTGACCGTTTTAAATATGCTAAAAATGTCTAAAATTAATGATGAATGATGAGACAGTTACTAACTTAAATGATGAAAAATTATGAAATAAATATTTTAAGTGCAAAGTGACAATGTAACAATTTTGAATGATAGAAAATGTGAGTAATAATAAAGAAGTCAATTACAAAAAATCTTCATTGCGATCAATCTGAAACTAATTTATTTTATTGTTCTTATTGTCACACATTTAGTTATTCTCTATTACCATGTTTGAATAAAAAGTGATTACCAATGTTGAATGATGGAAAATGAGAATAATAAGGATGTAGCCAATTACAAATGGTTGATAGTTTCAAGAAGAATACATTTCAGGTAAGTGAACATTTTATTTAGGATGAAAGTTCAAGTTTTGTATTTATGGTTGAATTATTGCAACCCATAATTCAATTCATGTCATGAATAATGTCATGTGCTCACACTAATAGTGTGTGTGTATGTTTTGGGGGTGAGATAAAGATATAGATGGAGGGGGGGATAGAGGGGAGAAGAGAGATGCAAAGACAGGGTGGGGAGGAAGATATATAGATATAGCGAGAGAATTGTTAGAGAGAGAAGGAGAAGAGAGAGTGAGCGAGTGGAAAAATGAGAGAGAGAGAGAGAGAGAGAGAGATGGAGAGAGAGTGTGTGTGTTTGGGGGTGAGATAGCGAGATAAAGAAGGAGAGACAATGGGACATAGAGATATAGATGGAGGGGGTAGAGATGTGCTTACACTAAAATCAATGCACACTATTAATCTAATTACTTGGAGATGAATGTACATCATACATCTAGTTGCACCAAATCAGAAATCAACATATACACTGAAATCAATGCATCTAGTGCAAACAATAAAATAGGATTAGAAATCAACTTCTACACTAAAATCAATGCATCTTGTGCAAACAATCAAATAGGATTAGAAAGAAAATCTACACTAAATTCAATGCATATATTGCAAACAATCAAATAGGATTAGAAATGAATATCTACACTGAAACCAATGCATAGAGGGGAGAAGAGAGATGCAAATACAGGGTGGGGTGGAAGAGATATCGATATGGAGAGAGGAGTGTTAGAGAGAGAGAAGGAGAAGAGAGAGAGAGGGAGTAGAAAAGAGAGGGAGAAAGAGAGAGTGATAGATATATATGGAAAATCGACATCTACATTGAAATCAATGCATCTAGTGCAAGTGATCAAATTGGATTAGAAATCAACTACTACACTTAAATAAATACATCTATTTTAGTGAAAAGCCAAAATATTCATGAATTTATCGATCTAACTTCTATGTCTATATGTGTCTTTGTGCGTCTCTTTTTTCTTCCCTCTCTCTCCACCTTCCATTCTATGTTTATCTCCCTCCCTCTCTCCTTTGCCCTCTCCCCCTCCCTCTCACCACCTCTCCCTCCCTTTCTCTATCTTTATCTTCTTCCCTCTCCCCCCTGCCATCCATATCTATACCTCCCTCCATCTCTCCTTATTTGTCTCTCTATCCCATTCCCTGAAACACATGTCATGACCTCTCTCTCTTTCTCTCTCTCTCTCTCTCTCTCTCACACACACACACACACACACATTTTATTTGTCTCTCTCTTCTTCCCTCTTTCCCCCTAATTCTATGTCTATATCTCCCTCTGTCTCCCCTTCTTTATCTCTCTATATCATCTTTTATACATTATCTCTCCATATCTATCTATCTATCTATCTCTCCCTCTTCCTGTCCCTCTCTATCTCTTCCCCTTCTCTCTCTCTCTCTCTCTCTCTCTCTCTCTCTCTCTCTCTCAGCGACCAAACATACACACTATCTCTCCATACCTATCTATATATTTATCTCTCTCTCTCCCTCCCTCTTCCTCTCTCTCTCTCTGCCTCTCTTCCTCTTCTCTCTCCATATCTATCTCTCTTCCTCCCTCCCTCTTATTCCCTCTCTCCCCCCTCCATCTATATCTCTATCTCCCATTTTCTCTCCTTATCACCCCAAAAACATACACACACTCTCTCTATATCTCTCTCTCCCTCCCTCTTCCTCTCCCTCTCTCTCTCTCTTCCCCTTCTCCCTTGTCACTCCCTCTCCCTCTCCACCTTTCTCTCTCTGGCTTTCTTCCCCTTCCAACTCCATCTCTCTTCCCCTCTCTCTCTCCTCTCTCTCACTTTCTCGCCCACCTCCCTCTATCTCTTCTTCCCATCACACACCAATGATAGAATATGATGTCCAGATGTTTCCACGATTTAGATTGAGAGATATACTTATATTTTATTATCATTATTATAAATATATCCATTACAAATATATTTAGCCAACATTAAAAAAGTTTACAAACTTTCTTACATTACATCTACACATTAATATCAATATTAGATAATAATATTAATTTGGCCCATAGGCTTCACCTAAATAAAATATCCTTTTTTAGTGTCCTTAATTATAAAGCTAATTATGGAGTAAATATAAAAAGAGGGTTTATTTATTTATCATACCTCTCGTTTATTTATATTTTTATTTATTTACCATACCTATTTATTCCTCATTAATATTTATTTATTTAAATATGGTATTTGACCCATGGTATTAATAATAATTTGTTCCATGGTATTAATAATAATTTGCTCCATGGTATTTCCCCCATAGTCTTTACCTAAATAAAAATTCTTTTTTGAGTTTTCTTAAATATATAAGGAGGTTTATGGAGTAAATATAAAAATGGGTTTTATTTATTTACCATGCCTCCAGTTTATTTATATTTATATTTATTTATCATACCTTTTTAGTATCGACATTACAAAAATGTTTACAAACTTTCTTCTCTTACACCTACATATGTACCCTATATATTGAGCCGACATTACAAAAGTTTACAAACTTTCTTACATTACATCTACACATCTACCCTATACTGGGCTGTAGAGCACCTCTCGCCGCAATAATCACAACTTACTCAACATGACTAGATTCTACTAGGGTTTTATGTAAACCCTAGATTTTCCATCTACAAATTCTCAAAAATCACTATATAGATTCATAAATTCCAGATGGTTACACATACTAGAGAATTTAACTACTACTAGGGTTTAGCTGCAAAACCCTAGAGTTCCCAAACATCATCCTAGACCATCAAACTTTGACTACAACTTGTTTCCAAACCCTAGGACTTATGACCATTAATACTTAGGTCAACACATATATCTAGGAATGTATCATCAAACATAAGCACAACATATGTCAGGAAATATTATCATATTAGACATATACCAACCTAGACCAAGCTAGGGTATCAACCAAATGAACACATACCTAGGGTTTCATTCCTAGGACTTATAACAAGGGTTTTTCTAATAGACCCAACCAAGCCCTAAGGACCTAGGGTTTCATTTCATAACAAAGCAAGCCCTACTACACGAAAACTTCAAAGTTTTTGGATTTCATAAAACACCATTTCAACCCTAAGAAGTTAGGGTTTTCATGATCATATCAAGACCCCAAGCATGATATATATATATATATATATAGCAATAATTTTCTTTATATTCCATCAATAACCCTGAGTAGGTCTAGGGTTTCACACATTATCAACATACCCTTAGGTTAGGTTTTTCTAGAGAACCTGTCTAGGGTTCTTTTATACAAACAATAAAAAATATGAGGAGGGTAGCTTTATCAGATGATGAATCATCCCAAGCAAGAATCTTTATGATCCTAGAGAGCTAGACACAACAATTGTTAGTAATGTAGAATGGATTGCCAAAGAGAACGATTATGAAGAGAACAAAGCTTATGATCTAAGACATACATTTGTTTCTTAACAAACCTTTTTAACTCCAATGCTTTGTCTTTTGAGGCCTTCTTTCATAATCCTTGAGCATTCATCAAGTCATTTCCTAGACAAGGAAATAGAGGTAGAGAGGTGATTAGAATTTAATATAATCAAAACTTAAACAAGTATATGAAACCAAAACTGAAAGGAAATGAGATACTTATCTTTGGGAGTTGTTGAGGGCTCCCTCCAAAGCTTGAGGGATACCTAAAAACTTATAAAAACAAAAATGTATTTTTCAAAGAATATGTTAAACCTACAAATACTAAAAATAAAAAATATACAAATGAAATGTCTAAGGTTAAAAGCAAAGGGCTTAGTAGTTCAAGTCTCTTATGTCAAATTCTTCAGGTTTAGCTTTCTTAAGAGATCCTTCTTCAACAACATTTTCATGGTCTCTTTCTGTTTTCTTATTTTTAGGATTGTCGAGGCAATCAATTTTATAGTGACACATTTTATGACATTGATAGCATTCCACCTTGGACATGTCAACCTTCCTTCTTGGCTCCTTCGAATTCTTGAAGTGTCCTTTGTGTTGAGCGGTGTAGGCATTTGAAACTTCTTCATTGTTGGCTACTAATGATATTCTTAATACCACTTGGTTGTAGGTAGTCCATATTCTTCAAAAGTGGGAGCTTCTTTCCAGTTGTTGAGTCTTGAAGCAAAATCACACCAAGAAGGTGGCAACCCTAGTAAAGCAATGATTACAAGTTCCTTGTCCAATACAATTTCATCAATGGCAAGAAGATCATCTCTTATTCTTGCTATCTTCGCAAAGAAAGTAGCCACGATATCTTCTTTAGTAATCTTGGTGGTCCTTAGTTCATTCTTCAAACTTGCTACTTCAACAATGTTCTTGATAGTGAATAGTTTTGACAAGGCTTCGTACATTTCTTGAGCATGGTCAATGTTAGCTATGTATGGGACAAGGTTTTACTTTATGCATTCTACCATTAGAGTCATGGCCACCAATTCTAATTCCCCGAATCTCACTTTATCTGAATCATTGGAATCTTCTATAGGCTTCTTTACTTTTCCTTTTACCACATCTAATACTTTGTTCTTTTCAAGAATGAGGTCAATCCTCTTCTTCCAAGACCTATAGTTTGATGCTCCTTCAAGCTTGTTCTCTCCCTTGATTGAGTTAGACATATTTCTTGAAGATAGTGAACTTCTTTCCTTAAAAAACTTCCTTTTATGACTCCTTGATCAATTCCATGAAACTTCCTTTTTCTTCTTCCTTCACCAAAGCTCTGATACCATGTTAGAAAATCAGAAAAGTAGAAAGATTTTCTTGTTCTTGA
The DNA here is from genome assembly GCA_034641835.2 of Pinus albicaulis. Lineage (NCBI taxonomy): Eukaryota > Viridiplantae > Streptophyta > Pinopsida > Pinales > Pinaceae > Pinus > Pinus albicaulis. The sequence goes on from CM076574.1 coordinate 869,864,433, forward strand.
TAATTTACTTGTGATGTTTATGTATTCTTATTAGTTTCTTATTATCTTCTTTTCTCTTAGTTCATCAAGAAATTACCAAAGAAATAGCACATAAATCAAGGACACCATATATAGGCGATTAGCCAGGGCAAAACCCAATCAATTATTCTTCCTTCAATATTTTTTTTGAGATAATCCAAGACTCTAAACCTTGACTCACACTTCCTCCACACCAAGTCAGCCTTCTTCTTGATCCTACGTTCGACCTGGCAGCAACAACACTATGCAACACTTTCTTTGACCCAAAACTTCGACCTTGCTTTAGAGACTTCGATCTTGAATTAGGGAGTTCGATTTTGACCCAATACACCTTCTCAAGGAAATAACATCCAACAACAACAAATTCGACCTATTCTTGTCTTGGAAGCAACAACATGCAACAACTGGCAGCAACAACATAATGAGGGACTTTTATCTTCCAATCTAGAGCATGAGAGAGAGAGAGAGAGACACCAAAATTTCGTTTTTCCTTTTCTCCTTCACCTTGACCAAACTTTCACACATTTAGCCCTCTTCCTTCACTTCACACTTTTTCCTATGCAACAGTAGATATCGAACTTTTATGTGTGAGAGATAATGCTCCAAATGAATTCGATCTCCTTGTATATATAGGCTTGGGGTGAGGTTGACTTACTTGACTTGAGGCCGACTTGATCTCCTTAAGGCCGACTTGGTATGGAGGTTCCATAAATCATATTTGACTCAATACTAAACCTTTTTACATGATACAAAAGCCCAAGAAGGGTCTCTTTAAATATACAATGACTCTATAAACTTAGAATAAATCCTAGAAGTCCTCAATGGAGACTTTGACCTAAAACATAATGACCCAAGCATGAAACCCATGTTTTAATAAGTCACTGTAATAATAATAAAAATTATTTTCTTTATTCTTTTGACAAGTACATTACATAGTGACTCAAATACATTAATGAAGACCAAACCTAGTTACATTCTTCAACATCATGGATAATGAAGTTATTGAATATGTCAAGGGCTCAACCACCAAACCACCACAACAACAATCTCAAGCACTATCAAAGTAGATGAAAAGAGAAATAAGGGCTCAAATAATCCTCATTGAATCAATCAAGGATTTTTGCATCCCCTATGAAGCAAAGTTGAAGACATCTAAGGATATATATGACAAGTTACTTGAATTTTTTTATGTAGGTATTGTAGGGGAGATAATATCGTTAAGAACCAAACTATACAAGATGAAAGTTTCAAGGGAAGAAGGGGTAGCTTCATATTTTATGAAGGTATCTCAAATTAGAGATCAACTACAAGAACTTGGAGAAACTATGTCTGATCCATAGATAACCACTCTTGTACTCAATGCACTACCAAATGAATGGGCCAACTTTGTATCAAGAATCTATGGAAAGAAAGAAGCCACTCCATTTAGTGATTTGTGGTCATTATATAAAACTGAAGAATCTAGTTTAAAGACAAAGAATGATGTTAGATCAAGTTAGAAAACTCAAGCATATGCAACTATGACAAGGAGGAAAGGAAAATTTGGAAAGTTTGAGCCTCGAAAGAAATATCAAAAGAAATTTGACATGTTTAAGATTCAATGCTATGAATGTAATGAATATGGGCATTTCAAAAGGAATTTTCCTAAACTCAAAAGGGACAACAAGAAAAGAAAGGAAAGAAACAAAGCCCATGTTACCGAAAAAGTAGAAGAACCAGAAAAGAAGAAGACAAAGAAGGAGGAAGTGAAATACCTTTATTCTCACTGAAATAACAACCATGATAATTATGATAAAGATGCATAGTAGCAGTGATTAAGATGGCATCATATTAGAAACATGTAAAATACATATATGGTTGAAGCAGTCATAGAAAGGAAGTAGCTCATGGCATCATCATTAGAAGCATAGAAGAATAACTGAAGTAGCAGTTTGAATGATTGAAGCAAGTCATCTAGCAAGATAGAAAGATAGATCATCATAAATCATCATCACTCTAGATGAAAGATAGATCATCATAAATGATCATCACTAGAAAGAAGCATTTGTAGAATAAGGACCATCAAAACCCTCCATTGGAATCCTTGTTAAAAAGGGTTCACATCTACTTAGAAAAAGCAAGTGTCATACAAATAGTCGACATTCCCCCGAATCCATAGTTTAGAAGGATAAAGCTACGATGACAGAGAAGTGTAGCATGACAATTTTGTTAAAGCATTTTCATCTTCAAGCGAGGAAAGGGAAGTCGTTGAAGGAAGCCTAAATGATTGTATGAAGAAATAGGCATGCATATATATTTGTTAACTTTGATAAATGGATAGGGTCATTTCATCATTTGATTTCAGATAGAATGGTTAGACCGTTAGAATGCTCTATCTCATGAGCATGATTGAAGAAGAAGGGAATCTTCCTTATGAATGGCACATGAATGCACGAACACAATATGTCTTGAACTCTTCTATATGATGACATGATGGAATCAATATTACATGACCTCATAAAGAATATGAGGTGGTTGAAAACCATTGTTCCTATAATGAAGGAACAATGTGTTGAGATCCCGAGGAAGAAATATATGATAAAGTTGGAATTAGAGTTCATAAAGTTGTACCTATAGCCACTTGAGATAAGATAAGCAATCAACATTTGATAATAAGAAGGATTAGTTATGACATCTCCATGAAAAAGGTACGAAGACTTTGATATGTACGATGAAGAAGGATAGTAAATGTCTTGGAGATGGATTTGAATAGTATGCAGGATGTTAATGTTGCAAAAGCAGAAGTCATAATGAAGGGCCGTCATAAAGAGGTAATTTTGATTTAATGATTCACTTTTGATTTTGAAAGCAAGCATATGGTTAGGTTGGAAACGGGGCTATCGAAAAAGGGTTGTAGAAATTCATCTACAACTAGTACACATAGACTCAGATGGATAAATCATGGAAGGAACATGATTTGGAAGAGGTAGTAGTATAAAAGATAGCTAGATGTTGACGAAGAAGGTCACTTCCCAATGAAGAGAAGGATGACAAGACTATTGGTTCAACACTATGTTTTGTTGAAGAGAAGTGATGTAGGAGATGGCAAAAGCCCTATGAAGAAGTAAAGAAGAAGTTGGCACCACGATGAAGAAGTTGAAGTTCATCCATGGCATAATGATGTAGAAAGGAGGAGCCCTACAAGCAACTAATAGTATCATGATCTCCACCAAAGAACAAATAGTTGTTGTTAGAAACAAGTCCCTAGTTAAGAGGGAGCTTGGGTATATTCCTTTTATAGGAATGAGTAGATCCTCCCTAATTGAGAGGGAGAGATAAACACATCATTCTTGTCTTCATGCCATGAAGAAAGAATGGAGGATTAGGTAAGCATCTGAGACTGATACTGATACTCTTTTAGGATGAGGTAGGGCATCCAATAGGTGAGAGTAGTCAAAGAGGAAATTCCATGAGGATGTGTAAATCCAAGATGGGAATGGTCCTAAAAGGGCATACCTTGAACATCCATATGGGGTATGTGCCTTGAGAGACAATGATGAAGGTGTCTATAAATCATTTGTCTTCCCAACATTGTGCTCTAATCTAATGGAGGGATAGAGTTGTTAGTCAAGGCCTTGCTATATGACAATGTTGGTTGATATGATGAGGTGCACTGATATAAGCTGATAAGATAGCTTACGAGATGGCTTACCAATTTGACTCTTCTTATGAGAATTATTCAGTATGAGAATTTCCATGTACCTTGTATGTGTTATGAGTACCTCCCTAGTTAAGAGGGAGCATTGGAAAATGTAACTAGGTTTGATCTTCATAATGTCTTATGTAGTATTGATTTCATGTATTTTATGTAAAGAGAAAGAAAATTTATTATTATTGTTTCTATAGCATGGATTTCATGCCCTAGGTTAATTTGTTTTTAGGTCAAGCAGCCATTGTATGCTTCTGGGAAGTTGTCATAGAGTCAAAGAAATCAAAGAGCCATTATCATATGTAAAAGACCCTATTGGGCATCATGTATCAAGTCAAAGAATTTATATAAGTCAAATTTGTGCCATAAAGTCCCTCCAAGACCAAGTCGGCCTGCAAAAGGACTATTCGTCCCACAGAGGATGAAGTCGACGTAAATAGGGCTCCCTAGAATCCTAGATATAAGATGACACTCAACCTCATTTGGAGATGAAAAAAAAAATCGATCAAGGACGAAAAAGAGACCTTAAAGGAGCAAAGAAGAAGGAGATAAAAATAAGGAAAAAATCGAAGTTTGAAAATCTGAAATTTGGGTTAAATTCTCTCACATGTGCGAAGGAATTAGGGCATATTTGTGTTGTAGCAAGACCAAATGACAATCATCTCAAGGAGTCAAATTTAGGTGTTGAGAAGATCAACTTTGGAAGCCGAATACCTATGGAAGAATTCAAGCGAAGGAGAGAGAAGTCATGTTTCACCATATTTTCCTCACACGTGCAAGCTAGGGTTTATGCAATACGACTTAAAATTGCAGCAAAGAAGTTGCATGTCTGAACTTGTGATGTTGCCACAGTTTTGGAACATTTTGACTTGGGTTGACTTTGTGAAGGACAAGCTCATTGAAAGGAGAAGTTGACTTGGTATTGGAGGGGTCTTGTCTTGGGTCTTAGGTCTTAGAATTCATCATTCGAATATTCTATAAGAAGAGAAGAATTCTTGTGGGTTTTCCTCTTAAAGGGAGAGGTTTTGTCCCTTGTTAGAAACCTATATTTTGTGTCCTCTTGTTCTATTGATATTCATAGTTTGGTAGTTGTTTGATGATAAGAACACAATAATAATCAATTAAAGAAGAAGCTAATTACAAGCACATCAAGTTAAGTAAAATAACATCTCAAGCAGTTAGTAAAGAAAGAGAAAACACCCTAATATAGCTACCCTAGATTTCTAAACACCACCAACAATGTAAAGCAATATTTCAAGAATACTTTAGATTGCAGTTGTTAAAAGTTTTTGAGACAAGATACACCTCAAACTTTATTATGTTGCGTCACCTTATTGATGTTAGGAAACCATTAGTTTCCATGGTGGTGATTCAACTTCAGGCTGATTGGAGATAGATATTCAGAGCATGGAACTGCACAAATTGTCTCTTGATGAGGAGTGGTGTAGCAAGATAGATTTTTTTACTCAAATTCACATCACTTTTGTTTGAGCTTCTCTGAAATGCAACCACAGACAAACACTTCTTGGGAAATGTTTATAATAGAATGGATATTTTGGTTGAAAAAACTATGGAAATAATTTTACAAGAGTCTCCTTAGCTTTTATTTCTTGATGCTTATTTTATTGATTCAATGAAGAAAATCATTGTTGAGAGCTGGAATAGTTCAACACTTCATTGCAGACTTTAGCATTTGCCTTGAACCTAAGATATTAGGACGAAGAACTCATTATTCAAAAACAATGGCACGATGAAGATAACAAATAAGAATAGGGAGGCGGTGAATGGAGTGAAACAGGTCCTTATGAGAATATTTCTAGCACATGTACATATGGAGATGAATTAAGAATTTGCTAATTTTATTGTTAATTTGGATGATTATTTAGACAAATCAACTTTGGATGAGAGGAGCACCATGAGTTTGGTTAAATGGTAAATTTGTCATCGAGCGAATGGCTCACCCTTTGCCACTTGTATTCTCTCACAAATGGCAAGCTCTCCATCAATGGAAAGGAATTGAAGCTTCTATGATTTTATAATTTGGTGAAACTCAACATGTTGTGTTTGTAGAAGGCTAGAGATCTACTTTATGTGAATCCCAATATTTTCCTTGTATCTCATAGGGATCTAGAATATAAGAATAAACCTTCAAAGGTTGCGATGTGGATCTAAAATCCTTTGACTTAGGCATCTCTCTTGCTGCACTAAATATTGAGGAATCTAACAATGCAATTGGAAATAGTTGTTTACTCCACATTCCACCATTGAAGATGTACCTTGTTGTTCTTATTTTCATGAGGAAGATGAAGATGAGAATGGTAACTATTACACTTTATTATCTTAGATTATGTTTTATTTCTATGTTAGATACATAAAACATTGCAACCTCCTATTTAAAAGTAGATTTTAGATATATAACCTCATTTATAAATGAGTTTTTTTTTAGTATTGATACCTCCAACATATAACAATATAGAAATAAAATTACTAATAAATAAATTATAGTATTTATCATTTAAATGTACTTACTCATTTATCTAAATAAGTTTATATATATATATATATATTTTTTTTTTTTTTGAAGGAACTTAGTTTGAGTGGTATGGCACACGTTTTGTGTTCCCAACTGCGTGGTCTCAAGTCTCCGAAGACACACTAGTGGTAGTAACTTGGCCCTTGCTGCATTTATGAAAAAGTTGTTCTACTTGACGAAATAGTGCCAGCTGCATGTGCCAAGTTATTAATTCCAGTAAGTGGAATATTCTCATTTCAGGTTATATATAATATGTTTCCAAATTTTTAAAAATCATGTTTGTAGCTTTAAAACTTATTTGTTTCAAAAATTCATTCTATTTTCCCTCAATTGTGAAACACAACTTTTGTTAAATTTGGCAACTAGGGCCAAAATCCATGTTGCATTGCTCATATGATGGAGATGATATTTTTGTTGGATTCCTCTTTCAGAGAGGTGCAAGATTGATCTAAATATCATCTTGTTTGGATTAGCAGAACTTGTATTTTGAATTTATTTTCCACACATGTGCAAATTGTCAAGGTACGCCATAATTGTAATGTAGGCTCATAAGTCCCAAAAGATGTGTCACACACTCACAGCCATGGATATAAAATGGAGAGACATGATGCTCATTTCATCAATCACTCATCTCACACATCTCTCTCTCATCTAATTGGTTCGTACATCCTTAGAGGCTTCTCTCTCCTCCACACGTGTGAATCTGGAAGCTGAAATTTGTGCACAGGTTTTAGGGCTTTTTTGACAACGTTGACTTTGGGTCAACCTTCACCATTTGACTACGTTTTTTAGGCAAAAAATCCGACCTCGAGAGGCTGTCGCTGGAGGCATAGAAATCGAGGTCAAATGTTGACTTTGACTGCAACACTTGACCACAGTGTTGACTAGTTTGACCACATAATTTTGACTTTTGCATTGACTATTTTGTGGATTGTTTTTGGGTTGTGTGTGACATTGAAGGAAGCTCGAATTTGACCAAGTTTGACTGAACCTGATTGGAGGTTGAAGGGCCGGTTTGACCAGCAAATTCTTTGTTGGCTAGAGCATCCTGTTGATTGTTGTAAAAGACATTTTCTCTCTCTCTCTCTACTGAATAAGAAGAATTATATAAATTATTGTCTCTTGTTTTGGCTTGTCTTCTATCAATTTATTTTATGTTCTATCAGCATTTACTTTTAATGATTATGTGATTACAAATTTGAATTTGAATTGGACTAATAAGAAGATTGAAGTAAATTGCTCTAAGTATAGAACATACCATGGTTAACTAAAATTAACATGCTTTCAGAGCCAAGGTGAAGACAGAGCCCAAGCAAGAGTGAGAAGAGCAATCACCAAAGTTGAAAAGACAAGGACCGGGATAAATGGCTTCCTCATCATACTTCAAATCTGATGACAAGCTGAATGATAAGTCTGATTATCATGCTTGGAAAATGTCCTTGGATCTGACATTGGAAGAACAAGATGTCATTTATTATGTGTAGGGAAATATCAATGAGCCTCCATCAAATGCACCGAATGCCACTAAGACAAAGTACAAGAAAGGGGAAGTCAAGGCGAAGAAGATCATCAGGGATTCTATTCATAAGCACTTGGTTGCTTATATATCCGAGTTGGGCACATCTAAGGAGATGTATGATAAGTTGGTTAGCATGTTCAGGGCTATCAATGCTAATCAAATTCTATTTTTGAAGAACAAGTTGAAGGAGATCAAGATGGGCAAGGGAGAATCCATCCAATCATATTTCATGAGGATCACCGAAATAAAAAATGATCTCTTAGCTATTGGAGAAGCCATAGCTGACCAAGAGCTCACTCTCATTACTCTTGGAGGACTTCCCCGGGCATGGTATGTATTCAATACTATTATTCTCAATAATAATATAATTCCTGAATTTGATGAATTGTTGACATGATGCACTCAAGAGGAGACAAGGATGATGGAGAGAGACCATCCCTCTAATGGGAATGGAAGTGACCCTACTTCCTTCACCGCTCATGCAAAGAAGATGAACAATGTTGGCCCAAGAAATCAAAATCATGGAAGAGCGAGTGCAAAGCAAGAAAAGGAAGATGTTACACTTGTAACAAGTTTGGTCACTATGCAGGAGAATGCCCTAATAGAAGGGACTCTCCCGAAGATGATGACAACAACAACAACAACTTCAGGGGGAATGGGAATCAAAGGAACAACAGGTTCAAAGGAAAAAGGAAGGCTCCCTCTAATCGAAATGGGAATGGAAATGGTCAACCTTTCAAAAGATCAAGAAATTCCAGGTATGATGAATCTAATGTTGTTGATAAAAAAAATGAATATATTCTTGTATCTACCCTTTCTATTGCATCTCCTTGTGACACCCTAGACAACTGGTTGATTAATAGTGGTGCCTCAAGGCACTTCACTGGATATAAGGAAGCCCTCTCTGATTTGGTTGAAAATGATACTAATTTGGAGATTATCCTTGGGGACAATACCACCTATCCCGTGAAAGGGAGAGGGACTGCGACCCTTCATCTAATTCAAGGTCAAGTCTTATGTTTGCAAGATGTGTTGTGCATACCCGACTTGAAGAAGAATCTAGTGTCTATCTCGTTAATGGAAGACAAAGGATTCAAGGTGGCATTCATCGATGGAAAGGTACGCATTTGGAAGAGGAACTTCAAAGAAGCGTTTACTCTTGGGTTCAGGGTTGACACACTCTATCAGGTTGGAGGAAGTTCGTTGGGGGCCATGACATGTGACACAACTCTTCAATCTGAGCTATGGCACTAAAGGTTTGCACACCTTCATTACAAAGCCCTTCTTGAAGCAAGGAAGGTGGTGACGAGGATGCCCAATTTCAAAGATGATCATGAAGGTCTATGTCAGGGTTGTGCAGAAGGAAAGCATACAAGGGGACCATTCCCCTCAAGTGTCACGAAGACATCTGACATTTTGCAATTGATACATTCTAATCTATTTGGTATGTTGCCCGTAACATCTTTGGGACTTTTATAGATGACTTCTCCCGCGAGACTTGGATATATTTTTTGAAGAAGAAAGACAAAGCATTCAAGTGGTTCTGTACCTTCAAGGCCTTGGTTGAAAATCAAACAGGTTAAAATATCAAAATTTTGAGGACTAATAATGGAACCGAGTACGAGTCGAATGAATTCAATGACTATTGCAAGGAAGTTGGCATTAAGAGGGAGCCCACTATTGTATAAACTACCGAACAAAATGGTGTTGCTGAAAGGAAGAATAGAACCATTTTGGAAGTTGTATGTGCCATGCTTTATGACCAAGGTCTTTCGAAGTTCCTAAGGTGAGAAGCTGCCAAAACCGTTGTGTATGTTCAAAATAGATGCCCACATTCTGCATTGGACTCCAAAACTCCCGAAGAAGTCTTCTCTGGTAAAAGAAGCTCGATGTCTCTCATTTTAGAAATTTTTGAAGTCTAGTTTATTTTCATGTGCCAAAAGAAAAGAGAAGCAAGTTGGATGCTTCTGGAAAGAAGGGAATGTTTGTGGGCTATAGTGAAACCTCGAAGGCATATAGAATCTATGTGCCTGGTCAAAGAGAAGTGGAGATATGCCATGATGTCACCTTCGACGAAGATGTTGCCCTCAGGAAAGTCAGTGATCTTCCTATCTCAAAGGAAGACAAAGAAGAAGAAAAATTGGAAGGCAGGAAGAATCGAAGAATGAACCGATGCTTGAAGTTGAAGGACCGATGGATCCTATAGATCCACCTTCTTCAAATAAAAGAAGACCCTCATGGCTTAGAGACACTCTGGAAGACATTGAGGGAAGTATTGCTCCAAGGGGAACATTCCGTGAAAGTAAGAAACCAAATAGGTACCAAGGGTACCTAGCAGCCATGAGCACTATCGTACAATTTGAGCCTAGAACATTTGAAGAATCCGTGAAGCATCAAGTTTGGAAGGATGCTATGCACAAGGAATATGAGTCTATCATGAAGAATGATGTCTGGGATGTGGTCCCTAGACTGAAGGACAAATCTGTTGTCACCTCGAAATGGCTCTTCAAGATCAAGCATGGAGCCGATGGAAGTGCCAAAAATTTCAAGGCAAGATTTGTTGCCTGAGGCTTCTCGTAGAAGGAAGGCATAGATTATGATGAAATATTCACACCTGTTTCCCGCTACACCACCATTCGATCGATCATTTCCCTTGCTGCAACGCAAGGATGGAGTCTCCATCAGATGGATGTGAAGACCGCCTTCTTACATGGTTCAATCAAGGAAGAGGTCTATGTGGAACAACCTCCAGGGTTCGAAGTCTGAGATAGAGACACATATGCATGCAAGTTGAAGAAAACCCTCTATGGGTTGAAGCAAGCCCCTAGGGTTTGGTATGAGAGGATCGATAGCTACTTGATGAAGTTGGGCTTTACTTGAAGTGATGTTGACCCAAACCTTTATTTTAAGGTTGATAATGACAAGCCTCTCATTCCGGTTCTCTATGTGGACGATCTTTTCATGACAGGTGTTGACCCTCTCATTCATCAATGTAAGAGGGACCTAGCTTCTAAGTTTGAGATAAAGGACCTATGACTGATGCACTATTTCCTAGGCTTGGAAGTCTGGCAAAAGTCAGGTGAGATTTTCCTTTCTCAAGGAAAATATGTTGTGAAGCTGCTGGAGAGATTTGGGATAGCGGATTGCAAGTCCGTGATTACTCCGATGGAACTCAACTTTAAGTTGTGTTGAAGTGCTGGTGGGCCCGAGTTGGGAAATCCCACCGAGTATCGTCAACTCGTGGGGGGCTTGATGTTCTTAATGAACTCACAACCAGACATATGCTTTGCAGTGAACACGTTGAGTTAATGCATGGTCGAGCCTCATCACATTCACTGGATTGGTGCCAAGAATCTCTTGAGATATCTTCGAGGCACAATCAACCATGGGCTGAGATACACTTCCAGGAGTATGAGGCTCCATGGATATAGTATATACCAATGCCGATTGGGTAGGCAATGTGGTGGATCGTAAGAGCACATCTAGATGTTGCTTCACTCTAGGTTCTGCTTCAATCTCTTGGATGAGCAAGAAGTAGTAATCAGTTGCTTTGAGCATTGCCGAGGCTGAATACAATGCAAAAAGTATGGCCTGTTATGAATTTGTGAAGTTGTTTGGTTGAGAAAGTTCTTCAGTGGGCTATTTGGACATGTGTTGGATACCACCGTGATACTTTGTCATAACCAAAGTGGGATTCGTCTTTCCGAGAATCTCTTGTTCCACGACCGATCCAAGCATATTGATATTAGGTACCACTTTGTCTGAGACATGGTATAACTAGGCGCCATAAGGCTCCATCACATTGGGACTGATGAGTAGGTCGTAGATATTCTCACGAAGCCCCTTGGGAAGGTCAAATTCTTAACCTTCCGTGAGAAGCGTGGCATCGTGGACAAACCCTATTGTGAGAGTCCTGCTTGAGTTGGACTATGAGCTCTGGGAGCTCCAGGGGGCTTGGGGATAGCTACTTGGAGCTATAAGCAACCACAGGGCTAGGTTCGCCTTACCTTTTTGGTGTGCTACTTCCCCACCGTTATGATATTGAGCTGGTTCACCCTCTCTTTGATCTATGCCCTGCATACATCCTACCCATGTAGTCTGGGACTCATGGGACTTACCTCTCATTTGGCCAATAAGTTGGGAAATGAGGATAGAGACCAATAGCATTACCGATGGACGCATCGAGTATTGTCGTACTCTCTATGTCTAGGATGGGATGTGTCCAACAACTTGATTTGGGATCAAGTCTGATTGAGGTTCTTACCTGTAAAGGGTTAGTATGTTTGCATGAGGTTTTTACCTCTGTATTGACTTCGGGTCAATGGAGAGTGGAAAAATCTTTGTGACTCACTCTTGATGATATTTTCTTATTATTTCTTCTATAGCAGAGCAAAGACAACAAAATTTCATGATGATGATGATATATGATAGTACATGATGGTACTAGATGACAAGATTGCACAGGTAAATAGATGGAGTTCTCCCTAGTTGAGAGGGAGTGTTAAATTTGACAAGTAGGGCCAAACTCTATGTTGCATTGCTCATATGATGGAGATGATAATTTTGTTAGATTCCTCTTTCAAAGAGGTGCAAGATTGATCTAAATATCATCTTGTTTGGATGAGAAAAAATTGTATTTTGAATTTATTTTCCACACGTGCAAATTGTCAAGGTCGGCCATAATTGTAATGTAGGTTGATAAGCCCCAAAAGATGTGTCACACACCCATAGCCATGGATATAAAAAGGAGAGACATGATGCTCATTTCATCAATCACTCATCTCACACATCTCTCTCTCATCTGATTGGTTCGTACAACCTTAGAGGCTTCTCTCTCCTCCACATGTGTGAATCTGGAAGCTGAAATTTGTGGACTGGTTTTAAGGCTTTTTCTGACAGCGTTGACTTTGGGTCAACCTTCATCATTTGACTGTGTTTTTGAGGCAGAAAGTCCGATCTGGAGAGGCTGTAGCTGGAGGTACATAAATCGAGGTCAAATGTTGACTATGACTGCAGCACTTGACCGCAGCATTGACTGGTTTGACCGCATAATTTTGACTTCTGCGTTGACTATTTTGTGCACTGTTTTTGGACTGTGTGTGACATTGAAGGAAGGCCGAATTTGACCAAGTTTGACTGAACCTGATTGGAGGTTGAAGGGATGGTTTGACCAGCAAAGTCTTTTCTGGCTAGGGCATCCTGTTGACTGCTGTAAAAGACATTTTCTCTCTCTGCCGAATAAGAAGAATTATATAAATTATTGTCTCTTGTCTTGGCTTGTCTTCTGTCGATTTATTTTATGTTCTATCAGCATTTACTTTCAATGATTATGTGATTGCAAATCTGAATTTGAATTGGGCTAATAAGAAGATTGAAATAAACTGCTCTAAGCATAGAACATACCATGGTTAACTAAAATTAACAACTTTTTAACATGAATAGGAATGAATTTTGAATTATATGATTCAAGTGAGAATGTTCATCTCAAAAATAAGATACATGAATAGGAATGAATTTTGAATTATAAGATTCAAGTGAGAATGTTCATCTCAAAAATAAGATACATGAAAATGAGATGGCTGCATCTTTCAATATACAGCGAACAAGTCCTGACTTCATTTGCAAATGGAGAAGAGTACACCTATAATCAGATAGGCTGATTTATTTTCTCTGATACTAATATGTTTTTGTGCATTTCTTCTATTGACAATGCACATGAAATCCAGCAACTAAAAATACAAGAAAAAAAATAACAATTTCAATCCCATTGATCTTCGCAAACAATGCAATTTCAGTCTTGAACATACTAATTCAGACAGTGAAGCTGCAGATATCAGTACAATGCAATTTCCGTCTTGAACATACTAATTCAGGCTGTGAAACTGCAGATGTCTAATTAAATCAGTTATAGTTTCTTTGATGGTTACCTGATTGATTCTATAAGCAGTCATATGCTTGTCTACGATGGAAGCGATGTGTGGATACTACCTTCTGTTTGGTAATTTCAAATGTGAATGTGAATTACAGAAATCCTGCCCGAATCTAGGCTTGCAGAAATCATGCCCGAATCTAGGTTAGCCTCTATCCAATTTTTGTAGACTGAAAAAAGGAATCTCTGTGCTTTGCAAGCCAAGATCTGGAGTAGCGCTTTCCTTTATGAAGGGAGAGCTTGACAGAAGGTAGCTTTCTCGCAACTGCTTTCCAGATCATGTGCACAGCATCATCAGGCTGAACTGGATACTGATACTCAAAATGGTAGCTGACTTCCTTCAGTTTTTGCCACATGCGGGTCCATTCATCCTTTTTAACACTATTAAGCAATCTTATCAAAAACCCTTTTTTGACAGCATCAGCAGATTGTACAAAAATGCAAAATTCTGTATAATCAAGGACATCCTCATAAGGAAGCTCAATCTCATCACTAATGATAACAGGAACGCAATGGCTAGCAATAGCATCAAAGAGCCGATTTGAGGAGGGTGTATCACCTGCAATGTTTAGGCAAAACTTTGAAGACCGCATGCCTTCAGTTGCTGCTCTTATTCCATTCCTCTGTGTATTCCCAGAAGTAAAATGTACTTCCTTTTCATCCTTCAGAAGAGCATAGAGCTTTTGTCTAATATATCCACCCTGATAATTATGAACCAAGTCAGCAATGGACATTGAAGGTAAATTCAAGATGTTGCCTTTTGAAACAAAATACATATGGAATCAAATTCATGGACTTGTGGTGCCTCAAGAAGGGATTCCTACAAGCAAAAGAATACAAAGAATACCGACAGGCTGCATGCAAGCACACTTTAAAGAGGCCAAAATAATGGTGGAAATATTTGCATTTGGATTCAAGAACTCACATGCTTCCTGAAAAGAGCACCTTGAAAGAAAAGGAGAATGTTTCGGCTTTCAAATGATGAAGAATCCTTTGCAAAGGAAGGAACAACATGCTTGTAAGGAGCCACAACATCCTTCTCTACGTTGCCTATCAATGGTGAATATCGTCCAAAGTCCGCTACAATGAACATTGCCGACCGAAGCTGCTCCCTTGCTATTACCATGCTATTTGGATGATGCATAACTATTACATGATTCTTCCCCCCTGATCTTCTCCAGGCCTCCTGAACCATCAAAAAATGCACCAATTTCTCCTGCAAAAGTTCATTTCTACTCTTATGCCCAGGGGTCTCAACTTTTGAATGCCTGTTATAACTCAATGAAGAAAAAAAGGGCACAAAGAAAAAATCGGCCTCTTTGGAATTTTCAACTCTCCTGGCACTGGAGGGAGAGTTTCTACCAGGTATGTTCGAAGACAGTAGATCCAAAGTAAGCCAGTATTCCGGACTGTGCTGCAAATTGAGTCCGCCCGGATATCGAGGGATTTCAGTGAGATTTGTCGGCCATACGCTATTTTCTGGCTTCCAATCTAACATACCAAAATGAAATTCAGGTGGCAGATTATACATAAAAACCTTTAACACCGCATCCTTCGGATTGCCTTGTTTGATATTTGGTTCTGAATCTGCAGAAGATCCGTTCTTATCTGTACATTCATCTGTCCGAATTCCAGGAGAGGATAATAAAGATGGCTGAAAATCATCTGAAATTTCATACAGCAGCTTCTCATCCTCTAACATAACTTCTATCTTAGGATCTAAGATTGGTGAATACTGATCTTTGCCAAGAGGCTGACTTGAAATTTGAAGAAAAGCCAGAGAGCTGAGCAGAGCCAATGCCGAGATCAGAAAAAGCAGGCAGAGTGTCAATTTCTTAGGTTGGCACCATTTGGAATGCATATTTTGGTCAGTCGTGGTTAACCTATATCGACCCAATATGAATCAATAGGATTCCCCTTGAACCCCAGTTTCAGGAAAAGCAAGATGGGTATGGACAGATACAACAAAAAAACAGTAGTTCCCTCGGGCTTCAACAATGTTTATATGGAATGACACATCAGGTCAGAAAATATATAAATTTTCTTAATAACTTGCACAAGAATTGGGATGGGTTATCAACGGCCCAATAAGAAAAATACAATTTGCATCAGATACAGATCTGTATGCGTCTCAGAAACAAATCATATAGAGCTCAACTTTCATGAAAAGAAACCAGTTTCCCTGAGATAACATAATAGAGAAATGGGCCAATTTATCATAAGCCTATCACAGAAAACAAAGATGGGTATTGACAAAATATTAAAAAACCTAATCCCCAGGTTTTATGGAGGCGAGATGGGCATCCATAAAACCTCTGTAATAACTCCTCTTTTCCATTTGGGTTGACTTCTGAAAATCCCTTGCAGAAATGACTAAGCATGCTTATTTATAATTAATTCATAAGCAGTCTGGCCCAATAATTAACGGTGAAGGAGAAGAAAATTTGTCTTACAGCAGCTGAGAAACATGGCTGAATCATCAACAGCCCGTCGTAGAATTCCTCAATCAGATAGCTGGATATCATCCCCTATGGGACCCTGGTCCTCATTCCAGCCAACTCATTTGCCTTTCTCTTCCGCCATTCTATTATCGGTATCTTTGACAGAGATCAAGAAGTTGAAAATAATTATTTTGGAATCGCAGATCCCTGATTTTGGAGTTTTTTTTTTTTACACCTGTCAATTTGTCTGTTTATATTGTTTGGTACAGCAGTTTAGAATTAATTGGCATTCCAGCGATTTCCCCCGTGTGCTGTCCACGAAGGGAGCATGACTCACGAAGGGAGCATGACTCTCAAATAGTGTTTGACCAGTAGTATGTTTTAATATTTTATTTTATTTTATTATTATTATTATTATTATTGATATTGAGTTGGTGTATATATAAGATGGGTTTGGAATATGTCTTAAAATTATTTTTGTTTGGCTACAAGTTTGTTCTCCTTAAATTTAATGAAATAGATTAACGATCAAAGAATTAAAGGTATTCATGAAAGGTATTTGATAAGAATAAAAGTTAAAAAGAATCATAAGTATCTACCAAGGGTAAAAGTTAGTGACAAAAAACTGAGAGGTATGTGGCATGAGTAAAAGGCTACCTTTTTATAGGACAAGAATAAAAGTTAAAAAGAATCATAGGTATCTACCAAGAGTAGGTTAATGATAAAAGAATGAGAGGTATGTGGCACGAGTAAAAGGCTATCTTTTGGAGTTGTCTTTAGTGCGACTTTTTGAAGTTTCAGGTGCCGGAATGCGGTGAAAAAATTTGAGGTTAAATCTTGGTTTTTGTTATTCAAATTGGTTTTTTGACACTATATATCGATTTAACACCCTCAAAAACCTTTAGGACACTTTGATTGTGCAAAGTTAGCAATCAAACTTCTTTTTTCAATACCAGAATTTAGAGAAATTACACCGTAAAAAGTCACAATAAAAGCCTTCAAAAACTTGCACTAAAGACTACTCGCTACCTTTTTATAGACCATTAATAGAGGTATTTGCAGATATCAATGAGTAATGGTTATCTCCATTGTTAGTTTGACAACTAAGTTATGATAGGATTTCCCCCCACACACATATATGCATTAGCTAATGCTAATAGAAACCAATAATAATTGTCTCATGATTGATTTGGCCATTAAATTATGATAAATTTTCCCACTATTTAATATATAATTATTTTTTAAATAAATCATTAAATTATTTGATAAAAAATATATATTAATTTGAAATTCAAATAATTTTTTTATCTTAAATAAAATATTATTATTATAATTGCTTTATTTTTTAAATAATTATTTAATGAGTATATCTAATTTAATAAGTAATTAAATTATTATTTTAAATATATTATTATTATTATGATTGGTTTTTGAAATTTATTTAAAAAAAATGAAATGGATAAATTTTATTTGAAATAAAATACTATTATTATCATTATTAGATTATATATATATATATAGTATTAAATAGATTATATAATATCAAATTTTTTTTGTCATAGTACGTTATTATTTATTATTGTTTTTGAGTGGGTGAAAAAATATATATGAAGGGTTTGGAATATGTCTTAAAACAATTTTTGTTTGGCTAAAAGTTTGTTTTCCTTAGACTTAATGAAATATGTTAACGACTTGTTGTAGCCACTACAACAACACCCAAAATTTTGGGGTATATTTAAAATTTCGGGTTCCCCCTCTGCTCGCTTAGGCATTAAAGTCTTTCACCCGACCTGCAGTCAGTGACATACCACCGACCTATCCCCAACCCCTCATGAGCTGTCTCACCATCATGATCAGATGCTGTTGCTGCAATCACGCCATATGTGGGAGGGATCATCCAGCATACGCTCGAACACTCTTACCGCAGTCACGCCATGTGTAATGAGATTTCCATGCACGCATTTGAATGGAAACCTTTTTGTGTATTGACAATTAAAGGCCCTCT
Source organism: Pinus albicaulis (assembly GCA_034641835.2). Classification (NCBI taxonomy): domain Eukaryota; kingdom Viridiplantae; phylum Streptophyta; class Pinopsida; order Pinales; family Pinaceae; genus Pinus; species Pinus albicaulis. The sequence continues at coordinate 869,882,566 of CM076574.1, forward strand.
CGTCGTGGGTCATTAAGCATGTTGTTTGAATACCTCTCTTAAGCTTGCTAGTCTCATATGTTTTATCTGGGGCCATCATTATCGAAGAGTAATTGTGATGTTGTAATGTTCCACACAGGTCGACCCCACGGGTGACAAACTCCTCAATCTTGTTACGACATCGAGGGAAATAAAATTGAGCTCAATAACAAGGCCAAAGTTGCGAAACAGGGGAGGAGGAGGAGCAAGTGACCAGTACTGTTAAAATGAGGATGGTGTGATACATGTTGATCAGAGAAAGAACCTTTTATGTCACTGCTGCAAAAGGCTTTCTTCACTAGTGCGCACCAGATACTTAAAAACGCTCCGTTTAAAAATGTCCGTACTGGATGCCATCTCACATAAACCAGAAGCGTTTGCTATGATCTAAGCTTACCAGATATCTCACCTTAAAGGAATTTTTGAAGATCCTGCGCAATACCAGCTCAATGTCGATGTGTACACACAAAGGAACACATTTCACCAATTCGACAAGAAGTATAGCCCGGGTGAACAAAGTGGACTTAGAATATTTCCCTGAAGAAATACAATCTCATTCAAAGGTGTTTTCGTGTCGAGCCGCGGTGCGAAAGCGCACATGTTGATGTTGGCAAGACAATGGCACAGCTAAAAGGGTTTCTTCTATTTTCCACAGTTGAATGAAATGGTTCACAGATTCAAAATGCGTCTTGATAAGCATTGGAAAGGTCATCACTATTAAATTCTTAATATGTTATGGATCACAGAAGCTTGCACTCTCAAAGGTCATCACTGTCAATTTGGTGATTAAGTATGGACTTACATCGAAAAAGTAGGAGTGATCTAGGAGTATGATCCAGTTTCTCCAAGTTTACAGGCCTCAATTGTTTTTGGGAATAACGATGAACTATAGAGTTCGTCGCTTTAAATCCGACACTTCTTTCAGTTTCATCATCACCCATCAAAGTACAGTTGTTAGGTTTGATGTTTCAGGTAATGGGTGCATTGGCAAGTTTTGGCACAATTTCAAAAGTCTAAACGCACCTTTGGGAAGCAATCTTTGTTAAAACTAAGCTACACGGTGGGTACAAATCAATGGACCAAGGCTATGGTTTTGAATATCATATAATTAAACCAAGGCGCAAAATAATGTAGTGTCTAAAACATATAAAATGGCGGATCAAAACTATATGAAAACACATTTCGAATGGGCTTAAATATTTCTATGGCGGACATAGTGATCAAAAATTTTGTTTAAAGCATGGGGCGGAGTGTATGACAAACCTATGGTAACATGTCATAATAACTATGGTGCGTTACGACTGTGCGCAAAGGTTTGATGGCGGTTTTCAACATACGGTGAATGTTTGGAGCAAACATATATATACAACAGTCAAACGTTGTGATTAAAACACGGATCAGAGCTATGGCGGAGTTTTATTCTTTGGAGCAGGCATATATGGCGGTCAACTTTATGTTGAAACATGGCGCAAAACTACATTCAACAAGTACAAATGGACGCAAGCATTTCGATGGCGGGGTTTCGAACTATGGTGAAACGTTTGGAGCAGATATAATAATGGTCAAAGTTTACGTTTAAAACATGGAAAGTTTCCAATGCCCAGCGTTGCGTTCAACGCCTCCTAGGAATGCGCTAATGATATTTAGTAACCGCCATATTAATGTCTTCCTCTCCATGCATGACACCACGTGGACCGTGTCACTAAATTAGTGTTTCGGTGGAGGCGGGTAGTGTTTACTATTATCCAGCGTGAATGAGACCATAAGAATGGAAACATAATCCCCGTCCAGAATGCATGCACATGGATTCAACTGTGTTGGCTTTGTCATCGCCGTAGGATATAGATCCACCAAGAAAAGCGAAACGCTCCGTTGAACCAGCACAACCATTAATGTGGAACGTTATTTTCGTGGGAAACAACCATTTGTTTCTTTCTGATTTGGCAGAAGAAAGGTGTCAGCCACGTTATGCGTGAAATACTCGCTAAGGACGGTGGCCTTCAAGATTTACCGTATCCTGCATTCGAACAGTGATTATCGCACTCGAACAGTGATTATCGCACTGGTTTACAACGCATGCCAGCCCGTTGGAGAAGTCTTACAATGCCCACGAATCCATTGACACTTGGCAGAGAGAATAGCAATAAAACTCAACGTATTTACGGATGCGGTTCTGCATAATTACAGTTTTAAGAGTCTGTTTTCAGGACCAGGCACCATTCTGCGTGATTATGGATGATTTTTTCGTGTATGATTCACAAGCGTTTCAAGGAGAAAGATAACCAATACGAAATCAACAACGATACCTTCAACAAAACACCGCCGGAGAGCTTCAGCAAAATGAATGGCAGCAAAAATATTTGATGTGTCGCGTATTGCTGGAAGGGTTGGACCTTAAGTTTTGTTGAGTTTTGCTTGCAAAGTAGCTAGTGCAACAGTCGCTCCAATGAACATGCAAAAAATTCAAGCACCGAGTTTCCTTGCGTGGAAGAATGAATGTTCGACATTGTTGTCAGCACATGCCAGCTGAGTTTGTTAACACAGTAAATGAAGCGTGGATTTGGTTACAGAGTGTGGAAAGATCGATTTGAAAGTAAAGCGTTTCACACGCATTGTAACTAAGTGCGGAAGAAACAGTCGCTGAGTCGCATAGCTGATAGAGCGAATGAAAATGCGACTCACGACCCTACGACCATTGTAAGAGCAGTCGCAGTTAAAGGCTTCGGGTCGCAAGGTCGCAGATTTTGCTTCCAGCCAACAAATGTGACCTGTTTCCCATGCGACTGTGCGACCTGTGAGACGTGCCTGATATTTTCCACGTGGGCTTCAAGAGTAGTATTTCTTGATCCAGTTTAGAACCCGTCCATTGTCGAACAAGCCGTGAGTCGAGCCTTCAGGCTAAGGCAAAAGAAGCATGTCTACATATATCGCCTCTTGGCATCATGAACCATAGTATCAGCCCACGAGAAGATAAGGTCGCGCGACCCCTCCAGGTCGCTGAGTCGCAATACATGTTGCTGGACAGGAAATGCGATCATGCGACTGTGCGACCCCTCCGAGGTCGCAAGGTCGCAGAAAGGTGTGCCCAAGGAAAGTTGCGACCAAGGAGAAAGTTCCGACTATGCGACCCCGCTTCGGAATGGCCTCTTTTCTCAAAGCATATATGGCCTACAGAACAGGACTATGCAGGGTCCAAGCTAATCTTTAAAATCTCCTGATTTTATGTGTCAATATATCTTTTATGCATCTACGTTTATATATTTATTACTCCCTCAACATGCATAAAATGTTTGTATACGTGAGGCTAATTTAACAGGTTACACATGGCTAATCCAAAACGCTTACACGCAGGTAACATGAGGAGATTATGATGATGACCTAGACGAGGAAGTTTTTCTCTTACCCAGAAATGTTGGTTCATGTGGTTGGAGCTAAGAATATCTCAACAAGAGGAATGTAGAAGGGATGAAACCCCAGGTCGCAAATTTCTTCAGGTCGCCAGGTCGCGGAGTCGTGTTCCATGCCAAACGCTCGACAACGCGACCCAGCGACCCAGCGACTGGGTCACGAAGTCGCAAGATGCAAGAAGGTCGCAGGTCGCGAATTTGCCCGAGGTCGCAGGTCGCGAATCTGCCCGAGGTCGCAGGTCGCAAATCTGCCCGAGGTCACAGGTCACAAATCTGCCTGAGGTCGCAGGTCGCAAATCTGCCCGAGGTCGCAGGTCGCGGATTGTCCGAGGTCACGGGTTGCAACGAAACCCAACGGTCAGGAAGATGAAAAGTCAAGGAAGCCCAAGGGGTAGGTTTTGTATTATAAATACTCCTTCGGGAGCTTGTAAAAGAGGAGCTTTTTTGTTTGGGACTCGAGCTGAATATATTGTAATTCTAGAGGATTATAAATTTAAGCATGAATACAAGCATTTTGAAAAATCCCTTTGTGGATTTGGTGTTGTCATATGTATGAGCGCTATTGAGTATTATGTTTTCAGTTTCTGAACGTCTTTAGATTAAGGGAACTATATCTTTAATTCATATCACAATTTGCATAACAGTTTGCTGAGTATGTTAATAGTGGTTGAGTTCATTTCACTTTCTTAACAAACGCTGATGGCTTTGTTTATTAGCATTTGTGTTACCATTTAAAACTTTTAGGAAGTGAAGGGTGTTCTTGCCATGAGGAATTGTTTCCTTTGTGGTCAGAACAGTTTACAAGCATGACCCTAATGAAGTGTTGTTAACAACACTTCCTTCGGTCTTCATGCTTTATTATTTCCTCTTGCTACTCATAGTGTTGCATGTACATTTAATGCATCAATCATATGACTTGTATCATTTGATTAGGTGTGTATCCACTGTTTTATAGAGTTTAAGTGAGACCCAAAGAAAAGAGAAATCAGTGGTAGCCGGACCCACACCCCGGACGGGATCCCTATTCTAAACGGTTCAAGGTCTAATTGGGACCTTTTACCGGGGAGATCCCCTGCTGTTGGCTGGATAGATTTTCCCGTCAACACGACTAAAGAATCAAAGGTATTTGACAAGAGTAAAAGTTAAAAAGAATCATAGGTATTTACCAAGAGTAAACGTTAACCACAAAATAATCAGAGGTATCTGACATAAGGCTACCCTCTTATGGACCACCAACCCGATAATTATAGGTGGCGTGGTTTTCCTCCAGTGACAATAATGAGTAGATTAGCATTTGTAGATATCAATGAGTAATCGTTGTCTCCATTGTTAGTTTGACAACTATGTTATGATAGGATTTCCCCATACACACATATATATCTACTCATTAGCTAATGCTGATAGAAACCAATAATAATTGTCCCGCTATTAATTTGGCCATTGAGTTATGATAGATTTTCCGACTCTTTAATATATCATTAAATTATTTGATATAAAAATATATATTAATTTGAAATTCAATCAATTTTTTCATTTTAAATAAAATATTATTATTATAATTGCTTTTATTTTTTTTAAATATTTATTTAATGAGTATATTTAATTTAATAGGTAATTAAATTGTTATTTTAAATAAATTTTTATTATTATGATTGGTCTTTGAAATTTATTTTAAAAAAAATTGAAATGGATACATTTTTATTTGAAATGAAATAATATTATTATCATTATTAGTTTTTTTTTAAATATATATATATGCGCGTGTGTGTGTGGGGGGGGGGGGTATTAAATAGATTATATAATATCAAAAACTTTTTTTCATGGTGTATTAGATTGGAAACCCAAAGTTAATGTTTTTTATCCCAAATGTCTATATACTAATAGGATACAAACAAAAAGATTTGCTCCCCAAGACTTCATGACACAATACATTGATGGAAATATCAATAGTTCCTTGAATGGCCGGATGGTGGTGAAAGATTTGATTTGTTGTAGAGGTATTCTTCAATGCTAGTCGAATCTTCATGTTCTTCCACCGCCAACGAGATTATTATTAGTTTAAATTTATTTTAAATATTAATTTATTAGAGTTTATTTTTAGTTTAAATTTATTATAAATCTTATTTTTTTTAAAAGAAACGAGTAGATTTATATTGAACTAACTGGAAAACATGCCAACTCCTTTACAATCAATATACAATTCTTCATCATCAGTGTTCCAATATTGTTCACAAAAAAACCTGCATCTCCCCTGACCAATTTTAACTATACTTTTAACAACAGTCGTCTTGCAGACCCTACAAAAGACTCCACGGATTACTACATACCTACATAAAATTTAAGAAAAAAATTATATCAAACAAAAAGATCTACCCGCTTCTTACCTTTTCAGAACTAATGTTTTCCACTCACTCCTTCTTGCCAATTTCCATCTACAAAGGGAGCATAGGTGTTGTTTCAGGGGCTTCATCGACCTGCTGAGAAAGTCGTTCATCATGAGAAGGAGCTTCCGCAATTCCAAAGACATCTTTGAGGACACCCAGGCTAGCAGCTTTGACCGAAACCACAATGTTATCCACCTTAGTAGTCGTATTTTCCATCTTGGTGGAAAAATTTCCCACTGAGACCTGATGATCTAGACTTATGCAGGAACACAACATAATACAAATATAAACATAAACACATAGATGCAACAGAAGTAAATCTTAATTTTATTAATATCAAAGAACTGAAAGATGCTTACATACAGAATGGAAATAAACTAGCTCAGTCGATGGTTGCTTATCTCTAAGAAGAGATGTGGCAGCTACAGGCCTCTAAACTATTGATTCGGATTTATGCAGGAACGCAACAGAATAAACATATAACCATAAATACAGAGATGTAGTGGAAATAACACTTCATTTCATTAATATAAAAGAACTGAAATTTGCTTACAGACATAATGGAAATAAAACTAGCGAGGGCGCTGGTAGCTATCTCTGAGAAGAGATGTGGCGGCTACAGGCCTCTGAACTGCGTTACAATGAGGCTCGAGGGCCTATTTATTATTTAGAAACAACGGGAATTCCTAAACAGCCAAAACCCTAACCATAGGAGATGAAGTGCCAAAACTATGGGCCCCGTTTGGGTAAATTGGTGTTTCAACTTCCCAGGGGCGTAACTTTGGCATACGATCTCCGTTTGATGCGTACCTGTTTGGTCTCAATCTAGTCTCCTAAACTGAGCTCATTTAATTGTCAACCAGGGTTGGTAAACTGCTGAAGTGAAGTGTACTGTATGTACCTAGGTGCTTGTTTCCTAATGCGTTGTGTGTAGTGTTTTGTGATGTTTTTGGTCTTTTGGTGGTTTTATGTTCACAAGGAAAATGCCTAGAAAGCTAATGGAAAGGAGCTGGTGATTAAAAACAGAGTTAAGCCTAATTGATGGATAACAAATGACAAATGAAATTTGGAAACACTGAAGCAGAATCAAATCTAAACTATGACCAAGTAAAAGCAAAGCTTGACAATGACTTTTAAGCAAATGATTCAAAACACAAACTAAACTTGAGAAATGATCACTAAGTATGCAAATCCTCTAACTAAACAGTTAAACAACTAATCTTACAATGATGCAACATTTTGTCCTTGATTAGAGATTTGAAACATATTTGGAGGAAAAACATTGATACCATCCTAAGATCTTCTATTCTAGGACTAGTTCCTAACTCTATTATGCAATTTAATTGAATGTCACAAGACCTTACTCAAGAGTTATTGATTTCTTTTCAAGGTAATCTTTTGAGGGAGGGCTATGTTTATGAAATGATAAGGAAATTGCAGAGATACTTCAGGCCTTAAAATGATGTTGTCTTCTGTTCATATGGTTATGGATCAATTGTAGATTTTAGAACAAGAAGATGTTTGTAAATAATGAAGGTTGTTTTGTTAATCTTAACAACTGAAGTAATCTATTGTGGAGTGAATGACAACTGACTATGGAATGCAAATGCAATGAGTTAATCTAAGAATGAACTTAAGATGCCATTAATCTAAAACAATGCTGAACTATAAGTCATTATCAAACCCAAAACAGAACAAATGAACATGAATTAAGTGCAATGAAACTTCGGAGTATCCTAACTATACTATCATGCATTATTCTATGAAATTATACAGTCTGTTTGTCCATCATTATTGATATTTTGGAAGAGTTCCTTCTTTTGGAAGAGTTAGAACAATTCTGACTGTGTAATTGAGTGCAAATGCAAACATAAAGGGTTGAAAGCAATGAAAAACTAAGATATCATATCCATATCCCACTCATCATTATGATATTTTGGACAAGCGTTTAAGAGCAAGAACAGAGATGGTACTTAGTGCAAACACACAACTAAATCATTCATTATCACGGTCATGTCTTGAACTCCTTAAGAATTTCTTGGAAGAGTTTCTTCTTGTGGAAGAGTGATTAGAACAAGTGTAACTGTGATAGTGAACAACAAAAATTACAACTAAATCCTACAATACTATAGCTATTTCCCATTCATCATTATAATCTTTTGGAAGAGCTTCTTCTTGTGGAAGAGTTAGAATGAGTATAACTACAATAGCTAATTAAAAACAACTATGAATTCAACTTCTAATCCTACAATACTATAGCCATTTCCCATTCATCATTATAATCTTTTGGAAGAGCTTCTTCTTGTGGAAGAGTTAGAATGAGTACAACTACAGTAGCTAATTAAAACAAATACTAATTCAAATTCAAAATCAAAGCAAACAGAATACTCTTATTCAATTTACGCAAATAAAACGCAGAAGAGGAAGCCCCCATCACAAACGAGAGCAATCTCCAAATTAAATCAACGTTTAAAATAACACCGTTTGCTTCATTAAAAATGAAACCAACGTTTCATAGCACCGCGTCTTTCGCCATATAGCATGTAATCTAAGCAAAATCTACAAAATCTAACATAGCTCTCGGTTTCCCAAGTGTTTATATAGCAAATGCACATAACAAGACTTGCAATAATTCAAGAACACTATCTTTCCTTATCGGAATCACATTAGAACTCTTGAAGTGGCTGCGTGAAGAGGAAAAGAACTAGACATCCTGACCGAGACAACCACTTGAGAAGTCTGGCCCTAAATGTGTTCCCACGTACCAAAACCATACCCAGAATTCGTTTCTTCCTTCATGGTGAGCAACGAACCATGTAGACATGACGTGGAATATGCCCATATGCGGTTTTTCTCGAGAGGCCACCTGGAACATACCCAAATGTAAAGACAGCTGTAGAATCACCGGTTAGCTACGGAATGTCTGCATTCTGCAGCTAGTTCCGGTCAAAATGCATTACAATGGAAAAAATCACAAAATTTAGCAAGTCAGTCATGTAAATCATTCTAAAAGTAATTTCAACTAAATTCATTGATCAATTGGGTCTAGGATAGCAATGGACAAGGGAAAATGAGGTAAAATAAGATGAAAGAAAGCACAATTTTGAGGCCTCAACATACCCCATCGGCCGTTCTTTGCATGTCCTCATGCAAATCATCCCATGAACTCGCAGGCTTCCGTAAGAACACCCAATCCTCTTCTTCTCCTTTGTCCTGAAGCTAGAGGTCTTCTCCGGGTTTTCGATAACAAGTTTGAACCTTAGGTTGGTGAGTGCCCTAATTAGCTCTTTTTTTCTTGTTCCTTTTTCAACTTCATTGGTCTTTACACTTTGTCTATAAGGTAGACAAGTGTTGAGTTTATACTGGTTTTGAGTTTGACTTGTTCCTTTAGAATATCATTCTCATTTTTGATGTGTCTATTAAGTATTTCCAGCTCATATCTATCCCTTCTTAACACATCTATTTTAGATAGTGGAGGACTAGGGGTTCTATCTCTACTCTCTGAAGCTTTCCTTTCCAATGTTTCAACATAGTCATAAACTTCTTGCTGAGCAGGGTCAATTTCAGGGGTTTCTTCATTAAAATCTTCTTCAACATCTTCTTCAATAGATGTTTCCTCATCTTCTATATTTATCACCCCTGTTTGTTTGATTTGTGTTTTCTTCTGGGTTGTCCTTTAGAATCGTGGTTTTTCTAGGTCGAGAAGATCCTCTCCTTTTCTCTATGGCGTATTTTTGATTACTTCTCTTTTCTTGTTGCCTTCTGATTTGAGCCAATCCTCTCTAAAATGATTTTCACCTGGGCTTCCTTGGAATGTTTTGTCAATTTCAATTTTAGAGGCTCTCCATTTTCTACTTCTCCTTGTAGGTTGATGTTCAGGTGAGGGCTCTTTTGGTTCCTCAAAGTGATTTCTTACCAAGAAATTATCCCAAGTATCTTTTGTTTTGGCTAAATGGTGTTCAATTAAAATCTTAACCAAGCCATGATGGTATAGAGTTGTCTCTAGGAATTGGACTCTCCTTTGAACACTAGAAGCCATCTTTTTTAAACTTTGAAGCAATAAATAGGGAAAATTCAACTCTTCCTCCAGAAAATGCATTATCAACCTAATATGGTAAACATAAAATGTGTCATATCTACCTTCACAAGTGATAAATTTTTGTAGAATAAGAAATATGTTTCTCCATTTATTTTTTAATGCAAAACTTGGAATTCCCTTTTTAAACACAGTGACATCCATACCTGGTGATTTTAGGATTTGCTTCCATGATTCATTATGAAATTCTCTGTTTTTAAACCATATCTCTCCAATTTCTGAGCAACCCTGTAGCTTATGCAATGAAAACTTCAGTGACAGTGAATTTGACATCTCCCACTTCAACTTCAGTTCCTTGAAATGATCTAGCAAATGTTTTAGTGACTTATTTATGGAAGCCATTAAATTTCTCCAAAAATTGAAGCCATCCTATCTGTTGCAACATTTCTTTACATTGAGGGTAGCCTTCTAAGTATTTTGAACCCACTGGTTCAGTTCTTACAATGAAACCCATAATTGCTTCTCCAATGTTCAGATTAACACTCTTCTACCCACAGAAATAATAACTTTCACCTTCGAATTGAAATGGCTTCAAGTTCTTAATGAAAATGGCTTCAAACTTCGGAATGACATACCTCTGGTTGACAATGACAAATGTCTTCAAACTTGGACGATATCTTATCATCGACAAATGAGATAACAACAATTTCTGGACCAAGACGTTCGGTTGACAATGAAAATCCCTAAACTTTGAGTCATACAGCCTGTAGATACAATGGTCAAATTCTACACTCATACTGGCTTTGCCGGGAAAATAGCTTCAAATTCCTGGGCTAAAAGAATATACCGTCTTCATAATAAATGACTTCAAATTCTTTCACTGCAATACCTTCCGTTTCCGGGCGACAAATGACTTCAAATTCTTCTCTCGCTATACTTTTGTGTTTATAGTGACTATCTCAATCACTTACGTGATACTTTGTCTGCCCACGGAATCAAATGGCTTCAAATTCTCACGCTGCTATACCTCTGAATTTACCCTTTTCCTCTGCTCTGCGTTTACAATGATAATGCTCAATGCTATTCAAACTGATATCCTTTTTCCCACGCTTCCCAAGGATAAGAATATCCCCACGAATGAAATGCCTACGAAGGATGATGACAAAGTATACTGCTTTAACGAGGTAATGGCGAGGGAGGAAATGTATTAATGATTGAAGAGACGACGGAGATTTTTACAACGGCAAAGAGAATCATCATTGAATTATTTGGTTAAGAGACGTGAAGAATTCAAATACCTGACCATTTTAACCGCTTAAATGATGTCGGACATGGAATTTGAAATGAGAGATTTTAATCCAAAGTCTGTGGAGGGTTTATTGGTCTTGATCAATAAAAATAATTAAAACAAACTTTTCGAACAATCCATAACTAAAAACATGCTAAACTTTAATGAAATGTCATTATAATTTAAACTTGTTACCTATGCCTTTCATTTGATTTTTGTAGTCTTTGTCTTATTTGTTCACCTTTGGAAGAGTCTTCATAATTTTCTTGATGCTTTTGATTCATGGATACACTGGGTCATTTTTTTGCACCTAATGTCTCAATGAATGATGTCTTTGTGGTTTGTAGCTGCGGAAAGATTGTCTGGCTGCAGAAAGGCTGATCAGCTGCAGAATGTCTACTGAGCTGTAGAATGTTCCTGTAGAGCATTTTAATCATGAAATGGAGTGTTTTTGGAATATGGGTGAAATGTTATATGGTATGAATGAAGATGGATGATGGGTTATGATATGTATGAAGTGGATGATGAAATGGAATGGATTCAGTTTATGAAATGGAGTGAAAGAACATAAGAACTGTACTGCAATTCATGACATGTTTTATTCACTTACAGCAAGACATCAAATTTTGTATTTTGACATGAAAATGAGATGGATGGAGGATGGAATGAGATGAATGATATGTGGAATGGAGTAGAATATGAATGAATGAATGAGATGGATAAGTGAATGGAGTGAAATGAAATGAGATGGATCATAAGCACTATGGATCTGAACTTATGATTTTTTGTAACAGCTGCTTGTAAAAACAAAAATGGGAAAAGTTAGAGTGTCAGAGAGACTCTGATTTTCACCCTATCTTTTCTGTATAAACATGCCAATCAATGATTGGTTTTCATGTTTATACCTTTATTTTTTTATTTTTATTTTTTTCAAAAAGAAATGCTTCAGAAAATTTAATCAAGTTGATGAAGAAGAGAGATTCTTCTTCATTAACTTCACATCATTTACTTTCTTGGAACTTCTTGACAAATTCTTCTCTTGAGAGTGGTTTGTGATATAGCTTCAATCTATGACCATTCACAAGAAAAGTGACCTCTTCTTCATCTATAGTTCTGATTTTTACTGCCCCATTATCAAAAATTCGAACAATTTCATATGGCCCAAGCCAATGTGTCTGAAATTTCCCTTGAAAATCCTTGAAATTTGAATCAAACAAGAGAGCCCAATCACCCTCTTTAAATTTCTTCTCTTTGATGTACTTGTCATGCCATCTAGCCCTTTGCTGTTGGACTAGACTTTTTTTCTGAACTGCATCTTGTCTGATCTCATCCAATTCATTAATTTGCTCCAGTCTATGCTTTTGTGCCTCCGTTAAATCAAGTCCTAGCTGAACTTCCATTTTGAAGGTTTGAATTTGGAACTCTATGGGAAACAAAACTTGCTTTCCATAAACAAGCTCATAAGGAGTATGGCCTGTTGTGTTTCTCCATGTAGTTCTATAGGCCCACAAGGCTTCAGGAAGCCTATCTACCCAACCTCTTCTATGTAAATGAACAGTCTTTGTTAGGATTCCTTCAATGATCTTATTAGTAGATTCCACTTGACCATTTTCTTGTGGATGATAAGGAGTAGATTTTCTATGTCTGATTTTGTACTTCTCCATCATTTTCTCCACTAGCCTTGATGTAAATTGAGCTCCTTGATCTGTAACAATTTCCCTTGGGACACCAAAACGAGTAAAAATATCCTCAAAAAGAAAATTAACTACAGATGATTCATTAGCAACAAGGAATGGTTTAGCTTCTACCCATTTAGTAACATAATCAGTGCAAACTAATATATATTTCTTTTGTCTTGATGGAGGACTAATAGGTCCTACAAAATCCAAAGCCCATTTTTCAAAAGGTTCAATGTGTACCCGAGGTTGTAATGGCATCTCACCTGAAGGAGAAGGTTTCCCTACCCTTTGGCAACTGTCACACCTTTTGACATACTCCTTAGCATCTTTAAACAAGGATGGCCAATAATATCCTAGATTAAGGATCTTATAGGCTATCCTCTTATCTGCAAAGTGTCCGCCACAAGGTTCGTCATGACATGCCTTGAGAATCTCAGGCATCTCATCTTCACGAACACACCTTCTAATGATCAAATCTGGACCTATCTTGTACAACTCATTAGCGACCCATGAATAATTTTCACTATCATTAATGATTTTTCTTTTATCCCTTGCATTCATAATTGAAGGAAATTTTCCTGAAACTAAATAATTAGCAATATCAACAAACCATGGAGTTTGAGTAGAGATTGCAAAAAGATATTCATCGGGAAATTGATCTTCAACTGGAGTGTCATCTTTGATATTTTGGAGTCTAGATAGGAAATCAGCTACTGTGTTTTGTTTTCCAGGCCTATCTAGAATAGTAATGTTGAATTCTTGTAAGAGCAACAACCATCTTATAACTCTACCATTAGTGATTGATTTGTTCATTAAGTATCTAATTGCAGAATGATCAGTGTGAACAAAAGTTTCATAGCCTGTTATATAGTGTCTAAATTTGTTTATGGCATGAACAAAAGCTAAAAACTCTTTTTCAGTTACAGTATAGTTTAACTCTGCAGGAGTCAAATTTTTACCGGTATAATAGATGGCATAAGGAATCAAATATTTCTGTCCCAATACTGCTCCTAGAGCTGTATCGGAAGCATCTGTCGAGATATGAAAAGGTAACTTCCAGTTAGGTCCCCTTAATATAGGTGCTTCAGAAATTTTGGTTTTCAGGGTTTCAAAAGCTAACTGGCAATCAGAAGTCCACTTAAATTCACAATCCTTGGTGAGTAATTTGAAGAGAGGAGATGCTATTTTAGTGAAGCTTTCTATAAATCTCCGATAGTACCCTGTAAATCCTAGAAAACTTCTTACATCTCTTTGACAACTTGGAATGGATAGGTTAGAAATGACTTCAACTTTCGCCTCATCAACTCTAATCCCATCCCCTGAAATATGGTGCCCTAAAACAATACCTTCAGTGAACATCATAAAACATTTTTCATGACTAAGTGAAAGGTTTGCTTCTTGACATCTTTTTAAGACTTTTTCCAAGTTTTCTAAAGCCTCTTCAAATGTATTCCCATAAACTGTGAAATCATCCATGTACACCTCTACACATTCATGTATTAGATCCAAAAAAATTCCTAATACTGCCCTTTGGAATGTTGTAGGTGCATTGCATAATACAAATGGAAATACTCGGTAAGCATAGGTACCCCAAGGACAGGTGAATGTGGTTTTGTCTTGATCTTCAAGTGCTACTTGGATTTGATTGTAACCACTAAACCCATCTAGGAATGAAAAGTACTTTTTGCCAGCTAATGTATCTAATACTTGATCTATGAAAGGTAAGGAAAAATGGTCTTTAAGAGTAGCTTTATTCAGTTCTCGGTAGTCAACACACACCCTCCATTTTCCATTTTTCTTTGGCACAATTACCAAAGGAGAAACCCACTGACTATCTGAAATAGGATAGATGAAATTAACATTTAACAATTTTTGCAATTCTTCCTTGACAATTTACCTAAGATTTGGATTCATCCGTCTTTGAGGCTGTCTGATTGGTTTGCAATTTGCCTCTATATAGATGTGATGAGTACAAGTCTTGGGACTTATCCCTTTCATGTCAGTGTATTCCCATGCATATGCAGAAGAATGTCTCTGTAATACTTTGACTAATTCTTCTTGTTGAGATTTTTCTAGGTTCTTGTTTATATTCAAAGTTTTGCCTGGAAAAATTTCACTTGTAGAGCTGCCAAATTTGTCCATAGAATGAAGAGACATCTGCCTAGATGACAAAAACTCAATATTGGATCCCTCTTGAAATGATTCATGTTTGTGTTCTGGAGAGGATTCAAAGTTTTCTAGAGTATTCAGAATTTGATTATCTTCACTAATTTCTAAAATTGTGAAGAGTGGTTGTAAATCTTCTTCATCCTCTATCCATTGAGTGTCATCTAGATCTGTAATTGTCCTAGCTGGAGGATATAAAGTGAATCTCTTAGTTGAACTACCATCAGAGATATACATATCACCGGACCTACAACTAATAAAAGCATCAGCTGTAGCCAACCAAGGTCTTCCTAATATAACAGGATGTCCTCCTAGATTATTCTTAGGAGTTAGGATCATGAAATCCACATGGTACTCCCAAGAATCTAGGGACACTGGAATGTCTTCTATTACCCCATCTAGTTTGATCACAGATCTATCTGCTAATTGTAATAGTGTGGGTGTAAAGAGAAGATTAGGAAGTTTCAGTTTGTCCATGATTTGTCTACTCATGATATTTATTGTTGCTCCTAAATCAATGAGTGTGTTTTGAATTTCAATTCCATTGATGTGAATTTTGACAACTGGATTTCCTGGGTCAAGATACTTTGGAATAGCAATCTTGCCCATCATAATGTCCGCTATTTGTCCTACCAGTTGAATTTTCTTTGTTTCTCTTATTCTTTTTCTTGTTGTCTTCATACTCAACTCCTTTATTGTTTTGGCTAAAATTGGGATTTCCTTGATGGCTTGCAATAATGGAATTTTAATGCAAACATTTCTCAGCTCATCTAAGAAATCATAATTAGGCACCATGATTTGTTTTTCTACACCTCTATAAATTTGTAATCTTTCCGGAAAGGGAGGTATATAAGTAGATGTGGATGGTTGCTCTAATACAGGAGTTGGATTTATTGGATCTTTTTGTTTTAGTTTTTCAATGTTTTGGTCTTGAAAGGATGTATCTTCCTCAAGACTTTTATTAACCCGTAGGGAGTCTTCCTCAGAATTATCTTGTTCTTGTATGATCACAGAAGGTTTCCTCTTCTCAAGTATCCTTCCAGACCTAAGTTGAACATCACTAAGGTCTAGAGGAGTAATTAAATAAGTTGGAAATTGTTGTCCTTCTATCATGTATGTATTCTGAGGGTTATTATTATGGGGTTTGGTATGGGCTGAGCTGGCAATTGATTGGATTTTTGAGGGAATGGTAATGGAAGTGGTTGATTTTGATGTGGTTGGTTCTGATGATGTTGTTGAGGATTTTGTTGAAGATTTTGAGGGAAATTTTGTTGAGGATTTTGAGGATAAAAATGTGGATATGGTGGATAGGATGGCGGATACTGATAATATGGAGAGTATCTTCCATAGGGACTTTGTGTTCCTTGTGCCCAAGATTGCGATTGATTTTGAAATTGGGGCCAAGGTTGCTGCCAAGAATTCCAAGGTGGAGGTTGATTATACATTTGATCATGGAATCCTTGTGTCTAAGGTCCCTGCCAAGGTCTTCTAGATACAAAGTTAAGAGATTCTGTGGAGTCTGTAGGAGTTTCTTCTTGAAAAACAGCCTTGAGACCAGGAAGAGAAGGACAATTCTTGGTCTCATGTTTCTCAGAACAAATAACACAGGTTTCTACAGCTTTTACATCTAGAGGACACTTTCTCAAGGCATGTTTCTTCCTACATTTGGGACAAAAGATTGCCAAGGCATCAGATTCAGCCTTTTGCTTGTTTTGTATCTGAGGGTGTCTATTTGTTCACTAAGACTCCCTAAGATGTCAGATTTAAAATCATCAAGCATATGTCCTATTTCTGATCTACTTACTGTCCCAGAAGCAGATTTACTTGCTCTTGCAAGAGCAGGATCTCTTGGACCTTTGACAGTTTTGGATTTCCCTCTGGAAAGGTTGATACATAACTCGGATATTTCAGGTAATGTGAGTTGTGATATATCCCCTTTTCCCATCATGTTAAGGATATCCAACCATTCATCCCTAATTTTTTTCAACAAAAGAGCTTTTAAGGTGTCTTGATCTAAATTTTCCATTTTTGCCCTTTTGATGTTGTAATTAAATATTTCCAACAAATCTTCTAAGTTTTCATCTTCTTTTTGTAACATCTTGAACACTTCTTCCTTATGATTAACTGGCATACAATAATCCAAATATCTCTCTAGAAATGCTTGTTTCATATCTTCCCATGTTCTAATAGAACTACTGATTAGACTCATAAACCACTTCAATGCTGCTCCCTTTAAAGTTGAAGGAAATAATTTTAGTTTTTGAGCATCTTGTAGGTAGTCATAAGTTCTACACAACACTTCAAATTCGAATAAGAAAGTTTCAGGATCTTCAGTTTTAAGTCCATAGAATTTTGGAAGGACAGAGGGTGAAATGTTTTTCATGGTTGTATTGGTTTCTTCATCAAGTATAGGGAACCCAAAAGAGCTTCCTATTCTACCTCTTCCTCCATTTTCACCTCTACCTCCTTCTCCTCTACCTCTACCTCTACCTCCAAATAGTGTGTTTTCTCCATTAAAAACTCCTCCTCCTCCTTCTTCTGCCATGGTTGACTCTCTTGTAGAAGTGGAAAGGTTTGTATCCCTACTAGGAGTCTTTAGATCTTCTTCTATGGTAGGTTCAGTGGATGAAGTGGAAGGTTCTCTAATGGAATAGTTGACCTTAGATCTTCTAGAAGTCTAGGATCAATAAAGGATGGAAGATGGGTTTGAGTTGAAGGTGTACTAGCTCTGGATCTAGATGAAACAAGTGGTGTTCTAGGAATCAAACTTCTGCCTCTGATGCTTATAAATCTTCCCCTTGAATCTCTCTCTCTACGCATATAATTGTTTTTGGATGCTAAGAAACAAAGGTTACCTAGTTTTCACTTCCCCGGCAACGGCGCCAAAATGTTTGGTCTCAATCTAGTCTCCTAAACTGAGCTCATTTAATTGTCAACCAGGATTTGTAAACTGCTAAAGTGAAGTGTACTGTATGTACCTAGGTGCTTGTTTCCTAGTGCGTTGTGTGTAGTGTTTTGTGATGTTTTTGGTCTTTTGTGATGATTTATGATGTTTTTAGTCTTTTGGTTTTTTTATGTTTACAAGGGAAAATGCCTAGAAAGCTAATGGAAAGGAGCTGGTGATTAAAAACAGAGTTAAGCCTAATTGATGGATAACAAATGACAAATGCAATTGGAAACACTGAAGCAGAATCAAATCTAAACTATGACAAAGTAAAAGCAAAGCTTGATAATGACTTTTAAGTAAATGATTCAAAACACAAACTAAACTTGAGAAATGATCACTAAGTATGCAAATACTCTAACTAAACAGTTAAACAACTAATCTTACAATGATGCAACATTTTGTCCTTAATTAGAGATTTGAAACAGATTTGGAGGAAAAACATTGATACCATCCTAAGATCTTCTATTCTAGGACTAGTTCCTAACTCTATTCTGCAATTTAATTGAATGTCACAAGACCTTACTCAAGAGTTATTGATTTCTTTTCAAGGTAATCTTTTAAGGGAGGACTCTGTTTATGAAATGATAAGGAAATTGCAGAGATACTTCAGGCCTTAAAATGATGTTGTCTTCTGTTCATATGGTTATGGATCAATTGTAGATTTTAGAACAAGAAGATGTTTGTAAATAATGAAGGCTGTTTTGTTAATCTTAACAATTGAAGTAATCTATTGTGCAGTGAATGACAACTGACTATGGAATGCAAATGCAATGAGTTAATCTAAGAATGAACTTAAGATGCCATTAATCTAAAACAATGCTGAACTATAAGTCATTATCAAACCCAAAACAGAACAACTGAACATGAATTAAGTGCAATGAAACTCCGGAGTATCCTAACTATACTATCATGCATTATTCTATGAAATTATACAGTCTGTTTGTCCATCATTATTGATATTTTGGAAGAGTTCCTTATTTTGGAAGAGTTAGAACAATTTTGACTGTGTAATTGAGTGCAGATGCAAACATAAAGGACTGAAAGCAATGAAAAACTAAGATATCATATCCATATCCCACTCATCATTATGATATTTTGGACAAGCGTTTAAGAGCAAGAACAGAGATGGTACTTAGTGCAAACACACAACTAAATCATTCATTATCACGGTCATGTCTTGGACTCCTTAAGAATTTATTGGGAGAGTTTCTTCTTGTGGAAGAGTGATTAGAACAAGTGTAACTATGATAGTGAACAACAAAAATTACAACTAAATCCTACAATACTATAGCCATTTCCCATTCATCATTATAATATTTTGGAAGAGCTTCTTCTTGTGGAAGAGTTAGAATGAGTATAACTACAGTAGCTAATTAAAAACAACTATGAATTCAAATTCTAATCCTACAATACTATAGCCATTTCCCATTCAACATTATAATCTTTTGGAAGAGCTTCTTCTTGTGGAAGAGTTAGAATGAGTATAACTACAGTAGCTAATTAAAACAACTACTAATTCAACTTCAAAATCGTAAAGGCAGCTAGAATACTTATCTAATTTACGCAAATAAATCCGTGCAAGAGGCAGGGGCCCTCTACCACCTTACGGAATTCAACTCCAAATTAAATCAACGCTTTCAAAACAACACTGTCTGCTTCATTAAAGATGAAATAACTTGAACATAGCACTCTGCGTCTTCAGAAATGTAGCACAGAATCTAAGCAAAATCTAGCATAAAATCTAGCCTAGCTCTCGGTTTCCCAAGTGTTTATATAGAAAATGCACATAACAAGACTTGCAACAATTTCAGGAACACTGTCTTTCCTTATCGGAATCACATTAGGACTCTTGAAGTGGCTGCGTGAAGAGGAAAAAGACATATGGACTGAGACAGTCCTAATAGAAGTCTGCTTTCCTAAATGTGTTCCCACGTTCCAAAACCATACCCAGAATTCGTTTCTTCCTCCATGATGAGCAACGAACCATGTAGACATGACGTGGATTATGCCCATATGCGTTTTTTCTTGAGAGGCCACCTGGAACATACCCAAACGTGAAGACAGCTGCAGAATCGCCGGTTAGCTACGGAATGTCTGCATTCTGCAGCTAGTTCCGGTCAAAATGCTTTACAATGGAAAAAATCACAAAACTTAGCAAGTCAGTCATGTAAATCATTCTAAAAGTAATTTCAACTAAATTCATTGATCAATTGGGTCTAGGATAGCAATGGACAAAGGAAAATGAGGTAAAGTGGAATGAAAGAAAGCACAATTTTGAGGCTCAACAGTACCATACATCGTTAGAAATATATATCCGAGGACTACAAATTTTGAACGAGAAAAATTAGTCCAAGGACCCATGTTGCTCTCCATTTTCCCAAAAACGTCGTTTAGGGCCTCAAAACGGCTCCGGAAGTTCAGGACCCGAAAAACTACTAAAAATAGTAAGTTGTGCCGAAACTGAAAAACTGAAAGAGATAATGGTGGGGCCCCGAGTGGAATAGGCGGGTGACCACCAATATCCACCTGGATCATTCCTCCCCCCTTAAAAAGCAATGGTCCCTATTGCGTTAAGTTCCTCCATGAGATGAGGAAATTTCTGCTGAACTTGGTCCCTGGTGAACCACTTTCCTTGGTGTAGGAGTTGGCCAGCTTTGACAACCCGATACAGTTGGATATTCTGTTGGTGAGTGTTCTTGATTTGCATGTCCATGATACAATCTGTGGTGACCTGTTCCATGGAGTCTGGGTTTAACTCTGTTGGTGTGAGTTGTTCTGCAATGTCCGAGGTGTCCAGTAGAGGTGGGAAGTAAAGACGAAGGCAATCCACATTGAAGACTGGGTGCAGACCAAGGAATGGTGGAATATTGAGCTCGAAGGCATTTTTCCCTATAGCCTTGGTGATGGTGTATGGCCCGTATCGGAGCGGGCGAAGCTTGCGGTGGGGTCCAGTGAGGCGCTCCTTCTGCAAATGTAGCCATACTTTGTCGCCCACCTAGAAGTTGTGTGGCACCCGGGGTTGATCATGGCGTTTCTTGTACTTCGCATTGGATCTGTCCAATATATCATGAACCTGTTGGCAGATGTGTTGAATGCGCTCGATGAATCTACTTGCTTTGTCAACTTCAAACTAGACATGAGCTAAATCGGCCTGAGCAGCTGCAAATGGCATGGCTACGTCAATGGGACAGAGTGGCTGGAATCCCAAGCCCACCTGAAAGGGGCTATGGCCAATTGAACTGTGGAGAGCCCGGTTATAACTATGTTGTACATAGGGTAGGCTCTCATCCCATGTGCGGGGATGCTTTGAATTGTACATGTGCAGAATGTGTACAATCATTCTGTTGACGACCTCTGTCTGGCCATCTGTTTGGGGATGGAAAGCTGTGGACTTGGTGAGCTTTGTGTCCAACATTGACCAGAGGCTGGACCAAAATGTGCTGAGGAACCTGCTATCTCGATCTGATATGATAGACTGCGGGATCCCAAAGTGCACCCACACTCGTTCAAAGAAGAGTTTAGCAGTGGCTTCTGCTGTGATATTCTTCTTACAGGCCGCCATGATGGCCATCTTCGAGAATCTGTCAACGACCACGAAAACACAGTCATTTCCATTCTTAGTAGAAGGCAGGCCCGACATGTAATCCATGGAGATGGATTCCCACGGTCGACTAGGGGTAGGTAGTGGAGTATATAGGCCTTGCTTCTTGATGGTCGGTTTGGCAATGGCACAAGCAGTGTAGGATCTGATGTGCTTCTCGACATCCTTTTGAAGGTTCGGCCAATAGAAATACTTCTGCAGGATTGCTACTGTTTTCTCGACCCCGAAATGCCCAGCGACTCGACTGTAGTGTGCTTCCCATATCATCTTGGCACGTTCGCTTGAAGGAACACAAAGGTGTCCCATGTGACATAAAAGTGCATCTTGGAGGTGAAAATTTGGAACTTGCGTACCCCCCAAGAGTGCCTTGTAAGTGTGGCCGAATTCTGGGTCACTCTCATAGAGAAGCGGCCAATCAAAAGTCTCGTGCCCACAAGAGTTGAGCACGGTGGTGAGCGCCACGATTGGTGGTCGGCTGAGGCAGTCTGCAAAATTATTGGTGCTACCCTTCTTGTACTTGATGTTCAAATGAAACTGTTGCAGATATGTGGACCACTTCTGATGGCGATCATTCTGCAACTTCCCTTGTGTCTGTATGAACTGCAGGGGCCAGTGGTCTGTGTGGATGATTGTTTCCTTCTCCAAAATGTAATGCTTCCATTGTCGACAGGCTTGCACAATGGAATACATTTCTTTGTCATAGGTGGGATACTTGCGAACTGTCTCAGACAATGTCTCACTATGATATGCCATTGGATGTCCCTGTTGAGTAAGAACTGCCCCAATAGCATAGTCAGAGGCATCTGTCTCGATCTCAAACGGCTGCTGCAAGTCTGGTAAGGTGAGCACTGGGGCAGAATAGAGGCGATTTTTCAATTCTTTGAACGCCTTCTGTTGAGGTTCCGACCAAAAGAATTTTTCTCTCGCTCCTCCTTTGGTGACTTGACTCAAGGGCCAAGTGATATGAGAGAATCCAAACACGAATCTACGGTAGAAATTAGCAAGACCCAGAAAGCTGCGAAGCTCTGTTATAGTGGTTGGGGCTGGCCAATCCCGAATGACTTGGATCTTGGCTGGATCCACATGCACCCCCCTTTCATCAATAATGTATCCCAGATATTGAACCTGGGTCATGCCAAAAGTGCACTTCTCCCAATTGGCACACAACTTGTGTTGCCGCAGTGTTTGGAGGACTTGTCGGATGTGGTGAAGGTGCTCTTCCCAAGTCTGGCTGAAGATCAGAATATCATCCAAGTACACCACTACAAATGAGTTAGTGAATGGCCGCAAGATGTCATCCATCATCCTCATGAAGGTGGCGGGAGCATTCGTCAACCCGAAAGGCATGACCAGCCATTTGAAAAGGCCTTCCTTGGCTTTGAAGGTAGTCTTCCACACATCGGAGGGTTCAATTGGTACCTGGTGATACCCAGACTTCAGGTCAATCTTGCTGAAATATTTTGCACCTTTGAGTTGGTCCAGAAGGTCATCAATCCGTGGGATTGGGTACCTATTCCGGACAGTGATCTTGTTCAGCGCCCGATAGTCAATACAGAGTCTCCGCGTCCCATCCTTCTTCTGTACCAACACGATCGGGCTCCCACAGGGCGATGAACTTGGTCTGATGTGACCTTTCTGCAACAGCTCCTGAATCTGCCTCTTGATTTCATCATTCTCCAGAACAGAGTGCCGATAGATCGGTCCATTGGGTAGCGGCACACCTGGGGTCAGATCAATCGGGTGCTTGACTTGACAGTGCAAAGGAACCCCTGTGGGTGAGGTGAAGATGTCCTCGTACTCCTCCACAACCTTATCCATTTGTTGTTGTTGTGCAGAGGAGCCTTTTCTGGAGGTCGTGGCCACAATCTTATTCTTTCCCTAGGGGCGGATCACCAGGAAAACGAATTTCTTGGTTTGGGAAATGAGCTTACTGCATTGTTTTGCAGTAACCAAAGAGATAACGATAGGAGGTGGTACCTCTGGTATCCTGTACAACTTATTTCCCAAAGTAACAATAACAGCACGAGGTCGAGACTCATACACAACATGATGCTTCCACAAGTATGGTTGTCCTAATAATACATCAGAAACATCAATAGGAACAACGTCACATAATACCTCATTCGTGAAGGGCTTGATGCTATAGGGAAGGCGGCACTGCTGGCTGACGCTTAGATATTGTCCTTGGTGAAGCCACCCGATGGTGTATGGATGTGGGTGAGCTGTGGTCGGCAAGCCCAACCGCTTCATAGCGTCTGTTGAAATGAGGTTATTTTGGCTCCCATTGTCGACAATGAACTGTACAGGGGAGCCCTTTACCCACATCTGGGAGTGGAAGATACGTTCCTCCTCCTCTGGATATTCCGGTTCCTCCTTCTAGATCTTTGTAGTGGAAACAATGGCGTTGGGCTCCGCATCAATAATCTGTTTCCCTTTTTCATTCCCCTTTTCAGGTTTTGATTCGGAGTCGAAGCATGCATCTGACTTAGAAGCCCTCATCTCAGCCACTAACGACTGCTTGGCCCGACACTCACTTGTGTTGTGAGTGGAGCTCTTATGGAACTCACACCACTTTCCCATGTCCTTATTTGGCTTTGCAGTGCTGTTCTTTTCTTGTGGCTTTGACGGGTTGTCTTTAGCTGTCATGCCTTGGCTCTGTCCTTTGTTCTGCGATTTGGAAGCACCTTTCCCTTGCTTTTGATTCGCAGATCCAAAGTCCTGCTTCTTCTGTTTGAATTTCTGCTCAATCTTGGCAGCATACCGGTATGCCGTACCAAGAGAGGAGATGTCGAGGAACTCCATTTCCTCTTGAATGTATCTGTGCAGACAACTGTGATACTTTAGCACCAGATGTTTCTCTGAATCTTTGATACCCAAATTTGTGCGCAAGGTATGGAACAGATTCGTCAGCTCATGCACATCTTGATCCCTTTGTTGTTGCAGCGTGGTCCATTGTATGTACTTGTACTCATAGCTCCCCACGGGATAGTACTGTTCCTTGATGGCGCCTCGGAAATAATTCCAAGTTGGTACGGCCGAGAACAGAGAGGGTTCTGTCTGGTCCTTGTTCTCACAGTAGGTTTCCCACCAGTCCTTAACATGGGGGGTAGCTTTGAGGAGTGCAAAAATAATCTTCTCCTGGTCTGAAAAGTCATGACCAGAGAAATATCCTTCTAATAGATTCAACCATATATCTATGGCATCTGTGTCTATTTAACCCTCAATATGGGAATGTCAAAATTTACTTGTACCTTAAAAGGAGTCGCGCCTCCAGAGTGGCTGTTGGATGCAGATGCGCCGCCGGTGGGCAGCCGTTGAAGGATCTGAGCAAATTTATCCATCATTGCGTTCCTTTGTTTTTCGAGGGCCTCCTCGAGCAATATTTTGATAGGATCTCCTGCTCCCTCATCTTTCTTTTCGTCCCCCATGGGCGTCCGTCGAGGTTTGCGAGGCTGATCTTGCAAAGGTTCCACCAGATCAAGCCCTAGCTCCTTATACCCCGGCCTCGTTGGGGACATGCAAAGAAGGATCGAGAAAAAGCAGACCCCTCTGATACCACTGATCCGGATTTATGCAGGAACGCAACAGAATAAACATATAACCATAAATATAGAGATGCAGCGGAAATAACACTTCATTTCATTAATATCAAAGAACTGAAATTTGCTTACAGACATAATGGAAATAAAACTAGCTAGGGCACTGGTAGCTATCTCTGAGAAGAGATGTGGCGGCTACAGGCCTCTGAACTGAGTTACAATGAGGCTCGAGGGCCTATTTATCATTTAGAAACAATGGGAAATCCTAAACAGCCAAAACCCTAACCCTAGGAGATGAAGCGCCAAAACTATGGGCCCCGTTTAGGTAAATTGGTGTTTCAACTTCCCAAGGGCGTAACTTTGGCATATGATCTCCGTTTGACGCGTACCATACCTCATTAGAAAGAGCCTTTTTATTATTGAACAATAAAGGGAAGCCCTAAACAATCAAAAACCTAACCCTAGGAGATGAAACACGAAAAGTTTGTGGGCCCCGTTGGGGTTAGTTGGGAAGCCAACTTCTTGGGGTCGTAACATGGTCATATGATCTTCATTTGGTGCGTACAATACCTCGTTAGAAAGGTCTCTCTGAGTAATACGAATATTTGCAAGCCTATTGCGGACCTAAATAAAAACACCGTTTAGGGGGTCAAACAACTTCGGAAGTTCAGGACCTGAAAATATGCTAAAAATAGCAAATTATGCTATAATCAAAGAAACTGATGAAGTCGAATAGATGTCTAGGTGGAATAGGCAAGTGGCCACCAATATCCACCTAGATCAATCCTCCCCCCTTAGCAATAAATGGTCTCCATTGCTTGCATAGCCTCCATGAGGTGAGGAAATTTTTTGTTTAACTCAGTCCTTGGTGAGAACTTACCATGGTGAAGGAGTTGGGCTACTTTGACAACTCGATATAGATGGATCCTTTGCTGGAAAGTTTTCTTGATTTGTGTATCCATGATCCTATCAGTTGTGCCATGTTTGATATAGCTTGGGTTGAGCTCTGTTGGTGTCGGTTGCTCAACAATGTCTGATGTGTCCAACAATGGGGGAAAGTATGGTCGTAGCCAATCCACATTGAACACTGGGTGCATGGCAAGGAACGATGGAATGTTGAGCTCAAAAGAATTGTCCCCTATAGCCTTAGTGATGGTCTAAGGCCCATATCAGATTTGGCAAAGCTTGTGGTGGGCCCCAACGATGCGCTCATTCTGCAAATGTAACCAAACTTTGTCACCCACCTAGAACTTGTGTGGCACCTAATGTTGATCATGATGTTGTTTGTGCTTAGCATTTGCTCTATCCAATATGTCATGGACCTATTGGTGGATGTGCTCAATGCACCCAATGAAGTTGTTAGCTATGTTATCTTAGGAATGGACATGAGTTGATTCTTCTTGAGTAGTTGCAAGTGGTATGGAAACATCAATGGGACATAGTCGCTAGAATCCCAATCCCACTTGAAAGGGGTTGTGGCCAATTGAGTTGTTGAGAGCTTTGTTGTACTTGTGTTGGACATATGGGAGGCTTTCATCCCATGTGCATGGATGATTCAAGTTGTACATGCGCAAAACGTGCATGATCATCCTGTTGATGACCTCTATCTGGTCATCACTTTGGGGGTGGAAGGTCATGGACTTAGTGAGATTAGTATCCAATAACGACCAAAGGGTTGACCTGAATGTACTTAGGAACCTATTGTCCTGATTTTAGATAATGGACTGTGGGATCCCAAAGTGTATCATATTCGTTCAAAGCATATTTTGGTAGTGGATTTTTCTATGATACTCTTTTTACAGACCACAAAATGGCCATCTTAGAGAATATATCGACAACCATGAAAACATAGTCGTTGCTATGCTTGGTAGAAGGAAGGCCCAACATGTAATCCACGGATATGGATTCCCAGAGCCAGCTAGGAGTAGGTAGAGGAGTATACATGCCTTGCTTTTTTATTGTAGGTTTGGCAATGGCGTAGGCAGTGTAGGATCTGATGTAATTCCCAACATCCTGTCGAAGTTTCAACCAATAAAAATAATTCTTTAGTACTGCCACTGTCTTTTCTATCCCAAAATGTCTAGGGACTCAACTATAGTGTTCCTCCCAAATCATCTTGGCATTGCCTGCTTAAAGGAACACAGAGGTGTCCCAGGTGGCATAATAGTGCATCCTAGAGGTAAAAGTCTAGAACTTGCTTACCTTCCAGGATAATCTGGTATGTGGTGTCGAATTTTGCATCACTCTTGTAAAGATGCAGCCATCCCGAAGTCTCATGTCCACAAGAGTCGAGCACAATGGTCAGTGCCATATCCGACGACCGGTTGAGGTAGTCTGCAACATTATTGGTGTTGCCCTTCTTGTACTTAATCTTCAAATGGAATTGTTGTATATATGCGGAACATTTTTTAGCAATCATTCTGCAACTTTCCTCGTGTCTGTATGAACTTCATGGGTCAAGGGTCTGTGTGGATGACCATTTCCTTCCCCATAATGTAATTCTTACATTAACAAAAGACCCGCACAATGGAATACATATCTTTGTCATAGGTGGGATACTTTCATACTATATCTGAAAGTGTCTCACTGTGATATGCCACCAGATGACCCTGTTGGATAAGAACGACACCAACAACATAGTCATAGGCATCTGTCTCAATTTCAAATGGTTGTTGTAGGTCTGGTAACATGAGCAACGATGTAGAGCAGAGATGATGCTTTAAATCGAAAAACGCATTCTATTGGGATTCAAACCAAAATAAATTTTCTTTCGCTTTGCCCTTGGTGACTTGACTCAAAGGCTAAGTGATATGAGAGAATCCCAACATGAAACTGTGATAGAAATTGGCAAGACCCATAAAGTTGCGGAGCTTTGTTAGAGTGGTTATGGATGGCCAATCTCGAATAACTTGTATCTTGGCTGGGTCTACATGCACACCTCACTCATCAATGATGTACCAAATATATTGAAACTGGATCATACCAAAAGTGCATTTCTCAAAATTGGCACACAATTTGTGTTGTCATAGGGTTTGGAGGACCTGTAGAATATGGTGTATGTGCTCTTCCCAACTTTGGATGAATATCGAGATATCGTCCAAATACACTACCACGAATGAGTTGGTGAAGGGCCGCAACATATCGTCAATCAACCACATGAAGGTTGTGGGGGAATTCATCAACCCAAAAGGCATGGCGAGACATTCGAAAAGGACCTCCTTGGACTTGAAGGCAGTCTTCCACACATTGGAGGGTTCAATTGGTACCTGGTGATAAACAGAGTTCAAGTCAATCTTACTGAAATATTTGACCCCCTTGAGCTGGTCTGAAAGGTCATGAATCAATGGGATTGGATACCTATTCTAGAAAATGATCGTATTTAGCGCCTGATAGTCAATACAGAGCCTTCAGGTTCCGTTCTTCTTTTGTACCAACATGATCGGGCTCCCACATGGTGATGAACTTGGCATAGTGTGCCCTTTCTACAATAGCTCGTGAATATGACTCTTGATTTCATTGTTCTCCAAAATGTAGTGTCGGTAGATTGGTCCATTAGGTAGCGGTGCGCCTGAGGTTAGATAGATGGAGTACTTGACCTGACAGTGTAGGGGTACCCCTGTGGGTGAGGTGAAGATGTCCCTGTACTCCTCCGCGTCCTTGTCCGTATGTTATTTCCATGTGGAGGAGCCCTGTTTGGAGGCTGTGGATGTGGCCATAATCTTCCTCTTTCTCTAAGGGTGAATCATAAGGAAGACAAATTTCTCGGTCTCAGAAATGATCTTACTGCATTGTTTAGCATATATCAAAGAAAAGGTATTAGGCGATGCTACCTCTGGTATCTTGTACAATCTATGTCTCAAAGTAATAATAACAGAATGAGGTATAGATGACACTTCCATAGGTATTACTGACCTAATAAAACATCACAGATTTCTAGAGGTGCAACATCACGCAATACCTCATCTGCAAACAACTTGATGCTATAAGGTATGTGACACTACTGGCTGACACAGATATCTTAACCTTGGTGGAGCCACTTGATGGTGTACGAATATGGGTGCAACATTGTGGGAAACTTCAATCTCTTAATGACCTTGGCTCATATCAATTTCTTATGGCTCCCGCTGTCAATGATGAACTGCATCAGTGAACCCTTTACCCACATTTGCGAGTGGAAAAGGTGCTTCCCCTCATCTGGATCCTCAAGTTACACCTTTTGGAGCTTGGTGGTTTCTACCATCGCAGTGGGTTTGGCGTTAATGATTTACTTTTCCTTGTCAGATTTTGGCTCGGAATCAGAGCATGCATCTGTCTTGGAGTCTTTTAGCTCGGCCACCAGCGTCTGCTTCATGCGACATTAGTTCGCGTTGTGAGTAGGAGTTTTATGGAACTCACACCACTTATCAGTGTCTTTCTTTACCTTCTCATTATTCTTGGTTTGTGGCTTTGAGTATTTGTCCTGGGGGGTCACGATCTGACTCTGCCCTTTGCTCTGTGGCTTGGGGGAGTCTTTGCTCTGCTTTGGGTTCACAGATCAAAAGTATTGCTTCTTCTGCTTGAATTTATGCAAGGATATGTCCAGGAACTCCATTTCCTCATGAATGTATTTGTGCAAAAAACTGCGGTACTTGAGCACTAGATGTTTCTAAAAATATTTGATACCTAAATTTGTGCGCAGGGTATGGAAAATATTCCTCGACTCATGCACATCTTGATCCCTTTGCTGCCGCATCATAATCATTATATGTACTTGTATTCATAGTTCCCCACAATTTAATATTGTTTCTTGATGGCATCTCAGAAATAATTCCAAGTGGGTGCGGCTGAAAATAGTGAGTGCTCTCTCTCGTCCCTCTATTTATAGTAGGTTTCCCACCAGTCCTTGTCATGGGGGGTGGATTTGAGGAGTGCAAAATTAATATTTTTCCTATTGGAAAAATCATGAATTGAAAAATATCCTTCCAACATATTTAACCATCTATATATGACATCTGCATCTATCTGGCCTTCAAATATGGGAATGTCAAATTTGACTTGTACCTTGAAGGGAATGGTGCCTCCAGGGTGGTTTTCAGATGAAGATGCATCGCCTGTGGGCATTTGCCCAAAGATCTGGGCAAAGTTGTCCATGATCTCATTCCTTTGTCGATCAAGGGCTTCTTCGACCAATATTTTGAAGGGATATCCTTTTCCCTCGTATTTCTTTTATTCCAGCATGGGAGATAGTTAGGGTTTGCGAGGTCAGTCTTGCAAAGGTTCAACTAATTTGAGTGCTAACTCCTTATACCCCGACCTATTTGGGGCCATGCAAAGAAAAACAAAGAAAGAGCAGACCGCTTTGATACCAGTGACCCAAAATTATGCAAGAACGAAACATAATAAAGATATAAACATAAACACAAAGATGCAACACAATTAAATCTTCATTTCATTAATATCAATGAACTGAAATATGCTTACATACAAAATGGAAATAAATTAGCTTGAACGATGGTAGCTTATCTCTGAAAATATATGTGGTGGATACATGCCTCTAAACTGTGTTACAATGAGGCTCAAGGGGATTTTTATTATTGAACAACAAAGGGAAACCCTAAAAAACCAAAAACCTAACCGTAGGAGATGGAGCACCAAGAGTTTGTGGGCCCCACTGGGTTAGTTGGGCAGCCAAGTTCTCGGGGTCGTAAGTTGGTCATATAATCTTTGTTTGGCGTGTACGATAACTCGTTAGAAAGGTATCTCAGAGTAATACAAGATTTTCAGTAGGCTCATAGCCTACCTATGGCTATGGGCCTAAAAAAATTCTCTATAGGGGGTCAAACCAACTCCGAAATTTTAGGACCCAAAAACTGCTAAAAATAGTAAATTGTGCCATAATCAAGGAAATAATGAAACTGACTAGATGTCTAGGTGGAATAGGAGGGTGGAAAAAAATATCTACCTGGATCAATCCTCCCCCCTTAGGAAGAAATGGTCCCCATTGCGTGCAAAGCCTCCATGAGGTGAGGAAATTTTTGTTGAACTTGGTCCCTGATGAGCCACTTGCCCTAGTGAAGGAATTGGCCTACTTTGCCAACTCAATATAGATGGATCCTATACTAGAGAGTGTTCTTGGATTGTGTTTCCATGATCCTAACAGTTGTGGCCTATTTGATACAACTTGGGTTGATCTCTATTAGTGTCAGCTACTCAACAATGTCTGATGTATCCAACAATGGGGGAAAGTATGGTGGTAATCGATCCACATTGAATATTGGGTGCAGGCTAAGGAACGATGGAATAGTGATCTCGAAATCATTGTCCCCTAAATCCTTAGTGATGGTGTAAGGTCCATATCAGAGCAGGTGATGCTTGCGATGGGCCCCAATGAGGCGCTCCTTCTGCAAATGTAACCAAACTTTGTCGCCCACCTAGAACTTGTATGGCACTCGATGTTGATCATGACGTTGCTTGCACTTAGAATTTTCTCTATCAAATATGTCATGGACTTGTTGGAAGATGTGTTGAATGCAATCAATGAATTTGTTAGCTCTATAAGCTTTGGAATGGATATGAGATGAATCTTATTGAGTAGCTGCAAGTGATATGGAAACATCAATGGGACATAGTGGTTGGAATCCCAGTCCCACCTCAAAGGGGATGTGGCCAGTTGAGCTGTGGAGAGCTCTATTGTAGTTGTGTTAGACATAGGGGAGGATTTCATCCCATGTGCGTGGATTCTTCGAGTTTTACATGCGCAAGATGTGTAGAATATTTAAATAGATTCAACTGATCTTGTAATGTACTAAACAAAATACTGAATCAATTCTACCAATTGCGGAAACCAATTAGGATTGCATAATCACATAAATAAGTAAGAGGAATAAATATCAATCACACAACACAAGATGTATCTTGGAAATCCTTAGCTAAAAACCCCGCTATTTGTATATTGCATTAAGTCAAGAACATGAAACAATACGATGTTATTTCTCTTCCCGAGAAACCTCTGCACTTTTTTGACTGTCTCACACTGATCCTGGCAAGTTTGGTCCAATATTTAATCACTTCCATGCACCTAACTGACCAGTCTTGCTTAAGCAATCCTAAGATAATCGAGCCCCTATTAATTAGGAAATTCCTATCAATAGATTGCACAATACATCCAAGGCATCTTGATGACCTCATGCATGACCTGTACAATTTTCTAATTATACAACTGACAATTCTCTTCCCTTTAACTCCAATCTAAAACGGGCCTTCCTTAGAACTAAATCGAAACAACTATTTATAGTGAATCATCAGTAATATGATTTATCACTTCATGTGAATTAAATTGGATTTAATTCACTGGACCTATCACTAACTCATCTCTCAGTTAGAACTAGTTAAACTATTTTAACTCAAATAATTGAGTTAACTATTTACAACTCACAAATAAATTAACCAGGGCCCCTAAAAAGTAAGAGACACCCTATATGCCTCTAGTTTGACCCTCAACTCGAATTAAATGAGCTAACTAAGTCTTCCTAACTCAGTTAACACTTACAAGCTATCATGCGATTTGGAATTACAATTTACTTCTAATTTAATTAAGGGAAAATTAAACTAGAAGCCCCTTGGGTGCCATTTTAAATCCTTCTTGTTGCCAATTTAAACACTCCCTCTCAACAAGAAAGGAATTCAACTCTATCTCGATCCTGTACCTTTATAATGTTTTGCATGCACTTCTCTAGTGTTGTTTTCTACTGCAATATCTGAAACTGTAAAAGCGTCCAAACTGAATCAGTACGATGCATCTGTCACCAGAGTCTTCTGACTGCTACTAGCTATTGCATAGTCAACTAAAAAATATGTGTTGTTGCTAACTCTGTGTCTGTGCTATTTGCACTACTTCCAACTCTACTTTGCGCTCTAGTATCTGACATCTGACTGCATCAACCGCTATTGATCCATCTCGCTATTGTGTAATGTGCCCCCCCATAGCCAGGTAACGATCCATGAGACAAGGAATCTCAGTCGACACTGCCCAAATTTCTTCTATTGGGATTATGACTTCACATCGCCACACCTCTCACCTGGAGTTATGGCTGCATATGCTCCCTCTGCCCACCTTGATCGAAATTCCCCCCTACTAGAGGTCTCTACTTAAATGGATGCCTCCACTTGGTCTCCTCTATGCTTCTCCAATTATGGTTGCTCCACAACTTTTTGAGGTTGCTTCTAAGGCTGCATGTTGAGAGGTAATTTATGCTCCCTCTCAACCACCAAGTCTCTAACCTTTTCCTTGCTCCTCAAGCCTTTGCATGCATCTTCGACCTCAAGAGCATACATGTTCTTGACTCATACACCGATCTAACTCACCTATCCCGTGTTGATGTGTCTAAGGAAAATATTTCCATTTCTAAATATCACATCATAGCCACGGTCTTCCAATACTTCTATGGAAACACGATTCTTATTTAGTCCTAGAACAAGCAAAAATCTGTTAGTCTAAAAGGGGAGCTAGAATCCCTCTGAAAGGTAACTGTACCTATGTTGGTCACGCTATACCTTTCGTCATCTCCAAACTCTATGTTCTGGTGAAGTTCCTTCTCCTCCAAGTCACTGAAGAGATCTTTATTCCGCGTCATATGGAATGAGTCACCGCTGTTGAGATACAACATGCATCCCATTACAGTGTTGGCCATGCATGCAATGAGAGTATAATCAAGCTCAAACTATGAAGCTAGAGCTTCACCTGTTGCTGCAACTACAGGTTCCTTATTGCTTGCCTTCTGTGGACATTTCGTGGCATAATTCCCGTACTCGTGATAGTGAAAACACTTGATCTTAGACAAGTCTCTCTTGCCCTGTTCTCCTTGGGACTTCTTTCCCTTGGATTTATTTCCTTTTCTGACTAATGAAAATCTTCTTCTTTGTCTTTGGAAGAGGTCTCGTCTGTGGTTCTTTTCCTTATCTATTGGAAACCTAATCCTCTAAGGGTTGTTATAGAAGGCGAATAGACAAATGAAGTCCAAGAGACCTTGGAAGATGAATCCAATGGTCACCAAAATGTATTATATATGTACATCTATGTTAATAAGAAAGGTATCTCACGCTTATCTTCATAGGTTGGTTGTCTTCTCCATGTGTGTCTAACATGGTATCAGAGCCATCGAGTTCTAGCCCTACTCAAATTACTTTTGTGGCCATTCTCTGTCCTACTTAGACTTGGCATTTCCTCAGCGCTATTTTATA
This sequence comes from Pinus albicaulis, assembly GCA_034641835.2. Classification (NCBI taxonomy): domain Eukaryota; kingdom Viridiplantae; phylum Streptophyta; class Pinopsida; order Pinales; family Pinaceae; genus Pinus; species Pinus albicaulis. The sequence goes on from CM076574.1 coordinate 869,916,850, forward strand.
CCATTTTTCTGCTTTGCCATTTATAACTTCTCACTTTCCATAAAACTCTGCTAATGCACTCTCTTTCAGAAATTTGACGTCTCTCCTCTTCGTACCTGTCTGTTGGAAATATTCACCTAGGCATTGTCGAAATTACACTTGTCTGACTTGTCCCCCTCAGGTTCTGAATGCACTCAATTTTTTCAGTTCTCTCAGCTGCGGTTGAGAAGTATGGGGTTAACGTAATCTTTGGCAAGGGAGGAGATCGAGTCACTATTGCACCAGTCTAATGCCAGGAATCCCCCCGCTTTGCCCGAGGTTGCACATGGAAGCGTTATGGGTTCATCTGAGCATCCCCATCAGCTCATCGAACTGCATTTAAACACTTTTCCCTTTCTTTAGCACCCTTGACATCCAGTTCTATGGTATTACCTCCTCTGACTCCCACACTGTATACCGCTCTTCACCTCACTGTTCGAATCCCCCGGACCCTCAGCAAAATTACCATTGAAGCGTAAGTGTGGTGGCCTATGCAGGTAGTGAACCAGAATCGACTGTATTATTGGCCCCTCCACAGTGAAACATGCCCCACAGTGACAAGGTGTATCACTGTTAATTCCTCCTCACTATTCCACACCTCCACATACTATATCGTGGTCCTGGCATATACGTTATAATTATCCACATTATCACTTGTCCTCCCACCGATTTACCTCGATTCCCCTCCATCGCCTCCCATACCACTGATTGGCTCCACGGTTATTACACACAATATTACTGCATATCCCATAACACTGACCTCCAACTACACACCACGCCTCCATTTTTGCTCTGGCATCATATCTTGGGTTGTTTGAGAATTTTAATGCTAAATAAAATAAATCAATAGAAGATATGGTTACTCTATAGGCTCTTTCCCAGATGAGCAATGTTTCCTGGAACAATGGTTCTTGGAAGATCTTCCATGAGCAGTGTTTCCTGGAACAACGGTTCTTGGAAGATATGCCAATTTAAGGTTTACATTATCCAAGCCATCTTGGTTATTGCATTTAAGGATTACTAAAAATACATAACAAGCAAGTAGACTGGTGTTTCAGTTTTGATTTTTTAGGCCTATGTCTAGCCTGTACAGTCTTTTCAACTCATTTAGTACTTTTTGTTTTTTTGTTTTCTATTGTGAAGCCTCGTCTAAGGCTGAAGACATAATAGTAGAATCAATATGTACTAATTGGTTCTAAAGGATTTGGGGACTCGGTCCGTAGAATTATTAAGTTGCAGAGAAAATTGTGAAGAAGCCAATTAGGTATTTGGAAATGCACTACAAAATTACCTGGAAGATGTGAAATTATTCACATGGGAAGAAGTATGGTGGAAACCAGTACTCAAAAATTTAGTCATGTATGTAGATATTTATGACTGTTCGTTGCATCTTCAACACGATTTGGTTTGTTTGTTGGACTGTGCGACTATCTCTGATGGAGGTATAGTGCTATTTTTTTTAGTTATGAAATCAAGAAAATTGTAAAAAATGTATGTGAAATAAGCCACAAGGCAGTGAGCTGAGATTTGTTATATTGTAAAAATTTGAAGAGTAGGCAGTAAGCGGAAGGACTGTACTTTAACAGTTTTTTTGTAAGATCATATTATTTGATAACAACAAGAAAGCAACGAATTAAATCACATATTTATTTTTATACTTTGAAATCAGTACTTCATGGATTGATATGTAATCAAAGTCGTAGGAGATTGCATCCAGAGTTGGTGTAAAATAGTTCTTTTTTTAGGAGATAAATCATTAATATTATCTAGTTTAAAGGGTTATTGCACACTAATTTTTTGCTGCACATTTACAAAAATATTTTGTAGTGACATTGTATTGTTAGAGGGTGTTGTTTCTTCTCTACAGGTTCATAGTTGTGATCATTTTTTGACTATGAAGAAAATGGATAAAATTGACTCTTCATAAGAGTTATTGACAACTCTAATTTCTACTGCTGAAAGTATAATGAAGATCAACAAAAACTCTCTCTGAAATTCAGACCTATCTCAAATATGCACAAGATAAAATTGATTTTTTGCAACTCGAATCTCAATTCCAGTAAGATGAGCTTCAACATATTTTTCATTCTAAATTGTTCAAGGTTGAAACAAACATTCATAAACAACCAACAAGTGAGGTTGAGACCAGTTCACATTCAATTCCCATTTCAAGAGAAAATTTGTATGCAAATGCAGAAGCTCAGGGTCCGCCTCCCAAGCCCATCATCAGACCTTGGGAAGAGCTTGTTCATAACAAGAAAAGAACAGGTCTTGGATATGAAAAGGATGTGTCCTTTCATATTCTAGACTATTCCAATCCCATCCAGTTTCAGAGTGCTATATTTCTTTATGACAATTCACCTTCAGGTATTCCAGTTTATGCTCCTCCACAAAACAAATTGTGAAATTCCAACACTATGATCGAGTTGGCCATATGAAAGATCACTATTTTGATCTTCATCCATGTAATCAATTTCATAAAACCACTCATTATTCACACAGATGCTTCAGAAACAAGCCTCCTGCAAGAACAAAGATTCATCTTGGATGGATCACTTCTTGGCAATGGGCATCAACAACCAAGATGTTTCAGTCATATGTCAGATTTTTTTTCTACAATATTAAAAAGTCTTGCAGTTGAGTTTTCTCCATCATCTCACATTATATCTGATAGGGGGGGAAATGATGGTCATCTACAAGCTTCAAATCCACATCAAGCGAGCCTGAGCCACAACCTTCCATACCATATTTAGAGTTGTAGCCAGAGATAGATATGCCCATGATCATGCCATTGGTTGGTGGTCAGACTTAAACCATCTATGCGAGGTTGAGTTTCTCCCTCTTCAAATAATTGGGGACACTTCCTCTAGAAAAATACTTCAGATTCTTGCCAGTTTTGGAGGAGATCCAAGAATCACATTAAGCATTCCAAAGTTGGTGGTCATCCTTAAACCACAGAAATATGAGATCTCCCTTTTTAGGTTAAGGTTCTCCCTTTTTATGCGGGTTTCAGACCTCCCTTTTCTAGGTTGAAGGTCTCCGTCTTCAAAGCATTAAGGAGCATTTCCACTAGAAGAAGACCTCAACTTCTTGCCAGATTTGGAAGAGTTCTGGGAACTACACTAAGCGTTCTCGTGTTGGTGGTCAACCTTAAACCACCACCTTATGCCAACATTTCAAAGAGTTCATTCAGCCTAGTGCTGCCATGCATACTTTGCACATTTTGAATTACAAATATCTTCTTGGACTCATACATACCCCTTCGAATTAAGGGGGGGAATGTTGGACACCTAATCCTCTAAGGGTTGGTGTAGAAGACGAATAAACAAAGGAAGTCCAAGAGACCTTGGAAGATGAATCCAAGGGTCACAAGAATGTATTATATATGTACATATATTTTAATAATAATGGTATCTCATGCTTATATTCATATTTTGGTTGTCTTATCCATGTGTTTCTAAAATTATCTCTTCTTGTACCAAGTCAGACCACAATCACTCCCACTTTAGTAATTTCTCCCTCCCATTTACCGAATTCTGGTAGTTGCGCTAGCTCTTGGGAAGGAATGGAAGTGCTAGGCTCACCAAATCATCCTCGAGAATGGTAACACCAACACTTCCAAGCTCATCTCGACATTGAGTGAACTTCATTAAGTATTTTGGTATTGTCTCGTCCTCCTCCATCTTGATCTTTCTAAGCTTGTCCTTCATCGCCAACTTCCTATTGTCACTTCTATTCCGAAACATATATGTTAAGGCCTTCCACATAGAATATGGAGTTTCCTTGCCATGGAGGTTCGAGACTGTTGGCTAGAAAAGAGGTCTCAGGGGTGAGACCCCGGTTCAGGAAGGTTGCCAACAAGGGTTTCCACAGTAGTTTAGTACCACGCCGACATTTTCACCCTGCTCCAAGGAACAGAGAGTCTCACCCGAGGCATGCCGCGACCTTACTAAGGCTGGGAGCGGATCAGGTATCAATCAACCATGACAGCTCTATAACCCATACAGAACTAAGTACCTCGAAGAAGTGTAAATAAAAGACATATAACAATACTCATGAACTTGATCAGAACGATAACCAAAAATTTAAAATAGCCACATGTTCCACTAAACCATGACACAAGACATAACTTAGAACAACAACCTTATATTGGAAAGTATTGCATTAACAACAAAAGACAATTACAACACTCTTCAGAGCGTGCCTGGCAGAACTGATTACAATCACATCACATGATACAGAACAGAACAATGACAGAGAGAGAGAACAAAACAACATGAGCAGAGCTCTCCTACGGCTCCTGCTCTCTGATCTCTACTAAGCCAACCTCCTTTCTCCGCTGGCCGACTTCCTATTTGTTCCATCGCTAGTGCGACTAACAATCCTTCCTTCCTTTCTGCTCGGCTTTTTACTACTTTTTTCTGATTATTGGGAATTCCAATGATTGTCTTATGCCGCTTCCCTGTGCCATCTGTGCATGCTTCTACAACAACCACGCCACCTACTCTTCAGTTATTCGCAACCGTGGTAGCTCTCTGTCTACCGTGGTTGCGCTCCGCCACGTGTTCTTCGCAACACAAAACTATTTAACTTCAAAACAAGGGCCCCAACAGGCCCCGACCACATCCTATTGACTCGTCCCGAGTCAATTGTTTCCTGCCGCCTCGGTCTCCATTGGTCCGCTTGTCTCCATGGCCTGTTCCGTTTGCTCCCTTTCTTCTGCATGCCCAAACAAGGGCCCCAACTCTGGGACCTTTGTGAGTGCGGAAGATTTTAGCTCTCGGAAGCTATCAATGGCCTGCTGCCATCCCTGCATGAGCAGGTCCATTTCTGTTGTGACCTGAGCGACCTCTTTCTCTCTTGCAACGGCCGGTACCGCCGAAGACGCTAATGATCTAAATGTTGGCCTCGGTGGCTATTTGCTACATTGCTTGTGCAATGGTCTTCACCGGCTGCTTGAGCTCTCGGAGGGCTTGCTTGGCTATGGTTGAAAGCTCTTCAAATTGTTGTATCTAGACTTCCAGCTCCTTCGCTTGAGTGTACAATTGGTTGAGTCCGTTCGGGTCTGTAGCTTCCTGAATCTCTTTGGATATTTGCTGTATTTTTGCTGAAACTGGCTGTGACTTCAAGGTGAGAGAGGTGGAACATTCATGTAGACCCTTCAGTAGGTCATATGATTCCTTTGCTGCAGTACTTAGAATTTCCTACATCCCGGCTACCTGTGTCTATCGCTCTGCAATCTTCTCTGTGTAAGTGACTGTTGGGTCTGGTAGCGCAGGCCTAGCCTCCAATGTTGCTCTCAGTTCCTTGTTTTCTCTGTTGAGATTTGAACAGGCCACTCGGATGTGAATGGACCGTACGACTATGTCGTCCTCTGCTATGTCACCTGGTATCTGATTGTTGTGGGCTGTCACCGTGGGCCAAAGATCCTGGAAGACCTTGGTCACCATGTCCAGTTGCCCCTGTAGTTGGCTCTTTTATATCTTCAGCTATTCGCGCTCTTCAGTAAGTGTGATAATTTGTACCTATTGCTACTCAAATCTATGCTGAAGTTATGTCTGAAGCCCTTCGGCCTACTGCGTCACCCGCTGAATGAAATTGTACAACTGTGCTGTTCCCCAAGTCTACACAATTTCAGCTCCAGAGATATCTTGATTCGGTTGTCGTTCTTGGAGTTGCTAACCGTTTGTAATGGATCTTGCTGAATGTTCTTGTGGTGACTGTGGTTGTGTTGGTTGTGGCACCGGATCACTGGGGTTACCCATGCCTATATTGGGTTGCACTTGCTGAAGTATCAGTTTTTCTTGCTGAAATTGATTCAGCTCTTCAGTCTGAGTTGTTATGTCTGCAGCAAAGATGCGTCTTGACTTAAAAGTTATTGAAAAGAACCCTGTTCAACCAGGGTTTGGCTAACCTCGGGTACCACTGCTGTATCGAAGTTAACCTCCACCTCAACATCTCCGCTTGTTTTAGTTTTCACTCTGACTGGGTCAGATATGGTGGCTGATGTGGAGGGTGTGCGAGATGGATGATCTTTGGAGGTGAATGAGGTGGTGGCCGATGATTGGTGAGTGCGAGGAGGTGATATACGAACATCTAGAAAATAATAGGGGTTTATTGGGGGTAGATCCTGAGTCATCTGGGTTTCTGTCGTGGGCTATCTCTGATTGGGACCCTCGGGTCCATAAGTTGCGTTTGATCTTCCCCTGTGAGATCAATGACTTGGCTGGACATTGCGATTTTCGCCTCTTGGCCTTGGGTATGGCTATGGGTGGCTTCGAGACTTTTCTTTTCCTGACGAGAGCTGTGGTTGCTACCGGTGGTGTATTAAACAAATTCAATGGTATGGTGGTGACTAGGGGGACTGCGATGGAAGAGGATGTAGCATTTGTGGCCTGAAATTCTGTAAATGTGGGAAACACAGAAGAATCACTTGTTAAGGTTTGGACTACCCGGTTAAAGCTCTGTACATTTGTATTTAGCTTCTCGATGATTGGAGTCAGTTGTAGCTGTGACATCCTAGCCATCGCTTCCTCTGATGTCTCTCCTGGCAATGGATCCGGTAGCATGCCATCGAATGAATATACGTAGACTCTGCTTCTGATCTCCATTGCTACTCTGGGCCATGAGCATACTTTTGCGTGAAAAGTCCGCTCATCGATTTGAAATTTCAACGACCTCATATTAAAGTTTGACTCCGGCACACATGCTGGCCGGATGTAAGTTTGCTTATGGTTAACCCCAAACCATACTTGTGCAGCATAGCTGTCCAGAAAGGTCCTTGGAATTCTTTGTTGGATCATTGCGACATCCACCATCTGGCTATACCAGAATTTGAACGCCTCCTTGTTTACCTCCTTCGAGCTGGGGTCCCCTGATGTTTTCCAGGGTGTGAACTTCATTGATAGTGGTTGGCCTGTTGCCACTTCCAGCGATTGCCTGATTCTTGGAAATGTCCATTTCCACATGGCCAATGCCATTATAAGGTAACCGTAGATGAATCTCGTGGCCCTCCTATAGTTGTCCTCACATGCTTCGAACAACTCATTAAGCAGAAATGAGCACCAGTTCAGTTGTGCCCCCTGGAGACAATGCTCTGCAACTGAGATAGTATCTAGTGTACATTCCCATTTGGTGTAGTGTCTCATTGTTTTTCTTGCAATCAAGTAGCAGGCAAACTTGATCGCTGGGTTGTTGATTAAGTCTATCTTGGCTCCTTTTCCCCCTCTCTTGGTGTTGTAATTCCGGTAGTAGTCACCATCCCCTGCTTTCTTTGCTCTCTTGGACACAGTCTGGAAAGCTGTGGAGACATCTCTCCCTTCCTGTGACAACCCTGTCAATCTATGAATATCTTCCACGTGAATTGGGATTTCTCTTCCCAGCCATAGCGACCCATTCTGAATTCTGCTTAGTAGAAACTTGGTGCACTGCATTGCAGCCCATGTAGTGTCGAACACTAGTAGGTTCCTTAGGTTCAGTATGGTGGATTTTTGAACACCTCTAAACTCTGGAAGTACTCTTACTGCTTGTTGTCTTGCCTCTGTGGCATAATTCTCCATGTAGACTTGTTTCTTCATCGCTGGAAATTGGAAGGAGTCTGTTAGGTCGGTATCAATCAACGAGGCACTATCATATTTTCCTACCAGGGATTCGATCTTCTAAATCCTTTCATCGAGCTCGTGCTCAACAACTGCTGGTGCTACCCTGGTCATTTTATATCTTCTCTGGTACACTTGTAGCACTATTCCTCCTCTTTCCTTGTGAATTCCTGCTTCTGGACTCCTTCCTTGCTCTTTCTCTGGCGATGTTTCCCTTGCTATGTTTGTTGTTTCTGATTCTAACTCAGACTTCTCCGGCATTCTCGCGCTTTCTTTCATGCAGGTTATGTAAGTAACCGACACGCATGAGGTTGATAAGACCCCATAACTAATTAATTTTCCCTGCCTTCCCCTGTGGCTATAATCGTGTGATTAATTATTGGGCTGAGGTGGGTTATGAAAAAGCTGACTGTGGCTTCGGGGTTTGGGTAGACATGATGGGTGATGGTTATGGCTTATTATGGAAAATTTATTGTAGTATGGATGATGCTGATTATGGCAATTAGTTTTCAAATATCAGTAATCCTATGGATTGACATGGGTACTATGAGTAATGATGGTGGAATGATGTTCAACACGCTTTTCCTTCTAACGTGGATGACACACTGGAGACTACCCCCCCTGACTACAATCAGTTGCGTTGCGGTCTCCGCAACTCAACATTGAATTTTTCTTGTGCTACAAAATTTATTTATTGGGAATCCTATCTAAGCTCTTCTCAGGTGCGAGAGAGTTATTGATTCTATCTAATATAGCCTAATATACCCTATTGAAGCGTGCGCTGTTCACCCATCCTGGCAGTATCTGGCCATCCAGTTGTTGTAACCGAACTGCTTCTGACTCTTTGATTTTGACTACGTGGTACGATCCTAGCCAATGCATTTGCAGTTTCCCTGGGAACTTCTGGTACTTAATGTCATAGAGTAAAAATTTTTCGCCAACCTTGAAATTTTTTTGCTTGATATGGCGGTTGTGCCCCGATTTTTGTCTTTCTTTCTGGACACTTTGGTGGAATTTTGCTAAAAACTTGTCTTCTTCTAGCGCCTGTAGTTCCTGTAATATTTCCTTTAGGGAGTCTTCCTCTGATAGCTAGAGTGAGGTTGTGATTAGAAGGTTGGGTATGGAAAACTATGCTGGTACTACAGCTTCTCTCCTGTACATGAGTTGGAACGACGTTTGGTTATCAAGCCCCTTGAAAATCATTCTATATGCCCATAGAGTTGCTGGTATACATTCATCCCAGTCGTCTCATTGAGCATTGCAGATCTTCGTTAATCCATTTTCGAGGATTTTTTTGAATACCTCTGCCGTACCATTGGCTTATGGGTGGTAAGGTTGCTCTTGTGATGTTGTACCATGAAGCTTTCGAGCAGGGATTTAATGGTTGCATTGATGAAATGCATACCCTGATCACTTGTCAGACTTTTCGGGCATCCAAATCTGCTGATTATATTTTCAAATATGAACCGTGTAGCTGTTTTGGTTGTGCCTCTGCCCATCTTGTCAAATAGTCTGCTGCTGTGATGATATACTGGGCTTGTGAGTGTCTTGCAACAGGTGCAATTGGGCCTATAAAATCAACTGCCCATTTCTTGAATGGTTGTAGTGCTTTTAATGGGTGTAGTGGAAGCTCATCTCTGTGAAATGGACGTCTCTTCCTCTAGCAAACATCACATTTCTTTACGAACGCCTTACTCTCAATGTGTACCGTCGGCCACAATAAGCCCACCTGTAGTACTTTCCTAGACATCGGTTTAGCTCCTACATGTCCTCCCGCAACTCCAGAGTGGAACTCCCATTATACGACTTCGCTCTCGTGGTCCGGGACACATCTTCGTAAGATTTGGTCCATCCCTATCTTGTACAAGTGTCCTATGATGAGCTGGTACTCTGCTACTCGGACTACTAGGTGTATTTTCTGTACTACGGTATATTCTTTTGGGCACTGTCCTGTTGTTAGGTAGGTTGCGATCTGATCTAGGTATTCTGGGATGGCTTCTACTCCAAAAATATCAGTGTATGGCAGCTGATCATCCAGAGATCCTTCGTTTTCTCCATTTTCGAGCCTTGACAGGTGGTTTGGTCCCACGTTCAGTCGCCCAGGTTTCACTATCACCTCGAAGGTGAATTCCTGAAAGAGTAGGAGCCATCTGCATATCCTTCCTTCTAAGACCAGTTTGTTTACTAGGTACTTCAAAGATGAATGGTCTGTAAAAAACTTGAACATACCTCCCAACAGGTAGTGGCAGAATTTTTGAAGGGAATACACCATTGCTAATGCTTCCTGCTTTGTTGTGGTGTAGTTTCATTTCTCCGTTGATAATTTTCGACTTGCAAAGTACACTGGGTGATCAACTGTAGTGTCCCCTAGTTGGGCTAGAACCACTCTGAGTGCGATGCTCGAAGCATCAATGTGGACATGAAATTTCTTGTCCCAATATGGATGAACCAATATTGGCGCACTTGCCAATTTTTCCTTCAAGGTGTTTAGGGCCGTCGCGCAACTCTCTGTCCAGTTGAATTGTTCCGGTTTCTGCAACAACTTCTCCAATGGGGCTGTTATCTTCGCGTTGTTGCGGATGAATCGCCTGTAATAAACTGTATGGCCTAACAGTGACCTCAACTGTTTCATGGTTTCTGGAGCTTCCATGTTGATTATCGCTGCTACCTTTGCTGGATCCACGCAAACTCTTTGTTTGCAGACAACGTGTTCTAACAATGTTCCAAACGACACTGCAAATATGCACTTCTTTAGGTTCAACAAGATCTGTAGTTGTCTACACCTATCAAAAATAATTCTAAATAGTGTTTCATGGTCTTTTAACAGGCTGTAGATGGTCCATTTGTCCATATAAACCTCCAAGAATTTGTGGATGTAGTCGCGGAATGCTGCTATCACAATGCGCGAAAATATTGCTGGCGCATTCTTCAAACCGAATGGCATTACATGATATGAAAAGGAGCCCCATTTAGTGGTGAAAGTTGTCTTCTTCTTATCTTCCTTAGCTTTCCTTACCTGATGGTACCCTGAGAACCCATCTGTAAAAGAATATGCCTCATTCCCCGCAACATTGTCTAGGACTTCGTCACTGAACAGGGTGGGGAATGGGTCATGTATACAGGCGTTGTTCAAGCTCCTATATTCAACACAGACTTGGATTTCTGCCTTATCCTTTTTTCTTTGTATGACTATGGGACTTACCCATTCCACTTCCTCCACCGAGAATATCAACCCTACCTTTAGCATTTTGTCGATTTTCGCTTTAACCTTTTCCTTTACCCTTGGATTCAACCGATAGGGTCTGTTCTTAATTGGTCTTGTGTCAGGCTTCAAGATTATAAAAATTTCTCCTAGGTCCCCTTTGATTCCTTTCAAGTCTTTTACGGACGATGGGAACAAGTCCTCATATTCTTGTAGTAGACTAAGTATTTCCTTGGTCGTCTTAGCATCCCAGTAGTCCCCGATTGATGCCAGTTTGGGCTTGTCTTCGGTTCCAATGTTCATTTTCTTGGTTTTGAGCAGTAGTAAATGAATTCCTTCGGTTCTTGGGTCTTCCTGAATATCCATCTCCCCCTCTGTTTCTTCAAAGTACAGATGTCTAAGTCCCTCTAGATCATCATCTTCCATTTCACTGTTTATCTTTTTGCATGCTACCGACTGCTAGATGCTTTGGTTCGGGAGTGGTTGCTCATCCTCCTCCTGATTCTCTGGTAAGAATAGTTCCCTTTTAATGGCATGTAATGCTTGGGTGACTGGTTCTGTCCTTCCTTAAAATAAGAAGCACTGTGTAAATTTCCTCGTAACTTCTAGCTAAGTGCTAGTTCTCCTTTTCCTCTCTTCCGTTAGGTACCAGGATTGTGGAATCATATCCAGTGAGTGTATAAACTTGTGGACCCACAGCTCCTGTAGGTATCCTGCAGCGTTCCATTGATCTTCACACTCCTTCAAATGCTTTCTGGGATCTAAGTCCCCCTGGAATTTTTGAGTGCATTGTGGTCCTTCTTCTTCTTTAAACCCGGCTTTCAGTGCTGCTGCAACTTTGTCCCATCGCGACAGTGAGTTGCGGTGGTTACTCCACCATCTTGCAGATGTGGATTGCAAGGCCACGTCCATGAGTGGGACCCTATGATCCTCTGGTACTTTATATTCTATTTTGGTAATGAAAGTATTTACAACGTTCATATCAGATAACGTTGGGTAATCTCTTACCTCAGTTCTGATCCAATTGATTCTTCTAATGGTGGCGCATCTCCTTGTGTTGGTCTCATATCCCCCTTGCTGCCAATCATCCCATGCTAGCTCTGAGCCCAAGTCTGAGCTTTGAATGCTCCTCCAACTTACAGATCCTCTCGCTGTCGGGTTGATGTAATCGTCCCTTTTTTCTACAGTCATTTGATAAATATGGTCAAGAAGATGAGTAGCTTCTCTGTTATCAACAGAATTTCTGTATCGGGGACCTTGATACGGGTCGAGCGGTTGGGTGACTCTGACCTCTTCATCCTCAAAGATCATCAGTTCCTTCTTTAAATCTATTACTGCATAGTTTTCAAAAGCCCAGTAGATCCCCAGTAATGCTGGATAGGGATGTTTGTCTCCCATAATGTCGATGACCTCAAAGTCCATGTATGTATTTACTCCCGCAACGTCAACTTCGACCTCCTCCAGTCTGCCTATGGGCACAACATAGTACTGGTTTGCCATACGGAGTTGAATTGGTGAGTATGTTAGCCTTGGCTTCCCCAGTGCTTCCCATGTTTTTCTCGGCAATATATTTACATTAGACCCCATATCAAGCATTGTGTCCTTAATTTGGAATCCCGCAACTTGAGTATTCACCTGGAACTCTTTTCCTATCCTTCTCTTATTCCTCTTCACTCTTCGTATATATTTCTGTGTTGTGTCAGTTGACTCCCCTAGCTCTGTGGCCTTCTGCATTACTCTTTCCAGGTTCTGCTTTAATTGTTCCAACATTGGCGCATTATTAAAATTTTTTAGAGATAGATGGAACCATTCTTTAATTGTAGTACCTAAACTAGCTTGGTTCTCATCATCTTCTTTTGTTTGTGGCAATTCAATTCATTTTCTTCCCCCAAGTTGGGAAAATGTTTCCGCTGCTTCTTGAAAGAATTGCTTCTGTCTTTCTGGCCTGAACATTGGCTTTGGAGATGCTGGCCTTACCAATTTTATCGGGTCCATCATTTGTGTATCTTCCCCGGTTATTTGGTCTCCTCTCATCACTATGGCCACATTCTGCATGGCTTGAGCTTCAATTATTCTCGGCTCTGCATTTACTAGATTTGTTCCTCTTTGTCTGGCTCTTTCTTTCCATCTTTTAATGAGCTCTGGGCAATCCTACGTTGTGTGTGTGTTAACCCTACACTGAGAGCACCAGGGTCTTCTAGGAAGTGGACATTCCCTAGCTACATGGCCCTCTTGGTCATAGTTGTAGCATCGTACTGGTCCCCTTCCTCCAGCTCGGCCTCCTCCCATGCCTCCTCCTCATCCTCTGGGAGCCTCGTTCACTCTATATGAAGGCCTGTCCAATCGTTCTGCCAAAGCATCCAGAGCTCTACATTGCTCTATGTTGTGTGTGGTAGACACACATAACTCACAGTATATGTTGTTCATGATGTTGGAGTATTTTTGCAGTATGGGGCATAAGCGGTGTGAGTGGCCCATGCTTTTACATATCTCGCAATACTCAGTCGTTGCTGAATTCTGTTGCGCAGGGAACTCCGTGTACAGGTGTTGTGCAGATATAACCCCTGGGTGTTTATCTACGTAACCCCTCCTGCTGGCGGAGCTCCTGGTGCCCCTGTTGCTGGTATTCCCATGTTCTGGCCCCACAGTCGAGGACATTCGATTACCACGTATCCTTCCATTAGACAATGCGTACACCATACATTTGGCCTCGCTGGACAGATGGGTTGAATTTCTTTCAATTTTTCTGTCAGGCTAGCTATTTGATGCTGTAGTCCCAGTATGGAAGGGTCCTGAGCTGATGCCCCTCATTTAAATTCTTGCGGATATCCCGCCATGGCCTCTATCTTCATGACCTGTTCTAATGCATCTTGCAACGTCTCGATCTTCTATTGTGTCAGCGAGGTTCTTGTCAGTGGGAGAAGGGCCTTGATAAACCAATCTCTTTGATGGTTTAGATCGATCGGATAGCTGAGTTTTCCAACCGCATCCTTGAATCTCCTCATTAGATCCCATGCAGTTTCCCCTTCTCACTGTTTGATCTCCCACATCTCTGACAAACCTTGCTGATCTGTTTGGGGTAATTTGAATTCCTTCACGAAATCCCTCTTTACATCGTCTAACACTGGGTTCTGATGAGTCTCAGACCACTTTTTAAACCAGCGCAGATCTCTCTCCCAGAGAGTAGTTTGAAATTATACCAACTTACCTGTGTCTGGTGTTTTTTGAGCCCTCCATATGGCTTCACAAAGGTACTAGTGTTGTTCCACATCGTCATTACCCTTCCTAGAAAACTCTGGGTACCGGGTAAATGAACCTGCCATGCTTCCTTGTGTGGGGTTTACTAGAACAAATCCCCTAATCCCCGATTATGAAATGGTAGTACTAGCACTGTTGCTAGTGTGTATTACTGTTGTGGATTGAACACTATTCAACTTACTCAATTCTCGTAACTTAACAAAAATTTCACCTAGTGGCTGATAGAGTACCAGGGGAAGGTCGGGACTAGAGCTACTTGAACTTTGGGGAATAGAGTTACCTGGGATTATGAGTGTCGACCCTTCTCAGAATAGCTACTCCATCGCAATATGAAACTCCACATCGGATGTCTCCTCGGGGCGCGCATCATTTCTGTAGTACTCCTTTCCCTTTTCTGCTTGGGCTAGGCTCCTATACGCCTGCCGCACTTCCTTGGTGGTTCCCCCTATATCCTGGGAACTCGTCTGACCTTCCATTTTCTTCGTCGCCTGAGGTGCCTCTTCCTTGTCTTTTCTCTTCCTTTCTTGTCTTTCCAATTCTTTCATCACCCTTTCTCACCACTTCTCAGTGAGTTGCGCCCTCCGATGTGCTTGTCGTTCCCTCAACCTACTGGAGGTCTTGGCATCCATATCCCTATTCCCCTTTTCAACGTACTTGTAGTATCTCTCCCTCAGTTCCTTCCCCCAGTACTGGAGGTTTAGATCTCCATCTCAGAATTTTGGAACTCCATCAATCCTTCATCCACCATCAAAGCCTTGATCCACAGGGGGATCTTTTTTAACAGTTCTCCATGCATCCCTGATCTGAATACATCCTCCGCTTTCAAGAAATACTGGTAGCATTCAACTGCGAACTCTACTATGTATCCTTACAAGGAAGATTGAACCCAAAAATCTATAGCTCGGGTCAAATCGGTATCTAACCAATGGAGTGCTACCAGATCTATGTGCACCCACTTGCGACAGACCTTCCGCAAGCCTCTCGGGATTGTCTTGGTTTGTAGTCTCTGCAACCAATTGTAGAGTTCCTCGGGAAAATTTTCCCAGAAGATCTCGTAGATATCACTGGCGGATTCAGAGAATAGAATCTGGTTCTTAAAAGTCTTCTCTTTTTGCTGTCTCACTTCCGCTTGCTGAGCTATGAACTGATCTAGGTGGTTATCCCACCATTTCCGTAATTATTTCTCGAAGATTCGTGATACCATGATCTAACTCCAGAATGAGATTTCAGGTCTTGGAAACGGAACCATTTGTTGGCTAGAAAAGAGGTCTCAGGGGTGAGACCCAGGTTCAGGAAGGTGGCCAACAAAGGTTTCCGCAGTAGTCTAGCACCACGCCGGCATTTTCACCCTACTCTGAGGAATAGAGAGTCTCACCCGAGGCATGCTGCGACCTTACTAAGGCTGGGATCATATCAAGTATCAATCAAGCATGACAGATGCATAACCCATACAGAACTAAGTACCTCGAAGAACTGTAAATACAAGACATATAACAATACTCATGAACTTGATCAGAATAATAACCAAAAATTTAAAATAGCCGAATGTTCCAATAAACCATAAAACAAGAAAAAACTTAGAACAACAGCCTTATATTGGAAAGTATTGCATTAATAGAAAAAGAAAATTACAACACTCTTCAGAGTGTGCCTGGCAGAACTGATTACAATCACATCACATGATACAAAACATAACAATGACAGAGAGAGAGAACATAACAACATGAGCAGAGCTCTCCAATGGCTCCTGCTCTCTGATCTCTACTGAGCCAACCTCCTTTCTCCGCTGGCCGACTGCTTATTTTTTCCGTCGCTAACGCGACTAACAGTCCTTCCTTCCTTTCCGTTCGGATGTGTACTGCTTTTCCCTGATTATTGGGAATTCCACTAATTGTCTTCTGCCACTTCCTTCTGCCATCTGTGCCTACTTTAGAAATAGTCGTGCCACCTGATCTTCAGTTCTTCGCAACCGTGACAACTCTCTATCTACTGTGGTTGCACTCCGCCACCTGTTCTCTGCAACACAAAACTGTTTAACTTCAAAACAAGGGCCCCAACGGAGACCATATGACATAGAACTCCTTCTAACATAATCCTTCTCGCCTTTGCTACATTCTTCTTCCATGCATCAAGATTTTGAGCATCTTTTCATGCGGGCCTGGGAATATCATTGTCTACGAATTCCTTCAACCCGTTGTCCTCCAACATTGTCTCCATCCTATCCTTCCATGCTATGTAATTTGAACTACCCTTAAGGGCATATTCGAGTCTCAACCCATAGAAAGACATCCTGATCTGTTGTTGGTCTTGAAGAATAAATCTACAAATTTGATTCACCTGTTTAAAACAAACTATGGTTCTCCTCTTCTATAGCACTTCCTGCTATGATACCATTTAGAAATTATCTAAATAGACTCAATTGATATTGTAATGTACTAAAACAAAATACTGAATCAATTCTACCAATTGCGGAAACCAATTACGATCACATAATCACATAAACTAGTAAGAGAAAGAAATATCAATCACACAACAGAAGATGTATCTGGGGAAAGCCTATCTAAAAACCCCGCTATCTATATATTGCATTAAATCAAGAACATGAAACAATACAATGCTATTTCTCTTCCTGAGAAACCTCTACACTCTGCTGACTGTCTCACACTAATCTTGGAAAATTTGGTCCAATATTTAACCACTTCCATGCACCATTTACTAGCCTTGCTTATGCATTCCTGGGCTAATTGAGCCCATATTAATTAGGAAAATCACATCAATATATTGTGCAATACATCCAAGGCATCCTGATGACCTCATGCATGACCTGTACAAATTTCAAATTACACAACTGATAGTTCTCTTCCCTTTAACTCCAATCTCAACTCGGTCTTCCTTAGAATTGACATGAAACAACTATTTATAGTGAATTAAATCAGATTTAGTTCACTGGACCTATCACTAGATCATCTCTCAATTAGAACTAGTTAAACTGATTTTAACTCAAATAATTGAGTTAACTAATTACAACTCACAAATAACTCGACCAGGGCTCCTAAAAATTAGGAGACACCCTACATGCCTCTAGTTTGACCCTCAACTCGAATTAACTGAGCTAGCTAAGTCTTCTTGACTCAGTTAACACTTACAAGCTACCATGTGATGTGGAGTTACAATTTACTTCTAATTTAATTAAGGGAAAATTAAACTAGAAGCCTCTTGGGTGCCATTTTCAATATTTCTTGTTGCCAATTTCAACAAGATGTGCATGATCATCCTGTTGACGACCTCTATCTGGCCATCAATTTGGGGTTGGAAGGTTGTGGACTTAGTGAGCTTAGTATCCAACAATGACTGGAAGCTTGACCATAATGAACTTAGGAATTGTTGTCTCGGTCTAAGATAACGGACTGTGCGATAACAAAGTGTACCCATTCTCGTTCAAAGAAGAGTTTGGTAGTGAATTCTGTCATGAGACTCTTCTTGCAGGTTGTCAAAATGACCATCTTAGAGAATCTCTCAACAACCATCAAAACACAGTCATTGCCATGTTTGGTAGAGGGAAGGCCCGACATGTAATCCATGGATATGGATTCCCAGGGTTGGTTACGAGTCAGCATAGGAGTATACAAGCCTTGCTTATTGATTTTAGGTTTGGAAATAGTGCAGGAAGTGTAGGATTTGATGTACTTCCCAACATCCTATCAAAGGTTCAACCATTAAAAATACTTCTACAGTATTTCCACTATCTTTTCTACCCCAAAATGTCAAAAGACTCGACTATAGTGTGCCTCCAAATTCATCTTGGCACGCTCACTTGAAGGAACACAAACATGTCCCAGGTGGCATAAAAGTACGTCCTGGAGATGAAAGTCTAGAACTTGCTTACCTTATAGGAGCATCTGGTATGTGGTGCTGATTATGGATCACTCTTGTAAAGATGTGGGGATCCTGAAGACTCATGTCCACAAGAGTCGAGCACAGTGGTGAACACCATAACCAGTGGTCAGCTGAGTCAGTCTACAAATTTATTGGTGTTGCCCTTAATGTACTTACTATGAAATGGAATTATTGCAGATAGGTAGACAATGGTCTGTGTGGATGATTGTTTCCTTCCCTAGAATGTAATGCTTTCATTGTTGACAGAGCACAATGGAATACATATCTTTGTCATAGGTGGGATACTTTCAGACTATATGAAAAAGTGTCTCACTGTGATATGCCACCAGATGGCCCAGATGGGTACGAACTACACCAACAACATAGTCAAATGCATCTGTCTCAATCTCAAATGGTTGTTGAAGGTTTGGCAACATGAGCACTGGGTCAGATCAGATGTGATAAATTTAACTCAATAAACACATTCTATTGGGATTCATACCAAAATAACTTTTCTTTTGATCCACCCTTGGTGACTTGACTCAAAGGCTAAGTGATATGAGAGAATCCCAACACGAACCTAAGACATAAATTGGAAAGACCCAGAAAGCTGTGGAGCTCAGTTAGAGTGGTTAGGGTAGGCCAATCCTGAATAAATTGTATCTTGGCTGGGTCCACATGCACACTCCGCTCATCAATGATGTACCCAAAATATTGAACTTGGGTCATACCAAAAGTGAATTTATCCAAATTGGGACACAATTTGTGTTGTCACGGGGTTTGGAGGACCTATCAAATATGGTGTATGTTAGACTCCTATATTTTTACAGTATCACAAGGTGAATGCCTATTCCTTATATTTGTTATGCTGAAAATAATATTCCATGACTATCATTTATTTTTAGGAAAAGAAAAGGAAATCCTGGTTATTAGAAGGGTCAAAAGAATCTATCTGCCATTTAAATCCAGATAAAGAGGAAAATATAACTGATTAGTTGTGATGATGGGCTAAATCTCACTGCCTTCATTATTTCTCATCTTCCCTCTGCTTACCTTTCATTTTACCTATTTCTGACACTCCCATTCTCTAAAAATCCCTTTTTCCCTCAAAACCCACATACATTACCTTTTTTAGACTTACCACTTCTTAAAACCCACTTGTGATTGAAACCTCTGAAAAATTCTAATCTTTGCCCGCATTTTGTGACCTGCAAATTTCTAGCTTCTCTTTGCAAATCTTTTCCAAAGACTTAAAATAAGCCGATGCGATATGGTAGGACCCGCCTAAAACCTTTATACATTACCAAAATCCGCATATAAACCTTTGAATTTCATAAATTCCTTACCTTCCACCTTTTCACACTTGCCAACATTTAGCACGTCGCATGGTGCACTTCGCAACATTTAGGACTTACTGGTAAGTGTCCACAAGTTAAAATATTTAACTTTCGATGTGACCCGCCCGCATACCGCCAATCGAAAATAATAAAGGATAAGATGCTAAGGTAAATGTTAAAATTGCTGAAGTGTGATATGCGATGCAGTGGGGCTCGGTCGCAAATTGCACATCGCAAGTTTTACAAGTTAGCCGCAGGAGGTAAATGTTAAAAATGCCGATGTACGATGTGCGATGTCTAGTGGGGCCCGATCGCACTTCGCAGATTGCAAGTTTTGCAAGTTAGATGCAAAGGGTAAATCTTAAATTCGCTGAAGTGCGATGTGAAATATGGTGGGGACCGGATGCGATGTGTTTTCAAAGGCGTACTTTAAAGAATTTCAAATCCGTAGGCACGACCATTTCTATGGTAAAACACAACGGAGGAGGAAAATGAATTTTCAACATAAAAACCATGCAAATGCACGCATATGGGTTTTATTATAAAGTCGCTAAATGAAAAAGTAGGTCAAATCAAAACCATAAAGTGCTTGCAGACTCCAATGGTAGATCTCGAGCTTCCCTCAGATCTACGAAAGAGGTCGAATTCGAACCCCGTCTACCTGTTTCTTGTTAACGTGAGGGGGGGGGTCCGAACTCTGTTTTTAATGGCTGCCCATTTCCATGACGTGGCAACACCAGGTAACTTCACACCCCCTCTGCATTAAACCGGAAATCGGGGGTACCACCCCCCGAAATCCAGCTCTGGTTTTCTCCCACTCTCACGACCATTTCGCCCACACCATAGCCGTTAACCCATCCATCACTCATATTCCTCAGCTCCATTATATCCTTTAAATCCACCCATTGGCCCATAAATTTGTTTTCACCATATATAGTAATCATACTGTTGCGTAGTTAAAACTCATTTTTGACTGTTGGCCAACCATAACTGTTAAACTCGAACCACAATCTATAAAATCGCCAGTGGCTTCCCGTTCATTACTTTAATTCTACCTTCAATTTTCTTTCATCCTCCCATTCATTCCACCGCGAGTTGTTATTCTTGCGACCACCCTTCATTCACGAAACCCTGTCATTTCCCTGGTAACCCAAGTTTTAATGTCCAATACTAGTTTACATCAGTTAAAGCATGGCACCCAAGGCCAAGGCAAAGAAGTAAGCGACTCCAAAAGATAAAGGCAGGAAATGAAAAACTGGTGAAATCCAAAATGTTGATAGCATTGCAGAGGTTGTGCCTAAGGTCGTTCAAATAGCTGTAGAGGTCACTCCTGAATCTGCCAAAGCCGTTGCAACAGATATTCTAGCAAATCCATAGATAAATATCGACCTCACACCCCTTGTTGATACTTACTTTAAAATTGCTGACTGTCATTGTGAGTTTGATTTCTACGGGCTACATGAGTGGTTAAAACAAAATCACTTGGATAACCAAGACCCCCTCAGGTTTTGGGAGTCTATGTTGCCTATGTTTTCTTTCCCTCAAACTCACCCGTTCCCAGATCTAATTGCCTGGTGTTAGAAGCAATATGACCGTTTAACCAAGTCAGTGGTGGCTCACAATGGAAACGTTCTGATCACCATATCCAGTGAAACCATTAATCATATGCTTCTCATCCCTCCCTCTGAATCCTTATGATATTTTTCTCCTACTGCCCTCATGGATCTTTACCTGATCAGGAGCTCAAGTCCGAGCCATGGAAAAAAGCTTAAAATTGAAAGTGTTAAAAATCACCTGTAACCTGAACGGACGGATATGCCTCGGCGATATGATCCTGATGCCACGAACGACACTCAAATCCAACACTGTATGTGAAAGTTATTCAAGTTTGAAAATTCACAATTTCATGCAAAAGACCAGTTTGACCAGGTTTGACTTCCAAATTTGAAAAATTAGAAAAAGAATATTCCAAGGAATATTCCTTGAAATATTCCCTAGAATATTCCACCTAGGCCAATCGGTTATTGACAAGTGGCAAGCTTCGGTTGGAGGATTTGTTGGCTGTATGACAACTGACCAATGGTAGGCCGCCATGTGGCAGGCTTGGAGGTCGCCACGTGGCCCAGGGTTATTGGTTAATTTTTTTTTTATTTTTTTTTATTTTTTTATTTTTTTATTTATTTATTTATTTTTTTTTTTTATGTCCGCAAGATTTGAATCGCCAACCTCATGCCAGCAAGCGCTCCGACCCAACCACACGGGCTATAACATATTTCTTAAATATTAATGTTCTCGGCATATATTTGTGGAGTGAAAGAGTTTTGGGCGGAGGTTTAAAGGGGCTAGCCCCTAGGGCTAGACCCCATTCAACATGACCACATTTTTTTGAACCGGGGGCGTGGCAATATACAAACCTTATCCACCCGCCAAAAATACATGTGACAACACCCTTTTAACATTATATGCCACGGTCTAATAAATTCAGAGTTAGTTATGATGCGTGGTTTGTTAACCAAAACCGCTAAGCGCTTATTGCGCATGTGGATGCTTATCCAACATTTAATGCCTTTTAATAACCACCGAAGAATTTGGAGTGGATTCCACTATTTTTGGAATTTCCGCATTTTTGGAGGGGTTAACTCCAGTTTCTCCACAATTAGTGGAGCTTTTCAAGGGCAGATTGGGCAAAAATGGTTTTGGTCATAATGTTTGAGGGACTGAACCTTTTTGGACAATTTTTTTTTTGATTTTGGGTATTCAGAGGATTCTGGATCCATTGGAATAGGTTGCAAAGCCATTGGAGTTGATCTTCAGTCCCTTTTGCTTCAGGGAAGCAATGAGAGCCATGAGGGCCAAGAGGGAGTTGGAGCTGTGTTGAGCTATGGCTAACCATTTGAGGTGAACCAAAAGTCATTTTGACTATTTTCAGCATTCTAGAGCCATTGGGACAGGTTCCAAAGGTATTAGAGGTGTTCTACATCAATTTTAGCTTCAAGGAAGCTTTTTGAGCCATAAGGGGCATTAGGGAAATGGAGTTGTATTGAGTTGTACCTCTCTGTTTGAGGTGATCCAAAAACCATTTTCATCTAATTTCCACCTTCTGAACCTAATGGAAGAGGTTTTAGAACTTTTTGAAGACTTTCAGAGCCCGAATATCTTCAGGAGAGTTTTCAGGGCCACTAGGACCATTTTGGGGTTGGAGTTGTTTTGAGTTGTACCTTTCTCTTTGAGGTGAACCAAAGATCATTTTCAGCTAATTTTGACCTTCTGAACCTAATGGAAGAGGTTTTATACCTGTTTCAGGACTTCTACAGCCTGAAAAGCTTCATAGGATTTCAAAGAGCCATCAGGGCCTTATTGAAGAAATCACTGTTTATGGTAATTCTTCACTGTTTAGTGAATTTGGAAAGGCATTCTTAGCTTTTTCATGTCTTCTGAATAAGTATTTGCATTTATATTTCTCTATTGAGACACTTTTAGAATTGTATTAGCATTTTTAAGCATTTTAATACAAGAGGAAAAGCTCATTTTGGGAGGCTTGATCCAGTAGATGTATCCCAGGAGGGGTGAACTGATCATCAAACATTTGTGTCATGTTATACTGAAGTTATCTTGCTGTAAATTTCTGATTTAATATGTTAAAAAAAAAATTAAATTAACTTGCCTTCACACATAAACTCTTCTACAGTTACCAAAAACACTTTGTTTTATGCAACAAGACATGGAGAATTTTGCACACATTTAATTAATGGAAATGGATACCTTGCACACATTTTCAAGTACTTCCATTTTCAGATCATTACCACAAGTTGTATTTCCCTCGAAGAGCTCAGATTTTTGAAATATTCCTACCCAAGGATGCAGACTTACCAAAGACAAATCCCCCATATGCATCCTCCATCTTTCCTATAGCTTCAAATCACTGCATCTCTCTCCTTTCCTATCTGCTAGGGTACCCCAACAATGAAATTGTTGATGAAATCATCCTAGGTTTCCTGTCTATCTTCAGTCTCGAAAAATCACCATATTTTATATACAATTACAGTAATTTCTTGGCTGATATTATACATGAGAAGTTCATGAACTTCACTACTCAAGGATAATTTAACTATTCATCTATGATCATTCAAATGATTTTGTTTCAACAGGCAGATATGTTGCCCATTCATCTCAATAAGCAGGATGCTCAGGGAGTGAATCAATCAGTGATTCATTGGACAGAATTGGTTAGAGCATTGGCAACAACCACTTCTTTCTCAGAGTTCATAGACTCATTCATTCATCTAGTCATGCAGTTCCTTACCAGCCAATCAGAGCCTAAGATTGGAGAAGACTCATCGGTTGGAACTCAGAATCAAAGAATTGGAGAGTGAAACTCTGATGGCATCAACGTTAGGAGAAGCTAAGGAGAATATTTTGGAAAACATCAATAAGTCCATTACGGAGATTTAGCCATCAATTCAGATAATATTTGAACAACAGGAACTCATCGACAAGTGCAGAAAAACAATATAAGAAGAGAAGGATCAACTCCAAGAGAAGCCAAGCGAAGCTACTGATATGATCAAAGTTCTTAATTCAAAGAACAGGGAGGAGTTGGAAGAGATCCATATCTCAGACGGGACTGCAACCATTTTGGAGATTAAGAAGGTATTGCAGAAAAGGAATTTGATCAACTAGTTGCAGGCCTAGTGTGAAGCCTTGATTGTTATTGTTCAGAGGTTTCATAAGAAATTTAATGTTTTGAATTAGAAAGGAATGCCAGGTCTGGTTGGATTAGATGATTAACTGGACAATTTGGAAGATTATTTCAAAAAGCTATATACAATTTCTGTAGACAAATCAAAGTTTTCAAATATCAAGGGTCACATTACAGGCAGGGATTTTCTTGAAGCTCTACAGTTTGATTTGATGATTCAACATCAAATCAAACATTTATCTATTCAAAAGCCAACTTTTGACAGATTCACTAAGGTGGATGAAATCTTTAGAAAAATGGTAAATATAGAGATCCCGAGTGAAGATCAAAGGGATAATTTTTGTGAAATTATTAAGTGAAAGATAAATTTTGCAGCATGCCAGCAGTGCATCCTCTCTTATGACCTATGCAGTGGAGGTCCAAAGAAATCCAGATGTCAATACTACTCAACGTTGCCTCCTTGCAACCATGATGACCTCCTCTAGCCTACTTTTTTTATTTATTGAAAGTTGCTGTAATTAATGTTATAGTCAGAGATATTTCAAATATTAGCTCATAAATTATTGTAGAAGTTAACATTGTAGGCGATCTGCCAGATGATATTTTAGTTCTGGCCTCGCGTGGCAGCAATTGTCAAAATTCCATTTACTTTGTAGTTAATGCGGATTGCTGACCTAGATTAGGGAAACCACCTCAGTTGCATTTAAATACTGCATGTATTTTCATTATCAAGGGTTGGAATTTGTTTAGACTCTGCGTTGCAAGATTATTGTATTGGAGCACTATAACAACTTTGAGCTGGGCACAATAATAAAAGCACGTTCACAGGATCCTTGAGCTATGTTAATGGCGATGTTCTTTCTTTCATATTAATGTTTCTTTGTTTTTCCATACTGTACTTCAATTTATCCGATTACAGAACATAAGTTTTAGATTAAGATATGCTGAGAAAGCACCTTAACTCTGTCTGTTTTTGTTATCTTAATGTTTTCCTCTGAAGTATAACTAAAGAATTCTTAACTGCTCTTTAGCTCTACTAAAATTGTTGTCTTTAAGGTTTTCGTTTGAAGTATAGTTAAAGAATTATTCACTGCTCTTTAGCCTTACCAAAACTAATATCTTTAAAGTTTTCCCTTGTGAAGTTTAGCTAAAGAATTCTTAATTGCTCTTTAGCTGTACTGAAATTGTTGTCTTTAAGGTTTTCCTTTGAAGTATAGTTAAATAATTCTTCATTGCTCTTTAGCCGTACCAAAACTGATATCTTTAAAGTTTTCCCTTGTGAAGTTTAGTTAAAGAATTCTTAATTTCTCGTTAGCTCTACTGAAATTGTTGTCTTAAAGGTTTTACTTTGAGGTATAGTTAAAGAATTTTTCACTGCTCTTTAGCCTTACCAAAACTGAGATCTTTAAAGTTTTCCCTTCTGAAGTTTAGTTCAAGAATTCTTAATTGCTCTTTAGCTCTACTGAAATTGTTGTCTTAAAGGTTTTTCCTTTGAAGTATAGTTAAAGGTTGTCTTATGATATATTTAAAGTTTCCCTTGTGAAGTTTAGTTAAATAATTCTTAACTGCTCTCTAGCTTTACATAACTAATATCTTAAATGTTTTTTCTTTGAAATTATAGTTAAACAATTCGTAAATGCTCTTTAGCTTTCACTACCTCCTGCCATGTCATATTCACACTGCCAGTAAGATCCATTTTATGTAGTTAGCTTGCCCCGTGAATGACCTTGAAAATTTGATGTACAACTCAGCCCTTCTATTGACTCCATATCCCAATGGATTAAAATTCCCATATTCTATCTGTCCAACCAACCAAACCAAACAAACAAAACAATCTCTATAACTAGCTTAAAATCAGCATTGTAAATCACCAAAGTCAAATCCTAAATTATAAATATACAGAGAGAGCCCTCTACGAGCTCATGAAGGCTAGGTCCTGGACTCCAAAGTGGTTTGATGTTGTCCTCTGCTACTTGTTCTTTCCAATCTTACAATTTACAGAGGCCTAACATAATGGCGACCATACTGGGGAATTATTGAGAAATACTAATATTATCAAAACTCAATCAAACCCAGTCGAAATACTGTGGGTTTTAAGTATTTTTTTCACAGATTGATTTTCAAAAAACTTTATAGAACATTTGACTTATCTGTGCCTTGGGTCTAAATTCTGGCTTCCAGGAGAGTCTTCACCCTATCTCATCCTGACCCAAATCCCCTTGAAATAGTTGACAATCCATAAAAAATTCTAAATAAAAATCCCAGATCTAAAAGTCTAACTATTAGCAAGCCTCTTCACAAAACAAAATCCCTCCCTAAAAACCTTGCTACCATGCAAGAGATCCATTTTGGCTTACACTTTGAGCAACACTTGTTCAGGACTAAATCTCAGAGTTGGACAAACCAGACAGTGTTTAACCCATCAGTCTTACAGCTGACTCATATCAGGGAAGCCTCTACCTCCAACCAAACTGACTTCCAAATCCCCCTGAACATTTCTCACCAGAGTCCCCAAACCTCCACTCATACTCCCACTTTCCACCTTCCTCATTTCAAGCCTCCACCTCCCTTCGTTAACCCTCCTCGGGTTCCCCTACCTCCAATCATGGCAGCCTAGTATGCTCCACTTTTACTACCACTGCCTTTGGCGCCTTTACCACAGGATTATTAGTCAAAGATCCCCCTATTTGACGAAAGTATCCATTCAAGTGCTCAACAACATATGGATAAAATGAATGATTATTTTGACTGACAAGAGATAGATGACGAAACAATTCAATTAAGAATGTTTTCTCAAAGCTTAAGGGGAGAAGAAAGAAAATGGTTTAAAGGCCTAACTCCCAACAATATCCAAGAACTCCCTACCCTTCAACAGATATTTATAAACAAGTGGGAAATTAAGAAAAACCCTCTCCATTTTTTTTTTCTTCAGAATACGAGAACATCAAGAGAAATGTTGGAGAAAGTGTCTAAGATTATTGTACTAGGTTCAACAGTATATACAGTGCCCTCCCTCCTCACATGAAACCCCCTCAAGGTTTAGCCCTAGTGAAATTCTCTGATGGATTCGACCCAGAGATGGCTTATCAGCTAAGAGAGAGAGATCCCCCCACATTAGAAGACATGCAGAGGGGTGCATTAAGTGTAGAAGCAAATATGATTGCCAAACAGGCTAGAATGAGAAGCAAGAAAAGGGTCACAATTAGGGAAGAGCCAACAACCTTCTCATATGATGCCAAGATTGATAACCTTGTCAGAACCATGGAGAGGATACTGGAGAGGATCAACTTGAATGAGAGAGGTGCCCCCAAAGAAAATCAACCAGCTCCTCAAAATAGAAACCAAAACCAAAAATTTAGAAGAAATCCCCCTCAAATAAGACAAAGAGATCCAAGGGCACTTGACCAACAGATTAGGCCTCCTTTCCAAAAGAATTATGCAGATGAAGACGAGGGGATGATGGAAGAGCCTAAAGAGAGTCAAGTAAATTTAGTAGGGGTAGATGACGAGGATACTGTTTTCCTCACCAAAGAAGAGCAAGGTCTATTTTTTCCAGCTCAAAATGAACTAAAATGGGAAGATTCAGAGGATTATAAACAAATATTCGAGAATGCTATCATGGAGGTGCATAAACAATATAAAATTATAAGCAAGAAAAACTCCGATACCCCCAAGAAACAAAATCCTCAAAACTTTGCTAAAAAATCCCCTGAAATTGATCCTAGGAAAACTGCAGAAAGTTGAAAGAAAATTGCTAAAAACCCTGAGGAAAGTGATCCAGGGATCCCTACTAGAAAACCACCTATCAGCCTAGCAAAACTGTCACGGATGATATCCATAAAACAAAGCAACTAGCTGAAGTTGCTGCCAAAATAATACCCGAGAAAATAGATTTGAGTTTACCAAAAACACATATGCCATTTAGCATCGAGAACGAAATTGCCAAAATTAAAATCTCCATACCTCTCACTGAATTGGTAAGCCAAGAGGTATATAGGTCCCAAGTCCTAAAAGCACTAAACATGGGAGACAATACTGACACTCTAAATCTGAATGATGACAAACCTAAACTTTTGTTTGGGCCGAAGTAGACGGTAAATTCCAGGAATGTGGTGTTTCCCCATTTTATGTCAGCTTGAATGTTCATGATAAAATCCTCCATAATGCCATGTTAGATTCTGGTAATATCATGCCAAATATAGTTATGGAGAGGCTTGGATTTGAGATAACTAGGCCATACAAAGACCTGTATTCTTTCGACTCTAACAGAGTGAAATGTCTAGGCCTTATCAAAGATCTATGTGTTACTTTAGCACAAATACCAGCTAAAATTATAGTGATGGACATAGTAGTGGCCGACTTTCCCTCTAAATATGGCATGATGTTATCCCGGTCATGGGGAGCCAAGCTTCAAGGCACCCTCCAAATGGATATGACCTACACTACCATACTATTTTTTGGTCAACAAAGAAGGTTGTATAGGGAAACTCACATGAAATAAATGGTGAGTAGTCAAAAAAGCCTGATAACTACCCCCTTTACTTTGTCCACTTTTACCTTGATTCATTCATTCTTTACAATGATGACAACATTAGTGAACAAATAGCGGCTAGTGAGAAAATAGGTGAAAAAGAAGAAGACCCTAAAAAGGGACAATCAGACCTAATAGAGAAGGAACAACACAAGTCTGAACCTGAACCTCTTTGGAACATGAGCTTTGATGGCTCCTGTGTCAAAGTTGGCTCAAGATCAGGGGTTTGGGTATGCAACACAGAGAATAACCACGTAGGAATCATTTTTACGGACTAAAATTTCCGTGTGCAAACAACATAGAAGAATATGAGGCACTCCTTTTGGGTCTATAATTACTAAATAAGTTAGGGGCCAAAAGAATCTCTGTCCATGGGGATTCTAAATTGGTCATGAGGTAAATTAAGGGAGAATATTCAGCCAAACATCCCAGATTGAGAGAATATAGGAATGCTTCCCTTGACCTCATAAAAAAATTCGAATAATACGACCTTGCCTCCATCCCGAAGAACCAGAATATCCTTGCCAATGGGTTGGAATTTTCAGCCAACACGTGTCAAATACCTCATCCTAATAAACAATATACTGTGTGGGTTAAACACCGACCCACTGTCCCTGATAACATGAGACATTGGCAAGTGTTTGATGATGACCAAAAGATTGAAGATTTCCTCCAATCTAAGGGGGATTTTGAGTTTCCAAATTCAGACCTAGACCATGAAGAGCACTGTCCCACTGAAGAACAAACATGTAGGGAGGAGTCCGCTCATGATTTAGATATTAATTTTTCAACAAAGGAAGACCTACAGAAGATAGAGATGCATCATGATCCAGAAAAGGAAGAATTTGAGGTGCTGCAATTCAGAGACAACACCCTGCCCAGAGGAGTAGTTCCTCTGGAGGAACTGTTTGATTTCGATGATGTGGCTAGGAAACCAAAGATGGAGTCCATAGAAGCAAACATTGAGGAGTGAAATCTAGGCAGTGAGGAGGAACCCAAGATGATAAAATTGTCAAGAACACTACCTGCATCCTCAAAGCAGAAATATATTGATTTGTTCAAGGAGTTCATCGATGTGTTTGCATTGAGCTATGAGGACCTGAAGTCTTATGACACTGATATCATCCAACACAAAATTCCGGTCTAATAGAACCAGAAGCATTTCAAACAAAATCTGTGCAGAATAAAACCTGTCCCAATGCATTTGGTTGAGAAAGAGATCAAGAAAATGTATGATGCTAAGATAATAGTCCCGATCAGAGACTCTGAATGGGTTTCCAATCTGGTGCCTACAAGAAAGAAGACAAGGGAAATCAGGCTCTGCATTGACTTCATAAATCTGAGCAAAGCATCACTAAAGGACAACTAACCTCTACCAAAGATGGATCAAATATTGCAAAAGTTAGTGGGCTCCAAGAGGATCTCCTTGTTAGATGGATTTTCAGGGTACAACCAAGTATTGGTGCATCTAGATGGCTAACCCAAAATTTTTTTTACCACTCCTTGGGGAACCTTTATGTATGTAAAAATTCCCTTTGGACTAATGAACGTTGGGGCCACGTTCTAGAGAGCAATCGATATTGCTTTTTCAGAAGAAATCGACTACTTCATTTTGATCTACCTAGATGATATTACTGTCTATTCAAAAATTGATGAAGAACATTTGGCCCATCTAAGGAGAGTCATGGAAAAGTGCAGAAGGTTTGGTCTGTCTCTAAACCCTAAAAAGTCATTGTT
Organism: Pinus albicaulis; assembly: GCA_034641835.2. Classification (NCBI taxonomy): domain Eukaryota; kingdom Viridiplantae; phylum Streptophyta; class Pinopsida; order Pinales; family Pinaceae; genus Pinus; species Pinus albicaulis. The sequence continues at coordinate 869,947,106 of CM076574.1, forward strand.
TGTTCTGGAAGAAGGAAAGCTTCTATGACACATCATATACAAAAAGGGAATCAAGATTGACCCCAGCCGAATTGAGGGTATCCTTCAAATCAGCCATCCCAGAAACATCAAAGAGCTACAATCTTTCATTGGCAAGATAAATTTCTTGAGAAAGTTCATACCAAACCTTGCAGAACTGCTAAGAGATATCACTAATATGCTCAAAAGAGATTCATGAGTCAAATGGACCAAGGAAGCAAAGTAGTCTTTTGACCTAGTAAAGCAGGCCCTCACACAAGCACCAGTTCTAATCAGTCCCGACTTCACCAAGGATTTCTTCATTTTTTCCTTTGCATCAGTGCATACAATTGTTGTGGTATTGATGCAGAAAAATAGAAAAGGACAAGAGCAACTTATAGAATTATTCAGCCAATCCTTAAGGGATGCACCTCTAAAATACAATATTATGGAAAATTAGGCTTTTGCCTTGATAAAAGCACTAAAGGATTTCAGAGTCTACATTCTGCATTCACACATCATTGCATTTGTTCCTCATACAGTTGTTACGGACATCCTAACTCAGGATCCTGATGGAAAAAGAGGCAAATGGATTGCGGTTATCCTGGAGTATGATCTAGAGATCAGACCCACCAAGTTGATCAAGGGACAGGGACTGGCTAAACTAATGGCTGAGACAAATTTTCAAGCATTGGACATTAACATGATTCACTCATTGGAGGAACAAGAGGAGCTGGCGACTCCACCTATTGAGGAAGCATTCCTAAATTCTCCCTGGTACGTAGATATATTATATGTGCTCTTTAATTTAAATTCTCCTCTCGGTTTTTCCAAAAAAAAGGCCAGATTCTTGAAATTAAAAGCTGTACATTTCTGTATCCTAGAAAATGTCTTATATTGGAAAATTCCTGGTGGTGTATTGCTTAAATGTTTGCTTAAGGAAAATGTAGATAGGATTATGCATGAGTTTCATGAAGGGGATTGTGGAGGACATCTCTATTGGAAAACCACTGTTAATAAGATCCTTAGAGCTCGTTTCTATTGGCCTAATCTTTTCCCAAACATCCACAAGATGGTGATTTCCTGTCATAAATGCCAAATTTTTGAGGGAAAAAGAAAGCTGCTACCTTTGCCTTTATAGCCAATCCGTGTTGAAGCTCCTTTTCAACAGTGGGGTTTAGATTTCATTGGAGAAATCCACCCTTCCTCCTCTGCCTAGCATAAATGGATCCTTACTGCTACTGATTATTTCACCAAATGAATAGAGGCCATTCCTTCAGAACTTCTACTGATTCAGTAATTATAAAATTCCTTGAAACCAACATTCTGTCTAGATTCGGTTGCACTAGGAAAATTATTACTGATAACATTGCTGCCTTTAAATCCAATAAAATGGTGGATTTTTGCCACAAATATCATATCACTTTGGGGCATTCCACAACTTATTACCCTCAAGGCAATGGACTAGCTAAATCCTCTAATAAGAGCTTGGTTAACATAATTAAGAAGTTGCTGGACGAAAATAAGAAGACATGGCATAATAAATTGGTGCATGCACTATGGGCCGACAAACTGACAACCAAGAAAAAAATTGACATGTAACCCTACTATTTAGTCTATGGAATGGATGCAGTCTTCCCAACTAACTTAGGGGTGCCTGTCATGAATCTCATTCAAGAGGTGCAGTCTGAAGAAAATGATGTACACATAAGAGTAAGCTAGACCATCCAGTTGTAGCAATCCAGAGAAGGGGTGTATAATAGAACTCAGGTGGTGCGGGAGAATATCAAGAAAATATTTGACAAAAGGACCAAAGCTAATGATTTCAACATTTGAGACAAAGTGCTAAAATGGGATTCTAGGAGAGAGGACAAAGGCAAACATGGAAAGTTTGATAACCTATGGAAAGGTCCATATATCATTCATTCTTCAAGGGGTAATAATGCATTTTTCTTGCAAGAAATAGATAGAACATAGTTGTTTGGAGGTCCTATCAATGGCAGGGTGCTAAAGCATTATTTCAGTTAAGATCTCAGTGTAAATTTTCTCCACTGTAGATTTCAAAGCCTTACAAATTTCAACAAAAAACTGGACAAGGTTGGGGCCCGAAGTGAAGGCCATAAGCCTAGTCTGATAAAAAATAAAAACTAAAAATAGAGATAGAAAAGAGACAAAGAAGAAGAAAAGAGGGTTTTTCCCCAAGCAAAAAATAAAAATTTATGAAAGTGTTGCAAATCAAAATACCACTACTATTGAGAAAGCCTTGTTCAATCATACAGTTTAAACATGATTGGACAAATTTTGAATTTTCACTGATAAGTTAGAAAATGAAGATTTTCCAAACCATTTAATCTTGGCTTATCAGTAGATAAGAAAATGACATTGGTTCGAAAGCCTAATCTGAACCAATAGGAGAAAAAAAGGATAGGTGGTAAGATAGAGATCCAAAAGAAAGGGATGTTAGGGTCTGCAAGTCTAAATGCACCACAAAAAGAAGAAAAATGGTTTGAATCATAGGTTGGGTAGGTATGTATGCAAAAGAGCTCTTAATACTTGAGCATGTTTCAAATTTTTGGTTTCAGGTTGTTTTTTCAGGCTCAAGATCAAATGTCAGACCTCAGGTTGCAGTGAGAATTGATTTCAGTTCTGAAGGTTGCAGTTGCAAAAGTTGCAGCAGATCATGATTACAGGGTGGGGATAAGCCCAATGGATCAGGCTACTAATCTGCAAAGTTCTTGACACCTCCTAAAGGAGCTGCCATCCCCAGTTGGAGCCACTGTTAGACTCTTGTATTTTTACAATATCACAAGGTGACTGCCTATTCCTTATATTTGTCATGCTGGAAATAATATTCCAGGACTATAATTTATTTTCAGAAAAAGAAAAGGAGATCCTGGTTATTAGAAGGGTCAAAATAGTCTATCTGCCATTTAAATTCAGTTAAAGAGGAAAATATAACTGATTAATTGTGATGATGGGCTAAATCTCACTGCCTTCATTATTTCTCATCTTCCCTCTGCTTACCTTTCATTTTACCTATTTCTGACACTCCCATGCTCTAAAAATCATTTTTTCCCTCAAAAACCACATACATTGCCTTTTTCAGACTTACCACTTCTTAAAACCCACTTGTGATTGAAACCTTCGAAAAAGTCTAAGCTTTGTCCGCATTCCGCGACCTGCAAGTTTCCAGCTTCTCTTTTCAAATCTTTTCCGAAGACTTAAAATGCGCCAATGCGATATGGTAAGACCCACCTAAAACCTTTATACATTACCGAAATCTGCATATAAACCTTTGAATTTCATAAATTCATTACCTTCCGCCTTTTCGCACTTGCTAACATTTAGCACATCGCATGGCGCACTTCGCAACATTTAGGACTTACTAGTAAGTGCCCGCAAGTTAAAATATTTAACTTGCGATGCGACCTGCCCACATACCGCTAATCACAAATAATAAAGGATAAGCTGCAAAGGTAAATGTTAAAATTTCCGAAGTGCGATATGCGATGCGGTGGGGCCCAGTCGCAAATTTCACATCGCAAGTTTTACAAGTTAGCCGCGGAAGGTAAATGTTAAAATTTCCGAAATACGATATGCGATGCGGTGGGGCCTAGTCACAAATCGTGCATCACAAGATTTACAAGTTAGCCGCGAGAGGTAAATGTTAAAAATGCCGACGTGCGATGTGTGATGCCTGGTGGGGCATGATCGCACTTCGCAGATCACAAGTTTTACGAGTTAGTTGGAAAGGGTAAATGTTAAATTCACCGAAGTACAATGTGCGAAGCGGTGGTGCCCAGATGCGATGTGCTTTCAAAGGCGTACTTCAAATAATTTCAAATCCATAGGCACGACCATTTCTGTGGTAAAACACAACAGAGGAGGAAAATGAAATTTTAACTTAAAAAGCATGCAAATGCATGCATATGGGTTGGGTTCGAACTTCGGTTTTAATGGCCGCCCATTTCCGCAACGTGGCAGCACTAGGTAACTTTGCACCCCCTCCGCCTTAAACTAGAAATCGGGGGGTACCCCCCTCGAAATCCACCTTCGGTTTTCTTCCACTCTCACGACCGTTTAGCCCGCGCCATACTCGTTAACTCATCCATCACTCATATTCCTCAGCTCAATTATATTCGTTAAATCCTCCCTTTGGCCCATAAATTTGTTTTCACCATATCTGGTAATCATACCATTGCGCAGTTAAAACTCATTTTTTACTGTTGGCCAGCCATAACCATTAAACCCAAACCGCAATCTATAAAATTGCCAGCGGCCTCCCGTTCATTACTTTACTTCTACCTTTGATTCTCTTTCATCCTCCTATTTATTCCACTGCGAGTTGTTATTCTTGCGACCGCCCTTTATTCTCGAAACCCTGTCATTTATCCGGTAACCCAAGTTTTAATGTCCGATAAAAGTTTACATCAGTCAAAGCATGGCACCCAAAGCCAAGGCAAAGAAGAAAGAAACTCCAAAAGATAAAGGCAGGAAATGAATGACTGGTGAAATCCAAAATGTTGACAGTATTGCAGAGGTCGTGCCTGAGGTCATTCAAATAGCTGCAGAGGTCACTCCTGAAGCTGCCAAAGCCGTTGCAGCAGATATTCCTGCAAATCCACAGATAAATCTCGACCTCACACCCCTTGTTTATACTTACTTTAAAGTTGCTGACTGTTATTGTGAGTTTGATTTCTACGAGCTACATCAGTGGCTAAAACAAAAGCACTTGGATAACCAAGACCCCCTCAAGTTTTGGGAATCTATGTTGCCTATGTTTGCTTTCCCTCAAATTCACCCATTCCCAGATCTAATTGCCTGGTTTCAGAAGAAATATGACCCTTTAACCAGGTCAGTGGTGGCTCATAATGGAAACGTTCTGATCACCATATCCCCTGAAACCATTAATCAGATGCTTCTCATCCCTCCCTTTGACTTCTTATCCTATTTTTCTCCTACTGTCCCCATGGATCTTTACCACAAGTTGTCTTTTCCTCAGAGAGCTCATATTTTTGACATATTCATACCCAAGGATGAAGACTTACCAAATAAAAATCTGCCATATGCATCCTCCATCTTTCCTATAGCTTCCAAGCACTGCATCTCTCTCCTTTCCTATATGCTAGGGTACCCCAACAATGAAACCGTTGATGAACTCATCCTAGGTTTCCTGTCTATCTTCAGTATCGACAAATCACCATTGTTTATGTACAATTATAGTCATTTCCTAGTTGATATTATATATGAGAAGTTCATGAACTTCACTACTCAAGGCATCTCTCTCCTTTCCTATATGCTAGGGTACCCCAACAATGAAACCGTTGATGAACTCATCCTAGGTTTCCTGTCTATCTTCAGTATCGACAAATCACCATTGTTTATGTACAATTATAGTCATTTCCTAGTTGATATTATATATGAGAAGTTCATGAACTTCACTACTCAAGGATAATTTAACTATTCATCTGTGATCATTCACATGATTTTGTTTCAACAGGCAGATATGTTTCCCATTCATCTCACCAAGCAGGACGCTCGAGGAGTGAATTAATCAGTGATTCACTGGACAGAATTGGTCAGAGCCTCTGAAACAACCACTTCTTTCTCAGGGTTCATAGTCTCATTCATTCATACAGTCACGCAGTTCCTTACCAGCCAATCAGAGCCTAGGATTGGAGAAGGCTCATCGGTTGGAACTCAGAATAAAAAAATTGGAGAGTGAAACTCTAATGGCATCAACATTAGGAGAATCTAAGGAGAATATTTGGGAGAACATCAATGAGTCCATTATAGAGATCTGGCCATTAATTCATATCATCTTTGAATAGCAGGGACTCATCCACAAGTGTAGAACAATAATACAAGAAGAGAAGGATCAACTCCAAGAGAAGCCAAGTGAAGCTACTGATATGATCAAAGTTCTTAATTATAAGAACATGAAGGAGTTGGAAGATATCCATATCTCAGAAATGAGTGCAACCATTTTGGAGATTAAGAAGGTATTGCAGAAAAGGAATTTGATCAACCAGTTGCAGACCAAGTGTGAAGCCTTGAATGTTATTGTTCAGAGGTTTCATATGAAATTTAGTGTTTTAAATCAGAAAGGATTGCTAGGTCTGGTTGGATTAGATGATAAATTGGTCAAGTTGGAAGATTATTGCATAAAGCTATATACAATTACTATAGACAAATCAAAGTTTGCAAATATCAAAGGTCACATTACAAACAAAGATTTTCTTGAAGCGCTACAGTTTGATTTGATGATTCAACATAAAATCAAATAGTTATTTATTCAAAAGCCAACTTTTGATAGATTCACTGAGGTGGATGAAATCTTCAAAAAAATTGGTAAATATAGAGATCCTGAGTGAATATCAGTGGAATAAGTTTTGTGAAATTATTGAGTGATAGATCAATTTTGTAGCATGCCAGCAGTGCATCCTCCCTTATGACCTCTGCAGTGGAGGTCCACAGAAAGCCAGATGTCAAGACTACTCAACGTTGCCTCCTTGCAACCATGATAGCCTCCTACAACCTACTTTTTGATTTGCTGAAAGTTGCCACAATTACTATTATAGTCAGAGATATTTCAAATATTAGCTCAGAAGTTATTGTAGAAGTTAATATTGTAGGTGATCTACCAGATGATATTTTATTTTGGGCCCTGCGTGCCAACAATTGTCAAAATTCCAATTACTTTGTAGCTAATGCGGATTGCCGACCTAGATTAGGGAAACCACCTCGGTTGCAGTTAAATACTGCATGTATTTTCATTATCAAGGGCTGGATTTTGTTTAGACTCTGTGTTGCAATATTATTGTATTAGAGCACTGTAACATCTTTGAGTTGGGCATCAATAATAAAAGCACGTTCACAGGATGCTTGAGCTATGTTAATGGTGATGTTATTTATTTCGTATTAATGTTTCTTTGCTTTTCCATACTATACTTCAATTTCTATGGTTACAGAACAGAAGTTTTAGATTAAGATATGCTGAGAAAGCACCTTAAATCTTTATGTTTTCCTCTGAAGTATAACTAAAGAATTCTTAACTGCTCTTTAGCTCTACTGAAATTGTTGTCTTTAAGGTTTTCCTTTGAAGTATAGTTAAAGAATTCTTCATTGCTCTTTAGCCTTACCAAAACTAATATCTTTAAAGTTTTCCCTTGTGAAGTTTAGTTAAAGAATTCTTAATTGCTCTTTAGCTCTACTGAAATTGTTGTCTTTAATGTTTTCCTTTGAAGTATAGTTAAATAATTCTTCACTGCTCTTTAGCCTTACCAAAACCGATATCTTTAAAGTTTTCCCTTGTGTAGTTTAGTTAAAGAATTCTTAATTTCTCTTTAGCTCTACTGAAATTGTTTACTTAAAGGTTTTCCTTTGAAGTATAGTTGAAGAATTCTTCACTGCTCTTTAGCCTTACCAAAACTGACATCTTTAAAGTTTTCCCTTGTGAAGTTTAGTTAAAGAATTCTTAATTGCTCTTTAGCTCTACTGAAATTGTTGTCTTAAAGGTTTTTCCTTTGAAGTATAGTTAAAGAATCCTTCACTTCTTTTTAGCCTTACCTAAACTGATATCTTTAAAGTTTCCCTCATGAAGTTTAGTTAAATAATTTTTAACTGCTCTCTAGATTTACGGAACTAATATCTTAAATGTTTTTTCTTTGAAAGTATAGTTAAATAATTCTTAAATGCTCTTTAGCTTTTAGTACCTCCTGTCATATCATAGTCACACTGCTAGTAAGATCCATTTTATATAGTTAGCTTTCCATGTGAATGACCTTGAAAATTTGATGTACAACTCAGCCCTTTTATTGACTCCATATCCCAATGGATTAAACTTCCCATATTCTCTCTGTCCAACCAACCAAACCAAACAAACAAAACAATCTCTATAACTAGCCTAAAATCAACATTATAAATCACCAAAGTCAAATCCTAAATTATAAAGATACAGAGAGCCCTCTCTGAGCTCAGGAAGGCTAGTTCCTAGACTACAAAGCGGTTTGATGTTGTCCTCTACTACTTGTTCTTTCCAATCTTACAAATTACAGAGGGCTAACAGTGTATATGCTCTTCCCAACTCTGGTTGAAGATCAAGATATTGTCTAGATACACTACCATGAATGAGTTAGTGAAGGGACACAATATTTCACCCATCGGCTGCATGAATGTTGCGGGGGAATTCGTCAAACTGACATGAATGAACAACCATTCAAAAATTCCCTCCTTGGATTGGAAGGCAATCTACCAAACATAAGAGTGTTCAATTGGTACCTGGTGATAACCAAAATTCAAGTCAATATTGCTAAAATATTTGGCCTCCTTGAGCTGGTCCATAAGGTCATCAATCTGTGGGATTATATACCTATTCCAGACAGTGATATTATTCAGTGCCTCTAGGTTCCATCCTTCTTCTTTACCAACATGATTGGGCTCCCACAATGTGATGAACTTGGCCTGATGTTCCCTTTCTGCAATAGCTCATGAATTTTCCTCTTGATTTCATCGTTCTCTAGAACAAAGCATCGGTAGATTGGTCCATTGGGTAGCGATGCGCCCGGTGTCAGATTAATGGAGTGATTGACTTGACAATATAGTGGTACCCCTGTGGGTGAGGTGAAGATGCCCCTGTACTCCTCCACGACCTTGTCGACCTGTTGCTGCCATACGGGGGATCCCTGTCTAGATGCTATGGATGTGTCCAAAATATTCCTCTTAATCTGAGGGTGTATCATAAAGAAGATGAATTTCCCAGTTTGGGAAATGATCTTACTACATTGTTTAATAAAGATAAAAGAAAAGGCGATAGGCGATGCTACCTCTGGTATCCTGTACAATTTCTGATCGAAAGTAATAATAACAGAATGATGTCTAGATTAATATACAACATGATGCTTCCATAGGTATGGCTGACATAATAAAACATCACAAACTTATTGAGGGGAAACATCGCACAATACCTCATCTGCAAAGGGCTTGATGCTATAATGTAGGCGACACTATTGGCTGTCATGGAGATCTCGCCCTTAGTGGACCCATTCGATGGTGTACGGTTGTGGGTGCAATGTTGCGGGAAGCTTCAATATCTTAACGACCTCGGTTAAGATCAAGTTCTTCTGGCTCCCACTATCAACGATGAACTTCACAGACGAATCTTTTACCCACATATGTGAGTGGACGATGCACTCCCCCTCCTATGATTCCTCAGGTTCCGCCTTTTGGAGCTTGGTGGTGGCTACCATCACAGTGGGTTCAAATTCAATGATCTATTTTCCCTTGTTGGTTCCCTTGTCAGGTTTTGGCTCAGAATTAATGCATCCATCCATCTCTGCGTATTTTAGTTCGACCACCAGTGCCTGCTTCGCATGAATTAGTTCGTGTTATGAGTGGGATTTTTATGTAACTCACACCACTTGTTGGTGTGATTTTAGCCTTCTCATTATTCTTGGCTTGTGGCTTCGAGGAGTTGTCTTGGGGGTTCACAGTTTGACTTTTCCCTTTTCTTTGTGGCTTGGGGGTGACTTTGATATGATTTGGGTTCATAGATCAAAAGTCTCACTTCTTCTACTTGAATTTCTGATCAATCTTGGCAGTATATCGGTATGCTGCACCAAGCGAGGAGATGTCCAGGAACTCCATTTCCTCCTGAATATATTTGTACCCTTCCCGCTCTTGCCTCCCCCTTATTTTAAACCTTACTTTATCAAAAAATTAATAAGTATATTTTGATTTGACATTGGATTAAATTGTTATTTTAAATAAAATTATTATTATTATCATTTTGAATATATTTTAAGCTCTATTTTTTTTAGAAATTGGTGAAATTAAAAATTTTTAATCGTTTAATTCTTTACTATGTATTATTATTATTATTATTATTTTTAAAAGTTATTTTAAAAAAATATTATTAAAATATTACATTTTTTCTTTCATGTATGGAAAGTTATGCATTAAAAGATTAAATCCTTTTGATTTTTTCTTTCATTTATGAATAATGTGCATTAAAAGATTTTTTTTTTCTTTCATTTATGGAACAAGTGTGGGAGAGTCTATTTTTTTTAAGTCTAGGAGGACATTGCACATGAAGATGCCTCATAATCTACAATACATCAATGATTTTGAAGGTTATTAACAATGACCGCGATTTGAAATGGGGTAGATGAGGGAATTCATGGTTATCTATGTTGATCCCAATCAAAGTGATGGTATATGATGGATATTGGTAGCACTTCCATTCTCCTTCAAAGGGGAAGATTTAGTGAACATAATGGCACTAGAAATGGAAGGGATAGCCCAAAGTATACATGATTAATTCTAGACTATGAAGTTGATTTGGTGGGAGATGAGGTGTCCTAACCCTATTTGGGAAACAACAAACCATTATTGGGGGATGGAGTTTTGGAGAATAACAGTGGTTGCAGTTAGGGAAGGTTTCTTGAGAAAGAATAATTTAGAGGCTAAATTCTACGAATGTGATAATTTTCCATGATTTTTCCTCAAAAATATATACTAATTTACATTTTCCCTATAAATGATTTGCCTAAATTCTATAAGTTAAAGTTATTTTTGTGCCTCTATAGTCCAGTGTAGCGGAGACATGTAGGTGTTAGGTGTAATGTAGTATGTCAACATTAAGTAAAGACTAGATCCTTCTTATATATACTATATAGATCCATATTTTATATATATCCCAATTTAAGATGGATTTGTATGTTATTCTATCCATTTTTTATGTAAATACTTTCTTAAATTATGGTGGGAAGTAACTGATGGTAATATGTTATTTTTGTGAATATGAGGCGATTTCAAGGATTTTAATTTTGGATTAAAAAATCACGACACAAATATCTAAAAATCATGCATGAATATTGGAACGATATCAGTAAATTATGGCATAAAATATGTGATGCAATTATCCACATGGCATTAAATTACTCAAAGGTTACAATAAAACCTTCAAGTGATGGTCCAATCAAAAGTTTGAAAAATAATTTTTTTAATAATATTGAAAAATAACTTTTTTTATTTTTCAGAGTTAAACATTATAAGCTACAATGGTCAATGCTAAACTAATAATGGTCAAACGAAAAATTCATTGCTAGAGTCTTGCCTATGGATTAATAATGATCCTGTAACCATATTTCAAGTTAATTAATAAGCACATAAAAATTTTATACTTATAATAAACTTACAATATAATATTCTTAACTATGGGTATTCACCCCCACTTTACCATCGATATATTTTTTAAAATTTTGGCATTGATGAGGCTACATCATGGTCATGTCTAAGAATAACATCCGAATAGGGCGAGGAATTGAACCGATGACTTAACATCTAGGAGTGCTTTAACATTTCATCCATTCATCGTCTATCTAAGACCCCACAGACACTTTACCATGGATATTATTAACCTGTAATAATAAATATTCACCCCCACTTTACCATAGAGATTAGATCAATGCTTGAGATTTGAAATTTATATAATACCAACCTACATACATCTTAACTCAGGATCTACGAAGCTCTAATAGGGATCAAATATATTTTCAATCCAAAAGAGGTTTTCACCTCAAGAGATTTGATCCCTCTCGATGCTTGGTAAATCCGAAGTTAAGATGGATATAGGCTGATCCTTAAGAATCAACAGAGTTATATAGAAACTATATAAATCCTTAAAAGTTTAAATATTTTTACAAAAATATTTCCAAACATTTTGTATTTTGCATATTAAGGACTAATAATATTCGCTAATATTTCTACACTACAAATAAATTTCGATCCTTAAAATTTTCCTTGGTGTTGAGGGAGTGGTGCCCCCTATGGGGGAACAATATCTGGATGGAACGTATTTTCCTTCATCCATCTAAAGCTTGCAATTTTGGGTCAACTGTGAGTGTAATGGCATACTTTCCTCATAAGGAATAATGGAAATCAATGTGGATCCCATTATTCTTCCCTTGTTTTGGTTGGTTGGTATCCATTTTTTGGGGCTGGTCACCCATATTGTGGTTTCCCCCAATGTTTTGGTTATGGAGTTTTCCCCTATCCCTAGTTTACCTTCTATTATATCTTTCCCTTATTTGTGTTGGAAGGGTTGATTATGTTCAGACTCTTAAAGGATTGAACCTGCTAAGTTTAGGAGGGTTGAACAAAATTATGTTTAGCATGTGGCTGAGTTTTCATAAGTTGAGGGAGTCAAGGAATGGATAATATAGATTACTCAGTTGGTGACACTCATAGGGGTTGTAGGAAGTGGATGTTTCCTCACCAATATTCATGTTATTTAAGGGAGGGGGCATGAGTTGAGAGGGACCCAACACACTTGATATGGGAATGGGGGTTGTCGATCATTATGGAATTGGTATGCCCTATTATTGAGAAGGGTAAGACAACATGTAAGAAGTTATGAAGGTATGTTTTTTCACCCCTCCATAATGGTTACCATAGTGGCTAGTACCATAAGTTTAACGGGGGCCTCCATAATGGTTACTAGAAGGGTTGGTACCATATGAAGTGGAAGGGGCACCAACTCTCATGAGCTAGTTGAGAGATATGATCAATATATCCATAGTATGGGGGATCCTAGGTTTTCATACTCAAAGGGTTGAAATGAGGGGATTTTGGAATGGAAATGTATAGGTAGAGGGAGTGGGCGTAAATCAAGTATAATTTTCATGCTTTGGAAATTTCTTCCTCTTTATGGTGGTAGCCACATCCTTTACAATCAAAGACTAAAGATTTTATAAACCAATTTAAGTCATGTTTATCACAGACTTGAACTTTATCTAGAATATGACATTTGTGCCACTTGTGGATGTGGTTTGTGATGTGGATGGATGTGGTTTGTCAAAAACATGAAAGGATATCCAATTTCAAGTTATGATGAATTAGGAGATGGAAATAGTGAAGGAAGTCATTTTCAAGAGATGAAAATGTGGTGAGTAGTCATGGTTCATCAACATGCCACTTGGTTGCTGACTCGATCAAGGTTCTTTAAATTATATTAATTTAACATAGTATTACACTATTCTATTTGAGGATCACCATAAGTGGAAAGTCATAACATAATTTCCAGGATTGTCACCTATTTTACCTTCAAATTTAGGAATGTTAGAAGGCATCTTTGTTGGTGTGGCAAGCTAAGTGGCAATGCGCAATATGGGATTACTGGTCAATATAGTGGGTTGGGTAAATTTAATAATGCCATGAATCACACACTGGTGTTCTAGGAAAGATTTGGATATGGGTTGGGAATTTCTTTAAGGTTGGGATTTGGCATAACCTTAGTCATTGGATGAGATTGGGTACTCAAAAAAGTATTATCACTAGGATTTCTTAAAAACTATTATCCAAGTATAGTAGATCTTAAATGGTGACACATAAAGGTGAATGTGGGGGACATCTAGTAGGTGATCTACCAAGCCCATAAATAAATACTAGCAATGGTGGGAAACCTTGTAGGCATCAATAATGGAGGGGTCTTAGCAGATCCCTCTATTGCTGAACTTGCGGTGATATGTGTTCATAATAGAGATGATTGCAATTTATAAATATGGGCCACTTACAGGAAATAATTATAAAATGGCCTCATATAAAGTGATATTACATTGTAATATGTTTGATTTGCTTTGCTAGAAAGGATTTTTTGGAAAATTGAGTATGAAAAAATAAACATGTGTTATAAAAACCTATCATCCTTCCTCTCAATTTATCACTAGGGCTTTCAAAAGTTTCAACATCAAGGTGTGAATCTATTGGAAGAAACTAGTAAAGGTATAAAAAAAGGGTTATAATCGAGGATGTCAAGGGCACATTCTAGAGTGGTTGGCAATATTTACCTAAAACCATTCAAAATTACTTCCAAGTGCAATCACATCCCATGATCACCACCTAGGGTAAATTCCCTATGATATAGTCACTATGCTACTTCCATTACTGTGAGTAGAGGGATTATATGTTGTTAAGAATGTGTTCATGGATCAAGGACCTCACAAGAGTTGGGTGACTCGAGAAGGTCTCGTAGGAACAACTCAATCTTAACCATCGATCCTTGACATGTGTCCTTTTACCTTGGCTTTTTGACACCTAATAATGGAATGTTTAAGTTCTCTAAAAAGACAACTTCTATGTTTCAACTATATAATGACAAAAGGGGGCTATTTGGATGCATACCCCAAATTCCTAACCAAACTAAAATTTTGTTTGGAAATCTCATGATGAAGGATTTTAGTTGATTAACTTAATCTTGTCGTTTTTAAAGAGTTTGTAACTAAGGTAATAACTTAGTTATGTTTTCTTTAGGTGTGAATATGTGAGAAAAAAGTATACAAGTTTAGAATTGTAGCATGAAGACACCTCATGCTCTTTATGATTCCCCTAATTAAACAAAGTGAGAGAGAAACCAAACAACAAAATGAATTGTTGAAAAATAAAACTAAGCCTAAAATATGCAGATATGATGAATCCTTACTTTCTTAATAAATTCCCTAAAGTTTGATTTTTTAAGTAAAGGATTAAAATTCTTAAGTTAAATTGAAAAAAAATATTGAAAATTTGCACATTGGGGGTGATTACAGTTGGCCTAATATGCTATGTGAATTCGCTGAAAAACAACCATTAAAAAAAGCTAAGTATGCATAAGAACATTTGTGTGGTGATTACTTTAGTTAATATTTAAGTTTTCAAATGTGCAATGGGAAGGGGAATTATGAAATTTTTGGAAACTATTTTGATCCATATCGGTTTTTGGCAACAAAGTGGAGAGTATACAATAATTGTAAGAAAACCATTGAATACCTAATTTTATTTTGTTTTACCAGAAATAAAAGTAATCTACACTATGATGCACCCACGTGCTTAATCAAGAGTGAGTAATACGGAAACAAATTCACAAAGTGTGGAAAGAAAATTTAAAGAAAAATAGAATGAAAAAGTTGAAATAAAGAAATTGCATAGGGAGGAACATAGAGCCCATGTAGTGTTGCGTGACTATTTCTTTCATGGCAATGCAAGTATTTTGATGAATAAAGTTGAGGAGTCCAGAAATACATAGAGAAGACAATAGAGTTATACGGTAGTTTTGAGTCGGTTTGAATACCTACACAAGAAATACGGTTAATAGAGAGGGCCCTATAGCCAATTAAAGGGTGAATTTCGTGTAGTTACCAATATATTTGTAGAATTGTGTAACTTGGATGAGCCAAATCCTCAAGTAAATGAAAGGATGAACATTTCTCATAGTTAGAATAAGAGTGATAAAATTATTAGTGGGTTATCAACGTGTATCATGAATAAAAATGAAAGAAAACCATAGAAAGCATAAAATTGACAAAAATGTGAAGCAAGTATACTTTTATGACTAATGATGAGCAAAAAAAGGCCCTTTTAAGACACAGAGAAGAAGATAGTGGCGAGATCATTCTCTTTTTCATTAGAAACATCCTTATTAATCCTGTATGGGATCTCTCTCAACCAAACAAATGCAAATGGATCTCAAGGGTGAATTTTCTAGCATAACATTGCCTATGAATTCCAACTTTCTTTTCCACGTATATCCATGGCTTCTTTATATATCAAAGATTTGGTACCAAGAACCATTTAGATTCATGAAACCAAGACCTATTGATTTTGAACACAATAGCTTGAGTGAACTAAAGCATTTTCGTGTTTTTCATTTACTAAACATGTAATGAACCTGAGATATTTGGAACTTGGACTTTTAACACTGTGGATATATTTTTTCTATAATGGAATATGTCATTTTTGCATGCTTTTATTAACTTATGTGGGTTTTATGAAGGAAACACATATGAATGCATGACTTTTATGAACAAAACCCACACAAAACTATGCATGTGTGTAAAAACAATTATTTCAAAATATTTTTAGCATTTCATTTGATGAGTATATTAATTCCACAACACAGTTTCATGATGATGTTTTCCTTAATCACCTATATCTTACTATGAGTGACTTTTAGGTGATAATAGTGGTATTAGATACTTTGAAAAAAATGCATAGTTTATTCTAACAAATACTACTTATCAATCACCAGATATTGCAAGAATGTCTACTAATGAGATCGTAAGGTTACATGGAATTCTGAAGAAGATAATCTCAAATGAAAGGTTAGTATCTACTGGTATATTTTGATAAGTTTTCAAGAAGCATTGGGAATACGACTTAGTTTGAGTACAAATAACAATTCCAATATTGATGGAAAAACATAAATAATAAAGTAGATTTAGAATATATGTTGTAAATGTATGTAGTGGATCAACAATAATGCTAGGAAGAATTTTCACCTCTTGTTGATTTGTGTATAATGAAAGTTATGAACTTTTGATTGAGACGAAACTGTCAATTTTTTGCATGGTATACTATGTAAGACACCTCTTAGTTGGATAGACTAAAGGATAAAGTAATATTCAAATTATAAGTAATCCAAGTAATGGAAGATAAAATGAAATTGGATAAGAGAAGATTGAAGGAAACATAATATAGAATAAATATTTATGCATATATGCATAGAGTTGATAGAAGTTATAAAGTTCATGACAAAGTGTTCTCGTGGGTGAGATTGCAAAATAGTTAATTAAGTTTGATAAATGAGATAAGTTATCCATGTGATATGTGGAACCATTTGAAATTCTTGAAATAAAATGACCAATTACTTATCATATTGCATTGTCGTCATTATTAGATTATGCATATGATGTTTTTCATGTATTTGTGTTATGTAATTATATTCCAAATCCTTCTCATGTGATTGATTTGAGTTATTTGTAGATTAACAAGGGGGGAATAATGAATGTACCCATTTGCATCTTGGATAAAGGGCATTTGATATCATTGAAATTTCTTGGTAGACCATGTAAGGTTACATAGGGATAGTTATAGTCCTAGTTCCATTAATTTGGAGGAGACAAATGGTATGTGTCACTATTATCCATACTTATTACAAGAATTTGGGACAAAGTTTCATAAAGAGTATGCAGTCCCCCATTTATTCCTACTCGTTTGATAGGATATATCTTATTATTTAAGGGAATTTGTTTAAAAACGATTCATTTTATTGATTTGTGTTTTGACGATGGAACTCAAAATTTTAACTATTTGATTGGTTTTAAATTTTGATTTTGAATGGGTTCATTTAAATGTTTATACGATAACATGGAAACATTAAAATGGATTGATACAATATAATTAACATTTTCGAGCCATATGAATATGACACTTTGAAATGAAATGTTCGATACTTTAATTTGTATATGCTATTGATGGTTTTCCTAGTGTGATAGGAAACCACAAGTGTATATTTATGTGGGATTGTGTCAACATTATATTTATCTATAGACTGAGTTAGGGCACTGTTTATAGTGTTGGACCTGCCAATATTCAAGGGGATCTCCCTGATATGCGGTCCCAAATAGACCTCACACTGTTTAGGATAGGAGCCCCATCTAGAATATGACCCAAATGTTATCTACTTAAAGATCTGGCTTGGATTTAGCTTTCAGAAAGAGATATAATCACATATATGCCTGGTGAATGTTCAGTTGCAAGTGCATCAAGGTTATTCTACCACAAACGGGAAAGAAAGAGAGCCTCTAAGAGAGAGGTAATAGTACCACCCTAGTAAAGACACACAAACATAAATGTTTCTTTTAACATCCAACATAATAATCCACACTAATGTGATGAACGTTATAACTATTGCAACACATTCTCAATAGAATAAGCACTAAAATAAACAAAAATAGTTCAACTACCTTAGTACAGGCGAAAGAAAACATGAACCATGAAAATTCCCAGAATAGTCTCACTAACATCCATAATCCATGTATGAAAACATGTTGGCACTTAAGGCTTCAAATATGAAGTAAAAGTCCCAAGATGCATGAATACAACGAACATCACTTGTTCCAATAGTGCAACGTTCACTACAAGGAAAAGACCCTCTAGCGGATGTTTTTGAGGAAACCCTTATAAAAATAGCCCAGATATCCGTTTGTAGTGGAGGTCACTAGAGGAGGTTGGCGGGTGGAGGTTTTTTTTGCGGTGCGTTTCTAATCATAACATGCACCAGTGCATTTAATGAAAAGCACACCGATGCGTACTATCAATTGGCATACCGAGACATTGTGTTCTCCGTACAAACTAGCCTGGTGCATCTCAGTGCTCCAGTGCACTGGTGCTCTACGTATAAACCAGCCCGGTGCGTCTCAGTAATCTAGTGCACCATAACAAAGTGCAGTGCGCCATTGATAAAACTACCCAGTGCATCTCATAATCAACGCACTGAAAAAGGGTTAATTTAAAAAAATTTACCGGCCATAAAAAACCTCACTTATACTTGTTCAGTGCTCTAGAGCTCTCAAGCACCCGTGTGAGTTTTTATTCTCTGAGGCACCCTCCCATCGGTGCTCCCATTGCCCGCATTGCTTCCGTCCATTGCTCACTGTGTGGGGTTCGAATTTTTGAAAACGATGGAAAAATTTGTTTTTTAATATTCCTCAGCAAAGATGCGTCCTCGACGCGCAAATGTGCAGGTAATCTACTTGCTTCTCAATAACTTAACCTTTTAGCGGAGTTATTTGTCAAATTCACTTAAAATTTACCGTTTTTAAATTTTATTTTATTATATATATAGGCTGCAAATTTATAGGCCGCACTGCGAACGGTGTTAATGAAAACCACACCGAGTTTTGGTGTGGTACCGAGAAAACGCGCACCGCTGTAACACTAAAATAGTGCGGTGCGTGTTGGTTGTCGGCCACACTGAGCATATAATTTTTTTAAAAATAGCATGGCGGTGCGGTCATTTACAGGACCACACCGTTAATTATGTACTACTGTTGGGGTGGGTAGTTTGGTCAACGCACCACACAATTTTATTTTATTTTTTATTTATTTATTTTGCGCGGTGCACAAATTTTTTTCATTTGCATCGTGGGTGGTGCATGATAAAGAAGTACGCACCAGTAGCGGTGCATTACTGTTTTTTTGGGTGCACCAAGTGTTTTTTTTTTTCAATAAAAATTATATATATACATACATATTTGTAAATACATTTCTCCTTTTAAAAAAAACGTATTTAATATGTGAATCATTCAGCGACATCAATAGAGAGAGTAAAGGAAACAACAAGAGCATATGGAGGACCATTATAACATGATTTAGTTGTGGGAGGCACGAGAGAGGGAGAGAATTTTGTACCCTCGACCTATTATGGCACCCACCTAGTTGCTCTTAAGGGAGGCAGGCCTCCTCAAGTTCTACGAGGAGGCTACATCCCCGAAGGGGCACAGTGTGTTATTGAGACAACTGATCTACAGGTGGGATGCCCACCGAAAAGCTTTCCAGGTCGGTCCTAGCCAGTGGTACGAGCCCACTGAGTAGGACATATATTTTATTACTGGCCTATCTAGGAGAGGGTAAGATTTTCCCCAGTTCCCAGATGTCCCCGTTGGTTATGAAAGAAGGAGTCAGTTGGTGTACTCCCAGAGATACATTAGGGACAATATACTTTCTCCTGCAAATTTTCAGGTGTCCGGTGGTCAGTTACGCATTGATTCATTTGGTCAAGAGGAGGTGAGGTGCCTCTCACTACTATTGACGACCATTGCACACTATACTAGTGACAGGCAGTGCATTAGTTGCCCGCTTTTATTTAATGTTGATTCTTTATTCCAGATGCCACGACTTGTGAGATGGTCTGCCATTTTTTTTGTGGCAGCTTTGTATAACATTAGATAGATGTCATTCTCAGGCACGTGGGAAGTTGACCTTCCATTTTGCTTCAGAGTTATTTTGTTTATTTTTTGAGAGGTTTTCAGTAACGAGGCCTACTTTTGTTCGACAGCCTCGTAGACCAATGTTGCATGTACGAATGCAAATGTGGGGCCAGATGATGCCCAAGAGGGTCCTGTCTGACTATCCAGCCAGGATATCTAGTGATGCACTGGAGCTACTAGCCAGTGTTGATGATCACTCATTCATGATGGTGCTATGTTCGTACGCGGGTTTGGATTAGCGAGGGTGTACCAACATCCTCTTCACACAGGATGAGCCACCGGATACTAGAGGTAATATAAGTGTTTTCTTTAAATTAATATAGTTTCATTTTATTGTCTTAATTAATTAATTAGAATAAAATTTATTTTAACACGTTCTTTAACTTGTTTTATTAGATTGTTTGTCTAATTATTGTTGTATACTTATATATTTTGTAGATATTGGAACATTCGTTGGGGACATGATTCCACCCCCACCGAATGATCCGGTGGTAGATCACGACGAGGAGAGGGAAGAGGTCGCCGATCAGTGTGACATACCTGATCCTCAGGTGCAGATACCCATGGGGATGCGACATAGTGCGAACATCCGATTCAGGATGGAGTTGGGCGATCGACTATGTCGAATCCTGGTTGATGAGGGAGTCTGCCCTGCTACGATTAGAGAGATCCAGGCTGATCGTAGGCTCATAGAGCTCTGGAGAGACATGCCCCACAATATGATGACCCTTATGCATCATATCATTGGAGATTACAGATTACTGGCGGCTAGGAGGGATAGGCGTCGCAGAGATGCGCAACAAAGAAAATCATTGGATGATCATGATCATGAGGGGAGTGATCATCATTCTAGTACTCCAACTCCTCCTCCTTCACCTCGCGCTGGAGATGAGCAACCAACATCGAGTCCTAATTAGCAGGCATCTTCTGAGCAATCTGCACCATCTCAGCAGGCACCTAGTCCTAAGCAGACACGACCATCGACTGAGCAGGCAGGTCCACTTGAGCAGGCATCATCCACTGAGCAGGCTGCACTATCGATGAATCATCAGTAGGCACCTCCTGAGAAGACTGCACCATTTGATGAGCAGACACCTATGGAGTAGGCACGTCATCCATCTGAGCATGAGATTGCACCATCAACTGAGCAGGCCTCGAATTTTATAGTATTGATCATGTAGTACCACCAAATATTTGACATTTATATGCAGTTCTATTACAGTTGTATATTTTTTACATTATATATATATGGTGCATATATTTTATGTTCATGTTGATGTACTTAATTTACATGTTGATGTGTATATTGTTAGGTCATGTTAGATATGTTCATTTAATGTGCTTGCAGATAGATGTGTATGTGATAGCAGTTATTTGACATGAGTTGTATATTTGATGTTTGTGTTGTGATGATGTTATACATTGCTTGTGTTTTGTTAGATGATCATGATCATGATGATTATATGATGTTAGCGAATTTAAATGTGTATTTTAGAATATGATGTTTGTACGATGATTATCATGATCGTGATGTTTATTTTTAATATTAAATCATGATATTTATTAAATATTATGTATTGGTAATTGTAATTGTAATTGTATATAAAATTGTAAAATTGTAAGTGTAATTGTAATTGTAATTTTAATTGTAATTGTATGTAAAATTGTAATTGTATGTAAAATATTTGTAAAATTGTAACTGTAATTGTAATTGTATTGTGAATTTGTAAAATTGTAATTGTAATTGCATGTATTGTCATGATTCAATTTTATTAAAATTGTAAAATTTGTAAATTTGTAAATTAGTAAAATTGTAATTGTAATTGTATGCATAGTAATAGTAATTGTAATTGTATGTAAAATTGTAAAATTGTAATGTTAATTGTAATTGTAAGTAAAATATTTGTAAAATTGTAATTGTAATTTTAATTTTAATTGTATGTAAAATATTTGTAAAATTGTAATTGTATTGTGAAATTGTAAAATTGTAATTGTAATTGTAATTGTATGTATTGTTATGATTCAATTGTATTAAAATTATAAAATTTGTAAATTTGTAAAATTGTAAATTTATTGTCAATTTTGAACCATAACTACCGTAAGTAAAATGTATACCGCACATATTGTTAAATTACCATAATTGTAAAATTGTAAAATTGTAAATTTGTATGAATATAAATAATTGTAAAATAATAAATCTAGAATAATATGAATTTTTGTAACATAATAAAGTTTAGAAAATAATGCAAATAAATTCATGTTTAGAATTATCATTATTTTATTATGATCTTACGTACCAAAAATAACATTATACATTAATACATTTTTTAAAATTTTGAAGACATCATTCACACATAATTTCAAATGATCAAGCGAAATGATTTTAACATTAACACAATGCAAACCAATTAATTCAAAATACATATTATTATGTTTCGAAAAAAAGAGACTTAGTTATAAGGTTAAGCCCTCTTCTTTATAAAAACCCTTCTTAAATAATATAAATGATGAAATAATGCATGTAACATATCACTCTCTGTTCTTATGATCACCCTCATTATCTTCTCGCTCGCTTGGCATGATAACACTATTGTTCTCAAAAATATGTTTTGATCTAGGGTCATGTCTCAATATGAACCACCAATCCCTATCCAACACATTTGGGTAAAAATCACCTGGTTGTAGTGTTTGGGGAAAACATAGGGCTCCTTAGATTCATCCCACATCTTTTTAGTGTTGATACATATTAGTCTACTATCGCAATCTTCCTTTACTTTATTCTGATCAAAGGTGTCCCACCACTTGCACCTAAAAATAAAATATTGGAAAGAAGATAGGTCCACTTCAATGATCTCTTGTATCTTTCCGACGTAACCTAACATCTCTTGTACTAGGTTTTGATCACGGTCTCTAGCTCGATTAGATTTATCGAACTCGACTTCCACTCCAATGTCTTGTGTCATGTGTCCATCATCGACATTTTCTGTGTGAAAATGGTGTCCATATGCCCACATAGATGGGAACTAATGCACCTATAAAAAAGGAAAAAAATAAAAGTTTCATGTGTTATTAACCCAACTATTAAAATACAAAATATAGATGTTACATTTTAAAGGTGCATAAATAGATTAAAATGAGTTGCTACACCAATCCCTACAGTTAGTGTATCCTCTTGAACACGCAAGTAACGACCAGTTGCACCGTATTTTTCTCTGATTTGGTCAACAACCCAACTGGTGGGGCATATAATTGGCATATTTTATTTTAAATGATCAGGATAAGGCACACTTCTACCATTCAAACATCTGAATTATTTCATGTCACTATCCCATTTCGTCCTCTTTTGTTCGTACAATGCAACCCACGGTTGTGTCACTTCGGAATTGTAAAGAACGAATTTATTGATTGCTTCAATTTCTGTATTACCTGATGAAATAAAATTGACATATAGGATCAAAATATACATTATATCGAAGTTCAATGTGAATATTTACTTTGTGTAAATTTGAAAAATTATAAGTCGCTTACTCTTTATCAAGCACATTTTTCCATTCGTTTGGAGAAGCTCCCCTTCTCTTTTGTCTTCATCCCTTTCATCGTCCCAAATCACCGCACCTGGTCTATTGTCGATTTGCTTGGTGTATTCACTGGCATAATAAAAATACTCATACAATATGTACCCGTCTGCCATAGACCCCTCAGGTTTTTCCCTTTGTCGAACAAAACCTTTCAATTTCTTCATGTACCTATCGAAGAAGAACATCCAACGAAAATAAACCACCCGAACTAATTCAACCTCATCTACTAGGTGGATTAGAAGGTGAACCTGCAAGTCCATGAAACTCGTCAGTAGTTCATTCTCAAACATACAAACAATCTCAACTATCTCTTGATGCCACCGTGGAATGCTATCCACATGAATCTACTTTGACATGATCCAACGTACAAATGCAAATAATTTATATATGGCACTTCTTAGGGCTTGGGGGAAGTCATGTTTCACACACCCACACATGAACAAAGGATAATGAACTACAAAGTTATAAACACATGCAATAATATACAAAATTAGTTATGTTTTATGATCCTTGCATGGGATAAAATTTATTAATATAAAAAATAATAAAATCATGCTTTTGACATTATATGTACTCTTAGAAGATTCAAATGGTCATGCGATTTCAACCCCGACAAATGGTCGTCCACGGTGAAGCTGCGCCATAGTGAAGACCCATATGAAGATGGCACCCTCACACCCATTATAACTTCCTTTGCCAAAGAAATATCAATTTTTTTAAAAATCCATAGGACATCACCCTCTTTGAAGTACAAATTAGAGGGACCAGCCTATGATCCTGTACTTTCTAATCGTCTTGGCCAATGTTTCTTTTTAGTTTTTGAAGTAATAATATCTTTCCTAGCAACTAATGAGTCACTTTGTTTCGATGATATGTGCCTCCATATCAACCTTCTCTTGATTTGACATTGTTGTGGGGTGAAACAGAAGATGGTAGGTATGTTGGTCATCATCACTAGAATCCTAATAATTTTAATTTTTTTTTTTGAACATGATTAGTACAAAATCGATGATATCAATTAGTAAGAACGTCAATGCATGATTAATTGGTTGGACATTGAAATAATTACATTATACCATACAATTATTATTACCATCATTGTCCCAGGATTATGGCTAGAAGATGACATGTTACAATTGGCAGGGTGAAGCGGCTGTCTATTTTCATCTACCAACTGTGCCTTGTGGTATGCTGCTCCTGATAAGATCTTCCGACGTTTTGGAACTGTTTGAATATTTTATGCATCTCAACTCGATTCTGAATCTGCATGAACCTGCAAATTTTTATACATTAATTTTATTCAGCTGATTGACATGGAAAAAAATAAATAAATTAGATAATGAAAATATAAATAAAATCTGAAGTAATTACGTCTGGAGATGGATAGGGAAAACTCCACGATGGACTTTGAGAAATTATATGGAACGAGCTGGATTTTGAAGAATTGTCCATTTGATATAATTATGATATTTTATCCTTGCATTGAGTAAAATCAACAATAAATTTTGGTGTACATACCTAAAAGTAATTTCGGTGCGTTAAAAAAGTACTTATTGTTATTGGTGCTAATGTAATGTTAACCGCACCAGTGTGGTTTTATTAACGGACGCATAGGTGCTGTTAGTTAAAAAACACACCAAATATCAGGATAAAAAAAAGTGGAACTTTATTTTTTTAAAGTGAAAACAAACGAAAAATTGAAAATTGAGTGGCAAATGATTTTCAGAAATCTAATTTCATAAAAAGTTCTTTAAATAGTAAAATCTATTCATTATTTCATTATTTTTGAAAAAAAAATCAGGCAGGGATTTGTATGAGAGACATATCTGGAGCAAGATAACATGAGAGCACCATGGAGCAAGAAAATAATTTCGAAAAGTAGCACTATTCAGAGAATCAGAATTTGAAACATCTGGTGATTCACACAAAAACCCTGTAGTATAGTAAAATTGTTAAATTTTATTGTAATAATTGTTTTTGTTACATTTTCTGTTATATTTAATACATGCATAGTAAAAAATTTAAATTTTACCATGCATTTTACTAATAAAATCATTTACAATCTCTATTCCTATTTACATTTAATTAAAATTCAGAAAAAAGACAAAAAAATCCATTCTTATGTTAAACCTTTGATTCTTCTTGTTTATGTGACTTCACAATTAGGGATTTTCATTTTAGATTGATAGGCTTTGTATTACTATATATATAGATATATATGCGTATGACATCTAACCCGCGGGACCACTTGCAGAGTCGGATCCCAATCCCTGTTGGCCCTTGTACGATTTTTTAAAAAACAATTTTTTTTAATCGGTGCACACTATTTAAAATAGCGCACAGGTGCGCGATTGTAGTATAGCGCACCAGTGCATGATTGTACTATAGTGCACTGGGCGCATACTGACAAAAAACATAGTTTGATAAAAACAATATTTTATTAATTTATGTTTACGTTAATCAGTGATCTAGTCTTAACATAACACACTGGGTCTCCTTGTTGAGAAAGAGCACTGTACGGTGTTTCTACTATATTAGTGGTGTGTTTATAAGAACCTACTGCACTGCGTTCGGTGCGTAAGTTGCGAAAGGCACACTGTTTTCTTGATTTTTTTTTTTAACCTAAAAAATATGTGATTTATTTATAAAATATATTAATGAATGGTACACATTTCATATTGATAAAGAAATGGCTGACAAGAGTCCAAGTAACAAAAATACTGATAACACATCCAGAAAAACAAAAAAGTCAAGTTCTAAATATAAAAATTATTATTTTTGAGCTATATGTAAGTTTAACTAATATGTATTGTTTAGTGTGTATCATGCAGAGCCACAAAATGACGAAACTCGATAAGGTTATTTCTGATCTAAGACCAAAAGAGTGTAAAAGTTTGATGGAAAAATTGCAGAAGGATGAATCAGGTGAATGAAAAAATACTATCGATCCAATATGAGTTTATTTTTTGAATTTTCATTAATAATATACTTAAAAATATTAGATGACATGTTTCAAACAATCTATTAATTCAAATATGTTTAATGTTCTACAGGGAAAAACAACGAAGAAATTGAATGTTGTTCTAAGAAAAGAAAAAAAATAGAACATGCAAATGAAAATAAATTTCTCCTTAGCTCATCTGGAGTGGTGTTGGAGGTTAACGAAAGGGGGGAAAACTTTTACAAAACTTTGAGGGATCTAGTGGAACAATGTCTATATGTTCTTTCCACTTACAATACAAAAATCAATCCAATGATTCCATAAAACAAATTTTATTTAAACTACAAGATGAGTTTCCAGAGAATTGGACAATGAGACATGTCACACTTTTAATAGCAAAACTGTACAACAACAAAAAAGAAGGATTGAAAAAGTAATATTCCTTTAAATGTTTTTTTAGAATTATATGTATATATTACTGCAAAGAAATCATTTATAAATATCACTATTTTTATATTTACTTTTCCTGTATCAATATAAAAATTAAAGAGTTTATTGTCGTGTTACATTTTCAGGAAGATTATGAAAATCTCAAAGGATGAACGAGCTGATATCAGAAATATGCCAGTAGGAATGTCCAAAAAGGTGTACAAGGAGATGGTCAAAGAGTGAACATAATTGCATTGCACGAGGAGTCATCTCAACAACAACATGCTTCAAATGTAATATGTAATCATTTAATTTTTATATTAGGTACGATAAATAAACAATTTAGCATTGTATATTAATTTTCAATTATTTTCTTGCAGAAAAGAAAAAAAATGGAATCCATTCAACACAAAAATAAGAATGACAAGGAAGAAAAGGGTTGATATCTATGTTTTTGAGTAATTGTTACTTCCTTATAGCAACTTAACTAGATTTCATTTTTGTGTATTTTAAGTTGTTTTACAACAATCATCATTGAATGTCTTCAAATAGGTGCTAACATACAAAGAAGAACCATCGGAAGAATTTATTGACATTGGGTTAAATATGGGTTGTTAGTATATGTTGGCATATCAGAAATTAATTGTGGAATTTGGAAGCATCTATCTTGTTTTACTTAGCTCCGTCTATAATTAATAGAACAAAAAAATCTTTAATATTAAATGTATGATTTGTTATGGGGTATAAAACTTGCAGGAAACAAAGAATGGAACTGCGCCAAAAAATGAATTGTTGAAAGATGGCATGAAATTTCGTTTTGAAAGAATGTGTACAGTTCATGAGTCAATTCTTGCTATGGTACATTTCTTTTCGATTTACATTGATGTATATTATTTAATATTGCAATTTTCATTATTCTCACCAATGCATATACACTCATTACACTTTATTTTTATGTTTGTAGATGGAACTTGAAGAAGAAGAAAACAATCAACACATTGAACAAAGCATTCCTCCAAATAACCTAAGTCATGGAAGTAGCTTGAGCAGTGACAACAGTTCCAGTGAATAATGATGATCAATATGTTTGGATATCAAAGAAAGACGTATTTTTTGAAATATTTGTCTATGAAATCAGACATTTTGTTTAATGTAATGGACATAGTGTCCCAACTGAAAGACAAAGGGATACCAATAACTATCCCATTTTGTATGAAAACGAGTGTCTTATTCATATATGTATATATATATATATATAATAAAATACGTTTTAATTTATTCTATTGTGTTATCCATTGTTGCTGTGAAATGTTACAACACTGATTAAATATATGGATGATTTAATTTAAGGGATGCGAAATCTGATGATATGATATAAAAAAATCATCCAAACATCACATTCAAATGCACTAATAAAAATTTAATTGATATGAATATTGTTATAAGATATGTGTCGATTTTTGATGAATAATGAATTTAAAAAAATCACAATAATTGCACTGTCACAGGTCGATGTTTCTAAAAAATAGAAAATGAACACCAATGCGTGTTAGTTACCGTGCACTAGTGTGTTTGTATGATATTGCACATCGGTGCATTTATACGTGTTGGGTATGTGTTATATTATTTCCACGACTAGTTACACACCGGGGGGGTCACAAGGGGGGAAATAGCCCCCCTGTATGTTGCGTCGAGCGCAGCAGGGGGGTGGTAGCGCCCCGGGAAAAAAAAAATTGGACCCTATTTTTCGGTGGGCGAACTCGCCCATGGTTTTGTGCATGGGTTTGCACATGGTTTTGGGGCATGATGGTTTTCAACCCTTGGTATTTTGTAGATCTGGCCAAGGGAAGTACAATTATGTTCTAATCCAGGGTTAATGGATTGGGGTTTATGTATGCTTCAACATGTATACATATGTGTTGTAACACTAAAAGGAATATAATGAAAAATAAAGCTGGTCATCCCAATTTGGGATCTAGGGGAAAATCTCTATGTATATCTGTTTTATGTTTTATGCTCTTACTATTGTTTATTTTCTGTTTTTAAGATTCGTTTGCAGTTAATTTCTGTACAGGGTTAAAACCTACATTTGGTTTCAGAGCTGTTTCGGCTTCAAGGTGACGCCTTTTCTTCTGAGGGGTTTTTTCTCGGGCTTGTGGTAGACCCTGTTCAGTGGGAGATTTGCGGGATTGATTCTTGCGGTGAAAGAAGATGGTGAGAAGTGGAAAGATAGAGATTGAGAAATTTAATGGTAAGAGTTTTGAGTTGTGGAAGCTCAATATGGAGGATCTGCTGGTGGATAAATACCAGTGGATCGTAGTAGATCCAGGTACTAAACCAACGACAATGTCAGATGAAGACTGGAAAAATTTGGATCGGAAGGTGGAGAGCACAATACGGTTGTGTGTCTCACATTCGGTATTGTTGAATGTATTTGGGGAAGCTACGACGAAGAATTTGTGGGACAAACTTGGGACTATGTACCAATCTATGTCTCGGATGAATAAATTGTTCCTGCAGAAAAGCTGTATAACCTGAGGATGAAGGATGGAGACTCGGTGACAGAGCATCTGAACGCCTTCAATACTGTGGTAAGTCAGCTATCATCTATTGATATTAAAATCTCAAATGAAGATAAGTGCATCAATTTGTTGTGTTCTCTACCAGACTCATGGGACAGTCTAGTTATTGCAATAGGTAGCAATACAACTACCTTGAATTTTGATGACATTGTCTCAGCCTTGCTGTCAGAGGAAATGAGACGAAGAAATATGGAGGGTTAGAATGGAGATGCTTTATCTGTACGAGAAAGGTCCTAGAACAAAAACAAGAATAAGGTTTCGAGTGGGGGATATAAATCTAGAGGGAGATCTAAATCTCCTGGAAAGTTTGTAAAGGTGTGCTAGAAATGCATAAAGGAAGGGCACTACAAAAAGGATTGCAGATATAAAATTCTTGAGAAAGGAAAGGGATCTGATGATGCTCCTTCTACAGAGGCAAAAACCACCTCAGATGAAGGTGGGAATGTGTATTTGGCTTCTTCTTCAAATACACATGTAGATCACGAGTCATGGTTGATTGAATCGGGTGCATCCTTTCACTTCACTCCCCATAGGGAGTGGTTTTGCGAGTATGAGAAATATAATGGCAGTGATGTCTTCTTAGGTGATGATAGGAAGGCTAGAATTTTTGGACGTGGAAAATTCAACCTGAAGCTGCAAGGTGGAAGGATTAGAACACTTCCTGGTGTTATGCACATTCCTGCATTGGCCAGAAATCTGATTTCTGTAAGCAAGATGGATGATGTAGGTGTAAAAATAGTGTTCGAGAAAGATACTTGTAAGATGGTTCGGGGAGCACTGGCATTAATGTGGGGAGTTCTAATTGGAACTCTGTACAAGCTTCAGGGCAGCACTATTATTGATGGGTGCAACTATTTTGTGGTTCCTGAAAGTGGAGCGGAAAGTCTAGCTGTCTCTGGAGAAAAGACCATGCTACGACATCAAAGGCTTGGACATATTGGAGAGAAGGGCCTTCAGATACTGCATGGAAATGGTATGGTAGAAGGTATGCCTAATAACTCTCTGGATTTCGATTTCTATGAACATTGTGTATATGGGAAGCTGAATCAGGTGAGTTTTCCTTCTGGTGCTAAGAGGGTGAACAAGATATTAGAGCTTGTGCATAGTGATGTGTTTGGACCTGTGTCAGTTCCATCACTGGGTAAGTATATGTACTATGTTTCATTCATAGATGACTTCTCAAGGAATACATGGATATATTTCTTGAGGAAGAAATCTGAAGTCTTTGAGAGATTTAAAGAATTTAAGGCTCTGGTGGAAAACTAGACAAATAAGAAGATAAAGGTGCCAAGGACAGATAATGGTGGGGAGTTCTGTAAGAAGGAATTTGAAGAGTTCTGTAAGAAGTGTGGTATAGCACAGCAGAAGACTACTCCATACACACCTTACCAAAACGAAGTTGCAGAAAGAATGAACAGAACGTTGATGGAAAATGCAAGAAGCATGCTCAGTGGTACCGGGTTAGGAAAAGAATTCTGGGCAGAGGCAGTGGAGACTGCATGTTACTTGGTTATCAGATCACCTTCATCAGCGTTGGAGGATAAGACTCCACATGAGGTATGGACTAGTAAGAAACACTCTCTTTCACATTTGAGGGTATTTGGATGTGATGCATATGTACATGTTCCAAAGGAGAAAAGGACCAAGCTTGATAATAAATATGAAAGGTGCATCTTTATTGGGTATAAGGATGGTTTAAAGGGTTACAATATTTGGAACCCGGAAACAAGGAAGGTTGTGTACAACCGAGATGTGGTGTTTAGAGAGGTGAAAGATGTTGTTAAACATGAAGTCCTACCAAAGGAACCAGAGAAGATAGATTTTGAGGTAAAGGAGGACTCTACAACATAAGAAGACTCAGAAGAGGAAGAGCCACAAACTCTAGCTGTGAGAAGATCAGTTCGGGAAAGAAGACAACCAGAAAGGTATAGTCCATCTTCTTTCTGTTCAAATATTGCTTTAACTATAACTAATGATGATCCCAGAACCATCGGGGAGGCAGTAGATTTAGAGGATGGAAAACTCTGGAAGGAGGCCGTGGTTGATGAAATGGCACCCTTGCATAAAAATGAGGCATGGGATTTGGTGGAGTTGCCAGCTAGAAGGAAGTCCATCCAGAGAAAATGGCTATTTAAAAAGAAGATGGATGTAGAAGGCAAGGTGGAGAAATACAAAGCTTGGTTGGTAGCAAAAGGTTTTTCCCAGGTGCCGAGAATTGATTTTGGTGATATTTTTTCTCCTGTTGCCAAAGTTACTTATATTAGATTACTTTTATCTGTTGCTGTTACATTTTATTTTGAGGTAGAACAGATGGATGTGAAGACAAAATTTCTTCACGGGGATCTGGAGGAGGAGATCTACATGAAATAACCTAAAGGCTTTATGGTGAAGGGGAAGAAAGAACTGGTATGCAGGTTAAAGAAGTCTCTGTATGGGTTAAAATAGTCACCAAGTAAGTGGTATAAAAAATTTGATACCTATATACAGGGACTTGGCTTCACTAAAAGCAAGGAGGATCACTGTGTTTATTTTAAATTAATTGGTGACCATGTTATTTATTTGGTCTTGTATGTGGATGATATGTTGTTGATTGGAAATGACAAAGAAATTATCCAAGATTTGAAGACCTAACTGTTTTCAAAATTCGACATGAAGGATCTTGGTGCTACAAATTATATTTTGGGCATGGAAATTAAGAGAGATCGAGCAAAGAGGAAGCTTTGGTTAAACCAAAGGAAGTATGTGGAGACTATATTGCAGAGGTTCAATATGCAGGATAGTAAACCAGTGAATGTTTTGATTCCTGTAGGTGTAAAGCTTTCTGTTGAACAGTGTCCCAAGACACAAGAGAAGAGGAGGACATGTCTTGTGTTCCATATGCAAGTGCAGTGGGTAGCCTGATGTATGCAATGGTATGTACCACACCAAACATTTCACATGTAGTGGGAGTATTGAGCAGGTTTATGTCAAACCCAGGGAAGGAGCATTGGATAGCAGTGAAGTGGGTTTTCAGATATTTTCATGGCACTAGTGATTATGGCTTGTGCTACCAGGGAAGACTAGGATTGGAAAGAGTGTTGGACATTCGTGGTTTTTTTGATGCAGACTGGGCTGGAGATCTCGACCAAATAAGATCTACAAGTGGGTATGTGTTTAGCTTGTTTGGAGGTGCAATTAGTTGGATGAGTAAAAGACAGTATGTAGTGTCTCTTTCAACTACAGAGGCAGAATACATGGCAGCCACTCATGCAAGCAAGGAAGAAATCTAGTTTCAGGGATTGTGTTCATGTATGGGGTTGGTGCAACAAGCTATAAGGATAGACTGTGATAGCCAAAGTGAAATTTTCTTGGCTAAGAACCCTACTTATTATTCAAAGACAAAGCGCATTGATGTTCAATATCACTTTGTGAGAGATATGGTTGAGGCTAAAAGGGTGTTGCTGGTAAAAGTGGACACTTTGAAGAATGTTGCAGATGCATTGACGAAGTCTGTGAGCACTCAGAAGTTCTCTTGGTGTAGAGAAACAATGGGTGTTTCAGAGTTGGGCTAATTACTAAGCTCTCCTATGGCCCCCTGTTGGAAGAAAACAACAAGTGGGAGAATGTTGGGTATGTGTTATATTATTTCCATGACTAGTCACGTGCAGGGGGGCAATAACGCACCTTGTACGTTGCACCGGGCGCAGCGCCCTGGGAAAAAAATAATTTAGACCCTATTTTTTGGTGGGCAGACCCGCCCATGGTTTTGTGCATGGGTTTGCACATCGTTTTGGGGCATGATGGTTTTCGGCCCCTGGTATTTTGGAGATCCAGTCAAGGGAACTACAGTTATGTTCTAATCCAGGGTTAATGGATTGGGGTTTTTGTATGCTTCGGCATGTATATATATGTGTTGTAACACTAAAAGGAATATAATGAAAAATCAAGCTGGTGGTCCCAATTTTGGATCCAGAGGAAAATATTTGTGTATATTTGTTTTATGTTTTATGCTCTCACTATTGTTTAGTTTCTGTTTTGAAGATTCGTTTGCAGATAATTTTTGTACAGGGTTAAAACCTACAATACGACCTATGCGCACTGCACCAAATACCAATACCGATTAGAATGCCTAGTGCGCTTTATCGAGGACTACCACCCAAGCGGGTGGATAGGCATTGCATACACCGGTATGGTTTTCCTTTAACGTGCCGGTGTGTTTTTATAACTTAACGACCCCATGTGTTTTAAAACCTAAATGGCGTAGTGCGTTTTTACACCTTAATAGCGCTGGTGCATGCACCTTTTATCGGCTTGATGCATCTTTGTGGGTGACACGCACGGAGTCGTTGCTAAATGCTTCGGGGCTTCCGAAATTGATTTTCCATCCCAGTGCTTAGTGTATTTTCCATCCCGGTGCTTGGTGTATACTATACCATGTTTTATGTAGATTTTCCTCTTCGTTCCTTTTCAATGTGCTTAAAATAGTTAATGGAGTTTCACGGTGCAAGGGTGCACTCTGAAAGGCTATAGAATGGAGGAGGAGCAGCTTCGAGGCTTCGAGATGTGCTCATGCACCCTAAAGAAGAAATCAATCAAGGCAGGGTGCATGTTGTAAGTCTGAAGGACGAAGGGGAAGACTTCAGGCTTCCCAAGTGAGCTATACGCCAGAGGGAAAGAGGGAGGGTACAAGGCACACTCCCAAAGGTTGAAGGCCGAGGCTTTGTGCCTTCTAGGTGCACTCATGCACCTAAGAGGCCTCAGGAAGGGTGCAGGGTGCACTCTTGAAGGCTGAAGGTTGAGGCTTCGTGGCTTCAAGGTGCATCGATGTGCTCTAGTCAGTTCAGGAGGGCGTATGGCGCATTGGGGAAGGCTGAAGGGCCGAGCTTGAGGTTTTCAAGATGCGCCAGTGGGCTCAAGGAGGGCACACTTCTTCGAGTCGAAGGAGTGTGTTCAGGGAAGACTTAGTCACTTTAGAGGGCGCATTTCGGAATATTTAATGAGATTCGTGCTTTTGGAGTGCACCCAACTCTATGGGAGGGTGCAGGGCGAACTTTTTAACAACAAAGGATCACCCATCATGGTTTCAGAGTGCGCTCATTCCCTCTTGGCCTCGATGGGTTGATTTTGTAACCAAAATTTGTGTAAGTTTGGATGATTGGTAAAAGTGTGGACAAGATGAGTTATAGATATAAAACTACATGAAACACATACTAACTCATCAAGAAAACTTAGACAAAGTTAACCAACAATGAATATTTACCAAAATACCACTTTATGCACATTCCCCAAGTATAAACAGTGGAGTGTGTGTGACTTCAACCCAAAAGTGTCATTTAACAACAAGAAAGGTGTTGTGATCATGAAACACACACAGAGATGTTCTACTTGATGTGACAACACTTGAGAAGGATCAATAAAACTCAAGACACATGGTTTAAAATGACACTTGACGACAGAGGTGACACATGATGCGACCATGAAGTAGGCTCCAAAATTTGAATATAGTGAAATTTTGGAGGGTGTTGTAGCAATGACAACACTTGGTGACACACTGGGCGAACTTCAACTTCTCTATCCGGGAGTATTTTTTAGCTTAGGGTTAGACCTTCAGGAAGTATTGATTGTTTGAAGTTCCCCCATTCGACTCGTCTTTACACAACATATTTCTTTTCTATACTTGGTTTAACACACATAAAGATACGTCATATCACAATTGTTTCAATCCATGAAGGGTAATGTGCAGGATGAGTTTATGATATTTAGAGTATATATTTTTTCATCTCTGGTGTTTCTTCACTACTAGCAAGCCTGGATAGTACCTCGACAGAGTCACTTCAGGAGCACAAGCATTGTTTCACTGATAGTGAATCCTTTCAGGAAGCCTTTCTCTTCTTTCACTGTTTATTTATTAGAACCGTGCATTGGCACTTATTATTTTCAATGGGCGGAACAGGGATCCTGACTTATTGAGAGAAGAGGATGTTTCCCCATCATAGAATTATTTTAAGACCTCTGATTTAGGTTTTCTCATTTTAGATTTTCCCCTTATCCCTTCTCTAGTAGATTGGATAAGCATTAACACACAAGTAGACATAGGCCAGGTTGAGCGGTTCAGGTGCTAGCATAAGCACAAATATAGTAGGTTACCCCAAGGTTCTCCTATTGGATGAATCATATTTTCCATATGGCCTTAGATCAACCTATGGATTTTCCTAAATAAAGAAGAAGAGTAAACATATAGCCAAGCATTGAAGTTGTTACATTCCTCTTTTATTTGCACTACAAAGTCCTTGGGCAATGCTATTTCACACACATGTATTATTTATGTACAATGACCGACACAACAGAACATAAAAGGCATGATACTTAGAACTGATAACACATAAAAATCAAACAAAGAAAATACACAACAATATCTATAGGAACTATAGCATGTAACTGCTACTGAAAACAATTCTTGAGGTCTCAGCCATTTTTAGGAAGGGGGTCAATCCTCCCGTCCAAATATTTCAGCTTGCAAGCATTGTGGTCAAGTTTCTCTTTTACTGTGAATGGTCCAATCCACAATGGCTAGAAATTTTTATGTTTACCTTTGTCTTCATGGGGTTTATCCCATCTAAAAACTAGGTTTCCCACATTAAAGCTCTTCATCCCTATGGATTTTCTATTAAACCAATGCTTTGTACAATTCTAATGCAAGAAAAATTGATCCTTGGCTTTGAGCCGCTCTTCCTCAATTTTTAGTAAAGTGTCTATCCTGTTCTGAACTAGTAGGAAAAGTTTACCTTGTGACTCCTGAAAGAGTTTCAAGGCTAGGAGGTACAGGTTCGGAGGCAAGATAACTTCCTTACCATACACCAGAAAGTATGGTAAGGTTCTCAGAGAAGGCTTACGGGTAACACGGTCGTCCGAAAGGGCATTAGTCAAAGAATTATGCCAGCTCTTCTTTTCAGAGAAAATGGTCTTCTTAATGATGCGAATAAGATTTTTATTTGTGGATTTAGCTAGACCATTTCCCTAGGTATAATAATTAGATGCATGCTTGAGAAAATTCTCATTTTCTAATGAAAACTCATAAATTTTTAATGATGAGAAGTAATTTGGATTATCAAATACAAATGGTGTAGGAATTCCAAACCTAGTGATGATATTATGTTATATAAAGTAAATGACTTCCTGTTCATTTACCTGTCTGAGCAGAACTTCTTCTGACCAACGGGTGAAATAATCTATAGTTGTGAGGATATAATGGTGTTGCTTTGATGAGTGTGGAATAATATCTCTGATAACATCAAGGCCCCACTGTTGGAATAGTTCTTGGACTACTACTGGGAGTAGTGGGGTGGCTTACCTTTGATCATGATCGACACATTTATGACACGATTGGCACTTGCAAACATAGGCATGAGCGTATTTAAAAATAACGGGCCAATAAAAACCTACCCTTGTGACTTTATGCACTGTGGTGTCGCCCCCATAGTGGCCACCTATGGGTTCATCATGTAAATTCTTCAGAACCCTCTATGTATCTTGCGCTCAAGGCACCTTAACAGAACTACATTATGGTGCTTCCGAAAAATCACTCCGTGGAAAAATTGGTATGATAGAGCCTTTAATTGGATTTCCATTTTATGTTTACTTGATAAGTGCAAGGGAAAGGTTCCATGTTCCAAAAAATACCGTAACTTTGCATACCAGGGTGCTGTGGATGTGGATTGAGGAATGCGATTAATATTGTACATTTAAATTTCTTGCTCCCATCTTAAGAGATCTTGTCTAGGAGCATGCTTTGCTTCAAAATCTAGTCTGCATAGCCCATGACCCTTTATAGTATGAAGTTATTTTAAATCCATATCCTATTCTTGAATATAGGTCACCCAATTATCCCTTTTCTCACCCAACTCTTGTTGCAAAAGTAACATTCTTACTGCTGGGTGAGGTTCGAATACAATGGTGTGATATTTCAATAAGTAGGGCCTGAAATAACTCACTTCCTTATATATTTCATACTATTGTTTATCAATGGAAGGGTAATATTATGATCCCTGTAGACTAGTGCTCATAAAAGAGATAGGTTGCTCATTTCCTTCGTTGTCCTTCTGAGTTAATATAGCGGCAATCAATAAATACGAAGCAAATGTATATAGTAGGAAATAAATACCGCAATGTGGACTTAAAAGTGCGTGTGCATCAATAATATCCTATTTAATGAGAAAAAGCGTCCTTCTCCCGTTTGTCCCACTTATATACTACATCTTTCTTAACCAGCTCTTGTATATGTTTGACTATCTATGCACAATCAGAGATGATTTTAAAGATGAAATTGATTTTCCCTAATAAATATCATATGCTTTCTTATTCACCTGGAATGGTATCTGTGTGATATATTTGACCCTCTCAGGGTCAAAATTAATACCACTCTTTACTATGATGTTCCCTAGCAGGATCCCTTTGGACACACCAAAGATGCTCTTCTTGGGATTCAGAGAAATTCCATACTTTCGACACTTCTCGAATATATGATTTAGATGATGTATATGGTACGACCATTTTTTAGAAAGTACAATGACATCATCTAAGTAAATAACAATGCTTTGAGCTATAAGTCCATGAAAGGCGATGTCCATCTCTCTTTGAAAAGTTTCACCAAAATTGTTTAGTCCAAATGACATTCTTTGGAATGCGAACATTTCCCATTTAGTTTGGAACGTAGTCTTCAACCTACCGGTTCCACTATGAGCACTTGATTATAGCCTGAAAATCCATCTAGTAGAGAAAAAATTTCAGACCCAGATACTATCTGGAGTATCTGCTTCATGGATGGCACTAGATAGTTGTATTTATCAGAAGCCCAATTATGATTTCGAAAATAAACACATAGGCATATTTCACCAAAATTATTTCTTACTGGGACCAAGTTGGAAACCCACATGAAATGTCTAACTTCGAAAATTATTCGGGCATCAAACAACTTTCTCAGTTCCTTCTAAATAAGGGGCTCGAGTGTTGGATGAACTTTTTGTAGCTTCTGCTAGAACAATTTCACCCCTTCTTTTATAGGAATCGCATGCTGGATGATGGATGTATCATAAGTCTTTACATCATCATATATCCAAGTGAACACAACCTGATACTGCTTGAATAGATGAATAAATTCTTGTCACTCCTGTGGGGAACATCAGGTACCAAGATTGACATACTTCGAACCTTGTGGGGTTCCCAAATTGACTTGTTCAAATGGGAGCTTTGAACTATGACTCTTTGCATTTTTTGAATCTCTAAAATGGTTCTGCAAGTCATATAACTTCTCTAGGGACACCACACCTTTTGGCATAGTGTTTCCTTTCGGTGCTTGAGATGCTTCTTGTAGAGCCTGCTCGTGATCATCCTCCTCTATGGCATAGTCTTTAAATACATCGAAATTTTCCATAAAGTGTAGTATATGTTGGTGATCATTGAAAACGCGTAAATTAGTGACATTGTGAGGTAAATATGGTTTGTAAAAAAATTCAATAGAAAAACCATTTTTCAATGGCGACATCCTAGCAACAACATTTTCTAATGTATCTTTCGCTATGTCTCTAACTCTTGGAACAAAAACAATATTGGGATATTTAAAATGATTAATCAAATGGAATACCTAATGTTGGTAGTTTTTGAGATGAGGTGAAACAAAGTGTATAGTATCTTGTACCTGACGAGTGACTACCTCTGAATCACCGATTACCTTCAAAAACTCTACCTGCAAGTTTATAGTTTTCTTCAATCCAAGTACGTGTGCTTCGTGTTCTGTAGTGTTATTAGTGCACTCAAAATCCATATGGCATGAGAGTACATGTTTCTTATTTTGCGGGTCTATAAGGACACAAACGGCTACAAAACCGTCCTGTGTCTTAGAACCATCAAAGAAAAGAGTCCAAAATTTGCATGCTACTAAGCTATTTCATGTACAATTACTACTATTATTACTATTATTCCTATGTACATCTATATTACATAAATAATTTTCACTAACCAGAGAACAAGGAAGGAAATTCATCTGTGTATTTGGTGGAATCGGTGACGGCTGTGCAAGATAACACCCAAGATATGTTTCCAAAAATCAATTACCAAATATTAAATTTGTGAAAGAAACCAAATCATTTTTCCCTTTGAAGGATGTGACTGTGTATTTCATGTAAGGTTTTTTTCCACCTAGATATGATTGTTCTTGCCCCTGTATGGAAAAAAAAAATGTGACCAGTTGGTTGTAAAATACCCTTGTAATTTTCTCGACCAGTCTCTGTTAAGGAGTAAACCATATGATTCAGGTATGTCCACAATTATGATATTTATACATTAGTGAACTCATTTGTCTTTAGATAATTTTATAAGCACATTTTTAAGTTCACCAATAGCCTATACCAAATATCTGTTTACTTGAATAACATGTGCCTCTTTTTTGTCCCATTTGGAATTTATTTTCTTTGCAAATATAGTGGCATTACATTTACAGAGACATCATTATCAACTAAACAATTGTGAACATTGTTACTAAAAATTTCAAAATTCAATAGAAATTAAGGGCAAAGAGTATTAGCTTCTAATGTTTTAGTGTTAATGACCGACTCCAGGGGACTAGAAGACTTACTAGATACCTTTTGGGAATATGCATTATTACCTGAAGAGGGCTGATCCAGGGCTCAAACAAGAAGTTCTTGTTGTCTTTCTATTCTTGTGAGGTCAAAGATTGAAATATTTACGCATGCTTTCTTCATATCCTCGAATATGTTGTAGTAAACTACAATAAGGATTGTTGAAGTGTCTGGATGAGTGAATTTTCCCGGCGCTTCTAGTGTGATGGTCTTACTTTTAGTGTTGTCGAAAGTGTTCTTTGGTGTGGTTGTATGTTGGGAAAAATAATGGGGGGGGGTGAATCTGTATTTTAAAACTTCATTTTCTTTTCTTATTCCAATTTCCATATGTGACTGTTATTCAATGAAACCACGTATGTATGCGACTACGATGAATGCAAGCTCTGTATATCCAGTTAACTAAATTTATATAATTCATCATCTGTTAATCTTTAACTAGTGCACCATTACTTTTTTAAACATTTATTAAGAAGAAACTATGATCATTAAAGAAAATATAGATCATCAACACATAATAAACACATCAACACACATGAACACAATGATTTTAGATGGAAAACCAATGTGGAAGAAAACCACTGTTGCGGTCGTCTCTGTCTTATTATTTTATTAAAAAGGAATCTTCTTATAATATTTTACTGGCGCAGACTCATACCATTACGTAGGCACCCACCTGCAGAAGGCTACAACCTTCTCTAGTTCTCCAGCACCCACTGGAAGGGAGCTCTAACCCCCTGATCTCGTTTACCGACACCCATTGGAAGGGAGCTCCAACCCCATGATAAAATTTACAAGCTACCATTGGAAGGAAGCTTCAACTCCCTCATTTAAGGCACCAAACCTCAACACCTCTGTGAACTACATTTCATAATATTTATTACTGCATCCACGTGACTTAAAACATCAAAACATGTAGGCAAATTTTCATCATACTTTCACATTGGACCCACTACCATCATTTAAGACCAAAACCAAATAATAATTATGAAATCAATATTTGAATTAAATCATTTAATCACTGAACCAACTGAGACACCAAATCAATCATTGAATCAACTCGTTATAAACCAATCAAAGCAACTCATATCAATGTATACCCACTCATCAGAATACTGGACCACATTTTTTTCATCACAAAAACT
The DNA here is from genome assembly GCA_034641835.2 of Pinus albicaulis. Classification (NCBI taxonomy): domain Eukaryota; kingdom Viridiplantae; phylum Streptophyta; class Pinopsida; order Pinales; family Pinaceae; genus Pinus; species Pinus albicaulis. Next base: position 869,988,193 of record CM076574.1, read on the forward strand.
AGTTCATGTCACTGCAAATCCCGATCAATCATATGTCAGAATATATATGTTACTGTTCTGAACTACACCCACATATATATGCGCTTTCCCTTAAGGCGACCTGTGTACATATCTCAAAACACTGATAACTAAATCTGAATCATTGTCACACTGAAACAATCACTACAACACATACTGAACCCATGATAGATCTCTGAACCAAATACATATCATCACTAGTCAACATTTCATCCTACAATTAGTTCAACCCAACTAGTTCTATCAAACATATATTATCATGAGAGAGACTTGATCGTCAGACAACAACAAACATAACAAAACTGATCATAAATCATTAATAGTTCATACCGCAAAACAATAACAGATGTACACGACTCTTATAAATCACTTCCGCATATGTATGCACTTTTCATAATTTGAAAACTGCGTACATATCTATCCATACTACAGAATATATACATGACTACCTAGAGGCATATCCGCGCATGTACGCGACCTCTTAGTGAAAAACCAATGTATAGATTTGTAATCACTAAATAATTCCTTTGTTTCACAACACAACATATGTTAAACCCAAATCTAATCATACACTGTTACATACACACATCATAATACCATCATCACAGATCTATGAAACCATAAAAATATTGTTCAATATGTATTCATTTGAAATCTATCAGATCTGATCCATCTCCATGCTCCCTCGTGCACACCTATTTTAGATCAAGTCATTCATAAATAATCCATCACATGCACACACTTACACTTGATATCCATCTCCTTATATAACTTAGGCCTTAGCCAATACCTTAGGCCCATCGCTTAGTAATTCCGATGGTATTCTTTGACAAGATCAAATATCCATTGTCACACTCATTACTATGGGCCAATACCATGGTAAAGACCCCTGGTATTGAGAATACAATGGTGCAAAAAATGTACGCCATTTTATTCACCATAATCACGTATGTACATGACCCTTCTTCACAGGACCTACATATTATTTCCTAAATTTCACCTTTATCATTCCTCTATCTCTGAACTGATTTTCCTTTTTCTATCTTACATATAGCATCTACATAACCATTTTGTTGACATGTTTATCAAGTAGGTTTCCATCAAGGACAACACATTAGTCATAATACCAACAATCTCCCCCTTTGGACTTGACAAAAACCACTTTGGTGTTTGGTTACCACCACCTATAGATACATGTAAACACATATGTAAACATACCAAGCTTCTCTCCCAAGTCACCAAGCATTATCCAAACACCAAGCTTCTCTCCCCCTTTGAAATCAAGGGAAAAGGGCTCACCAATGCTGAATGAAGACTTCTTTCTCCCTGTATAGAGAGGATCACTATAGAGAAGATTCTGCTGAATATGAGCACTGACCATGCTCCCCCTGAGCATATGCTGAATCAAATAATTACATGACTCTATGACTCAACCAAATATGGCGTTTCCTATAACCAAGGGCTCATGCTTACATCAATCACCCAACACAGCGGGGTTACATGTTTGACTCAAATTTACATCAAGTGCCCAAAATAATGGGATTACATACATAATTGACTTGAATCCAATAGTCCAAACATGATTGAATATTACAATTTTACATAATGGGTCTTTACATGACCTTTACATCAAGAGATAAATATGACATTTATAACTAAAACCAAAGACCTCAATAGTGAGGTAACAAGACCTTGATAGTCATCAACAACCATCATACACCATATAGGATCCTGCAACATGAACATCATCATTATGAAGTAAGATGGAACAATGTAGCATCAGTCTTCATCAACATCAATATGTGACCAAATATGTAATGCTTTCAAGCATCACCAAGCAATTGTAGCAGCAACATATCAATAACTATCTTCTTGAATTTATGTAACATTCCTTTCCTCATATATGAAGAGTTTTAATTTATAGGCAACAATACCATTCTCTTGGACCATAATATTCATGCAAGAATAATTATCACACCATAGACAACTTCACCAATATTCAACTCAAGTAATCATCCATAAGATCCCTATCTGCAATTTATTGATATCTCATGATATAGAGATAACAATATGTATGAACTCATTATCATCAACCAATCATAGCATGAGATTGTAAAATCAAGCTCTGTTAGTAACCCATCTCCTTGATCTCATATTATCAAGATCAACATGCTCTTTCCACACATAAGAAGAGACACAATCCTCAAACAACATATCATATGTACCATTAACATGGAAGGTGTGAAAAAAAAGAGAATCTTATGTTATCATAAATATGATCAACAACATCATTGACCAATGTTATATGCATATCTTCAAGCAAGATATATGCATCATCCATAACTTCACCATAAGTAACCCATGCATCAAAGATGACATAAGGACAACAACATAGCATGATATAACTTAAGCAACATATAATCATCACCCAAAACTTCAACAACATGTGTGTCTTCAACAACATCACCAATATACTTATCATGAACACCATTATGCAACAAGGAATGCTAAAGAAATCATAATGCCAATAATGCACTAAGATAGAAAATTCTCCCCCTGAGCCTGTGCTAACTGTTCACTGTCAGGTCTGATCACATCCAATTCATCCATCAGTAAAGTCATCAAATAAGCATTGTAATATTGCAAAAACTCATAAAACATCATAAGCCAATACCTCTTCTAAGTAGCATTTGTATATCAACAAACTGTAACCAATCAATATCAGAAAAAGAAAGCCAAATAATAACTGTCTGAAGCATATAAGAACCTCTCCCTAATACTATGCCATTGTTTCTTCATCATAAAGAAGCATACGTGAATGTCTATATTAGAACTCACATATATACACGAATTTTATTTATAAGGTCCATGTACGAAAAGTAAATTTTTTTTTTTTCTCATAAATACTGCTCCCCCTAAGCCTGCAATGTATGTTTTTGTTCACTATTACATTAGTTGCACTGTCAGTAATATAAGAAACATGAATATCAAAACAACATGGGAATCATCATCAAGATATACATATGTATATCTCCCCCATATATTATTGATCTTGAGGACCTGATAATCATCACCTGCTCTTCATGAGGTGATGTACCTCACATTACTTCTGCAATCACTGTGGGAATTAATCTTTAAGAACAATGGACTGCAGTAGCGCTAATATTCCCTACATTTCTGACTGAAGTTCCTTCTTTCTCTAAATATGCTTGCACTTTCTACCCATCTTTTGAAACTTATCCCACCTTTTGCTTTTATTTGAAATGTTTGTTCTACAATTAGTGACCTTATGCCCAACCTTGTTACAAGTATAACATCTTATATGACTACAAAATGGAGCTGAGGAATCATAATATGTCTGTTTCATATTCCTTCTATTTAACTCAATAACTTTGTGACCAAATATGTTGTAGGCAAAAAAATATCCCTTAAAGAAACCTAAGTACCTGGGAGCTGATGATCTTCCCGTGAAGTGGCTATTTGATTGAGATCGAAATAATCTTCTTCTGCAATTTTCTACAACATGTCCAAAGTTATGACAGATAAAAAATTCAACATTATTGTGTAGAGAAGAGAATTGATTGTTACTTCTATAGTTAGGAGCTAACGATTTCCTTTGAATATTTTATTTCTTTGGTTATTGGATTAGTTGATTTCTCACTTCTTTATTAGGTTTTTTAGAATTTTCTTTGATAGCCTTATGATTTCTTGCACAAGATTGTGAGCTAGATTATCCTTTTACATTCTCAAGAAATATAAGACTAGATTTAATGGAGGGAGACCTTTTATTTCTAAGGATATTGTCCAATATATTTGAGATATCTTGAAATATCAATTTCCTATCCTTTTTTGCTAGCTTACCTTCTAGAATACTTACCTCAACCTCTTTTTGCCTCTAGTCTTTTCCAATTTATTTCTTAACTCAATGGTTTCCTTCTTAAATCCGTTTTATTGTTCTTAAAATACTTGGAGAGTCTCCTCATATCATTTGTTTGACTTTTTAAGATCGTTTTTGAGAGATATGATTTCTGCTTCAAGTCCCCCACAGTAATTGGTTCTTTCTTTAATTTCCTCGGTTGTTGTACTCACTTCATTTTTTAATGATGTTACTTCATCCCACAACCTTTAACATTGGTATTCCTTTTCCTTGTACTGATTCCATATTCCTCTTTCAATTATGTTCCCCTCTTGCAACTGATTCTTTAACCTGGTAATCTCTTCTTTGTAGGTACAATCCCTTTCATCAAATAAATTTTGTTGATCTCTATTTTCATCTGTGAGCCTCTTAACCTCTGATTCTAGGGCCATTAGATTACTTTTAGTTTTACCGAAAAGAGAAAAGTGAGTTGATTTACTGTCATAGTCACTATCATCAATATTACATGAACAAGAAAACGGATCACAAGTAGAACAAAAATCGGCACCTGATAATTATTTCATTCTATCTTCTTCATTACTGTTCAATAGAAAGCGAGGCGATTCTGAATTTGAATATTTTCTGCCCTCTATTAGTGCATATGACAAAAAAATTTCACTGTCACAATTTCTTTGAGCTATCTTCTTCCTTTGAGATGCCTTCTTCTTTTGTGTCTTTCCCATCGTCCTTGATCCTCTTCAAGAGATTAAGCTTTTGTTGGAGTGACCTACTCTGATCCCAATTGTTTCGAAAATACTAAGGTGGGGGGGCGGGGGGGGGGGGGGATGGGGTGAATCAATCATCTTTTCTTTTATTATTCCAATTTCCATACACAACTGTTATTCAGTGAACCTGCGTATGTACGTGACTATGATGAATGCAAGCTCTATATATCCAGTTAACTAACTTTATATTATTCATCTTCTGTTAATTTTTAACCATTGATCATTACTTCATTAAACATGTATTAAGCATAAAATATGAGCAGTGAAGAAAATATAAATTATCAACACACAAGAGACACATCAACACACATGAGCACTAAGATTTTAGGTGGAAACCCAATGCGGGAGAAAACTACTACTGTTGTCATCTCTATCTTCTTCTTTTATTAAAAAATAATCTTCTTACAATATTGTATTGGTGCAGACTCATATCAGTACACATGCACCCACCTGCAGAAGGCTACAACATTTTCTTATTCTCTAGCACTCGCAAGAAGTGAGCTACACCCCCCTCATCTCATTTATCGACACCCACCAAAAGGGAGCTCCAACCCCTTGATCAGATTTACCAGATACCATTGGAAGGAAGCTTCGACTCCCTCATTGAATGAACCAACCCTCAACACCTCTGTGGATCACATTTCATAATATTTCATATTGGATCCACCTAACTCAAAACATAAAAACTTGTAGGCCACTTTTCATCATATCAGCCTGGAACCACTACCATCATTTAAGCCCAATACCAAATAAATTTTTTGAAGTCAATATTTGAATCCAGTAACTTAATCACTGAACCAACTGAGATACAAAATAAATCATTGAATCAACTCATTCTCAAACAACCAAAGCAACTCATATCACTGTATACCCATTCATCAGAATACTATACCACATACCGTTCATCACAAAAACCAGATCTTGTCACTGCAAACCCTGATCAATCATATGTCAGAATATATACACTAATTTTCTAATCTATACCTGCATATATACATGCTTTCCTTTAAGACAACCAGGGTAAAGATCTCAAAACAATGATAACTGAATTTGAATTATTGTCACACTGAAAAAATCAATGAAACACATACTAAACACATCACAAATCTCTGAACCAAATACATATCATCACACAGTAGCATAATTAGTAATCAACATTTCATTTTATAATTAGTTCAACCCAACAAGTACTGTCAAACATAGATTATCCCGAGAGAGACTTAATGACATACAACAACAAACATAGCAAAACTGATCAAAAATCATTAAGAGTTCATATTGTAAAACACTAGAAGATGCATGCGACTTATAAATTACTTCCATGTATATATGCACTTTTCATACTTGACACCTGCGTACAGATCTATCCATACTGCAGAATATATATGTGACTACCCAGAGGTAGATCCACATATGTACATGACCTCTTAGTGACAAACCTGCGTATAGATATGTAATCACTGAATAATTCCTTTGTTGCAAAACACAACATCTGTCAAACCCAAATATCAAAATGCACATTGTTATAGACACACATCATAATACCATCATCACAAAATATCAAACCATAAACATACTATTCAATATGTAGTCATTTAGGATCTATCAACTTTGATCCATATCCAAACTCCCTGGTCCACACCTATTTCAAATCAATTAATTCATAAATAATCCATCACATGCACACACTAACACTTGATCTCCATCTCCTTATATAGCTTAGGCCTTAGCCAATACCTTAGGCCAATCCCTTAGTAATGCTGATGGTATTCTTTGACGGGATCAAATATCTATTGTCGCACTCATTACTATGGGCTAATGCCATGGTAAAATCCTCTAGTATTGAGAATACCATGGTGCAAAAACTGTACACGACTTTTCTTCACCATACCCGCGTATGTACACGACCTTTCTTCACAAGACCCGTGTATACTTTCCTAAATTTCACCTTTATCATTACTATGTCCCTAAACTAATATTCCTTTTTCTATCTCTCTTGTAGCATCTACATAACCATTATGTTCACATATTTATCAAGTAGGTTGCCATCAAGGACAACACATTAGTCATAATGCCAACATAGCATCTCTAGACTTGTTCAGAGCTTGGCTGACGGGAAGAGTTAGTTTCCTTAATAGATGTTCTTTCAAATTTTGCCTCATCAACTCTTCTTCAGATACAAGCCCTTGAATTCTCAACTTATATCGGTTGCTTTACTTCCTAGTCAGGGCCTCATTCAGTGGTGGTTCATCGGTGTTTTTTTCCCAGCATTGAACATACAATCGAAAGAACTAACTGCGTGTACGACACTTGCAGTCTCTTCCATCGCCTCAAATTATTCATTTTCATCTGTTTTTTCAGTATGCTCATATGAAAGTATTGAATCAATAATATGCACAACCAAAGAATTCATGCTGTGATTTCAATGTGGGCATGTGTTTTTCGAATGATATTCCTGGTGAAAAGAATAATATTAGTCCAGACCCATACTTTCGACATTCAACACAACATTCGAGTTCTATGCATACTTGGTTGACTGACTGTTGTTGTTGTTTTTGTTATTGAACTTCTTCAAGAAGTCAAACTTCAAGGGCTTGCTGCTGATAGTGGTCTCGCTTGTCATTTGATTTAGTTTTGCGAATTCATCGAACAAATTCTTGATAGTGTAGGTCAAGATTTATAGATTAGTGTCTTCTTTGTCTTTGGCCTTGCTTGTGGAGGCCTGAGACCTTTTTCTTATATCCTTGGAGTAGTTGGATGAATCATCATCAATGATGACTCTGATTGCATGCAATTTCTTCTCAATAGAAATGGCTTCTTCGAAATTCTGAGCCAAATTTTTTTTCACCATTCTCTTTAAAAATTGTGAAATTCTTACTGGCAAGGAATAAGTATAGTAATGAATTATGATGGAGGCATGAGGTGTTTTATATGGAGGGAATTGGTTCAATATCTAATTGAACCTCTGATTGAAGTGCTTCACCTTTTCTTATTTCCCCATCTTCAGATTCCCTAACTCTTTAATAACTTGGCTAGTGTTTTATCATCCATGGATTTTCAAGGAACAATTTTTTTAACCCCTCCAATTATGAATTGAATTTGCAAGAAGACTATGGTACCAAGAATATTATCTACCATCTAAGGCACAAGGAAAGTGTCTACATGCAACATCATCATAACCCACCTCAAGCGGTTGTAGGTGTACGTATAAATGTTCCAAATGGTCTTCCGCTTTTAGTCCCTTGTCAAGGTCATATTTTGTGAACAAATTTTTCCGGGTGTCTTGGCATCTTATGTAAAATACTCAGAAGGGAAAGTGGACCCTGTTTCATCCAATCCAAACCTTGGTATGCCATGTATTTGTATCTATCCTCCTCCTATTCTTCATAAATTGAGGGATATTATTCCTCTTCTTTGTGTCCGCATAACATGCAGAAAGTGTCGTCTGAAAGAACAATGTTGTCCCCATCACCCTTGTTAAAAGATGGAGGCTACTCTAGTTCTTCTGTATTTTATGCAAGTTTTGAAAAATCTTCTAGAGTAGAAAAAACCAAATATTCTACTATATAAACCACTATCTCGGTGGGAGTGGTTGCTTTCTTATTCAGAAAATAAGGAATACCATGTGCTCTAGGAATCAATCCGATAGCCTTTGCAAACTTACAGGTTATGAGTCGAATTCCTTGGATGTACTCATACTAAATCTTGCAAATTTGTTTAGGGTTGGGCTGAGAAGATCCTTCTACTTCAGGAATATGAGTTAGATAAGTATTGGGAATGTTGCGACCTTGTCCGGAGGAAGTATGACGTGGGTGGATGGAGTTATCAACCATAAAAATCTGGCTTCCCTCCTTCTAGTGCCATAAATGTTGACAGTGTTGGACCTGACAACTTTCAAGGGTGTCTCCTCGATATGTGGTCCCAACTAGACCTCACACCATTTGGAATAGGAGCCCCATATAAAATACATCTCGACCAGAGTATACTTAAATATATGCCTTGGATTTAGTTTTCATTAATAGAGAGAATCACATATGTGCCTTCGAAAAGAAAACTAGTGTGCCTAGTGAATGTTTAGTTGCAGATGCATCAATGTTTTTCTATCGCAAAGGGGAAAGAAAGTGAGCCTCTAGGAGAGAGGTAATAGTACCACACTAATAAAGACACACACAAAAAAGAATGTTATGTCTATCATCCAACATAATAGTCCACACGAATGTGAAGAACGTTGTAACCATTGCAACACATTCTCAAGAGAATAAGAACTAAAATAATCGAAATAGTTCAACTACCTTAGTACTTGTGAAAGCAAACATGAACCATGAAAATTAAAAAACAAGTATTACAAAAATCCATAATCCATGTATGAAAACATGCTGGCCATCAAGGCTTCAAATATTAAGTAAAATTACCAAGATGCATGAATACAACGAACATCACTTGCTCCAATAGTGGAGTGTGGAGCCACTAGGTTCTCCCCAAAAGCACTAACTTATCTATCTTATGCCTTACGGGACAAGCCAAGGTTAAAATTAATTTACATGAGAAATGATGATCTATTTATAACTTGAGGAGTGAACTTTCATATCCTTGTGACTTTTGACTTTATAACTTCCAGTGCCCTTTGAACTTCTAACACCTTTGAAGTTCCAAATGACTTTTGGAATTACATGTGAATTTAGGTATTACATGTCCTTTGTACTTCTATGACTCTTGAGTTCACACATGACTATTGGAATTATACTTGTTTGTCTTATACAATGATTACAATGATACATTTTATCTTCCACATCATCATATGATGAAACTTGATACATCACTATCTTGGATGATTGGGACTCACGATGACTGATGACATAAAATTTCTTTAGTAGTTACATGGATGCCACTATGTCTATTATTTATCATCATCTTCTCATGGTGCTTCCAATATACGAAGGATCTTCAATATTGGATTCATCATGGTGCTTTGATCATCAAGTTTTAGGTGTGTTCTTGGTTCTTCTTGTGCTTCCTTCATTTATCCTCTTTGTTAGATCTCCCTTATGTGTGCTTTCCATAAGGTTCATGTAATACCTGTTTCTACAATCATTAATGATGAGCAGATATCAGTTTTAAAATCTCCTACTCTACCATATTTTATGCATATTTCCTCTTCATGCCTTTCCATTGCACTTAAAATAATCAATGGAGCTTCAAGGCGAAGGGTGCACTTTGAAAGGCTGAAGGATGGAGGAGGAGGATCTTAGAGGATTCAGGATGTGACCATGCATCCTAAGGAAGAAAGCAATCAAGGCAAGGCACATGTCACAAGTATGAAGGAAAAAGGGGAAGGCTTTGGGCTTCCCAAGTGCAATATCCACCCAAGGGAAAGAGGGAGGGCACAAGGAACACTCCCGAATGATGAAGGCTGAGGCTTCATGCGTTCGGGGTGAGCTGATGCACCTAAGAGGCCTCAGGAAGGGAACACGACGCACTCTTGAAGGTTGGAAGTTAAGTATTTGTGCCTTCAAGGTGCAGAAATGTGATCAAGTCAGTTTAGGTGGGCGCATGGTGTATTGGGGAATGATGAAGGGATGACATTAGAGTCTTTAGGATGTGCCAGTGTGCTCAAGGAGGGTTCATGAGTCGAAAAAGTGCACTCAAGGAATACTTAATCACTTTTTGAGGATGCATGATTCCAACTTAAAGAGGAACACAAAAATTATAGATATAAAAATAAATATAGATATGCAACATAAATAACACTTCATTTCATTAATATAAAATACTGAAATAAGCTTACAAATAGAATGGAAATAAACTAGCTCAAGCAATGGTAGCTTATGTCTGAGAAGAGATGTGGTCGCTACATGCCTCTGAACTATGTTCAAATGAGGCTCGAAGGCCTATTTATTATTCAGAAATAATGGAAAACCCTAAACATCCAAAAAACTAACCCTATGAGATGAAGCACCAAAAATACGGGTCCTGTTTGGTTAAATTGGTACATCAACTTCCCAAGGTCGTAACTTTGGCATGCAATCTCCATTTGACACGAAAAATACCTCGTTATAAATATCTATCAGAGGAATACAAATTTAGAGTGGAAAAAATCAATTGAAGACTCATGTTTGCCCCGGTTTTCATAAAAAAATGTCATTTAGGGCCTCAAAATGGTCTGGAAGTTCAGGACCCGAAAAACTGCCAAAAATAGTAAACTGTGCTACAATTAAGGAAACTGAAACAATGAAAGAGATAGTGGTGGGGGTCCAAGTGGAATAGGCCGGTGGCCACCAATATCCACCTGGATCAGTTCCCCCCCCTTAGGAATCAATGGTCCCCATTGCGTTGAGTGCCACCATAAGACGGGGAAACATTTGCTGAACTTGGTCACTGGTGAGCCACTTGCCTTGGTGCAGGAGTTGGCCAGATTTGACAACCCAATATAGTTGGATCTTCTCTTGGTGAGTGTTCTTTATCTGTGTGTCCATAATATGATTAGTTGTGTCCTATTCCATGTAGTATGGGTTTTACTTTATTGGTGTGAGTTGTTCTGCAATGTCTGATGTGTCAAGTAATGGTGGGAAGTATGGTCGATGGCGGTACACATTTAACAATAGGTGCATACCAAGGAATGGGGGAATTATGAGCTCAAAATCATTATCTCCCACAACCTTATTAATGGTCTAAGGACCATATCATAGTGGTCTAAGATTTCGATGGGATTGGGTAAGGCATGAGTCTCTGCAAATGCAACCAAAATTTGTCGACCACCTGAAGCTTATGTGGCACCCGATGTTGATCATGTCGCTGCTTATACTTGGAATTTGACTTCTCCAAGATGTGTTGGATGTGTTCAATAAATCTGTTCACTTTATCAGTCTCAAACAATACATATGTGGATTCTGTCTGTGTATTCGCATGAGGCATGGCAACATTAATCAAACACAATGGTTGAAATCCTAGACCCAGTTGAAATGGATTGTGACCAGTTGAGATATGGAGAGCTCTGTTATAACTGTGATTCACATAGGGAATACTGTCATCCTAGGGTCATGGATGCTTGGAGTTTTACATTTGGAGTATGTGCACTATCATCCTATTAACAACCTCCATCTGGCCATCAGTATAGGGATGGAAAGCAGTCGACTTGGTGAGCTTGGTGTCCAATAGTGTCCAGATGGTTTAATAGAATATGCTTAGGAACCTCCTATCTCGATCTAATATAATGGTCCGTGGGATCCCAAAAGGTACCCACACTTGTTAAAAGAAAGTTTGGCAGTGTCCTATGCTGTGATACTATTCTTGTAGGCCGCAAATATAGCCATCTTAGAAAATCTGTCCATGACCAAAAATATATAGTAATTACCATGCTTGGTAGAATGGAGGCCAGACATATAGTCCATGGAGATGGATTCCCACGGATAGATGGGAGTAGGTAGAGGAGTGTACATGCCTTTCTTCTTGATGGTTGGCTTGGCGATGGTGCAGACAGTGTAGGATTTGATATATTTCCCAACATCCAGTCACAGTTTTGGCCAATAAAAATATTTTTGTAGTACAACCACATTTTTGTCCGCACCAAAGTGTCATGTGATCCGACTGTAGGGTGCCTCCAAAATTAGCTTTGTACACTTGCTAGAAGGAACAAAAAGGTGGCTCAGGTAGCATAATAATGCATCTTGGAGGTGGAAATCAGGAACTTGCTTTCCATATACTAGAATCTCATATGTGGAGGTGATCTCTGGATCATTTTTGTATAGTTGTGGCCATCCAGAGGTATTTTGGCCACAAGAGTTAAGAACAGTAGTCAGTGCAGCAATTGGGGGCCGAATGAGGCAGTCTGCAACATGATTGGTGCTGCCCTTTTTGTATTTAATGTTCAAGTGGAATTATTTTAGATATGTGGAACACTTCTGATGGCGATCATTCTGTAACTTTTGTTATGAAACCAACTCACAAAATAGAAGAAAATATAGATCAACGACTTATAAATCAACCTCTTCGAGGGGGAAACCCCCTTTACATTACATAAATGAAAAATTCTTGGATGGTACAAATGAAAAAAACTCCTTTCTATATATAGGAGTCCAATGGGCCACAATATAATCCTAGCTGACATAACAAGAAAAATGTAAGGGCACAACAATAGAAATAGTGGGATTTTATGGGGCATAATAATAACAATATGGGGACTACGTGGGCACAATAATAACAATAAGGTGGCTATACTAACAATAACAATAAGGGGATACACTATTATTATAGGGACCTAGCATGCCCCTCTCCTTAAAAAAAGTGTTGTCCTCAACACTTGAGTAGTTTTGGATGCTTTTGTATAAAATTCTCATCATCCCATGTTGAATCTTCAACAGGTAAGTTCTTCCACTTGATAAGATACTCTGAAATTGATCGATTTCGTAGCTATCAAGTTCTTGTTTCTGTGACTGCTTCAGGTTCCAATATGATTTTTCCTTCTTCATCAAGTTCTGGCAATATTGTTGAACTGGGAGCTTGTCACCTATAACCTTATTTAATCATGAAACGTGGAAAACTAGGAGCACTCAAGAAGATGCAATAAGCTCCAATTTGTATGCCATAGTACCAATATTTTGCAACACCTTGTAAGGACCACAATAATTTGGTGATAATTTATTATCCTTCTTAGCTTACTTGAGGGACATTTGTTTGTATGGTTGTAGCTGTAAAAATACCCAGTTGCCTACATCAAAACTTCTTTCGTTGCGATGTTGATCTGCCTGTTGTTTCATTCTATTCTACACTGAAGTGAGGTTATCCTTTAAGAGTTGGAGAACCTGTCATTGATGCTTGATGTGATCTTCCACTACTTGAACCTTAGAATTTTCTCTTAAACATGGTGTGATGGACGGTGGATGATATCCATAAAGTGCCATAAATGGGGTCATTTTTGCTGCAATATGAAAGGAAGTGTTATACCACCATTTAGCTAGAGGAAACCACTTGACCCATTGTGTTTTTTTATCAGATATGAAGCAACGAATATATCGTTCCAAACATTTGTTCATTATCTCAGTTTTCCCATCAGATTGAGGATGATATGATGAGTTATGAGCTAATTGAGTACCCAAATAAGAAAATAGTTTTGTCCAAAAATTTCCTGTAAAAATGGGATCTTTGTCACTTACAATGATCTTTGGATTTCCATGTAGCTTTTGAATTATTTCCATAAATGAAGTAGCAACTATAATGGCTTTAAATGGACAAGATAATGCACAAAAGTGTGCATACTTGGTAAGTCTGTCGACTACCATCATGATGACAGTATTTCCTTCGGACTTGGGTAAACCTGTGATAAAATCCATTAAAATATCCTTCCAACGTTGACTTGGAATGGATAAAGGTTCTAACAGACCTGGGGTCTTAATTGTCTCAACTTTATTTTGTTGGAAAACCAAACATTCTGCCACAAAATTTTTAATATCAAATTTAAGGCCATCCCAAAAAAATTCCTTTTTGACCCTGTGGTAAGTTTTTAAAAATCCTGAGTGCCCTCCTAAGGGAGAGGTGTGCAATTCCAAAATAATATTTTGTTTGAGCTGGGAATTCTTACAAAGATATAAGCGATATTTGTACCATAATGAATCATTTTTCCAGTTAAATGTTTCAAATATACTAGGATCTTGATGCAAATTTTGAATGAGTTTCCACACCTCTTCATCATCCTTCCATTCATCCCTTTCTTTAGTTATCCACTCAGGTTGGATAATATAAATGGAACAAAGCATTGCTTCCACATCCTCATCCTTTCTTGGGAGTGCATTTGCAACAACATTTTGCTTCCCTTTTTGTAGACGATTTCAAAGTCATAACCCAACATCTTTGTGACCCATTTTTGCTGCTCTTCTGAAGATAATATTTGTTCCAAAAAGTATTTAAGACTATCATGATCTTTTTTTACCTTGAAGTGTCTTCCCATTAGGTAAGGTCGCCATTATTTTAGTGCATGTAGTATTGCCAACATTTCCTTCTCATAAATAGGTTTTTGTAAATAATTTCCTTTGATTGGATGGCTTTCAAACGAAATGGTATTCCTTCTTGAAAATTCAAAGTTATCGTCCCCAAATATTGTAACCATTTTACTCCTAGTACAACATCCACATCACCCATTGAAATGGATAGCATTGGACTATTTAATACATATTCCCCCATGATTAGCTTGATATTATGACACTTTCTAAAGAAATTTATAGTTCCTCCATTTGCAACCATCACATGACACTCTGGTGTTGGGTATAGGAAGAAGTTCAATTCCTTGGCTACCTTACAATGAATAAAATTATGGGTACTGCCTGAATCAATCAGTAGTATTACATTTTTATTCTTGATATGCCCTTCTATCTTGAGAGTTTGAGGAGTGGGAATTTCTACCAATACATTACATGATATGGTCATATTCATTTCTTCTTCATATAGGGTTGGTTCTTGGTGTATATCCTCTTCTTTTGATGTTTCTTGTTCCTTTTCTTCCTCCTCTTCACAGTCTATGTAAAATAATTTCTTCTCAACACAGTTATGACCTTTAGTGTATTTTCTTTCACAACTATAACAAAGCACTTTTGATCTTTTTTCTTCCAATTTTTGTGGTGTCAACCTTGTAGGTTGTGGAATTCTAGGAGTATAAACACTTCCATATTTATAGTTGTGAGTGGTAGGCTTCCTTGTCACCATAAATTTTCTTTCAACTTTTCTTGCCAACTTGAATGCCTTCTCCAATGAATCAGGTTCCCAAATGCGAACCTCATGTTGGATGTTATCCTTTAAATTAATTATGAAGAAATCAATCCTGTGCTCCTCTGGAATATCCATTACCCTTATATTAAATTTTTTGAAGTCCTCATTGTGATCCACCATTGAACCCTTTTGTTTGAGATTTATCAATTGGCTAAAGAAGGTGTTTCTCTTTGTATCCTCATAAAGTGCTATCATTTCCTTTGTAAAAATTTACCAAGTGAAAATTTTTTACGAGAGAAAATCCATAGATACCATACAAATGTATTGGGTTCTAAATATAAAGTTGCAATGCGTAACTTTTGTGTGTTTTGCACATTATTGAGATAAATGTATTGCTCCATCTGTAGTATCCATGTTACGAGATCCTTGCCATCAAACTTCCTCATATCGATCTTTGGAATATGTTGGGCCTTCAATCCAGCATTAGAGTCTATGAAATCATGATTAACATTTATTTTGTTCTCATCATGAGTTTCCTCTACTACCTTTTCGCCATTAGGAATAATTTCTTGTAGAAAATTTGTCAAACCTTCAATGTCCACTTTTAGATCATTCTTCATGTCTTCCATGTTGCCTTTCACTTTTTATTTTATACAATTGATGTTAGCTTCCATTCCATTCTTCAAAATATCCATCTTAGCTTCCACGCCTTTCTTGAAACCATCCATGTTAGCTTCCATTTCATTTTTGGTTACTTTTTGAAAGAGAAAAATTTGTTTCACTTGGCCTTGTAATTTTGATATATCATGTTGCACTTATTCCTCTTCATGTGTCAGAGTAGAACTTTCTTATGGATTAATGGGTGTGGAATTATTTTTGGGAGGAATTATAGAACTCAACACTGATATCTATGCTTCAATATTTCCTTGGAATCACTTCACACTGATTTTTCAAACAAAAGTTATGCAATTTTTCTTTTTTAAATACACACCTTTTTCTTGCTTTTAGGAGCTCGGTCTTGAAATGGTTGTGCCTCTGTAATTTCAGATCTCCAAGGTCTGAACTTTTGTTCTTTTGTATCCCTCTAAGTCTTTTTTCCAATGCCACAGGTGGGACCTAATTTGGATTCTTCCAGATAAATTATGCCAAATCTCCCACAATGACCTAATTATGGGTTGGTTCAGCAGAGCACACTTGTATGGCATGCCACATGTCACTGTTTTGACCTTCAGCTCTAAAACTGATACAAAAGAAACTATTTTCTGTGCAATTTTGGTCACATTTTACAGAATTCCAATCTGATGTCTAAAACAAAAGTTATGATTATTTTCCCTTGAGCATTTGTTTGAGATGAAATTATGGAGGCTGCAACAACCCTAACTTCCTCAGATGATATCTCCAAAAATATAGCAAACCAATATTTGAAATATGTACATGAAGTTCCTTAGGAGTTCAGCTCAAATGAGTTTCTTTTTTAGCTTTTGAAACTTCGTAGAAAAAAAAGATATACCGGATATTCCAAGTTCACCTGTTTGCAGTAACGAAACCCTAGAATCCAAAGCTCTGATACCAAATCTTATGAAACCAGCTCACAAAATGTAAGAAAATATAGATCAAAAACTTAGAAATCAGCCTCTTCGAGGTGGAAACCCCCTTTACATTACATAAATGAAAAATTCTTGGATGATACAAATGAAAAAACCTCCTTTCTATATATAGTAGTCCAATGGGTCACAATATAATCCTAGTCGACATAACAATAACAATGTAAGGGCACAATAATAACAATAGTGGGCTTCTATGAGGCACAATAATAAAAATATGGGGACTACATGGGAACAATAATAACAATAAGGGGATACACTAGTATTATCGGGACCTAACATCTTCCCTTGTGTCTATATAAACTGAAGAGGCAGGTGATCAGTGTGGATGACCGTCTCCTTCCCCATAATGTAATGCTTCCATTGCCGACAAGATTGCATGATGGAATACATCTCTTTATCATAGGTGGGGTACTTATGAATTGCATCAGAAAGTGTCTCAATTTAATAGGCCACTGGATGCCCGTGCTGGGTGAGGACTGCACCAATACCATAGTCAGAGGTGTTTGTCTCAATTTCAAATGGCTATTGTAGGTGTGGTAGTGTGAGTACTGATGCAGATTAGAGGTGGTGCTTCAAATCAATGAACACCTTCTCATGGGATTCAGACCAATTTTTTTTTTCTTTCATGCTGCCCTTAGTAATCAGACTCAAAGGTCAAGTGATATGGGAGAATCCCAACACGAACCTCCAATAAAAATTTGCAAGGCCCAAAAATATGCAAAGCTCTGTTAGAGAGGTTGGGGCTCTCTAATCCCGAATGAATTAGATCTTAGTTGGATCCAAATGCATTCCACACTCACCTATGATGTAACCCAGATATTGGACCTGGCACATGTCGAAGGTGCATTTATCCAAGTTGGAACACCATTTGTGCTGCCTAAGGGTTTGAAGGACCTACCAAATATGTTGCAAGTGGTCTTGCCAACTCTTGTTGAAGATGAGGATGTCCTCTAGATAAAAAACCACAAATGAGTTGGTGAAGGGCCACAAGATGTTATCCATTAGCCTCATAAAATAGCAGGGGCATTTGTTAAATCGAATGGTATAACCAACCATTCAAAAAAGGCCTTCCTTGGATTTGAAGGCAGTCTTCTATACATCTATGGGCTCTATTGGAACTTGGTGATAGCCAGACTTTAGATCAGTGTTGCTGAAAGACTTGGCCCCCTTGAGTTGGTCAAAAGGTCATCAATCCAGGGGATTGGATATCTGTTCCTGATAGTGATTTTGTTTAGCACCCGATAATCAATGCAAAGCCTCCAGGTCCGATCCTTCTTTCGTACAAGTACAATCGGGCTCCTACAAGGCGAGGAACTATGTCGGATGTGCCATTTTCGCAGCAAATCCTCAATTTTCTACTTGATCTCTTCATTTTCTAGAATGGAGCGATGATATATCAGCCTGTTTGGTAGAGGTGCTTCGAGAGTCAGATCGATTGAATGCTTGATCTGATAGTGCAAGGGCACCTCTATGGGTGAGGAGAGGATGTCCCTGTATTCTTCCATGACCATATCCACCTACTTCTGCTATGTGGAGGAACCCTTCCCCAAGGCCATGGATGTGACTACAATATTCCCCTTAATTTGAGAGAAAATAAAAAAGGAAAAAAAATTCCAAGTTTGGGAGATGATCTTACTACATTGCTTAACATAGATCAAAGAGATGGAAGTAGGTGGGGCTACCTCCGGTATCCTGTATAACTTATTACCCAAAGAAATAATAATAGATCTAGGTTTAGACTCATACAAAACATGCTACTTCCACAAGTATGGTTTTCCTAATAATACATCAAAAACTTCAAGAGGAGCAACATCATAAAGTACCTCATCCATGAAGGGTTGAGTTGTAGGGAAGATGATACTACTGGTTGATGCAGAGATTTCATCCTTGTTGAAGCCACCCGATGGTGTACAACTTCGGATGTGTTGTAGTTGGTAGGCCAAAATGCTTCATGATCTATGATGAAATGCGATTCTTTTGGCTCCTGCTGTCAACAATGAAATGCAGCGGAGAACCCTTCACCCACATATGTGAATGGAAGAGTTGTTCCCCCTCCTCTGGATCTTCAGGCTCGATCTTCTAGATCTTGGTGGTGGCCATGGTGGAACTAGGCTCCGGGTTAATGATATTATTCCCTTTGTTATTCCCCTTGTTAGGTTCTGACTAAGAGTCAGAAGATGCGTCTGATTCAGAAGCCTTTAATTCGGCCACCAATGACTGCTTGGCCTGAAACTCACTTGTGTTGTGAGTGGAGCTCGTATGTAACTCACTCCACTTTCCCATTCCCTTATTCGTCTTCACGGTGTTGTTATTTTATTGTTGCTTCGATGGGTTTGTTAGGGTCCCGTGATTTAGCAGATTGGCAGGCCAAATGACAGGGTAACATGGAGCCAAGCTTTGGAGTCCGAGGATCTAGCCTTCCTGTACTCAGAGAGGGATCTCTCTATTGGGTGTAAAGGATGTGTTCTTTTTGCTCTAGGGTTTTGATTTTAGGCTAGTTATTAGGTGTAGGGTTTTTTGATTTGTTTTGTATGGGTAAGATGGTCAAATTTAATAAGAGGGGTGAGAGGATGTCAAAGCCATTGGGTTATGGAGTCAAGTGAAAGTCAAGAGTGTCTAAATGATGAAACAGAGTGAGTTGCAGGGCCGATTTAGCAAGGTGAAAGGATACTTAAAGAGAGGTATGATGATGTAATGAACATTAAGTTTGGGAAAAGACTAAGAGGTCTTACAAATATACAATTTGAAGCATAACTCATGAGGTAGGGAAAACCATTGATCTCATTAAACAATACTCAAACTAATAAACATATAAGATGAACATTCTAGTGAAACATAGAAGCATTAGAACTCCTAAATTTAGAAATTCACCTTCAGATTTTGGGAAAACATACAAGATTTAAAAAAATAACTTAATTTATGAAGAGGGAACTCCTAAAAATCATATTTCAAGCTATTGGGAACTCCGAAATAAGTTGACAAGCATGGACAAAGGGAAAGATCGAACAATACCTCTTTGACTTAACCTAATCAATCAATATTCCACAGAAAGGCTTCAAGATAGGGTTTTGAGAACTTAAAATAAGTAGGGCATACCATAAATCTTACTTGTAAGCTAACATACTAACCATGCATGAAACAAAAACAATTTTTGGTGGACTTAAAAAGTAGTAAAGAATTCCTTAAGATGGCCAAAAGAGAAAACATAAAGGCTATAACAAACATGAGGACTGAGGTGCCTCAAAGAACATGTCTCAACCTATACTTTTCTATTTAATAGAAGCTAAGAAGCATGAAACATATGATAACAAAGAAAAAAATAGACAAATTAGGAAAACATCACCATTCACCAAGCTATGGAATCCCACAAACAAGCTTCTCCATCATCCAAGCAAACAAGCCATTCATCCACTTCACAAAACCAATTTCTTCTCCAAGCTCATGAAACCATATTTCTCTTCAAGCTCATCAAATACCAACAAAATACATAGGGGCCTCATGCTCTATTTATGGAGCAAATGAGGACTAAAACCCTAAATGTGGTATGAAAATGTCAAATATAGTCATAAATGTCATTTATGGCCAAGAGACCATGCAAGGCCCAAGGCACATAATATCCCGTGCAATAAATGCTAAAATAACTATTTGCACCTAATTATAGCTTAATTTTCCTAAAAAAACTCAAAAATATCTATTTTCCATAAATGAGTGTGTTTTGTTGACTTTTGGTCCAAAACACACTAGGCAGCCTCTGTGCGTAGCGTCACTTCAACAGAAAATTAGGTCACTAGCAGTTGAATTTTCGATCCCTTCCTGACACCGGATTTCGTTTCGTGATGGCCCATTGGAAAGCTTGGTGAGTCTAATTTCCATAAATTCTTGAGTTGTGTTGAGTGGATGCCATTTTACTGTCCAAAAATAAAATCTCCCAACACTGCTCTGTGCGCAACGCCTGGTCTGAAAATGAGGCAGAAAGGTCAAATGTTTGATGTTGTTTGACCTTTTGAGGGGGTAAAAATGCTCCAAATGATCTGAAAATTGGTGAGAAGACTGTAGGTGATGTGAGAAGTCCAAAAATGAAAAATTTGAGAGCTGAGGATACACCAATTTTGTGCGTAGCGCCTAGGGTGCTATGCTCCTAGGAGTCAAAATTTGGAAAAAACCAAAAGTTGTTCAGTTTGTCTCAAACTTGGTGGAGAGGTCCTTCAAGGGTCTAGATAAGCCTATAAAAATATTGAGTTATGTCTCCAAGTTTTTTGGTCTTTTACTCTCTTTGAGTGTTTTTTATTTTCAATGAATTCTTTGCTGATTCCTTCATTTTCACTTTGTTCCTCTTTTTGAATTACTTGCTGCACTTCTCTCACTATCACCTTGCTTGGCATGAAAAACCACCCTCTTCTTTGTCTTCACCATCCATTTACCTTTTATCTTGCTATTTATAGTGCTGTTGCCTTGGTTTTGGAGTTGATCATAAGCCTCTGTATCTATTTCACCTTAGCCCCGTCCTTCCTCTTCAAAATCAATGCCAGCCTTATCATCTACCTGCTCTTGATCTTCTATTTCTTCATCATATTCATGTTGTTATTATCTGCACCATAATTGTGTTCACTGTTATGCATAAGTCCTATTTCCTCATGGCTGTCATGTAAACCTCCTTAGTCATCATCATTCTGTTGCTGCTCCTCTTTAGGCTCTGTTTTTTCTCAACTGTTCTCATTATTTTCATTATTTTCATCTTCTTGATTAGGCTTTGTAGTAGCCTCACTATTTTCTGCCTTATTTTCACCACTTTCTTCCATGCTATCATCACCCCCTTGATCTTTTATTAGGTTCTGCCTCTTCCAAGCTGCTGTCATCTCCTTTGTTCTTCCTTTAACCTTGTCTTTGACTCAATGACTCTTCTTTAGACAGGGTGGCTGGTTTTTGAGGCAAAGGTTTTTTAAACTTTGTTTGAGAGCCTCTAGGTCAAGGGATGACAATGAGTGATGTGAGGACAGATGTTGCAAATGAGGGCTAAATGAAAAAAATCTGGGGAAAATTTCAATTTTTAGGAGGAGGGTTATATGCACTGAGTATCTTTAGGCTAAGGACAACCTCTAACTTGTAAATTTTTCCTTGGAAGGGTTAAATATTTGATCTTAACTGAGATTAGGGTTAGGTTATTTTAAGCCTTAAATGTTCTCCTAGTTTATGAAAAAACTGCTTGCAAAGTGAGGAAGAGAGTCAATCAAAATTTTTTGACTGAAGGAGTAGCTTTGGAGGTAATAATTTTGAGTTTTTAGCCTTGTTGAGCAAATTGGGTAAAAGGCTGGCTATGCGTAGCGCCTGCCTGACTGCTCATTTAGGTGGGGTCGGGCTTGTCGGCTTGTCGGAGCCGAGTGTCGGCGTGTAGGTGGGCAGTTAGGCCATTGTGGGCCTATGTGCAATGCCTACCCAAGTGCATAGCGCCGGGCTCTAGGTGCGCAACGCAGTGTTAAATAACACTGCGACCACATCCGCTGTGCGCAGCGCCGAGGGCCAGGTGCGTAGCATTGGCTTCGGTGTGCAGCGCTTGCAATTTTTTTATCAATTTGCATAAAAAACCCTCAAAATTCATTTTTCAATGGTTTCTTCTTCTCTGTAGGGGCAAACGAGGTGTGCAAGAGGTCAAGTAGACCTTATAGTCCTTTTGAAAAATGATTTTATGTCAAAAGCTCCCTTCATAAGGCTTGTTCCCTTTGCCTTTTTCCCACTGTCTTTTTGACTGCTTTTGGTCCTTGAGATGGATATTTGACAAAATCCTTGTTATTTTCACTACAGGAGGCCTCTTAATGTCTTCCTTGTGTTCACCAACCCTTCAAACAAGTTTAAGCATGTGCCTCCAAATCACCTTGGAAAATGAAATTTCCTTATGGTGTTTATCACTTTGCAACAAGAAGATTCTGATCAATTTGACTCTTTTCCTATGATTCACATTCTGTCCTGGTTTTCTCTTTAAAAAATAGTGAAAAAACTCTTAGTATGAAAACCCTTAGCATCAAGTATCATTAGTCCCTTTAGTATCTCTGTGGGCAGTCATGGTGACAGACATTTGGTCTGCTCATCTTTATCACTTTTCTTGTAGGTAATCATCTTGACAATCCTGTATAAATGTCATTTTATGACTCACCTATCTTTTGCAGAATATACCTTGATAAAGGAGACATTTTGGATGGCCTTACTGCCCTCAAACCAGCTACATGTCTGTACCTAATTTTCATATGATGTATGTTAGTGGAGGAGGTGAGGTGTCTAAACCATTTTTGTGCTTTTGCTGGCCACTTCTATGCTTGTAGGTGCCCACACAATTTATTCTTTTGATCACTATATCTTCTGCTGATACTCTTCATCATCATCCCTCCTTGAGTGTAGTGGAGTACTGGTATTTGGGTCTGCCTTCTTAGATACCTTTAGCTGTCTGATTTTAACCTTTTGGTGAGGTGGAGTTAGTGTCTCTAGGCCAAACCCTTGTGGATAGTTTGAAACCTTTTGAATCCATCTGCTGTGATGAAGAATGCTTCTTATCATTCTTTGACCAGTTTTGTCAACATTTCCAAAACTGTTAGGCTCTAGGGTTGCTTAGGAAAAAGTATATAGTGTTGTCTTCTAAGTTCTTTGAAATTCCTCAAAACTCATAAATTATTCCTAAATTCTTTCAATGTGCACTTGAAGGAGTAGAGGAGGTCTTTTCCTTTATAACCCTAGGACTGATTCCTTGCTTGGTCAAAACTATTTCAAACCCTGATTTCCATAAAACACATGCTTTCTTCTTTCTTCTTGTTATGAATGGTCTTCTTATGATGATTTTATATTTTACCTTAACTCATTGCTTACTCCGATGGCTTGTTGATCCTCTTGAATAAATGCGAGAAAAGGGCAACTGTCCCTTTGCAAGATTCATGTTTTTGCCTAAAAACCTTCCTTGAATGCTCTCTTTGGTGAATCTAGGACAAACTGACTTGCCCCCTTCTTTGAGTGTATTTTCTTCATATAGGAAAAACAGAGTTTATAGGGCACCAAATCCATCCTATGACTTTGTGAAAACCCTAGGTGATCTAGTGAAGGCCTTCTTGGACTTGGTTTTTTGGACTGGGACCTAGAACTTAGGCTTATCAAGTGCAAGACCGAGTTTTTAGGATAGACTGATGTATTGAAGATCTGAAATCTCATGCACTTGATTTATCTAAAGAGCCTACATAGATAGTTTAAGACTATTAGTGTTTGAGAGTACTTTGGGAGACACAACAAGGCTGTTTGTTTGGTGGGTTTAAGTAGCAGTGGGGGTTTTTAGGCCAAAAAAAACAGAGGATTTTGGGTCAATGTGAAAGCATACAGACAGGGATAGTGACATAAGCCACTAATGGGTTTTCTGGGATTGGTAGACAATGCTAGACATGGTGGAAAAGATGAAATCGTGAAAAATTATCTTTAAGGATGATGAAGGAAGTGAGATTTCTAGAACTCACAATGTTCAAGAACTTTGTTTCTAGAAATCTAGGGAAAAAATTTAGCCATATATGCAGGAAAAAATTACTGATGACTAATAGTGGCTCCACTTGGGGAGGGCAGCTCCTTTTCAGGAGGTGTCCAGAACTTCATATTTCTAGCTTTATGAAGACTAGTGCCTCATCCATTGGGCAGATTTTACCTCTTTCTCTTGCTGATTCTTTCTCAAAGCTTATGATCTCAAAAATTTGAAAGACATGATTAGCTTAAATCCATCTCTACATACACAACCTATTTTCCTAACATTTTTTCTTCTTCTGGTGCATTTGGACTAGCAACCTTGACATCTTTTTGTTTTTTGAAAGCAAAATAACTACCTACTTCTACCTTATGTCTTCATGGAGCTCATATTAGGCTAATGAACTCCTTGGATTCTCTACCTATACTATTCAATTGCGAAGGTTAAACTTTTTGACAGGATTTATTCACTAGGCTACAAACATGAAATTGAAAACATGGTTAAATCAAGATTAGAAAATCTGATTTACCATGGATTTGTGGCATAAAAGCAAGCTGCACACAAATGTTATTTTTGTACAAAACAAGACTAGAAAAACCAGGGCTAGGATACACTGTTTGTTACTCATCCCTATTTTTCTCTTTCTTTATGTTTTAGGCATGTGGAACCATTATATTTCTACCTAATCTATCCTTTGATAGGTCAAGCTTGAACAATTTGACCCATTATCTTTCACTAACTTATCAAAAAATAAATTTAAAACATGATTCAACCATGATTAGGCTAGATGAGTGAAACAAGACTCCTTTAAGCACTAGTAGTGGTATTTAGATTAACACACTTTCAGAAGTTATATTTTTTGGGTATGGGGCTTTACCTCTTTTCAAATCTGCCCTCTTTTCCATTTTTATGTTTAGTATTTTTTCGTGATTCCTCTCAATATCTTTTCATCAAACAATGATATGTACAATGAATGAGAATTTCTAACTAAGAATCTAATGGCCATGGTATTTTATTACCTTGTTTTCCCCAGGATCATCTACCAACCCTTTTTCATTCAACTCTTGTAGATAAGGAGCATGACTATCTATTTTTGGGGGCATGGTGCAAAATTTCTGCCAATAATTTTCAAATATTCCAAGTTCTCCTTTACATTCCTTCTTTGAGTTTTGTTCCCAAACCTTGTTTTGTGAAAGACATTGTCTAGGTAAAAAAGGCCATCTTCATCAACTCCTAAACTAATGACAAAGTCATCAATGTAAATCATAATGAAAAAGTTGGTAGTAGGGGCTATGGCCTCTTGGAAGGTGTCTTTAGCTCTCCCTATTCCAGGAAAAATTTGGTCAAGCATGTAGTCATCCAAAGGAACTTTGAAAATGTCTTTGTGTTGATTGATTTGAAGTGGTATCATCTCATGAAAACTTGAAACACTACCAATCAAAGTCACCTTGTTAGAAATTTCTATTTTTGGCATAGGATAACTTATCTTGGGAAAAGGGTGTTTGTATTCCATGGTAGGTTTTCCTGAGTGTCTAAAATCCATACACAGTCTGCATCCTTTGGTTCTCTTAGTTAGTAATAAGATTTTTCCAAAGGTTTCATAGTTCTTCTTGGAAAAAGGTCTCTTTGGAGAAATGTCTATGTCATCAGGTTTTTAACTTTTACTTCTATAAACAAGAGCATCCTGAAATTTCTTGCATAACCTCAAGTATTTCATTTTTGTGCGTAATGGCAAGGTTTTGGACAGGTTAATCACCTTGGGTCTTCTTAGAGTGCCTATATTGTATCCCTATATATTAGTTTCAACAGACATCCCTTTAGGACTGATGGACACATCAGAGAGGGTCAACAACTTTTCAGGAGGAACAAGACTCTCTGATAATGAGTTGTCTAGATAAGGTAAGAACATAAGAGTTCTTTGTTTAGGGTCACCTAGGATTGTTGTCTTATGAGGACATCTTAGCATTTTGGAATAGGTAAAAGGGAAGGGTTGGGTTTCTGATGTTTGAATTTCCTTTGAGCAACCTGATTCATATGTCAAACTGACCATTGGTTTTGAGGTTTCATTGTTAGTCTTTATGGAGTCAAGTTTGATTTTGTCATGATGTGTTTCTTAAAGATTGTTAAAGGTATAAATACTGAGTTCTCTATGTAAGGACTGATTTGACTGTTGTAGTGTGCCTTGATGTGTTGCAACTCCATATACCTGCTCAACTTTTTCTTCCTCATTATACATAATGAAATAATCAAGATCTGAGTGAATAGAATAGAGAGGAGTGTTATCTGGTCTCTCCTGACTGCTAACCATATATTTCATATGTGATTCTCGATATAATCTTCTTGTCTGGTTGAAAACAGGGATGGTTGCATAGGAAATATCTAGTTGAAGGTTCCCCTGAAGCTTGGCTCCCCAGGATCTGGATAAGAGCATGCCATACTTGGGAGGAATATCTGCCACTACTATATCCATGACTAGATTCTTTGTAGGCACTTGTGCTCGGTTAACACAAAGGTCCTTGATGAGGCCCAAACATTTGACTCTACTGGAATCGAAAGAGTACAGGTCTTTGTAATTTTTAGTTATTTCTAGGCCTAATTTTTCCATCACAACTTTGGGCATGAGATTGTGAGAGGCACCAGAATCCAGCATGGCACTATGTAATATTTTGTCATGTATGTTTAGGCTGATATAGAAAGGTTGAATGGCTCCTTCCTGATACTTCCCTTCTATTTTAGGTCCAAACAACAACTCAGGTGTGTCATAAGCCAAGTGTAAAGTGTCAGCATCATTGCCTATGTTTAGTATCTTCAGCATCTGAGATTTATATATGGGTTGAGTAACTAGTTCAATGAGGGGCATATTTATCTTAATTTTGGAAATCTCTCCCTCATTACTAAAAGGAAATAATGTTTTGGACATATTAACATTAGCTTTATCAACCATGATCTTCTCTACATTCTTGATTAGTTGATCTTGATTTGGAGTTTTAGTCAGAATGGTTTTCTTAGGGTCACTAGTGGAGGTACTTGGGCAACTAAGGTTATTGTTTGCCTGGATAATTTTCCCTTTGTTTGCTTCAACTTTCTTAACTATAGTGTTGACATTTTTCTGCTATTTTCTTAGGGGTGTTTTCAAGTAATTTTTGGACATCGGCCTCTATTTGGTCTTTCTTGGTTGAATCTAGGTAGTTTTTGCTCCTAAGGTCATGTTGTTTATGGATTTCCATGATGGAATTTTCAAACCCCAAGAAGTAGTCTTTAGATTCCTCATAGTTTGTGTGAGTTTGATCTGAAGAGAAGAAACGTTGTTCTTCTCCAGTGAGAAAAAAGTCCTCTTCATTATCAGAACCTATTAAATTTATATGGGTTTCTTCAAGTTCTATAATTTCTCCTTCATCTTCATCTACACAATTTTGTTGAAAGGGAGGTCTGATTTGTTGGTCATTTTCCCTTTGTTTGATTTGAGGGGTATCTCTTCTAAATTTTTGAGTTCTGTTTCGGTTTTGGGAGTTGACTTGGTTGTCCCTAGGATGTGCCCTCTCATTTAAGTTTATCTTCTCTATCATTCTCTTCACAGTCCTAATTAGGCTGTCTATTTTGGTATCAGCAGAGGAGGTTGAGGGCATGGTTTCATCCTTGTAGGTTACCCTCCTTTCTGATTTCAACGTAGCCCTCTTTTCAATTAGGTTTACCACTGCACTAATAGCTTCCTTTTTCATTTCTTCTAAGGTTTTAGAGTCTCTTTCTCTTAATTGGAAAGTCATGTCAGGATCAAAACCTTCAGGGAATTTTACTAGTGCTAGGCCTAGTGGAGGTTTCATGTGAGGTGGGAGGGAGTTGTAAACACTTTTAAACCTGGTGCAATAGTCTTGCACACTCTCCCCTACATTCCTTTTGAGATTATTATATTCAGACAAGGTCTGGAGGGGGTTTTTCTTGACTTCCCACTTATTTATGAAAGTTTGGTAGAGGGAAGGGAGGTCATGTATTGAATAAGGAGTTAATGCTTTGAACCATTTTTTGGCCTCTCCTCCTAGGCTTTGTGCAAAGATTCTCATCTTAAGGGTTTCTTCCTCTATCTCCATGTAATCAAAAGCATCATTGATTCTATCTACATGCTGTTGGGCAGTGATGGATTCAACCCCAGTGAAATGAGGGATCTTAGATTGATAGTCATTTGGCAAAGGCACTAGGGGTTGGGGTAAGACCAAAGGTGCATACCAAGCTGCCATGATGGGAGCTTGAGGGTTTACAAGAGGTGGGTTTGTGAAAGGGGGTGTAGAATGAAGTGTAGTGGTTTGCACAGAGGTGGTATGGATGGGTGTGGTGGAAGTACTTGGATCAATAAACTGGCTTTTAGTAGATTTAGTATGGAAAGAGTTGAAGTGCTGGAGGAGCTGAAAGTTAGGTGGTGTGGAAGGAGAGGCTTTTCTGTTCAAACTCTGGTGCAAATCTAAAGGTTCAAGTTCAGTTTGGTCAATATCAATTTGAGACTTGTTTCTAAAGAGGTTCCTGGTGTGGTGCAAGTCAAACTGGGGATCTTGCAAAGCTGTGAGATTTTCAGGTACAGAGCTTGTTCTATGGATGGTCCTAACAATGGTTAAGTTTCCAGATCTAGAAGTTTGCCACAAAATCTTCTCTGGGTCATTAACTATGTTGGGAGGGTCTGGGTCCGGATGAGATCTGGTACTGATCCTATGTGAAGCCATATTTCAAATTTCAAAATTCAAAGAGGCTGAGAGTTTTTAGTACTGTTTTCTAAGGCTGAACTCTCTTAAGGCTTAGTATTTATACAGTATATGAATGAGTTTATAAAATTCTTAGGATTCATGTGAAACAATTTTTAGGAAGTCAAATGAGTAATAATGAAGTAATAGGCCTACTGGAGGCTAGTGGAGTCGCCAAGTGGAAATATTTAGATTTTTTGAAGGTAAAATGTATTATGCTCCACCACCAATAAGTAATTAAAACCAATCTAAGGGAGTTTTGGGGTTTTCTGAGTCTCTTAAAGTTTGTGAAAGTGTCCTATAATTGAGTCATCATTTTTCTAGGATGATAAAATAAATAGAGTGTACTCTTTGGCTGCTAGTGTGTGTTTCTTAATGATTTTAATGAGGGTATATGAAGTTCTAAGGCTAACTTAGTTTGTCACTAACTCAGAAGGTCCATCATGATCATCATTGTGTTAGTGTGGTGATGAGGTAGCAGATGAGCCACCAAATACTATCAATCAATTTTCTAAGCTCAATAGAAGGTTCAAATGAGTCTATAGGGGTTTGCTAAGCAACTATATACTCAGAAGGTCCCACCGTGATCGCCAGAATGTTAGGGTCCTGTGATTTAGCAGATTGGCATGCCAAATGACATGGTAACATGGAACCAAGCTTTGGAGTTCGAGGACCTAGCCTTCCTGGACTCAGAGAGGGATCTCTCTATTGGGTGCAAAGGATGTGTTCTTTTTGCTCTAGGGTTTTGATTTTAGGCTAGTTATTAGGTGTAGGGTTTGTTGATTTGTTTTGGATGGGTAAGATGGTCAAATTTAATAAGAGGAGTGAGAGGATGTCAAAGCCATTAGGCTATGGAGTCAAGTGAAAGTCAAGAGTGTCTAAATGATGAAACAGCGTGAGTTGTAGAGCCGATTTAGCAGGGTGAAAGGATCCTTAAAGTGAGGTATGATGATGTAATGAACATTAAGTTTGGGAAAAGACTAAGAGGTCTTACACATATACAATTTGAAGCATAACTCATGAGGTAGGGCAAACCATTGATCTCATTAAACAATACTCAAACTGCTAAACATATAAGATGAACATTCCAGTGAAACATAGAAGCATTATAACTCCTAACTTTAGAAATTCACCTTCATATTTTGGGAAAACATACAAGATTTAAACAAATAAATAAATTTATGAACATGGAACTCCTAAACATCATATTTCAAGCTATTGGGAACTCCGAAACAAGTTGATAAGCATGGACAAAGGGAAAGATCGAACGAGACCTCTTTGACTTAACCTAATCAATCAATATTCCACAGAAAGGCTTCAAGATAGGGTTTTGAGAACTTAAAATAAGCAGGGCATACCATAAATATTACTTGTAAGATAACATACTAACCATGCATGAAACAAAAACAATTTTTGGTGGACCTAAGGAGCAGTAAAGAATTTCTTAAGATGGCCAAAAGAGAAAACATTAAGGTTATAACAAACAGGAGGACTGAGGTGCCTCAAAGAACATGTCTCAACCTATAATTTTCTGTTTAATAACAGCTAAGAAGCATGAAACATATGATAAAAAAGAAAAAAATAGAAAAATTAGGAAAACATCACCATTCACCAAACTATGGAATCCTGCAAACAAGCTTCTCCATCATCCAAGCAAACAAGCCATTCATCCACTTCACAAAACCAATTTCTTCTCCAAGCTCATGAAACCATGTATATTGCTCTCCAAGCTCATCAAATGCCAACAAAATACATAGGGGCCTCATGCTCTATTTATGTAGGAAATGAGGACTAAAACCCTAAATGTGGTAGGAAAATGTCAAATAGAGTCATAAATGTCATTTATGGCCAAGAGACCATGCAACGCCCAAGGCACATAATATCCCATGAAATAAATGCTAAAATAACTATTTGCACCTAATTATAGCTTAATTTTCCTAAAAAAACTCAAAAATATCTATTTTCCATAAATGAGTGTGTTTTGTTGACTTTTGGTCCAAAGCACACTAGGTAGCCTCTGTGCGTAGCATCACTTCAGCAGAAAATTAGGTCACTAGCAGTTGAATTTTGGATCCCTTCCTGACACCGGATTTCGTTTTGTGATGGCCCGTTGGAAAGCTTGTTGAGTCTAATTTCCATAAATTCTTGAGTTGTGTTGAGTGGATGCCATTTTCCTTTCCAAAAATAAAATCTCCCAACACTGCTCTATGCGCAAAGCCTGGTCTGAAAATGAGGCAGAAAGGTCAAATGTTTGATGTTGTTTGACCTTTTGAGGGGGTAAAAATGCTCCAAATGATCTGAAAATTGGTGAGCAGACTGTAGGTGATGTGAGAAGTCCAAAAATGAAAACTTTGAGAGCTTAGGATACACCAATTTTGTGCGTAGCGCCTAGGGTGCTGTGCTCCTAGGAGTCAAAATTTGGAAAAAACCAAAAGTTGTTCAGTTTGTCTCAAACTTGGTGGAGAGGTCCTTCAAGGGTCTAGATAAGCCTATAAAAAATCTTGAGTTATGTCTCCAATTTTTTTGGTATTTTACTCTCTTTGAGTGTTTTTTATTTTCAATGAATTCTTTGCTGATTCCTTCATTTTCACTTTGTTCCTCTTTTTGAATTACTTGTTGCACTTCTCTCACTATCACCTTGCTTGGCATGAAAAACCACCCTCTTCTTTGTCTTCACCATCCCTTTAACTTTTATCTTGCTATTTCTAGTGATGTTGCCTTTGTTTTGGAGTTGATCATCAGCCTTTGTATTTGTTTCACCTTGGCCCTGTCCTTCCTCTTCAAAATCAGTCCCAGCCTTATCATCTACCTGCTCTTGATCTTCTATTTCTTCATCATCTTCATGTTGTTATTATCTGCATCATCATTGTGTTCACTGCTATGCATAAGTCCTCTTTCATCATGGCTATCATTTAAACCTCCTTAGTCATCATCATTATGTTTCTGATCCTCTTTAGACTCTATTTTTGCTCAACTGTTCTCATTATTTTCATCTTCTTGATTAGGCTTTGTAGTAGCCTCACTATTTTCTGCCTTGTTTTCACCACTTTATTCCATGCTATCATCATCCCCTTGATCTTTTATTAGGCTTTGCCTCTTCCAAGTTGTTGTCATCTCCTTTTTTCTTCCTTTAACCTTGTCTTTGACTCAATGACTCTTCTTTAGACAGGGTGGCTGGTTTTAGAGGCAAAGGTTTTTTAAACTTTGTTTGAGAGCCTCTAGGTCAAGGGATGACAATGAGTGATTTGAGGACATATGTTGCAAATGAGGGCTAAATGAAAAAAGTCTGGGGAAAATTTAGATTTTTAGGAGGAGGGTTATATGCACTGAGTAAATTTTTCCTTGGAAGGGTTAAATATTTGATCTTAATTGAGATTAGGGTTAGGTTATTTTAAGCCTTAAATGTCCTCCTAGTTTATGAAAAGACTGCTTGCAAAATGAGGAAGAGAGTCAATCAACCTTGTTTGATTGAAGGAGTAGATTTGGAGGTAATAATTTTTAGTTTTTAGCCTTGTTGAGAAAATTGGGTAAAAGGATGGCTGTGTGTAGCGCCTGCCCGACTGCTCGTTCAGGTCAGGTCGGGCCTGCCGGGCTTGTTGGAGCGCAACACTTGCATGTAGGTGGGAAGTTGGGAAATTTTGGGCCTGTGCACAGCGCCTGCCCAAATACATAGCACTAGGCTCTAGGTGCGTAGCGCAATGTTAAATAATACTACGACCACCTCCTTTGTGTGCAGCGTCGAGGGCCAAGTGCATAGTGCTAGCCTCGGTGCGCAGCGCCTACAAAGTTTTTACCAATTTGCAAAAAAAAACCTCAAAATTAATTTTTCAATGGTTTCTTCTTCTTTGTAGGGGAAAATGAGGTGTGGAAGAGGTAAAGTAGACCTTATAGTCCTTTTACACAATGTTTTGATGTCAAAAACTCCCTTCATAAGGCTTGTTCCCTTTGCCTTTTTCCCACTGTCTTTTTGACTGCTTTTGGTCCTAGAGATGGAAATTTGACAAAGGCCTTGTTCTTTTCACTGCTAGAGGCCTCTTAATGTCTTCCTTGTGTTCAACAAACCTTTAAACAAGTTTAAGCATGTGCCTTCAAATCACCTTGGAAAATGAAATTTCCTTATGGTGTTTATCACTTTGCAACAAGCAGATTCTGATCAATTTAACTCTTTTCCTGTGATTCACATTTTGTCATGGTTTTCTCTTTAAAAAATAGTGAACAAAATCTTAGTATGAAAACCCTTAACATCAAGTATCATTAGTCTCTTTAGTCTCTATGTGGGCAGTCATGGTGACAAACATTTGTTCTGCTCATCTTTATCACTTTTCTTGTAGGTAATCATCTTGAAAATCTTGTAGAAATATCATTTTATGACTCACCTATCTTTTGCAGAATATACCTTGATAAAGGAGACATTTTGGATGGCCTTACTGCCCTCAAACCAGCTACATGTCTGTTCCTAGTTTGCATATGATGTATGTTAGTGGAGGAGGTGAGGTGTTTAAACCATTTTTGTGCTTTTGCTGGCCACTTCTGTGCTTGCAGGTGCCCACACAATTTCTTCTTTTGATCACTGTCTCTTCTGCTGATACTCTTCATCATCATCCCTCCTTGGGTGTAGTAGAGTACTGGTATTTAGGTCTGCCTTCTTAGATCCCTTTAGCTGTTTGATTTTAACCTTTTGGTGAGGTGGATTTAGTGTCTCTAGGCCAAACCCTTGTGGATAGTTTGAAACCTTTTGAAGCCATCTGTTGTGATGAAGGAGGCTTCTTATCATTCTTTGACCATTTTTGTCAACATTTCCCAAACTGTTAGGCTTTAGGGCTGCTTAGGAAAAAGTATATAGTGTTGTATTCTAAGTTCTCTGAAATTCCTCAAAACTCATCAATTATTCCTAAAGTCCTTCAATGTGCACTTGAAGGAGTAGAGGAGGTCTTTGCCTTCATAACCCTAAGACTGATTCCTTGCTTGGTCAAAACTGTTTCAAACCCTAATTTACATCAAACATATGCTTGCTGCTTTCTTCTTGTTATCAATGGTCTTCTTATGACAATTTTCTCTTTTACCTTACCTCATTTCTTATTTTGATGGCTTGTTGATACTCTTGCAGAAATGCGAGCAAAGGGCAACTGTTCGTTTGTAAGATTCATGCTTTAGTCTAAAAAACTTCCTTGAATGATCTCTTTGGTGAATCTAGGACAAATTGAATTGCCCCCTTCTTTAAGTCTATTTTCTTCATATAGGAAAAACAGAGTTTATAGGGCACCAAATCCATCCTATGACTTTGTGAAAACACTAGTGATCTAGTGAAGGCCTTCTTGGACTTGGTTTTTTGGACTGGGACCTAAAAATTAGGCTTATCAAGTGAAAGACAGAGTTTTTAGGATAGACTGATGTATTGAAGATCTGAAATCTCATGCACTTGATTTATCTAAAGAGCCTACAAAGATAGTTTGAGACTATCAGTGTTTGATAGCACTCTGGGAGACACAACAAGGATGTTTTTTTTGGTGGGTTTAAGTAGCAGTGGGGGTTTTTTAGGCAAAACAAAACAGAGGATTTTGGGTCAAGGTGAAAACATACAGATAGGGATAGCGACATAAGCCACTAATGGGTTTTCTGGGACTGGTAGACAATGATAGACATGGTGGAAAAGATGAAATAGTGAAAAATTATCTTTAACGATGATGAAGGCAGTGAGATTTCTAGAACTCACAATGTTCAAGAACTTTGTTTCTAGAAATCTAGGGAAAAAATTTATTCATCTATGCAGGCAAAAATTACTAATGACTAACAGTGGCTCCACTTAGGGAGGGCAACTCCTTTTCAGGAGGTGTCCAGAACTTCATATTTCTAGTTTTATGAAGACCAGTGCCTCATCCATTGAGCATATTTTACCTCTTTCTCTTGCTGATGCTTGCTCAAAGCTTATGATCTCAAAAATCCGAAAGAAATGATTAGCTTAAATCCATATCTACCTACCCAACGTATTTTCCTAACATTTTTTCTTCTTCTGGTGCATTTGGACTAGCAACCTTGACATATTTTTATTTTTTGAAAGCAAAATAACTACCTACTTCTACCTTATGTCTTCTTGGAGCTCAGATTAGGCTAATGAACTCCTTGGATTCTCTACCTATACTATTCAACTGTGAAGGTTAAACTGTTTGACAGGATTTATTCACTAGGCTACAAACATGAAATTGAAAACATGGTTAAATCAAGATTAGACAATCTGATTTACCATGGATTTGTGGCACAAAAACAAGCTGCACACAAATGTTATTTTTGTACAAAAAAAGACTAGAAAAACCAGGGCTAGGATACACTATTTTTTACTCATCCTATTTTTCTCTTTGGTTCTCTTTTAGGCATGTGGAACCAATATCTTTCTACCTAATCTATGTGGAATCAATATCCATGACTAGATTCTTTGTAGGCACTTGTGCCAGGTTAACACAAAGGTCCTTGATGAGGCCCAAACATTTGACCCTATTGGAATCAAAAGAGTACAGGTCTTTGTAAGGTTTAGTTATTTCTAGGCCTAATATTTCCATCACAAATTTGGGCATGAGATTGTGAGAGGCACCAGAATCCAGCATGGCATTATGTAAGATTTTGTCATGTATGTTTAGGATGATATAGAAAGGTGGAATGGCTCCTTCCTGATACTTCCCTTCTATTTTGGGTCCAAACAACAACTCAGGTGTGTCATCTGCCAAGTGTAAAGTGTCAACATCGTTTCCTATGTTTATTACCTTTAGCATCTAAGATCTATATATGGGTTGAGTAACTAGTTCAATGAGGGGCATATTTATCTTAATTTTGGAAATCTCCCCCTCAAAACTAAAAGGCACTAATGTTTTGGAAATATTAACATCAGCTTTATCAACCATGATCTTCTCTACATTCTTGATTAGTTGATCTTGATTTGGAGTTTTAGTCAGAATGGTTTTCTTAGGGTCACTGGTGGAGGTACTTGGGAAACTAAGGTCATTGTTTGCCTGGCTAATTTTCCCTTTGTTTACTTCAACTTTCTTAACTATAGTGTTGACAATTTTCTATTGTTTTCTTGGGTGTTTTCAGGTACTTTTTGGAAAACAACCTCTATTTGGTATTTCTTGGTTGAATCTAGGTACTTTTTTCTCCTAAGGTCATATTTTTTATGGATTTCCATGATGGAATTTTCAAACCCCAAGCGGTAGTCTTCAGATTCCTCATAGTTTGTGTCAGTTTGATTTGAAGAGAAGAAACCTTGTTCTTTTTCAGTGAGAAAAACATCCTCTTCATTATCAGAACCTATTAATTTTATATGGCTTTCTTCAGGTTCTATAATTTCTCCTTCATCTTCATCTACACAATTTTGTTGAAAGGGAGGTATGATTTATTGGTCATTTTCTCTTTGTTTGATTTGAGGGGTATCTCTTCTAAATTTTTGAGTTATGTTTCGGTTTTGGGAGTTGAATTGGTTGTCCCTAGGAGGTTCCCTCTCATTTAAGTTTATCTTCTCTATCATTCTCTCCACAGTCCTCATTAGGCTGTCTATTTTGGTATCAATGGAGGAGGTTGAGGGCATGGTTAAATCCTTGTAGGTTACCCTCCTTTATGATTTAAACCTAACCCTCTTTTCAATAAGGTTTACCTCTGCACTAATAGCTACCTTTTGCATTTATTCTAAGGTTTCAGAGTGTCTTTCTCTTAATTGGAAAGTCATGTCAGGATCAAAAC
Organism: Pinus albicaulis; assembly: GCA_034641835.2. Taxonomy (NCBI): domain Eukaryota; kingdom Viridiplantae; phylum Streptophyta; class Pinopsida; order Pinales; family Pinaceae; genus Pinus; species Pinus albicaulis. Next base: position 870,025,089 of record CM076574.1, read on the forward strand.
CTTTAGGGAATTTACTAGTGCTAGGCCTAGTGGAGGTTTCATGTGAGGTGGGAGGGATTTGTAAACACTATTAAACCTGGTGAAATAGTCTTGCACACTCTCCCCTACGTTCCTTTTGAGAAGCAATTGAAAACCCTAAACATCTAAAAACCTAACCCTAGGAGATGAAGCGCCAAAACTATGGGAGCTGTTTAGGTAAATTGGTACATCAACTTCTTAGGGTCATAACTTTGGCATACGATCTTCATTTCACACGCAAAACACTTCGTTAGAAAGATCTGTCTAATGAATACAAATTTCAAGTGGAAAACATTAATCTCTGACTCATTTTTCCCTTGTTTTATCCTAAAAAACATCGTTTAGGGCCTCAAAAAGGTTTTGGAAATTCAGGACCCGAAAAACTGCCAAAATAGTAAATGGTGCTACAATTAAGGAAAATGAAACACTAAAAGGGACAGTGGTGGGGGTCAGGGTGGAATAGGAGGGTGGCCTCCAAGTTACACCTAGATTAGTCCTCCCCCCTTAGGAAGCAATGGTCCCCATTTCATTGAGTGCCTCCATGAGAAGGGGAAAATTATGTTGAACTTGGTCCCTAGTGAGCCGTTTGCCTTGGTGCAGGAGTTGGCTAATTTTGACAACCCGATATAGTTGGACGTTCTGATGGCGAGTATTATTAATCTACGTTTCCATAATTTGATTATTTTTGGCCTATCCCATGCAGTCTGGCTTTACCTCTGTTGGCGTGAGCTGTTATGAAATGTTTGATGTGTCCATTGATGGTGGGAAGAATGGTTGAAGGCGGTCCACATTGAACAATGGGTGCAGGCCAAGGAATGGGAGAATGATGAGCTCAAAATAATTGTCTCCCATAACCTTGGTAATGGTTTAAGGAACATATCAGAGTGGTCCAAGCTTCTGATGGGATATGTTAAGGATTTCTTTGTGAAAATGCAACATAACTTTGTCGCCCACCTGAAAATTGTGTGGCACTTGATGTTGATCATGCCAATGCTTATACTTTACATTTGACTTCTCCAAGATGTCGGGAACTTGCTGGCGGATGTGTTGGATGCATTCAATAAATATGGTTTCTTTATTAGCCTTGGAAAATACATGCGTGGATTCTGTCTGTGTAGTCACATGACGCATGGCAACATAAATCAGACATAATGGTTGAAATCCTAGACACACTTGAAAGGGACTACGACCAGTCGAGCCATGGATAGCTCTGTTATAAATGTGATGCACAAGGGGAAGACTCTCATCCCAGGTTCATGGATGCTTGGAGTTTTACATGCGGATTATGCACACTATCATCCTATTGACGACCTCCGTCTGGACTTCAGTCTGGGGTTGAAAGTAGTTGACTTGGTGAGATTGGTGTCCAATAGTGTCCAGAGGATTGACTAGAATGTGGTTAGGAACCTACTATCCCGATATGAAATAATGGTTTTTGGGATCCCAAAATGTACCCATTCACATTCAAAGAATATTTTTGCAGTGTCCTCTTTTGTGATACTCTTCTTGTAGGTTGATAATATAGCCATCTTAGAAACTTTTCCCATGACCACAAATACACAGTCATTACCATGCTTGGTATAAGGGAGGCCAAACATATAGTCCATGGAGATGGATTCCCATGGCTAGCTTGGAGTAGGTAGAGGAGTGTACAAACCTTTTTTTCTTGATGGTTGGCTTGGAGATGACGTAGGCCGTGCAGGATATGATATATTTCCCAACATCTAGTCAGATTTTTGGCCAATAAAAGTACTTTTTTAGTACAACCACAATTTTCTCCACACCAAAGTGTCATATGACTCGACTATAGCGTGCCATCCAAATCAACTTGGCACGCTTGCTTGAAGGAACAAAAAGGTGGCCAACGTAGCTTAATAATGCATCATGGAGGTGGAAATTAGGAGTTTTATTTCCATCTACTAACAAATGATATTTGGAGGAGAGCTCTGGATCATTTTTGTATAGTTGCATACACCTAAAGGTCTCATGGCCACAGGAGTTGAGAATAATAGTCAATGCTGCAATTGGGAGCCAACTGAGGTAGTTTGCAACATGATTGGTGCTTCCCTTCTTGTATTTAACATTCAAGTGGAATTGTTGTAGATATGTAGACCACTTCTGATGTTGATTGTTCTACAACTTCCCTTGTGTCTGTATAAACTGAAGAGGTCGCTGATCGGTGTGGATGTCAATCTCCTTCCCCAGAATGTAATGCTACCATTGTTAGCAAGCCTGCACGATGGAATACATCACTTCATCATAGGTGGGGTACTTCCGAATTGTATTGGAAAGTATCTCACTATGATAGGCCACTAGATTCCCATGCTGGGTGAGAACTGCACCAATAACATAGTCGGAGGTGTCTGTCTCAATTTCAAATGGCTGTTGTAGGTATGGCAGTGTGAGTACCAGTGTAGAGAAGAGGCGATGCTTCAACTCAATGAACACCTTCTGTTGGGACTCAGACTAGGAAAATTTTTCTTTCACCACGCCCTTTGTAATTTGACTCGAAGGCTAAGCAATCTATGGGGGAATCCCAACATGAAACTCTGATAAAAATTTTCAAGGCACAAAAAGATGCAAAGCTCTATTAGAGAGGTCGGGGCTGGATAATCCCGAATGACTTGGGTCTTAGTTGGATCCACATGCACACCATGCTCATCTATGATGTAACCAAGATATTGGACCTATCTCATGCCAAAGGTGCATTTCTCCAAGTTAGCGCATAGTTTGTGCTACCAAAGGGTTTGAAGGACATGCCGAATATGTTTCAAGCGATCTTCCCTACTCTTTCCAATGATGAGGATGTCATCCAAATAAACAAACATGAATGAGTTGGTGAAGGGCTAGAAGATATCATCCATTAGCCTCTCATAAAAGTAGCAAGGGAATTTTTCAACCCAAATGGAATAACCAACCATTCAAAAATATCTTCCATGGATTTGAAGGTAGTCTTCCATACATCTGTGGGATCCATTTGAACCTGGTGATAGCCAAAATTTAGATCTATCTTGTTGAAATACTTTTCCCCCTTGAGTTGGTCTAGAAGGTCATCAATTTTTGGGATTGGATACTTGTTCCTGCCATTGATTTTGTTTAGTGTCCAATAATCAATGGACTAGAGCCTCCAGGTCCCATCCTTCTTTTGTACAAGTACAATCGTGCTCCCACAAGGTGAGGAAATAGGTTGGATGTGCCCTTTTTTAAGAAAATCCTGGATTTTCTGTTTGATCTCTTCATTTTCCAAAATGGAGAAATGATATATCGATCTGTTGGGTAGAGGTGATCCAGGAGTTAGATCGATCGAATTCTTGACCCAACAGTGCATGGTTATCCTTGTGGGTGAGGATAAAATCTCCCTGTATTCTTCCAAGACCGTATCCACTTGCTTCTACTGCATGGAGGAACCTTTCCCGGGGGCCATGAATGTGGCTACAATATTTCTCTTACTTTGAGAGAGAATCATAAAGAAAAAAAATTTCTCAGTCTGGGAGATGATCTTACTGTATTGGTTAGTAGAGATCAAAGAGATGGTAGTAGGAGGGGCTACCTCCATTATCCTGTATAATTTTTTACCCAAAGAAATAATAAAAAAGTGAGATCTAGACTCATATACAACATGCTTCTTCCATAAGTATGGTTTTCCTAATAATAAATCACAAAGTTAGAGAGGAGAAACATCACACAATACCTCATTCGTGAAGGGCTTGATTCTATAGGGAAGGTGACACTACTGGATGATGCAGAGATCTCATCCTTGGTGAAGCCACCTGATGGTGTATGACTGTGGATGGTCTGTAGTCGATAGGCCTAGCCACTTCACAACCTTTGCTGAAATGAGGTTCTTTTGGCTTCCATTGTTGACAATGAACAACAACAAACCCTTCACCCACATCTATGAGTGGAAGAGGCGTTCACCCTCCTCTGGATCTTCAGGCTCAATATTTTGGATCTTGGTGGTGGCCACAGTGGCACTGAGCTCCATTTCAATGATATAATTCCCTTTGTCATTCCCCCTGTTAGGTTCTGACTCAGAGTCGGAACATGCATATGATTCAGAAGACTTTAGCTTGGCCACCAGTGACTGCTTGGCCCGACACTTGTGTTGTGAGTGGAGCTCTTATGGATCTCACACCACTTTCCTGTGTCCTTATTCATCTTTATGGTGTGGTTATTTTATTGTGGCTTTGAAGGGTTATCCTGGGTCTCCCCACCTTCGATTTTTCCTTTTCTCTTTGGTTTTTGGGGTGCCTTTCCCTTGCTTTCAATTCACATTTTCGAAATCTCTCTTTTTCTGTTTAAGTTTCTACTCAATATCAACAACGTATCGGTACATTGTGCTGAGTGAGGAGATGTCCAGGAAATCGATCTCATCCTGGATGTACCTGTGTAGATAGCCATGGTACTTGAGTACCAAATTCTGCTTAGAATCCTTAATACACAACTTCGTGTTAAGAGTATGAAAAAAATTAGTAACTCAGGCACATCTTGGTCCCTTCCTTGCCGCAACATGGTCCATTTTATGTATTTATCCTCATAGCTCTCGACAGGGTAGTATTGCTCCTTGACGGCATTCCAAAATGAATTCCAAGTGGGTGTGGCTAAAAATAGTGAGGGTGTACTTTCGTCCTTCTTCTCACAGTAGGTTTCCCACCAGTCCTTAACGTGGGGGGTGGCTTTGAGAAGTTGAAAAGTAATATTTTCCCAGTTGGAAAAATCATGAGCATAAAAATATCCTTCTAGAAGATTTAACCATTGATCTACAACGTACATCTATCTAACCTTAAAATATGGGGATGTCAAAGTACTTGTACCTTGAAGGGTGTGGCGCTTTCAAAGTGGCCGTTGGAAGGAGATGCATCAACTTTGGGTATGCACTGAAGGATCTGGGCAAAGTTGTCCATCATCATGTTCCTCTGTCGCTTGAGGGATTATTCGAGAAAGATTTTGAAAGGATATCCTGCCCCCTCTTCTTTCTTCTCTTCCTCCATGGGAGGTCATCGAAGTTTGCAAGGTTGGTCTTGCAAAGGTTTGACCAATTCGAGTCCTAACTCCTTATATCCTGATCTCATTGGGACATGCAAAGAAAAATCGAGAAAGAGCAGACCGCTCTGATACCAGTGATACACACTTAAACATGAACACAAAAAATTACTGATATAACCATAACTACAAAGATGAAACATAAATAACTCTCCATTTCATTAATAGAAAATACTGAAATAAGCTTAGAAGCATAATGTAAATAAACTTTCTCGGGCCATGGTAGCTTATCTCTGAGAAGAGATGTGGCGGATACATGCCTTTGAGCTATGTTCAAATGAGGCTTAAAGGCCTATTTATTATTGAGAAATAATGGAAAATCCTAAACATCCAAAAACTTAACCCTAGGAGATGAAGCGCCAAAACTATGGGCCCCTTTTGGGTAAATTGGTACATCAAATTCCCAAGGTCGTAACTTTGGTATATGATCTCCATTTGATGCGCACAATACCTCATTAGAAATATCTATCTGAGGAATACAACGTTCGAGTGGAAAAAATCAATTATAATATCAATGTTTCCCCGATTTTCCCAAAAAACTTCGTTTATGGCCTCAAAATGGCTCCAAAAGTTCAAGACCCGAAAAACAACAAAAAATAGTAAACTGTGATACAATTAAGGAAACTGAAAGACTGAAAGAGACAATGGTTGGGGTCCAAGTGGAATGGGCGAGTGGTCACCAAAATCTACTTGGATCAATCCTCTTCCCTTAGGAAGCAATGGCCCCCATTGCATCGAGTGCCTCCATGATATGGGGAAAATTTTGTTGAACTTGGTCCTTGGTGAGCCACTTAAATTGGTGTAGGAGTTGGCCAAATTTGACAACCTGATATATTTGGATCTTCTGGTGGCGAGTGTTATTGATCCATGTGTCCATAATCCAATTAGTTGTGGCCTATTCCATGCAGTCTGATTCTAAATCTTTTGGTGTGAGATGTTCTGCTTTGTCTGATGTGTCCAGTAATGGTGGGAAGTATGGTGGAATGTGGTCCAAATTGAACACTAGGTGCAGGCAAAGGAATGGGGGAATGCTGAGCTCAAAATATTTGTCTCCCATAGGACCATATCAGAGTGGTATAAGCTTCTGATGGGCTCTGATAAGGCATTCTTTCTTCAAATTCAACCAAAATTTTTCACTCACTTGAAACTAGCGTGGCACACAATGTTGATCATGTCGCTATTTGTACTTGGAATTTCACTTATCCAAGATGTCATGAACCTGTTGGTGGATGTGTTGGATGCATTCAATAAATATTGTCTCTTTATTAGACTTAGACAATACATGTGTAGATTATGTTTGTGTAGTCGCATGAGGCATGGCAACATCAATAAGACACAATGGTTGAAATCCTAGACCCACTTGAAGGGGACTATGACCAATCGAGCTATGGAGAGATCTGTTATAATTATGATGCACATAGGGAAGACTCTCATCCTAGGTTCATGGATGCTTGGAGTTGTACATGCTGAGTATGTGCAATATCATCCTATTGACGACCTCCATCTGGCCATTAATTTAGGGATGGAAAGCAGTTTAATTGGTGAGCTTGGTGTCCAATAGTGTCCAGAGGCTTGACCAAAATGTGCTTAGGAACCTACTATCCTGGTTTGATATAATGGTCTACTCGATCCCAAAATGTACCCACACTCGTTCAAAAAATATTTTGGTAGTGTCCTCTACTATGATACTCTTCTTGCAGGACGCCAATTTAACCATCTTAGAAAATCCGTCCATGACCAAAAATATGCAGTCATTACCATGCTTGGTAGAATGGAGGCCAAACATATAGTCCATGGAGATGGATTGCCATGACTGAATGGGAGTAGGTAGAGGAGTGTACAAGCCTTTCTTCTTGATCTGATATATTTCCCAACATCCAATTGGAGTTTTGGAAAATAAAAGTACTTTTGTAGTACAAACACATTTTTCTCCACACCAAAGTGTCTTGCAACCTGACTGTAGTGTGCCTCCCAAATAATCTTGGCACACTTGCTTGAAGGATAATAAAGGTGGCCCAGGTAGAATAATAATGTGTCTTGGAGGTGGAAATTAGGAACTTGCATTCCATCTACTAGCATATAATATGTGGAGGTGAAATCTGTATCATTTTTGTATAGTTGCGGCGATCCATAGGTATTGTGCCCACAAGAGTTGAGAACAATAGTCAGTGCTACAACTGAGGGCCAGTTAAGGTAGTATGCAACATGATTGGTGCTTCCCTTTTTGGAATTGTTGCAGATATGTGTACCACTTCTGATGGTGATTATTTTGCAACTTCCCTTGTGTTTTTATAAACTGAAGAGGTGGATGATTGGTGTGGATGACCATATCCTTCCGCATAATGTAATGCTTCCAATTCTGGCAAGCCTACACAATGGATATCTTTATCATAGGTAGGGTAATTCTGAATTGTATCATAAAGAGTCTCTCTATGATAGGCCACTGGATGCCCGTGTTGGGTGAGGACTGCACTAATAGCATAGTCGAAGGCGTCTGTCTCAATTTCAAATGGTTGCTGCAAGTTTAGTAGTGTGAGTACCAGTGCAAAGTAGAGATGGTTATTAAACTCAATGAATGCCTTCTGTTGGGACTCAGACTAGGAAATTTTTTCTTTTTCCCTGCCCTTAGTAATCTGACTCAAAGGCCAAGTGACATGGGAGAATCTGAACACGAACCTCTGATAAAAATTTACAAGGCCCAAAAAGTTGTGAAGCTTTGTTAGAGAGGTCAAGGCTGGCCAATCCCAAATGACTTTGTCTTAGTCAGATCCACATGCACACAACACTCACCTAAGATGTAACCCAGATATTTGACCTAGCTCATGCAGAAGGTGCATTTATCCAAGTTGGCACACAATTTGTGCTTCCAAAGGGTTTGAAGTGTTAGTCATCAATATTTTTCACATGTTAGTGATGACTATTTCCATATCTGAGTTTTCTAGAAGCTGATTTCCATATGTCAATTTGTCATCTAGAAAACCCTCATAAAACTTTTTTCGCCCTCTTACTTTTCAGTCCGCCCATGTCAAAGTTAAAACCCATTATCACTATCCTTTCTAGCTTTAGCCCTACTGGTCTGCCCATCAGCTCTAAAAGGAAAAATCCAAGTCTGTTTCAAAAGCCTCCCCTAAGTTAGGAAGTGGCGCTTTAAGACATTTTACCCTTGGCAATCATCAAAAGGCCAAAAGAAACCTCCATCTGCTACAGACCAATCATGACAGACCTCCCACTCTGCAAATGAAATTGATAACAGCTCTAAGTCGCGCCACTTACACACCCCTAAGTCTCTGCACTGCATAGACCATAGTCTCAAGCTGATTATTAGGTGTTTTATAGTGTTTTATGGATTTTGCAAAGGAAGGAAATATAACATCATCTCAGAAGAAATTGCTTGAATCTACATTTAGAAGAACAACTGCTTCTCAATTTCAACATGAGCCTGAGATACATATGCAAGACAGAGAGTGACTCATCAAGTCCTTGCAGCTTCCTTTCAGCATGAAATCACAGTAAAGGGAGACATCACTGTCAGACAGACTGGTAATTTATCATGGCCAAGAACCTCCTTCATCTACAAGCAGAGGGTTAAGGCACCTCCTTCATCCACAAGCAGAGGGCGCTAGCCATTATTGACTTTAAGGATTGCAAAAGCCCAGGTTTGCTTTTTACTGGACAGTAAAACAGTGACTCTAGGTTTCTGAATATAAGTGATTATCATAACAGCGCTAGGATCTGAAGTGTGCAAGAAAAGGGAAAACAAAGTTTTGGTCTTGTAAAGGAAGTCATTTGAAGTTTTCAAATCATATGAATTGTTAAAACCTTGGAGAGACATATCATTAGTGAAAACAATTCTAATCATAAGTAGCCTGTTGTTTCAACAAGACCAAATTGAAGAAAAATTGACAAGTCATGTCATTACATAGGCAGAAGAAAGGTGGTTGTTTTTCAAGGGTGCTAACCTCCCTACTCACAGAGATTCTCTTTCAAATGACTTTTCATAAGTTGACCAAGGAAAATGGTGACATTTCAGTTTTCCCCTCAGCAAAGAGCAGTGCAATAAGACAGTGAAGAGCTCCTTCACAGGAAACATAAAGAGCAGCTATCCTTGTTTCACTTTCTAATTCTGATGCATCATCCCCTGTTTTGTCTTTTACCCACAGTCAAAGAAGAAAGCTCAAAGAGACCTAGCACTTGCATCTACAGTCAAGCAAAACCTGTCACCTAATTAGATTTACATTACAGGCAAGATTCTAGCATAATACCTAGAGCAAAAATGTGTTTGATCTAGTTTGTCTCTTACAAACAGGTATACAAGCTCATCAAGTACAAAAAGAGTTTTGGCACAGTGTTTCAGGTTCTGGAAATCATCAAAGGCAAAATCTAAATGCCACTGCTCCAAAAAGAGACATTTCTCCTCTAAGGAGAGAACAATCAAAGTTTTAAAATACATTTTATCCATAAGTTATCATCTGAGTTTTGAAAAATTTTAAAGGCATAGAAAGAAAATCAGCTGGCAAGGGAAATCTGAGCTTTTATTACCAAGAGACATCACCTTTGGAACTATTGTTCATCATGTCCAAAAGAGGGTCATTTGACATATTGTCATTTTTTGGATGGTTTGAAACAAACACAGTTTTTCATTATTCAAAAGGACAGAGATATCATAAATGATATGTTTTGAGAAGAGGAAGCATATTGAAAAGGGGCGCCTTTCTTAAATCAAAGAGCCATGACTAAATCCAAATAATGTCAGCAAATTTGGGCACCTGCAGGGAGAAAGAGGTTGAAGAAGCAAGTAAAGACAGAAGCTGTCAAAGCAAGGTGAAAAGACAAACCCTATCCCTTTCAAATAATAAAACAATCTTCAGGATTTTTAAACAGTTTTGAAGTGGGGTTTACATGACAAATGCCATCAACAGTGTTAAAAACAAAGTGGCAAAGGATGGTTTGATATTCATCAGGGTATTATTCAAAATTTGGGTTGCTATGTTAAAATGTCACCAGGGAGACAAAGCCAAACAGGAATTATCCTTCAGAACCATGTGTATAAGTGAAACAGAGTTTTTTGATCCTTCAAGCTATATTTGCTGTTTGTAAAAAGGTTCATTCATGTTAGCACGGTCCAAAAACATAAAAATCTCCACTGCCTGCATCGATTCGAAATCCAAGTTACAAATACACCAAAAAGGTTTTGTTAAAGAAGGTCAAAGGCATCGAAAACCTTGCAAGGGCCAACCAAAAGTTCTTTTTGCATTTCAAATAAGGTGACCGTTGGGAGTTTGAAATAACAAAGGAGTGAGGTCGAAGAGTGGAATTTCATGTTCAAAACACAAGCAAGGCTTTCCCTCTGCTGTCCCCAAGACCAAACGAAGAAGATTGCAGCGATTTTTAAGAGGCCTGCCACAGTTTCTCTGCGCGACGCGCCTGGAACATTGCGCGACGCACTTAGAAGAAGATTTGCACAGGTGCTCAACGGTCGCGCGACACGCTTGTACGTGTGCGCGACGCGCCTGTACATGGCGCTCGACCACGACCCGACAGGCCGCCCAGTTGGTTTTTCGCGCGACGCTCTTCCTCTGCAAAGTGCCGCGCAAGTTCAAACCCTCCAGCACACCTCCAGTTCGCGTGCAAAGCTGCTCCAACTCTCCACAAAAGGTTTTCATCAAGTTATAAAGGTTTTTATCACATGCCCCCTTGATTTTTCAAACTGCAAAGTGCTGTAAGAGGTTAAGGAAACACAATTTGAGTTTATGAAAAAAACGAGGTTGTGCTATGAAAATAAGGCTAGAAATAAAATATCAAAGGGATTGAATTTGCACTAGTATAAAAACAATTGCAGAATACCCTTAAAGCTGTGGTAAAACAGAGTTAAAACCTGCCAAGATGTGTGCATTTGTTGAAAACATAAAAGAAGGATAATGTGCTTCATGATTAGAACAGTGAGTCACTTGTCTAAATGATCATTACATAAAACATTGGTGACCTTCCAAAAATATCATTTGTGTATTAAAAGGACCAAAAACAGTGTTGTGCCTTTCGGTCCCACAAAGCAAAATCAGTAAGAAGACTACTATTTACAGTTGGAGGATGTGTGGGTCGAATAATTATGAGAAACAGTGATACAAAGGAAAGATAGTTGTCATATGAGAGGATTCTCATATAGTTTGAATGATAAATGCTGTTTGCCTTACTATAAAAATATCAAAAAGCAGGTTTCTCTTACCACCACACCAGAAAGTGCCACCACTGTGTTTTCTTTGACTTGACTGTGTATGACATTATGAGTAGTTTCTGATTGATATACCAGGACAAGGAAGGGTGTGGTTTTGAAGGGATAGGGTTTCACATTGATAAATTTCTTTAACTATTGGACAAGATAAACTCCTACAGGCTTGGTTGAACTTGTAAAGCATTCTTCAAAATTCTGTCACCTTGTTCCATAACAGTGAGTCTGGCTATATGCCCACACTGGAGGTTGAATTTGTATGTGGTATGATTCTGTTTGATGAAGTGACATACAAATAGAGGATAGTAAGTGTAATAAGAAAAAGGGGTTGTGTTAAAGAACAGTTTATTGGTTGAAAGCTACAGGGCAAAGTGACTCCTATTTCTCACAGAAAAAGACAGTTTTCACTGTGTAGTTGCTTAACTGTCTTTTATTCTTCAAACTTGTTTGATAAGTGGATGTTTAGGTAGAGCAAAGGATTTTTTCTACAAAGACAAAGGTGTTACATTGATAAGAGGTCCTGGTTATTTCGAAAAGAGAAGACTAGTGCAGGCTTGGTTGAAATTTTTGGAGCATTCTAAACTCTGTTACCTTTGTTCCAGGACTGTGACAGTGACTGTCTGATTACACTAAGGATTGATTGCATAAGACATAAATTTGTTGGGAAATTGGCACAATAGGAAAGGCAGGTTTTTTATGATTGGAAAGTCTACCTTGAGACAAAGATATAGATGTATTGATTGACCTCTAAACTTCACAAGAACAAGGTGATTTCTTGACACTTTGAACAAACAATTCACCTAACAGTTGTCACCTTTCACTGTATGGTCTCTTATTAAGAAATCTACTGACAGAGATATTTTAAAGGTAGACAGGCCACTTTCTGAAAGAGCAGGGGTTTTTGTATTGTAAAGAAACTTGTTTCAATCATCCAAATTACATTTTTTCTCTATCAAGACAGTGAATTGACACAGTTTGACTCCAAAAGGGAAGTTTACACACAGTGAGGCAGTTTGTTTCTTCAAAAGCATATTTAGGTCAAAATGCCTCCAAGGCAAGACAGCAGAAGTGGCCCACATAAAATATATGAGCCAATCTCTACAGAGGAGGTAAATGCGCATCCATCTATCCTTTTCAACTTCCATGAAGTAGGTTGTCTAGACTTCTGCCAGAAGATACAGGAGGTCAAAAGTTTCTCGCCATTGATACACCTATGCGCCTTGAGGTTCCAGAACAAGCATTTCCAGGTAGCGGATCTTGATTTCAAGTTTTCTCCAAGATCAGTGTCCAAGGCCACCAAGATTCCATATCATGGCGAAAAATGGTTCAAACAGGCCCATCTTGACTTAGAAGATTACAAGCTTTTCATCAAGCCTGAGCATAGAGATGCTTTCACTGCTATTTTCCCTTTTTCATATCTTCTTGACAACTATGCTCCTCTTATGAAAGTCATAATGAAATATTTTACTTGTGAAGGGAGGTTTGATCGAGTTTATGCCTACCATGTCCGACTATTGATGCATTTCACTAGAAACAGGCAACTAAATCTTCCTTACTTTTTATACAAAAGCATCGAGAAGATGGCATCCACAGTCCAGAAGAAGGCCCCACCTCTGCAAATACCTTCTCTTTTCCATCATTATCTGATCAAAATTATCATCCTACACCAGCTAGAGAAAAAGGAGGTTCCATGGGATGTTTTTATCAGCCACCCAGATTTCTCTACTGTTCCTCCAGTCCATGTATCTCCCACTCAGCCTGTTCATCGCCCTATACCTTTGTCCAGCAGGCCTACTCCTAGAAGGCTCAAAATTACCACTGAACAGTCAAGGCAACAGGAAGAAGGAGAAGGGAGTAGACAGCAAGAAGAGAAAGGTCATGAGCAAGAGGAAAGGGAGGAACAACAGCGAACACAAGATGAGGAATAGCAGCAGGACAGTGGTGAAGGTCAGCAGCGAACAGAAGGTGATGAACAACAGGTACAAGATGAAGAGAAGCAGCTTGATATTGGAGGACAGGAACAGCAGCTTGGGCAGGAAATTGAGCAGCATCTTGGGCCACAAAATGAGCAGGAAATCCAAGCACAGCAGCAGCTTGATTTTGGTGAAAAAGGGCAGCAGGCTGAAACAAAAATTGAACAAGGCATTGAATTAGAACAACAAATTGATGTTGGCGAACAGGGGCATCAAAATGAACAGCAAGAAGAAGACACACAGCAGCCTCAAGGAGAGCAGCAGTCTCAAGAAGATGTCAAGGGTAAAGCAGTTGTGTCTCCTCCTCCCAAAAGAACAAAACCCAGCACAGCAAGGAAGAAAGGGTCTAAAGCTGCCACTTCGAAAGTAACAAAATTTGTCCCTAGCAAAAGAAAATCGCCCAAGAGGACACCCACTAGCATGCCAGAGAGGAAAAGTGCAAGATTGGCCTTCAAAGGGAAACGCAAGGTTGGAGAAAGTAAAAAACATGGAGGTGCATTGGCTGTCATCCCAATCCAAAGCGATGACAGCGATAATGAGGCCCGCCTTCTTGAAAACCTCCTAATCCATAAAGAGGGGAAAATTGAGGCATTAGAGGAGGATCTTCAACGGGCAAGGAACTTCAACCACTTCTTGGAGATCCAAAATAAACAGATGAATGTTCACACAGCAGTTCATGAGGCAAGGGAAATTAAATACAAGCAAGAAGATTCCAAGGCACAAGCGAGGATAGAAGAACTCATTGGTGAGTTTGATGAGGAAGAAGAGGGAGACCAGCCTAGGCGGAAGAGGCCTAGAACCATAGGGCTTAAAAGAGCCTTGGAAAAGCAGAAAGAAGAAGAACAAGCCCATCTCCAAGCCTTTCCTCTCACTGCACTCCTTGAGCAGGAAATTGAAGAAAACAAAGAGGCATGGCTTGAAAGAGCCAAAAAAAACTTGGAGATGAAGCTTGAAAGAGAAAACAGAGATCTGGAGCTACAAAGGAAGATGACACATCACTTTCAAAAGTTGAATCAGTTTGCCCGGCGCAAACTAAAGGCAGCCCAAGAGAAATTGAAGAAAGCAAAGGGGAAGCGCCTGGCACGGAAAGAGGAGAAAGGCACATCAGCTCTTGACATTTTGGCCTCAGCTTCGGAGCATGTTGCTAGGGACCCCTGAGGGTCATGCATGCCAATTTTGGGCCCATTTCGACAACTTTTTGTTTTTTGGCATTTTTTGGGTTTTTGGTCGAAAACTCATAATTTCGCCATTTCAGTTTGAGGATTTTGTCAAGGGAGGAGGATGATACCAGTTGATGCCATAATTTCATGAGCAGGTCCTCAACAATTTTCAGAGCATTTGGAGATCATTCGCCCCCTCAAAACGGCGAAAAATGCTCACTTTTTGCACATTCTGCCCGGCATATCAGCAGTCTGCAATTTTCTGGCTTTTTACACACAGGTACAGATTTAGAAGACTTCCAGGCATCAGATTGAGGTGATTTCAGTTGCGCCGGAAAGTAGACACAGAGAGCTTTCCAATGAGCCATCATGAGACTTGTTTTGACACCGGGAAGGCTGCCAAATGTTTCCAGCAAGTCAGGGGACCTTTTTCTGATATAAATTTGAAATATTTTTGTAATTTTTGAACCTCAAAAATATGCTTTTTCCAAATGCGCGTTTAGCTATTTTTGCACTTGGAAAATGATGCAAAGTCAATATAATTTCCATTTTTAGCATTTTTTTAGATATTTTATGGGATATTTTTTGCCTTGGGCTTTGCAAAGCCTCAAGGACAAGTTTAGATATTTTGATTAGGCCAATGGGATAGCTAGTTGCACCATGAGGTTTTCCTCACTTGAGCCTATTTATTCCACAAGGCTTCATTGTAAAAGAAGGCTGAACTTGAGAGAAGAATCAATATATTGGTCATATGAGCTTTGAAGAACATACTTGTGTTATGATTTTGGACTGCCTCTTGGATGCTTTTGATGAATGATGAAGGATTGTTGATGGATTCCATGACATGGTAGAATGGTATAGTGTTTCTTGCTTTGTTGTTGTCTTCTAGTTTTCATTCATGATACATGCTTCTTGTTGCTATAGATCAGTAGAGATTAAGCTTGAGATATGCCCATGGAGGCACCTCAAAATTCCTGAATCTTCATAGCTTTTATGTTTTCTTCTTCCTTAGTTGCACTAAATAATTCTTAACTGCTCTTTAGTAACTTAAGGATACTGTTTGCTAGTTTTATTCATAAGTTCTATGCATTTGAGTAGGATGTATGGTGTGCCCTGCTTACCTATGATTGTCCATAGTTCTATCCATAAAACTATCTCTTTGACTGATTAAGATTATCATCTTGTTGAACCAAGGAGGCCTAGTCCCGATCTAGCCCTTTGCCTAAAACTATGAAACCTTGTTTGTCAAAGTGCCCAATAACTTAAAGACTATGTTTAGGCGTTCCGGCATAGTATTTTGAGTTGTTAGTCCATCTTATGTGTTTTCCCCAAAGTCTGATAGCCATTTCCCAAAGTTAGAGGGTCTTATACTTCTATGCATGGCTTGAATGTTTGATTTCTATGTATTAATTAGCTCATAGTTACATTTAGCATGATTAATGGCTTGCTATAACATGTTTATGACTGCTATCAACTAGTTACACTTGAAATCCCTCGTCTTTCACAAACTTGATGTCCATTTACTCCATTTTTCCCAAAGATCCTTTCTACCTTGAATCAAATCGGCCCTACAGCAGCCTCACATCATCATCTGATAGCTTCCTTGACCTTTTTGACCCCATAGCCCAGTTGATATAACTTCTTGTTACCCATTTTTATATCTTTGATCAGTTTTATCCCTCACAAACTTAAAAAACCAAAAATAAAAAAACTCACTTCATAACTAGCCTAATATCAGAACACCATAAGCAAACACACCGATATATTTTACATCTAATAGAGAGAGCCCTCTCTGAGTCCAGGAAGGCTAGGTCCTTGGGCTCCAAAGCTTGGTTTGATGTTACATCGTCATTTGGCTCACCAATTGGCCAAATCATGGGACCCTAACATGAAGGACCTGCCAAATATGTTGCAAGTGATCTTCCCAACTCTTGTTGAAGACGAGGAAGTCGTCTAGATAAACAACCATAAATGAGTTGGTGAAGGGCCACAATATGTCATCCAATGGCCTCATAAAAGTAGCATGGTAAGTTTTGAATTCAAAGGGCATAACTAACCATTAAAAAATGCATGCCTTGGATTTGAAGGAAGTCTCCCATATAGTTGTGGGCTCTATTGGAACTTGGTGATCACTAGACTTGAGATCGATCTTGCAGAAATAATTGGCCCCCTTGAGTTGAACTAGAAGGTCATCAATCCATGGGATTTGATACCTTCTCGTGACCATTATTTTTTTTAGTGCCCTATAATAAATATAGAACTTCTAGGTCCCATCCTTCTTCTATACAAGTACAATCTGGCTTGACCTGACAGTGCAAGGGTACCCCTATGGGTGAGGAGATGTTGTCCCTATATTCTTCCATGACCGTATCCCCCCGCTTCTGCTACGTGGAGGAACTCACCTGGGGACCATGGATGTGGCTACAATCTTCCCCTTACTTTGAGATCGAATTAGAAAGAATTTTTTTTTCCCAGTCTGAGAGATGATCATACTGCATTGCTTAACAAAGATCAAAGATATGGTGGTAGGCGGGGCTACCTCCAGTATCTTGTATAACTTATTACCCAAAGAAATAATAACAGAGTGAGGTCTAGACTGATATATAGCATGCCGCTTCCACAAGTATGGTTGTCCTAATAATACATCACAAACTTCAGGAGGAGAAACATCACATATTACCTCATTCGTGAAAGGCTTGATGCTGTAGGGAAAGCGACACTGTTGGCTGATGCGAAGATCTTGTCCTTGGTGAAGACACCTGATGGTGTATGGATATAGATGTGTTTTAGTCAGTAGGCCCAAACGCTTCACAACATATGTTGAAATGAGGTTATTTTGGCTTCCGTTGTTGACAATCAACTACAACAGAGAACCCTTCACCCACATTTGTGAGTGGAAGAGGCGTTCCCCCTCCTTTGGATATTCAAGATAAATATTCTAAATCTTGTTGGTGGCCACAGTGGCACTGGGTTCCGCATCAATAATTTGATTCCATTTATCATTCTCCTTATCATGTTCTGACTCAAAGTCGAAAAATGTGTCTGATTCAGAAGCCTTTGGCTCGAGCACCAGTGATTGCTTGGCCTGACACTGACTTCTGTTGTGAGTGTAGCTCTTATGGAACTCACACCACTTTCCCATGTCATTCTTTGTCTTCATGGTGTTATTTTTTTCTTATAGCTTCAATGGGTTATCTTGGGTCACCCTACCTTGGCTTTGTCCTTTTCTTTGTGGTTTGGGGGCACCTTTCCCTTGCTTTAGATTCAAATATTAGAAATATCACTTTTTCTATTTAAATTTCTGCTCAATATTGACAGTGTATCGGTAGGCCGTGTCGAGCGAGGATATGTCTAGGAACTCCATTTCATCTTGGATGTACCTATGTAGAAAAATGTAGTACTTGAGTACCAAATGGGGGCGTAGAATCCTTTATACCCAACTTCGTGCGAAGGGTATAAAAAACATCAGTAAAATCAAGCACGTCTTGGTCACTTCCCTACTGCAGCATGGTCCACTTTATGTATTTATCTTGATAGCTCATAATAGGGTAGTAATCCTCATTGATGGCATCCCGAAATGAATTCCAAGTGGGTGCATCTGAAAATAGTGAGGGTGCACTTTCTTCCTTCTTCTCACAGTAGGTTTCCCACTAGTCCTTGACATGGGAGGCGACTTTGAGAAGTGCAAAAGTAATATTTTCCTGGCTGGAAAAATCATGAAAAAAAAATCCTTCTAGCATATTTAACCATTTATCTATGACATCCACATCTATTTGACCTTCAAATATGGGGATGTCAAAGTTAACTTGTAGATTGAATGGTGTAGTGCTTCCAAAGTGGTTGTTGGAAGGAGATGTGTCACCTTTGGGTAGCTGCTGAAGGATCCAGGAAAAGTTTTCCATCATCGCATTCCTCTTTCACTTGTGGGCTTCTTCTAGAAATATTTTGAAAGGATCTCCTAACCCCTCGTATTTCTTATGTTCCACCATGGGAGGCCGTCGAGGTTTGAGAGGCTAGTCTTGCAAAGGTTCAACCAATTCAAGCCCTAAATCCTTATATCCCGACCGAGTTGGGGACATGAAAATGAAAATAAAGAAAGAGCAGACCACTCTGATACCACTGATGTGAAATTAAACATGAACAAAAAAAATTACATATATAACCATAACTACAGATATGCAAGAAAAATAATGCTTCATTTCATTAATATTAAATACTAAAATAAGATTACAAACATAAGGGAAATAAAGTAGCTCAGGCGATGGTAGTTTATCTCTAAGAAGAGATGTGGCGGCTACATGCCTCTAAACTGTGTTCCAATGAGGCTCTAAGGCCTATTTATTATTGAGAAACAATGGAAAACCCTAAACATCCAAAAACCTAACCCTGGGAGATGAAGTGCCAAAACTATGGGTCCCGTTTGGGTAAATTGGTGCATCAACTTCCTGGGGTTGTAAATTTGGCATATGATCTCCATTTGACTCGCAAAATACCTTTTTAGAAAGATATATCCAAGCACTAAAACTTTTTAGTGGAAAACATTAGTTGAGGACTCATGTTTTCCCCGATTTTCCCAAAAAGATTTTTTCAGGACCTCAAAATGGCTCCAGAAGTTCAGGATGCGAAAAAATGCCAAAAATAGTGAAATATGCTACAATTAAGGAAACTAAAACTCTGAAAGAGACAATGGCTGGGGTCCAAGTGGAATAGGTGGGTGGCCACCAACATCCACATGGAACATCACAATTCAGAAGAAGGAAGGGAATTTGTGCTTTTGGAGTGCGCCCAACTCTGTGGGAGGGCGTAGGGCACACTTCTGAACAACAGAGGGTCACCCATCAAGGATTTAGAGTATGCTCATGCGCTCTTGAACATAATGGGCTCATTTTGTGACCAAAATTTGTCTAAGTCTAAATGATTGGTAAAGGGGTGGACAATATGATTTTTGGACATAAAACTATGTGCGACACATACTAAATCATCAGGAAAAATTAGACAAACTTAACCAACAATGAATATTTACCAAAATGACACTTTATGCACATTCCCAAAGTATAAATAGTGGAGTGTGTATGAATGTGACCCACAAGAGTCATTTTACAACAAGAAAGGTGTTGTGATCATGAAACACACATAGAGATGTTCTAATTGATGCAACGACACTTGAGAAGGATAAAGAACACTCAAGACATATGAAACCATAAAAAACGACACTTGAAGATGGAGGAGACACATGATGCGACTGTGAAGTAGGATCCAAAATTTGAATGTAGTGAAATTTTGGAGGGTGTTTTAGCAACTAAAACATGTATAGGAAAAGTGTTATGTGATTAATTAATATGATTCAATTTTGATTATGAGACTATTTGGTGTGTTGATTGTAATATACATCAACGTATGGACAATTATTGAAGATAAATCCACATATGGATGATGGGCTTGTATGGAAGTGTATGGGGTACGATTAGGAGGAGGAAAACCATTCATGTTTTTGCCTACTATTCTCATTTTCTATGGATTGGATTGAAAATTTAGTGATTCTCTTAATTACAGGTAGCACATTGTTGTGAGGTAAAGTTGCCAATTTAGTCACGAACATGGTGTAATTGAGGTGTGAAAAAAATGGTGATAATCTTATTCTTCACTAACCATTAGCCTGTCAACAAGAGAAACAAATATTGAGTTAACATTGTCTTAATAGTTTCACTATTTCCCTTAATAAGATAGTTGGATGCTTAAAGGGCTGGAAACATGGCACGCTTGGCACTTATTGAAAGGTAACTCTTGAAGGGCATGAAGAAGCATGGTATCCTTATTATCAATAATAAATTATCAAGTATACAGTGAAAAGAAATTAATTAAATAATAAAAATGAGAAAAATTATCATATGTTTATGAATCTTACATGAAGGTAAAAGTTAATTAAATGGATAGCTATATAAATAAGCATATCAATTATTTAATATATAATAATAATAATAATAATAATAATATATATATATATATATATATATATATATATATATATATATATATATATTTTTTTTTTTTTTAATTAAATTTTATTAATAAAAATTGATACATTATATGGAGGTGAATGGGGTGAAAACAAAGTAATTAGTAACTAATACTAATGAATGCCACACCCATAAATCAAGGAGAAGAAAGAGGGACATGAACTCAAATTCAAATAGAAGTGTGGGGAAAAAAAAGTGGATTGTGAGGAGTTAAAGAAAGTTGATAAATAACTAAGAAATAACTTCTTGTGCACTAACTCAAATAGGAAATGTGGAGGATATCATTGGAATACCTAAGAGTGAAATAAGAAATGTAGGAGTTTGGGTGAGGATAAATTGTTATTTTATATTATTAAATAAGTAATTATTTGTGCACTTGTGCATGTGAGTGACATATAGGTGCATGAATAATAGATAATTAGTAATTTAGTAAAAAATATTTTGGTATGAATTTGACAAGTGGATTTATACATATAACCTATAAAAGAAAATATTAAGCTATGAGGAAGATACTTTTTCACCCAAATGTTGGATGGTTTTTGTAGTATTTGAGAAATTTGTATTGGCAAGTGTTGCAAGTTTGGTCTATTGAAGAGTGTTGTGAAATGGGGATTTCATTTAAATATATGTGGCATCACTACTATTATTGCCTTACTGGTACCTTTTATACAACCCCAATGTAGGTTGAGGGTAATTTGGGAAGAAGAGTCACCCATTGGAGTTGGTAGGGTGGTCAACCGGTGGAATACTCAAGGAATGCCAAAGTTGGTGTAAGGAGTAGTACAAACTACAAGTTAAATACTATATTCACCTAATTGTTAAGGAGGATGTTATGGCCCTTGGGTCCTATATTAAGGCCTTAATCATTGTTTATTACTAGTTTAATTTTTATATTAGGAGGTTGGCTAGAACCTTTCATGGACCCATTTTAATATAAGTGTACCCTTTATATCCTATATATACACTAACGATACCCAGTATTAGGATCATTAAACCTTGTTTCACATATTTTATTCACTATAAAAGGAGGTTCCCCCCTTGAAAAAGACTATAATTATTAGTTTCTTATCATTTTTATGGTGCAATTTTCCTAACATTTGGTATCAAAGCATACAAACTTAGATTTTGTTGCTTCAAACATGATATCATGGGATTTTTTCTATAATTTATTTTGGGACATTTTAGATGATAAAATTTGGCTCACATTGAGGAAAGGTCGTGGGGAACCTTTGTTTAAAATTTCAAGCATCGGTTCATTATAATTTATGATATATACTTTGGGAAGTGTCCCGAAATCAATTTGAAACAAGTGAGCTTGGAATTTTTTCTATAATATTTTGGGATGCTTTAGATAGTGAAAATTTGAGCATATTTTGGAGATATCTCAAACAAGAAAGCTTGTAATTTTCATTATAAATACTTTTCCATGATACCTCAAAGAATGAAATTTTTAGAGATATGAGGAGACAAAACAAAGAACCTTAGGTAAAAATTTTAGAATTATATTTAAATAATTGGAGACGTGGAAAGCTATAAAAGTTTTCTCTAAGGAAGAGGCCAAAAATCAACAAGTTTCAGGAAATATACTATAAATTTCACTTAGAACATCAAATTTTGGTCAGACTAGTGGAATTGCAGAGAAGAAATATCAAATTATTACAGGCTAAAAATTTAGATTCAAAAGGACTCAAACCTCATAGATATATGAATAAAAAGGTCAGTCACTCAATTATTCTCGAAATTAAGGCTATAAAGGTACATAAATTACAAGTGACATAATTTTTTATTAGAATATCCATTTTCTTTTGGGCACTGACTAAAAGTTGTGATAAAGATTATTATTATTATTATTATTTTACCACATGCCTCCAAAGAAATATCCAAAAAATACTACACCAATTAAACCTCCTAAAGGCTCACCCATGAATAATGAAGAAATAAAAGTTTCAACTATTGAGTAATCAAGTTGGAAAGTCAGTTGTCATAGTTGTAAGAATCAATTAAAAGGGATATTAAACAAAACATATAGGAAAATAAGGAAGAAATTAATAAGAAGACAAGAAAATGGAAAAAAATATATTATGTAAGTCATAAATGGGAGGTTCCTTAAAATTGATAATGTTTCTATTAAAAGGGATATTAAACAAAACATATAGGAAAATAAGGAAGAAATTAATAAGAAGACGAAAAAATGGAAAAAAATATATATTGTATAAGTCATAAATGGGAGGTTCCTTAAAATTGATAATGTGTCTAAAGGAACTCATGAAAACAAAGGTAATGTTTAAGTTGAACAACT
This sequence comes from Pinus albicaulis, assembly GCA_034641835.2. Lineage (NCBI taxonomy): Eukaryota > Viridiplantae > Streptophyta > Pinopsida > Pinales > Pinaceae > Pinus > Pinus albicaulis. Next base: position 870,047,825 of record CM076574.1, read on the forward strand.
TTCCAATTAATCGACACCTAATCCTTAGGGATTGGGTGAATAGTTGTAAATGTGTAAATAAAGGAAAAATGAATAGTTAGAATATGAACCAACCTTGGAAGATGAATCCCAAAGGTTGCACCTTGATGTAAAAAATAATGTCATTATTAATTCAATATAATCAAATATCGATAGATATTCCTTGGCGTGACATGGTATTAGAGCCATAGGTCCCAATTTTAGGCGTTCTCTGTCAGTTTAGGAAACATTTTTCCTACGTTATGTTAGTTTTGCTATTTCTCTACCTACATTCTACTAGCCTAACATTTCCACAAGTCAAATCTACCATTATTGAGTGAAGTACACTATCGCTCATGATTCCCTATGAATGTTTCCTCACCATATTCCCACCTTTGACCATTTACATCTCTACTTTTGTCCATAATCTGAAATTAAAATTGAAGGTTTCGTGTAAAGTTTTGCAAGCTAGTTTATGTCTTAGGGGAAATGGATCGATATTGAAAAATCACACAAAATAAGTTAAATTTTGTAGATTTTAATAGTGAAAAATAAACAACAAACAAAATCACAAAATGAAAATTTGATGACGGAGTTCACCCCTCCTGGGTTATATCTTCGGGTCCAGCTTCCAATGGTTTCCATTTATATTATAAGCTCTAATTTGAAATTATATCAATATAAAATGCTTAAATTTCAAAAATTACATTGCCATTGTGTCTAGAACACCCAAAAACCCCTGTATAGGCTCTTCTTGGGCTTAAAACGGTTGAAAAATTGCCAAGTTAAGCCTCCTTCTCCATTTCTTTGCTAACTGTTTTGAAAATTCACCCCCCTATTAAAATTGACAACAAAATTCATTTTTGGAGGCCTTGCAAGGTAAAATTTTTGTAGTTACAGGTGGTGGGTTCAGTCCACGAATCTCGCCGATTTTGGTGCAAAATGTAGAACGGTTAGGCAAACACTGCACCCTTATTTCTCCACTTCCAATCACGTAGTAGTTAATGTGACTGGGGGCTGGGCATGGGGAGGGTGCTATATGCCCTCCCCTCCCGAATTATCTTCCAACGTTAATGTGGTGTCAACAAAACCTAGGACTGGGCGCGCACATGGTGCCATGCACTCGCCCTAATTTCCTTATACCATGGTCACGTGCATATCATATGATTTGGAGCTTGGCTTAACCTCCGCGCCCCTATTCTGAGCCTTCACTAGTGGTCACTATGTTTTCCATAAGACTTGGGGCTGGGCCAGAACGCCTGTCTGCCTGACCCTCTCCCCAACGGTGGAACCATAACCCTTTATTAATGACCCACTTTTTATTCATAATTGGTACTCATGGTATAATAGTAAGGAATCTTGTTAGCTAGTGATAATTCTATAGTTCGATCCCCACGAAGGCTCATCCGGTCCATAACCAAATTTTGGTCGCATTTATAGTGCCACTTGATGGCTTATGATTGGACCACGTGTCACTCCATGATTGGCCCAAACTAAATCACCACCGACCAATCAAATCACGCCATTTTCCTCTGTACGTCCGAGCCACATGTTCTGTCTTGATTGGCTCTATACTACACAATCATATTGTTGAATTCAACACCACGTTAGTGTATGGACTGCCATGTGGCACCCATACACTTCCCGGTCAACCCTGCAATTTTTTTTTACTATTTGTCAAAAAATTAAGAACACAATAAATTCCTCATATGATGTCAAATTAAGGCGATTCAAGCGTCGTTGGAATCAGAATGATGAGATATAAAATTTGGCACTAGTTTTAGGAGAATTTAAGCACTTTGATTTTTGAGCATATTTTTGATCCCTTGGATCATTCCTCCCTAGTGGAAGCTTTTGGACCATCAAAAGGATGTTTTTGCTCAACAAGTAAGTGAGGGTACAACTCCCTCAATTCCTCGATCTCTATCCACCTTTCTTTGCTTGGATTGGTACCTTTGAGCCCCACTCGAAGATACTCCGCATTGACTCTACGTGAAGTCCTTATCCTTTTGTCAATAATTGAGTATTTCTTCAACTCATTTAAATATTCAGGAGAAAATTCTAATATAGATGGAATCTGAACATTCTCTTCTTTATGATCAATCATTAGAGGCTCATATAATCTCAAATTTTCCACATTCATAACTGAATAAATTTTCATGTAAGGTGGAAAATCTAACCAGAAGGCATTGTTACCAATATTCTCTAAGATTTTGAAAGGACCATATTTGATTGTCTTGCGATTTTTACCTCCACCTTGTAGTATTTTCTTGCTGATGTACATCCAAACTTGATCTCCCACTTGGAAATCATGATCAAATCGATGCTTGTAATGTCTTTCTTTGTACTTGGCTTTGATTTTCTATAGCTGTTCTTATACCCTTTGATGCACAAGCTAAATTTTTTCAATGAGATGTTTGGCTTTGTCCACGTCACTATGTCCATCTACTGTAATGTCTTTACCAAAGGTGAAATCCATAGGTGAATTTGGAAAATAACCCAAACAAGCTTCAAATGGAGATACTTTTTTAGATGAATGCTTGACACGATTGTAGGCATGCTGGATGTAATGAAAATGCTCATACCAAATTTTATGATGCTTTCCACAATATCCTCGAAGGAGATGAACTATTGTTATTCTCACTACTTCTGTCTGGCCGTCGATTTGTGGGTGAGATGTAGTGCTCTTCTTCAAATTTGTGTCCATGAGTTCCCCTAAACTTGACCAAAAATTCTCGACAAATCAAGAATCTCGATCAGAAATAATAGAAGTAGGTAACCCAAAGTGAACCTATACATTTTGGAATAACATATTTTCAGTTCATTTAGTTGTAACCTATTTCTTACATGGCATCAACACACACATTTTGCTGAAATGATCCACAACAACATATAGATAATCATGACATTTCCTAGACATTGGTAGTGACCCAACAAAATCCATAGAAATGCTTTCCCAATGACGAGAAGGAATATGAAGTGGAGTGTACAAACCCAATTTCATATTACTTGTATTGCTAGTAGCACACATGGAAGATCATTTCACATATATTGAAACAATTTCATTCATGCAAGGCCAATAACAATACCTCTCAATTTGAGCAACTATTTTTCCTACACCAAAGTGACCAACAATAAGAGAAGTGTGGGCGTCCCTTATGACATTTTTTCTTTCACCCCCTGGAAAACATAACTTTCTAAGATGACAAAACAATTTTTTATGAACATGATAATCCAACTCTTCAACATGATTTCCTTGACTCAAATTTGCATAAACATATTTAAAATATTCATCTTGAGCATAATGTTCAATGTAACTTTCATGCATGAATGAGTTATGCTTAAGAATAATATATGCATTAAAAATAGGCCTTGATAACATATCTGCAACTTTGTCGTATATACCTCTCGTATCCCTGATTACCAAATGAAATTGTTGTAAGAATCCCATCCACCTGAAATGTCTAGCTTTTTATAGCTTGGTTTGCGATTGTAAATATTGCAAAGGTTAATGGTAAATATGAATAATTGTTTCTTTACCCATCAAATAATGTTTCCATTTCTTCACGCTTTGTACCAAATCATATAATTATTTATCATAAGTTCAGTAATTAATTCTAGCATTGGTAAAGGTTTTAGAATGATAACATATTGGCTTACCATGCTGCATCAAAACTACTCCCATAGCATATTCGTTTGCAATGTTTTGAATTTCAAATGGCTACTTAAGATTTGAAAGTGTTAAAACTAGTGCCGTATTTATTTTCTCTTTCAAAGTATCGAAGGATTTTTGCTGCTTGCCTCCCCACTGAAAGAACTATTTCAAAATTGTCAAAGCATGTAATGGTGTTGCAATGTGTGAGAAGTTAGCGATAAATTTTCACCAATATTAGGATGCTCCCAAAAATCTCCTACCTTGTGTTACATTGTTGGGTTTAGGCCAATTAACAATAACATTAACATTTAAGGGATAGATCTTTCGTTCATCCCCTCCTACAATATGACCCAAATAAATTAAAGAGGTTTCCCCAAATTCACATTTAGATATCTTCATATACAACTTAATTTCCTTTTTCAAGATATATAAAACTTATTTCACATGTTTGACATGCTCTTCATGAGTCTGTTTGAAAATTAGAATATCATCTAAGTAGACTACGAAAAAATTATCAAGGAATGGTCGCAACACATTATTCATAACTCTCATGAATGTTTCAAGTGCATTGCAAAGCCCAAACGACATAACTAACCATTCAAAAAAACCTTGTTTGGTCTTGAAAACAATTTTCCAAATATCATCTTCACTAGTCCTTATCCGATGATAACCCATTCTGAAATTAAAGTAAACAACTTCATTTAAATGATCTATAAAATCATCAATGTGAGGAAGATGATAGAGATTCTTTACGGTGATCTTGTTCAAATCTCAGAAATCCACACACATGTGCCATGTACCATCTTTCTTTGGAACCAACACAATAAGAGACCCACAAGGAGATGTGATAGGCCTGATGACCCCTTTGTCAAGCAACTCTTGAATTCACTTCTTGATCTCTGTATCCTCCAAAAATGACATTCTATACATGCCAATATTTGGAAGTGGTGCATCCCACTACAAGTGAATCTCATGTTGGATTCCTCTTTTTGGAGGTAACCCTTCAGGTTCCTGAAACATATTGTCATAAGTGTTAACAAATTAAACCAATTAATGCTTGAGCTTAGATCACATCCCGTGAAAGATTTAGATTCTGAAATATCTTTAGCTTTAATCATCAACAACACAAAGTTATTACTAGCATTTACAAGCCTTTTCATCTATCCAACACTAACAAGAGATAAGTTCATCTTCTTGCGATGTGCTCTAACAATATACTCAAATCCATCTTTAAAAAGATGATATTCATTATCATGATGATATAATATGGCTTTCCGGTCATACAAGTATGGAATCCCTAAAAAAATCTCACAAATATCAAGTGGTACAAAATCAAGCTCTACCTCATTGATAAAATTAACAGTGATGGAGAATTTGTGTTTACATTTTTTTGTCACTTGTAATTTGGCATCATCACATACAAAAACCAAAGGGCAAGGTTTAGTATGACGTGTAGTTTCTAAATTAAGTTTCTTGAAAATTGCTTCAGAGGGAAGATTGACTTGGGATCCAATATCAAACAATGTATCAACTTTTGTATGTTTTGTAATGACCCTAATATGGGAAATCTCACTTCTTTCTTTATCATTTTGAGATTCTATAGGCTTACTAGAAGAACTAGTAATTACATTAGAAGCTATACCTTTCATTCCCATGGTTGTGATTTTGGTTTCATCACCTTAATCAGATCCTAGATCTTGTTGATTTGTTTCCTCTTGTTATTTAACTTCTTTGATCTCATTTCTAGATGTTATTTCCAACAATGGTATTCATCATGGCCTTATTTAGAACAATGTTTACAAGTATTCTTCTCTCCCTCTTTCTTTACTGTAGCATTATTTTTCCCTTTTCCTTTAAACTTCCCCTTTCCTTTGTCTTGAGATTTGAAAGGTTTATTGCCAGTATCTTGACGAACATTCTTGCATCTTGATTCTAAATGAGTTTCTTGAACACATACTTCATCTAGGTTGATGGGATTAAACATAAGTATAGTATGTTTGAAATAAATATGTAATCCACCTATATATTTAAGGAGAATATCTTATGAAGACAAATAACCACTCAAGATTAAAATTCTTCTTCTAATTTCTTGTGTGTAACTTTGGACACTCTAACCTTTAGCATGTATACAATTTTTCCAATCCATAATTTCTTTTTGCATGTAAGCTAATGGATAAAATTACCTTCTTAATGCAACTATAAAATCATTCCAGGAAGAGATAACTTCAACACTTTTCTTCAAATCTTCTTGAGATCTGCCCTCCAATCATATTAGGAATACACTTTCCAAGTGAAGAGAATCAAGCTGGATCTTAGTGATATCATCATCAATATTTTGAATCATGTAATAGACTTCACTTTTACGAATCCATTTATCCAAATTTTTAGCATTTACTTGCCCATTGTACATAGGAAATTCAAACTTGACATCAAGCTCAATCAAAGGAGACTTAGCATGTCCTTTTGGGGATGGAGGAGTAGGTCTATGAGATGAAGGAGGTGAGGATGGAGGTGAAGGAGGAGGTGGAGGTGGAGGATTTCTCCCATCACAACCATTACATTTTTGGATGATTAGAACTTTCTCCTTGCAACCTTGTTGTCCTCTCATTGCACAATACTTTCACCATCTCAAATATATCATAGAAAGCCTTTCTAAAAGCTCTCTCATTCTTAAACATCAAATATTGTCCTTCTTTACATGCCATGATTGGTGGATTTTGTGACCTCCTTAAACCAATTTTAGGGTTTGGTTATTCAACCACTCCTTCTCCTCTTTTCAATTTAGACCTTGTAATCATTCTAGAAAACAATGGAAAAAAGTTTAAAATATTCACAACAACCATGCTATGATACCAAAATGATATAAAATTAAAATTGAAGGTTTCATATAAAGTTTTGCAAGCTATTTTATGTCTTTTTGGAAATGGATCGATATTGCAAAAATACACAAACTAAGTTAAATTTTGCAGATTTTAACAGTGAAAAATAGACAACATTCAGCATCACAAAACAACAATTTGATGACAAAGTTCACCCCTCCTCGGATACATCTCCAGGTCCAACTTCCAATTGTGGTTCTTTATATTGTATTCTCAAATTTGAAATTACATCAACGTATAATTCTCAAATTGAAAAAGTAACATTGTGATTGTGTCCATAACACCCAAAAACCCCTGTGTAGGCTCTTCTTGAGCTCAAAAAGGAAGAAAAATGGCCAAGCTAGGCCTCCTTCTCCATTTCTCTGCTAACTATTTTACAAATTGATCCCTATATAAAAACTAGCAACAAAATTATTTTTTGGCAGCTTTACAAGGTGAAAATTTTGCATTTATAGGTGATGGGTTCAGTCCTTGGATCTTGCCAATTTTTATATAAAATGTGGAACAATTAGGAGGACACTGCACCCATATTTATCCATCCCCAGTAGCGTAGTATATAATGTGACTAGGGGCTAGGCACGGGCAGGGTACCACACACCTTCCCCTCCCGAATTCTCCGTCGGTGATCATGTAGTGTCAACAGAACCCATGGCTGGGTATGAGCAAGGTGTCATGCACCCATCCTTTCTTCCTTATACCATGGTCACATTCATATCATATGACTTGGAGCTAGGCTTACCCTACAAGCCCATGTTCTGTGCCTTCACCAGTGGTCATTATGTATTCCATAATAATTGGGGCTAGGACGGTCAGGTGCACCCACCGGCCCGACCCTCCCCTCATTGGTAGAGCCATAACCCTTTATTAATAACTGACCCGCTATGTATTCATAAGTGGTACTCATGGTATAACAGTAAGGTGCTCTATTAGCTGGTGATAGGTCCATAGTTCGATACCTGCGGAGGCTCATATGGTCCATAACCAAACTTTTATCTCATCCGGAGTGCCTCGAGGAGGTTCCCTATGATTGGGCCACGTGGCACTCCGTGATTGGGCCAAACTAAATCACCACCAACCAATCAAATCATGCCATTTGCCTATGTACATCCAAGTCACATGTCCTATCCTGATTGGTTCCATACTGCACATTCGTCCTACTAACATCAACACCATGTTAGAGTATGAACTGCCACGTGGAATCTGTACACTGCCCATTCAACCGTGCAAGTTGAATTTTTTACTATTTACTAAAAACTTTAGAACGCGATAACTTCCTCATATGATGTCAGGTTAAGGCAATTAAAGCGTTGTTGGAATCAAAATGACGATATCTATGATTTTATGCTGGTTTCAGAATATTTCAAGAACTTTGATTTTTAATCATATTTTTGATCCCATGGATTAGTCCAAAAACCCATTTCCACAAGTAAAATATGCCATTACTGAGTGGAGTAAAATATCACTCATGATTCCCTCAAACTGTTTCCTCAATATATCCCTACCTCTGACTATTCCATCCATACTCCTACCTAAAAACCCTAAGCTAGTTCGGGTGTTGTTGGGCTTATGCTCAATCTATACATCATGTCCATGGCCTTCCATGCGAGGTAAAGTTGTAGTATAGTGAGCCTTGCCTTATTTTTGAATGTAAATTAGCACAAAGACACAAAGTAGGAACATAATATTACAGGTCATTTTGTCGCATTCAAACCAATGGTCCTGAACCCAGATCTATCATCATCCATTTACACTTTGCATCAATCCCCTACAAAGCCAAAATAATTCTCTTTCCAGAAGTTACAAGAATCCTAGATTACATTGGCTAAAAACCCTAATTTTATGGATCAATTCACTTTCATTTGAGACAAACCGTTATGGCATAATCTGCATACATTCGACCTACGTTGGTCAGTGCAAGTTGGTTTTACAAAAAGTGCGATTATAGTTGGAAATAAGTAAAAATAAAAAAATAAATTTCAAATTTTCTCTCTCTAGAAGCTTCAAAAGTGGTTTCAACCATTTACTATTGGATCAGATCTTGAAATCCTACTAATGAGGTCATATCTCTTATCTCATAGAACTTACCTCCCTCTAATGTGGATCCAAGCCTTAGAATGGTAAATCCCAAACCACCTCATTTACCCTATAAATTCACTGCCTCCCATAGAGTGTGGGTTTTATTTTGGAGAATATGAATTATGCCCTTATGCTACTCATTTGTGTCTAGAGCTCCATAATCCATCCATGTGCTTTAGGTGTGATTGAAGGCTTACCATTGTGGCAAATGAAGGAAAAAATATCTAGGAGAGATTCACATGGTCAAGGCATACAAGGGTTGTAATATTTTCCTACTTTTATTAATACAAAAGTGCATTGTTTATCCTACACTTAAGTCTTATTTATGCATATGTAGAACATGAATCATTGAATTATTTTTTAGAGTTGTTTGTATATGCTATTTTGTACATTTTTGTTCTCTTATTTTGGATGATTTATAGGTTCCACTTATAGAAATTGGAGTTGGATCTGGAGCTAAAAAGTAAGGAGAAGGAGGAAGATTGCATTGGATTCCAAGTGAGTTTTCTTCCATATTTAAAACATCTTTATGGAAAAGCATTGCAGATTTTTCTTGGTTGTTTCTAGACTAGGCCACTTGGTCTAGGGAGATTGCTTATGTCATGAATTATTTCCTTATTAATTCAATATCATCAAATATCAATAGATATTCCTTGGCGTGACATGGAATTAGAGACATAGGTCCCAATTTAGGCATTCTCTATCAATTTATGTAGTTTTTTTCCTATGTTATGTTAGTTTATGAATTTCTCTACCTAATTTCTCTTGGAATAATATTTACACAAGTCAAATCTACTATTACCTAGTGAAGTATAATATCGCTCATGATTCCCTCTGATTGTTTTCTTACCATATAACTACCTCTGACTATTTCCATCTCCACTCCTGTCCAAAAACCCATTTCCACAAGTCAAATCTGCCATGAATGAGTGGAGTACAATATCGCTCATGATTCCCTTTGGTTGTTGCCTCATCATCTGCCTACCTTTGATTGTTGCCTCACCATATCCTACCTCTGATTGTTGCCTCACCATCTGCCTACCTCTGACTATTTCCATCTCTTCTTCTAGTTGAAAAACCTAAGTTAGTTTAAGTGTTTCGGGCTTATACAACATGTCCATGGCCTTCCATGTAAGGTAAAGTTGTAGTATAGTGAGTCTTGCATAAATTTTTATTGAAAATTAGGACAAAGCAACAAAATAGGAACATACTGAGACTTCAACCTATCTCTGTTAAGTCGAAAAGTTTCAATAAATGTTGCAAAAGTGGAAGGGAAGAAAACTGGTGCTCTACTCGTTGAAAGTTCCAGAAATAGGAATTTGATGTTATTAAATGCTTGAAATAATATTACATACTCAAAGTTTTCTAAGGGAATAAATATGGATGTGAAACCTAACATCGTTCACTCACTCTTTCAAATCACTGTCACTCCATTTCACTCCACCATTATAAAGTTTATTGGGAATATTTTTCCAAGATCAAGTCATATTTTTCCTCTTTCTTTTTCATTGAAAATCGGAAGATAATGAACCAAAAATATAACTCATATTTTTCCACATAAATTTAAAATTCATATGAGGGTTTCAAATGTATTGGATATACTATATTAATTTTATTATTGAATTCCCAATGACTACTGTGGTTAGTGTGGTTTTAACTGGATTTTTTATTGTGTCAAACCATGGGCATGTGAAACTATAAAAGTTTAAATTTGTGAGCATTTTTATGTGCATAAAAAATACAAATATATGTTACAAATTGGTATAATAAATGCAAGTATATTATTTCCACTATAAGAGAGGTATTACATAATGATATTGGAGGTGAAACTCTGAAATACTTGAGCTTTTCTAAAGGTGCATTCTCTCACCACCATATTTGGTTATAGAACCCTTAAGTACACTATATACTCCTAGAAATCTACAAAAATTCAAATATCCTATAAAATACCCTTAGGCTTGATAGTGGACTAGTCAACTAGGTTGGGAAATTTGGGAGTTTGTCATAAGCTAGGAAATTTGATATTATCAATATAATTTCCTTGGCCATAACATTGGGTGAAACCCATAACTAAATTAAAGTATTTTAAATATATATATTGTTATTATAAACACAAATAATAGGGATATGATGATCTATCTACTTCGTAGTGAAAATATTCCCAAGCATTAGATCTATTGGCTGGTTGATCACCAAGACAATAGGAGGATCCTTATTCTTCCTATGAAACTTAGACATAATTCTTAGATATGTCTAGTATATATGAGGACATCTATAATTTATTGAAATAGTGAGATCTTTTTACATCCATTCATTACTCAAGTATGGAAAGGGGTTTGTCTAAACACCTCTCTATATGGGGAGGAAGTTGGCAACCATTAACTATGGATATTTTGAAATTTCCAACGAAGTGGTTTATGTTGCATTTGTAGGTTAATAAATAGATTTATATTATATAGGGAATTTTCCTACCTAGACTTGAAATCCTCCTCATCACATTTTTAGATAATTAGAGAAGTTTGATTATTAATAATTCTCCTTATTATTAAGTGAACACCTTAACAACATACAATAGGAATAAAATAGGTATGAAATATGGAAAACTAGATGTTGTAAGTGGGTTGCATTATTTTATTATTTATTTTAGTTGTTGGTTTTTTAGGTATTTGTGGTCTTAATTGGGGATTTATAGTATATAGTTGTAATTGATTCTATTGAGGTAATTGTAATTGTTGTCGTGAAAAAAAAGGAGCTATTGGTTGTTGCGAGATTCCAAAGGGATAACCTCATTCGCCATATGGCCATTCATATATTTATGTTGGTTGAGGTGCATATTGTGGTCAAGGAATGAGAGGATACTAAGGTTGCAAAACATATTACATTCATTGGTTAGTACAAAATTCTTTATAATATTGTGAAGGATCTTCACCATACATTGAGAGTGAGGTTTCCAAGGTCACTTTTGGGTAATGAAAAAAATATGCTTAGCCACTTCAATAGTTCTTGCAAATGAAACACACTTCAACATTATTTAGTGGGAAATCCCTTAAGGACAATTTTTCCTACATTTGGAGAAAAACATATATAATTCCCACTTTTTTTTTTCTTATTTCTTATTTTTTACATATAATGTATCAAATTGTGAGTTCAAAGAAATGAGAATGTCAGTTTTGAAAATTTTCAAAAAATTACCAATTTTAGTGCAAATAACTTCTCCACTAAATGATCAAGTCCCACTAGCACAACCTATAGAGGATGGGCCTCGTCAGTAAGGCGCACCAAGATAAAACCTCACAGGAGATTCTCCACTAAATAAATAATGTTGGCAATAGTGTCTTTAGGACATTTCCCATATTTTGAATTTCCTTATGAGTATAATTTGCATAACTCACAAAATTTAATCATAACCTATTTAGGAAATGTCTCCTCCTCTCATTAGATTCAAGATATCAAGATGTTCGTCTCCATTATCTCCGATCAAGATAGTTCACAAAGGGTCTTTATCTAATTTTCTTTGTTTTGACCTTGGAAACTCTATTGGAACCTTTTGATGAAGTTTTCCAAACTATCATCCTCTTTCTAAATAAATTTTAAATATGTATTCATGTAGGTCTCTTTTCTTGTAGTAGTCCTAATATTTCCTTTGAAAGAATTGATCCATAATATCCTAGTTGTAGATTCCATTTCCCTCATGTCCCATGAACTGATGAAGTGTTCCATTTTTTAGCGTGGAAAAAAAAACTCAATGTTTGGGAATATATTTTTCATAAGACATCAAAATTGAAAAGGAATGCATCCAAATATTCATTGAATAGGCCATTGAAATTGGATGTAGTTGCAGGAGAAATGTTCTACATTAAGTTCCTCAATTCAAGGGACTTGGATCAAGAACTCAAAAGTAATAATCGCATTTTGGTCACAACCCACATTTTCCTCATCTCCCTTGATGATAAGTAGAGGTTATAAAATGGGTGGTGTGCTTTATGCTATTAATCCATGAGATGAAATGGATTATTCAGAAAACTTTGGCTGTATGACTAGATAGTTCTATAAGTACAACTCGAGTTGGCCATTGATGAACTCTTCTATCCTCATTGTTCCTTCAGTGAGAGGAATCAAATTTTCTTCTAATACAAACTCAATTGTGAGATACCACATTTGATTTGTTTTAGTATTGGATCTTACCCTTGTATTGTATCCTCCTTATAGTGCACCATGAAAACATTCTTTTGTATTTTTATCTCTATTCATGCATCTATATGTTTCCAAGCTATATGCAAGAAAAAATACATATGAGATATTATGTTGAGGATTAATGGTAGTTACTACAATGAAAATTCCCATTTCATGTGTTATATAATTTATTGTAATAAAAACTTATTAGGAATTTAAAACTTCCCCAACAATGGCACCAAAAATAATATCTTTATTAAATAGTAGATTAGTATTAAAGTGGGAATTCAACTCACACACAAATCTAATTTTCAACTTTGGGATTTTGTTCTTGCAAGGTGTTGTGTAGATATGCACATCTCAAATACTAATTAATAAATGATTATTATCTATTGTTTATAATATAACCATAATATAATTCTAGTTAAAGAATTTATAGAAAAAAAGGATGAATTGAGGTATATGAAAAATAGGAAACATAATATAAACACTTGAATGCACTTATGATTTATACATTCAATGTTTTAAAAAAAATATTCACATTCAATGAGTTATATCACATAGCTTAACTTAGGGGTTGACATTACCTTTTATAGGTACATACCTTAACTACTTAATTACAGTTCATTAATTGTAGCATGCTTGAGTTGAATATTCTTAAGTTGATATGGAATATATTTCGAAATAATAATGAAAGGAAAATTGAAATTACTGTTTTGGAATCTAGCCTACAAAAAAGTTGGCATCTTTAACTAAAAGGGTGGTGCAACCATTCGTTGATGCTATCATTCATTGTAGAGTGGAATCATATGTTCATGAGAATCCATTGTGACATCCATAAGTATTATAACAATAATGATCGAAATTGTATCATTATGTTATTTTTCATCCAACTTGATTCTTTTAGAGTGGAAAAATTGTAGGAATCAGTTCACAAGGCTATTTTTACTAGCATGTCCCAGTTTGATGAATTGGGGGTTTGAACATTTAGAAGTAGTTGAGGCTTAAAATGGAGTTTTTTAGGGGAAAATTTTTGTCTTTTAAGTTTTTCACCCGCTATCACTACTGCACACATAAATTCATTTCCAATGATTCAAGAAATACCTCAAAAAGTGTCAATATGAAAAATATATGCCACTGGGAAGTTGATTTTCCTATTTTGACCACCATGATTCAAGAGGATGCCAAGTGAACCCCTTTATTCATGGAAAATGGAATAGCCACATGATCACGATGAATACAACTATAGAGGATTCAATATTGTAGCTATAATGAAGAGTTTAAGAGTCAAGCTTAACCATTACTAGGCTATCAGGTTGTGTTATAACTAGGCCATTAGGAGGAAAAGATGTTCCATTTAGTTCACGTGCGTTTTGTTCCATAGATGAGAAGAGTAGCTGAGAATTGATAGAGAGATAGAAAGTAGAGACACTTTGAGTACTATATCAGCCCACAAGCCATGAACCTCACTCTTTTGTACTTGCATCTATTTCTATTCATAGAAAGAGAGAGAAGAGTAGCCTAACCTTCTAGTTATTTTTTCCCCTGAAAGGGTTTCCTATATCATATCCTATTTTATTATGGTTGTGAGTCACTGCATTTTTTGTTTGGTCTCTATTTACATCATTTTATATATTTCATGCATGAAAATAGTAACTTAATAAATCCAAATATCTAAGGAAAATAACCCTCATAGTATAGATTTCATATTTTAAATATAATTTTACTAGATTTGTTGTGAAAACTCTCTTGTGGAATATTCATAATATTTTTATAGATCATATTGGTATTATATTAGGCTTATTTATGTATATTATGGGGAGTTACATGGGATCCAACTCAATTAAGATAAAATTCATAAAACCCTAGCCATGGTTGATGAATCTATTAATAAACCTTAAGATCCCATAGAGGAGAGGTTTGCACAAATGTAAGCACAAGTTGAAGATATGAACCATAATGAAATCATTCTCATGCACGCCGCAACCAATAAGTTTGGGCTTTTTGGAGAATATTGAGGTTCTAATGTAGACGTCAAATCAAAGGGGAGACCGGGGGATCGAAAATAACCAAAGAGGGAGTCCTAAGAAATAACCTAAAAATGTGAAACCAAGTTTGAGTGTCATGAACCATTTATAGTCCCTGCTCAAGATGGAAGAGAAGCTTAGAATAAATCCATATCAAGGTGAGATTGATGCTTTCAATTTAAATTACTAATTGAAATAGTTATAAGTTTATTTTAGTGTTCACAACATAGAGGAAGAATATAAAATTTCATTTGCACGTCTAAAATTAGAGGGCCATGCCCTGACCTAGTGGGAAAGACACATAAAAACCATGAGACTAGATAAAGGTCCTCCAGTGACTAAGTGGAAGTATTTCAAAACTCTCATAAATTCATAGTTTTTCCCTATTGGGCATGTATAGGACCAACAGATACTATGGAATTACTTCAGGTAAAGACAAGCGTAGAGTTTACATGAGTACACCACTAAATTTAGAAAAATGGAAATAAATTTGGGTATCTCTGCAAAGAACCTAGACATACTTCTCAAGTATCCAAGGGTCTACATAACCATCTATAGAAGAAACCAATGTTGTTCAAACCCAAAATGGTGGATGAGGCTTATGTCTTGATACAATACCTAGAGAACACAGGCCAAAAGAAACGAAAATCAAGAGGGTCACAACAGAAGGAGCACCAAGAACCTTCCAAGAGGGGAAGAGGAAGTTGAAAGGGGAAAATGCAAAAGGAAAATAGCCACAACACAATAACACAAAGATACAAATAACCAATGTGACAATAATGGCCATATAGAGGAGAAGTGTTGGAAGTTACATTCATAGATGAACCTGAAGAACTAGAAGAAAAATCTCATGGCCAAATATTTGAATAATTAGGTGGAAAGAAACTCAGAAATGGATGAGAATGTTTTCTGTACATCATTGTAGAAGGAGGTGATTATAATTATCCTTCAACAACAGGAAGAGAAGAAAATGACTGGTCTCTTCCATAGAAAGGTATAGGTCAAGAAGATGAAAATTGATGCTTTATTTGACTCAATGTCAGAGGTGAATCTCACAGAAATATATTTGGTCAATAAATTGGGACTAGAAACTCATGACCATCCTATCTTGTATCCCTTGGAATGGGTCAACAAGGAGGATGATACAAAGGTAAATAAATAGTCCAAAATCAAATTTTTTATTAGTTTTAATTTTATTTAAGAAGTAGAGTTTGGATGTAGTTCCACTTGGTGTATGTGGAGTTGTATTTGGAAGTCCCTAAATGGACATGCTGGATATGATTTTACTACAAAGAGCCAATGAGTACCACCTCATCATGGATAGAAAATCATTCATCATAAATGCACACAAGGGAAAGTCAAATATCTTACTAGTAAGTGTTAGAACCCCGTAATTTACAGTATCACAAGGTGACTATGTACTTTCTCTTTACAAAATTTTCATACTATACATAGATTTCAATATTCAAAATCTTTTCCAAAGAAAGAATCAAAGGAAGAAAAGGCAGCAGATAAGCAGTTAAGGCAGAAAAAAAACAAAGGTATAGCCGTGAACGTGGGTAAAGTAGTGAATGAGTCAAGTATTCCATGAACAACTAAGAAACGAATGGGTGAAGCCAAAGAAAAAAAGTTGGAAAACCATAGCAAGGAAGCAGTGAGGACTATTGGATCTGAGCATCAACATCGGAGATTAAGTCGCAGATCACATATCGGCGGGTTTTACTTTTAAAATTTAAGAAATCACAAGTAAAACTATTCAATTTGCGATGCGATAAGTAGCAAAATTTGTGAAATGCAAAGTGCAGGCTATGATGTGGCAAGATGGCATGGAAGTGACATGGCAGTGAAGTGGCAGTGACGCGGTAAGCTGACATGGCAGATGACGTGGCCCAGACCTTGCAGATCGTAGTTAGTTTATGATGACTTGGCACGATGACGTGGACTAGGCCTGCATACCGCACATCATAGATCACTCAGGATAAGTTATGGTTAAACGTTAAAAGTTGCGAAGTGCGATGGAGGCCCAGATGCGATGTAATTTCAAAGGAAAAATTCAAAGGATTTCAAATCCGCATGCAGAGCCTTTTCTGTGTTAAATAACATTAGAGGAGGAAAGAGAGATTACAAGGTAAAATGTTAAAACTGTGAAGTGCGATGTGCAATGTCAGGTGGGACGCAATCGCAATCGAAAATCACAAAGCTTACAGGATAGGAGCGGAAGGTAAGTTTTAAGATCGCCGAAGTGCGATGTGTAACGCTGGCGGGGCCTGATCGCAAAGTGCACATCGAAAGTTTTAAAGGATAAATGCAAAGGTAAAGTTAAGTCTTGCACCATGCGAAGTGAAATGTTGGCGTGGATGCGATGTATTTCAGAGCAAAGGCCTAAATATTTTCAAGTCCGGGTGGATGCAGTTTGTGCATTGTTTTGTGAAGAACATGGGCTAAACACGACATCAAGACTCGACCACACATTCAAAGGGTTTATCCACCAAAGCTACCGGTATTGAAGACTCATTCAAAAAGAACATGCCAGTGGGGTCAAGCCGGCCCCCGCTTATGTGCCACATCATGCTGCCTCTAACGAACCTCCACGTTTTTGCTTCCTTCGCTCCTCTTCCTGACATCCGATCCCTGATATTTTTTCAACTCCCCCAAAAAATTCGAACTTTATCATGAGGGGGGGGTCTAAAATGGGTGGTATCCATTACCTCCCACTCCTCCACATGTCAAACCCTCACAATTTAGCACCCCCTCTCTATTACCACTTAACACCTGAGACCCCCTCCGAAAATATGTTTCCGCAGGCCTCCAAACCACTACCGCATTCGTTTGACCATTACCACTGATGCTGGTGCCAATTTATGAATAAATAGGCCAAAAAACGGCATAAGGACTTGTAATATAATAAGCCTCGACAAGGTGTGCAAGCAAAGGAGGTCGAGTCGGTCGAAGGGCGTTCATACATAACACATTAGCATAATCACCCAAATAATGAAAAGTAACTAGTGCCACACCAGATTTAATTACCAAATGCCAATTTTCTGAAAAGCTGGGCCAGATGTCAGAGCCACCATTGGCTACCTCTTCATGACCATCACAACCATCTCCAAGCTGATTGTTTGATCTTACGAAGAGCCATCGAAGTGTTTGGATCTATAAAGAGTTTCCCATAATTAATTTTTGAGGCGGTGTTTTTGTTAGAGATTTATGATCAGGCCTTGCAGAGCCACACTTGTCCATTTCTGCTAAATTGGAATCAATGAAAGGTTGCCGAGTAAGGTAGGGCAACCGACTTAGTATTTAGATAAATAATGCATGCCTTAGTAGTATAAAGAGTTGGAAGGTTGGAAAATTGGACCTTGCTAAAGCTTGCATTGTAAGAACTATTGGAATACTGTAACTATTTGGATCTGGGCATCAATAATAAGAGTCCGTTCATAGGATTCTTGAGCTATGTTAATGGTGATGTTTTTCCTCTATATTTTCATGCGGTGCATCAATTTATTTGATTTCAAAATAGAAAATTTAGATTAATATTTGCTAAGAGACCACCTTAATTATGTATGTGTTTTTTATATTAATGTTTTTCTCTGAGACCTGAATGCAGAATTCAGAGATGGTCTGCTCTGCATTTATGTTGAACCTTGATCTCCTTCTCCTTTCCCATATTCACACTGCCAGTAAGATCCAGTTTGCATAGTTAGCTTGCCCTGCGAATTCCCTTGAAAATTTGATGCACAATTCATCGTTTTATGACTCCATAGCCCAATGGATTAGTTTTACATATATGTCTGTCCAACCACCCAATCAATCAAAACAAACAACCCTCATCACTATAAATAGCCTAATATCAACACTTATAATTATCAAGTTAAATCATAAAACAAAGAGAGCCCTCTTTGAGTCTAGAAAGGCTAGGTCCTGGACTCCAAAGTGGTTTGATGTTGTCCTCTGTCATTTGTTCTTTCCAATCTTACAAATTACAGAGTGATAACATAATGGCGACTCCGCTGGGGAAACACTTATTGAAAAATATTAGTGTTTCTTCATAACTCAGAAACCCCAGTCAAAATATTGTATGATTCAAGTATGTTCCAAAATTGGTATCCAATTGTTGATGGTGGACAAACAAGTGACTCCAATTCAGATAAGTTCCATTCAAAGACTCCACTAGAGGAAGGACCTGAAACATGACCAGTCATCCTAGAAAGAGAAAGTATTCAAGCCCAAATTGGATTCAAGAAATTATTGTTTTTATCTGTAACCAGACCATGTACATACTTATACACCTATGCACTTCCCAGATGCACTTGTGGAAAACCCAGTGAAACATGAGCCTCAGGCTACATCTCCTACTCTTGCTAAAGTCCCAAATGGTTATAAGCCTTCTACTTTACTTCCTATACATGTAAAATTCCCAGACATATACAAGCCTTTGGTTTTGCCTCCTATCCTCCATGAACTCCCTGCCAATTTCATCAATAATCTACCCAGATTTGATGGAGAAAGTGAAAATATCATTGCCGAAAAGCACATGCAGAATCTTGAGGATTTCCTTGATCTCTTTGAGGTGGGAGAAAATGATGTGCGTATCATAATTTTTTTCCTATAATTGCAATAGAAAGTTAAAAATTGGTTTAAATATCTTCCAGCTGCAAGCATTAGCAATTTTCATCAATTCACTCAAATTTTCCTAGATAGATGGGTGGCCGTGGGAGATTTTCTTCTCATCATAGAAGAGCAAAACCATTTAAAAAGACAGCCTAGGGAGATAGTACAACATTTTTCATCTAGGTTTACTAAGGTATACTATTCGATGCCTGCTAAGTTAAGGCCACCCCCAGGATTAGCTCCCTAACACTACCCAAATGAATTTGACCCAGAGATGGCATTCCAGTTAGGAGAAAGGGACCCTGCAACCCTGGAAGAAATGAAAAATGTGGTAGTTGATGTGGAAGATAACCTGCTGAATAGGGAAGCAAAGTTAAAGGCAATGAAGAAGGACAAAATAGAAAAAGAGCAACTGATATCTTCAGAGATAAAACTAGATATGTTGACAAACACAATCAAGGAAATGATGCATATGATTAGAAGGAAAGAGGAACTTGATGTTCAGATACCTCCTGTTCTATTAGTTCTGGACAAGAAAAACATCAATGTACCCAAGAAGTTTGCAGCCCATCCTGGACACCTTAAACCAAAAAATGATAGCTTCATGTACTCTATCCACAACACAGCCCAAGATGAAGTCCAAAATCAGAAGGAGGCAGGGAAATCCTCAGAAACAATGTACATGATAGATGAAATTGCATAAAGAGGTATCCATATCGAATATGATTATCAAGAGGAAGAATATAAGGTTGAGATTGAGGCTGACTGTATAAAACAACCATCATTGTCTCCATGGGAAGAAGAGGCCTGGTCACCACCATGCAAAGATGGAAACCAAACTCTGCATGCTGATGAAAATTGTAAGGAGGAAAATGCAGTAAGTTGTCAAGTAAGTACAAAATGACTTCCTCTATCTTTTGCCTCACTCTTAAGAGAGAATTACAAGAAGGTTGCAAATAGGAAGGAGGAGGAATGCTCTAATGAGTCAGTTGAGGAAAATAGGGATGATCCTGAACCTTTTTCAGATCCGGAAGTTCTCTCCTTGAGTCATCTTGAAATCATAGAATCTGAAACAGAGGATGAATTGATCCATATTGATTCTTTGCCCTTATGCTTTGATGTATCAGATTGTGAAAGGGAATTTGGATCACATTATAGCTGATAATCACAGGATAAGAGAAATATATCATCAATCAGATGAGGAAATCAGGGATGATAAAATATCTGTTTTAGATCCAGGGGTTTAGCCCTTGAGTTCTTTTGAATGTCAAGTAGCAGATTAAATCCTAGAGTCTAAACAAATGATGGATTGATCCAGTTTGATTATCTACCTTTGTTCTTTAATGCATTTTAGATCATAAAAGGGAATTGGGATCACATTCTAGTTGATAATCATAAGGAGACACATGAGGTCTCAGAAGAACCAACACTAATACCTAAAGCACCACATGACCCAATAGCAGATGCATTGGATGGTTTCCGCTTTCAAAGTC
The DNA here is from genome assembly GCA_034641835.2 of Pinus albicaulis. Lineage (NCBI taxonomy): Eukaryota > Viridiplantae > Streptophyta > Pinopsida > Pinales > Pinaceae > Pinus > Pinus albicaulis. Next base: position 870,068,736 of record CM076574.1, read on the forward strand.
AATCTTCCTGTGTTCATAATGCTCTCAAATTTTGCAATGGTATGTATATGACCAGAAAATCTTCCCCATTGTCTAATTCAGTATAAGTAATGGCACAACACTCATCAGGTAGCATGTAAACATGTTTCAAGTTGATTGAAGACTAGGAGAGCGCATTTGCAGTACCAGGATATGAAGCTAAGTTGGCTGAGTCAGAATACCCAGAAATAAATCAAGAGTATCTTGATCCAGTGGCCGTCTATATGGAGGAATTGTTCTTTACAAAGCCAACACATATTTCTGGCATGTCAATTGTTTTTCAAAGGTACCAAGATCCATGTAAACAAGATCAGGCTGAGAATTTCTATCAAACACCATTGTCAGGTTTGTCTCTGAACACGATGAAGAGCAATGAAAGAACCAAGATATGAGAACAATTGCTTGAGTGGCTGCACTGGAATTATTGTATTGTTTAGAAGGGCAACCATTTTAGTAGGGTAGGGTAGGTAGGTGTGAAAATAAGCTCAACACTCTGAGCATCTTTCAAATTTTAGTTTTAGATTTCTTTTCATTTTCAGATCAGTATGTTTCAGACTTTAGTTTTAGCTTAGTTCTAGTTTCACCATTCAAGTTTTCAAGGTGCAACAGTATGTTCATCTTGATGGATTGCAGTGGATAAGTTCAATTGTAGTTTCAGTTCAGATATTAGTATGCTAATAAGCTGGCTTGCCAAGCATGTGGTCTATTTTTATCAGTCAAAGTCAGGAGGAACAATCAACTAGTTTCGAAATACTAGGTTGCCTGACAGATCAAGATACAATTTGTGGGATCAACCCAATGGATCAGGCTACTAGTCTACGATGTTATTGAAACCTCCCGAAGGAGATGCCATCCCCAGCTGGAGTTACTATTAGAACCCTATAATTTATAGTATCACAAGGTGACTGTGTACTTTCTCTTTACAATTTTTTCATAATGTACATAGATGTCAATATTCAAAATATTTTCCAAAGAAAGAATCAAAGGAAGCAAAGGCAATAGAGAAGTAGTTAAGGCAGAAAAACAACAAAGGCAGAGTTGTGAATGTGATTGGGTCAAGTCATGAACATGGGAAAATTAGTGAACGAGTCAAATTTTCCACGAACAACTAAGAAACGAATGGGCACAGCCAAAGAAACAAAGTCGACAAACCACAACAAGGAAGCAATGATGACTGTTGGATATGAGAATCAACGGTGGAGATTAAGTCACATATCGCATATCAGCGGGTTTTACATTTACAAGTTAAGAAATCACAAGTTAAAATATTCAAGTTGCAATGCGATAAGTCACAAAAATTGTGAAATGTGAAGTGTGGGCTATGACGTGGCAAGATGACGTGGAAGTTATGTGGCAGTGAAGTGGTAGTGATGCAGAAAGCTGACATGGCAGATGACATGGCCCAGACCTCACAGACCGTAGTTAGTTTATGATGATGTGTCATGATGACGTGGACTTGGCCCACATACCACACATCGTAGATTGCTCAGGATAAGTTATGTTTAAACGTTAAAAGTTGCGAAGTGTGATGGAGGCCCGGATGCGATGTAGTTTCAAAGGAAAAATTCAAAGGATTTCAAATATGCATGAAGAGCCTTTTCTGTTTTAAATTGCATCAGAGGAGGAAAGGGATATTACAAGGAAAAATTTTAAAACCATGAAGTGAAATGTGCGATGTCATGTGGGACTCGATCGTAATTGCAAATCGCAAAGTTTACAGGATATGCGCGGGAGGTAAGTTTTAGATCGCCGAAGTGCGATTTGTGACGCCGGTGGGGCCTGATCACAAAGTGCACATCACAAGTTTTAAAGGATAAGTGAAAAGGTAAAGTTAAGTCTTGCGTCATGTGAAGTGCGATGTTAGCACGAATGCGATGTATTTCAGAGCAAAGGCCTAAAGATTTTCAAGTTCGGCGGATGCGGTTTGTGCATTGTTTTGTGAAGAATAGGGGCTAAACACGACAACAAGACTTGGCCACACATTCAAAGGGTTTATCCACCAAAGCTACCAGGATTGAAGAATCATTCAAAAAGAACGTGCTAGTGGGGTCAAGCATGCCCCTACCTGTGTGCCACGTCATGCCACCTCTAACCACCCTCCACCTTTCCACCTCCTCCGCTCCTCTTCTCAACATCTGACAACCCTGATCTAGTTTCAGATCCCTCGCAACATTAAAAATTTGTCATGAGGGGGGGGTGGGGGTCTGAAATGGGCGGTATCCATTACCGCCCACTCCTCCACATGTCGCACCCTCACAATTAGACACTATCCTCTCTATTACCACTTGCCACCTGAGACCCCCTCCGAAAAGATGTTTCGTCGGGCCTCCAAACCACTGCCAAATTCGTTTAACCATTACCATTGCTGATGGCGCCAATTTATGAAGAAATAGGGAAAAAAATGGAAGAAGGAATTGTAATAGAATAAGCCTCAACAAGGTGTGCAAGAAAAGGAGGTTGAGTTGGGCGAAGGGCATTCATGCAGAACATATCAACATAATCACCCAAACAATGAAAAGTAACCAGCGCCACACCAGATTTAATTACCAAACGCCAGTTTTCAGAAAATCTGGGCCAGATGTCAGAACCACCATTAGCTACTTCTTCATGACCATCACATCCATCTCCAAGATTATTTTTTGATCTTACGAAGTGCCATTGAAGCGTTTGGATCTATGAAGAGTTTCCCATAATTAATTCTTGAGGCGGTGTTTTTGTCAGATATTTCTGATCAGGCCTTGCATGGCCACACTTGTCCATTTCTGCTAAATTGTAATCAATGAAAGGTTTTCGAGTAAGGTAGGGAAACCAACTTAGTCTTTAGATAAATATTGCATGCCTTAGCAGTATCAAGGGTTGGAAGGTTGAAAAATTGGACCTTGCTAAAACTTGCATTGTAAGAACTATTGGAACACTGTAACTGTTTCGAGATGGGCATCAATAATAAGAGACCGTTCACAAGATTCTTGAGCTATGTTAATGGTGATGTTTTTCCTTTGTGTTAATTTTTTTCCTCTGTCTTTTCATGTTGTGCATCAATTTATTTGATTTCAAAACATAAAATTTAGATTAATATTTTCTAAGAGAGCACCTTAATTCTGTTTGTGTTTGTTATCTTAATGTTTTCCTCTGAGACCTGAATTCATAATTCAGAGATGGTCTGCTCTGCATTTACGTTGAACCTTGATCTCCTTCTCCTTTCCCATATTCACACTGCCAGTAAGATCTAGTCTGCATAGTTATCTTTCCCTATGAATGCCCTTGAAAGGTTGATGCACAATTCAGCCTTTTATGAATCCATAGCCCAATGGATTAGTTTTACAGCTCTATCTGTCCAACCACCCAATCAATTAAAAAAAAACAACCCCCCATCACTGTAACTAGCCTAATATCAATACATATAATTATCAAGTTAAATGATAAAATAGAGAGAACCCTCTCTGAGTCTAGGAAGGCTAGGTATTGGACTCCAAAGTGGTTTGATGTTGTCCTCTGTCATTTTTTCTTGCCAATATTACAAATTACAGAGTGATAACAGTAAGTGCCAACCAGGCCAAAATGTCGATTAGTTCCATTAAGAAGTATGTTTTGTTATTTTCAAGAGAAAATCAACCTGTAGAAGAGTCCATGAGAGTTAAGTCATCCCTAGAGGGGTTCACTAAGTCTAACAACCTTGGTGAAAATTCCATGTAATAAAAGTTAATAAAGGAAAAAATAATAACCACAATTGATGGGATAGTTATTCCAAGCTAAATGTTGGGAAAAACATCTTAGTGTGTGTGTTTGGTTTATTATGGCTAAGGAAATTGGAAAAGGAAATGACAAAGGCTTTGGAAAGGAAAAATGGAATTTTTGGCACATTTATTTATGAAAATAATGTAAATCAGGAGAAAAGGGAGGTGAAAGGTCACATGTTGCATGTGAGGAGGAAAATGAAGGAAAATAAGAGAAAATGAAGAAAATAGAGGCCTCATCAATAAAAAGGCCTATGAGGATCAATTGGTACCTTTTATCAGTTCATTTTTGGAGCTCTCTCATTATTCTATCTCTCTCTCTTACTCTTGGACACTTAGAGTTTTTCTTGGATCACTTTGGTATTCGGTAAAGAAAGGAAAAGAAGGCAAGAGGAAGGAAGGAACAAGAAAGGAGGATCATAATCAAGTAGCTAAAAAAATATTATTTGCAGGTATTTATTTTCATGTTTGATTTCCTTTCTATATTTGGCATGCATGGTATTGCATGTGGCTATTTTTTTTCATGGCATAGGGTTTTCCTGGTGTGACAATGTTTTCTGCCTAGCCTTGCCATTTATGGATAGCCTTGATGAGATGGGTTCTCATGTTTTGGTTGAGCTAAATTGCTGGATGGATTCGAAGCTCAGTGAGGTGGATCTACGAAATGTCAAACACATCGCCTAGTGATACCTGAACCGGGCTATTGATAGCGGTAAATCCATTGGCATAGTGACCCCCTAAACCGACTGTAGGTTGAGGTAAAGCCATGATTGTGTGCCTTGGTGGGCATATGAATCCTTGCTGGTGAATGGCAGGATATACGCTAAAGAAAAGAGGTGGATTTCTCTCCATTGGGACTAGTAGTACCGTGATGGGATATACAGTAAATCCTGGAGAGTGGGTCTCGGTGCAGGGCATAGTGATCCATCGATCTTTTTGTGGATTACAGTAAAGCCTGAGAGACTAGGAGGCAGTGAAATTCATCACGGTGTAGGTGGAGAACTCTGGTAGCATCCATTCTTCTTTGGTTCTTTTTGGCTAGTTACGAGTCCCACATTCATGATTGGAATATGGAATGAGGATGATTGGATGAAGAGAGATTTGGCTCAACCAAACTATTGTTGAGTGGAACATGTTAGTCCCATCTCCGATTCTTTTTTACATTCATTAATGAGAAGTTCATTTCCATGGCATTTGATGTGTAAATGTACTGGTTTATATGTGGATCCTATGGCTGATGTATCCTTGATATTTTTGTTTTTATTTTGTTGGTTATGAGCATGTATTTTGATAGTGATAATGTATGGCTTTCCTCATGTTTTTATTTGTAAATGAATAAACAATGTATCTATGACCTAATAGATGATACTGTAAATAATGATGTAAGGGAACAGTGCTTCTTATAAATTCTTAGATAAGTATGAGATCCCTATGTTCAGATATGTTATTTCATCCTGTATATTACATATTTGCGACATGTTTGATGAAATTAATGTTATAAATTAATGACAAGATGGTAGACAACAAAGACTATCCTTATGAATTATATGAGAAATGTAGTGGGCACTCTTCTAATTTGGAAGGTACATTAAGAATATTGAAGGAAGAAATAAGGAGTTGTAAGGAAGACAATGACATGATCATATAGGCATAAGAAAAATAAGTAGAGGTTAATGAAATACTTCTTCATAGCTTGTCAGAAATGCAACGACAAGGGCCACTTCGGATCAACCATGGGCAGGAGGATAGAACTTATGGGGCATATGGTAGTAGGTCTCTTGGTAGACATAGGTTGGATAGAGCTAACACAATGAGACATGGCAGACTGTTGGACACTCCAGATAGGTGGGGTGATGAGTACATGTACTATTCTAAATCTGGTTCGGATAGAAACCATGATCGTCATCGTTATCATCCTTACAGGAGGAGTGATGAGTACATGTACTATTCTAAATCTAGCTTGGATAGAAACCATGATCATCATTGTTGTCATCCTTATAGGAGGAGTGATAGGGGATACTTTCCGTATGAATTTAATAAATCAAAGCCACCTACTTTTGATGGATATTTCAAGAAACTGGAAGATGCAGAATCTTGGATACTTGGGAGGAACAAATTCTTTGAGTTGCATGAGTACACAGAAAATATGAAGGCTAAAATTTCTATCTTCAGCCTGAAAGGTAAAGCACACATTTGGTGGGAAGATGTGAAATGGTTCAGAGACATAAAGATAGAGGACTTGAGTTGGCATGAGTTCATGAGGCTTTTCAAGAAGAAGTACTTGTCAAAAAGGTACTACGACAATAAGGCCAAATATTTTTATGAGCTAAAGATGGGGTTATTTACAGATGAAGAGTACACAACTAAGTTTTTGGAGCTATTGAGGTATGTACCATATCTTAAATATGATAAGGCTAAAGTTCAATCATTTGTCAGTGGTTTTTTGTTAGCATTTAGAGATCAAATTGAGTATGATGAGCCTCGTCACTTGAGCAAGTCATTTGGAAATTGAAGAATTGCTATTAATAGTCAAAGGGTAAGAATGAATCTCAGAAGGGGTGGAAAGGGAAGGAAACATGTAAAGGTAAATGGTAGCCAAAAAGAAAAAGGCCTCAGAACACAGAAGAGAAAGAAAATGTGGCACCAAAAAATAATTTTAATGTAGCTAGATAGGGACATGGATCACAACAACAACATAGAGGTAATTGTACTGGATGATTGGAGTGCTAGACATGCAGTGAGAAACACCTTAGGAGATTTTCTCCTCAAAAACAGGGTGGTAGACCTCAAATATATAATGCACAGGAGGCACAAACTATTGGGGATGTTAGGAAGATAATTCCACTTATTTATGCAACTATGGACAACAAGCAGGAAGAGCACTAGGCATCTATCATTGAGATGGATGGTAAGTTTTGTGATCAAGTTATTTCTATTTTGGTTGACCCTAGATCTAATTATAGCTATGTTATACCTAACTTTGTGGATAAGTGTGGCTTGAATAAATAAATGCATGCAAAATCTTGGTTAGTGTAGTTGGCTACAGGTACAAATAAAAGAGTTCACCATTGGGTACGAGATTGTGCATTTGAGTTGAATGGTGTGTCTACAACAACACACTTGAACATATTTCCATTGAGATCATATAGCATGCTATTGGTTATGGAATTGTTATACCTTCATAGGACCAAGGTGGATTGTTATGACAAAGCCATTGAGTGCTTGGTGTAGAGAAACAATTGGTCTTGCAAAGCTGGGCTAATGACTCAGCTCTCCTGTGGCCCCCTGCGAAAAGAAAACAACAAGTGGGAGAACATTGGGTATGTGTTATATTCTTTCCACGACTAGGCATGCATGGGGGGTCACAAGGGGGCGATAGCCCCCCCTGTACGTTGCACTGGGCACAAAAAGGGGGTCACAGGGGGGGTGGCAGCGCCTCGGGAAATTTTTTTTGGACCTTATTTTTTGGTCGGAAAACCCGCCCATGGTTTTGTGCATGGGTTTGCACATGGTTTTGGGGCATGATGGTTTTCGGCCCCCGGTATTTTGTAGATCCGGTCAAGGGAACTACTGTTATGTTCTAATCCAGGGTTAATGGATTGGGGTTTATGTATGCTTCATCATGTATATATATGTGTTGTAACACTAAAAGGAATATAATGAAAAATCAAGTTGGTCGTCCCAATTTGGGATCCAGGGGAAAATCTCTATTTTATCTGTTTTATGTTTTATGCTCTCACTATTATTTATTTTCTGTTTTTAAGATTCATTTGCAAATAATTTATGTACAGGGTTAAAACATACAAAATCCACATTAGTTAGGATGGTGAAAACCATGCAGGCCAAGTGAAGTCACAAGAAAGGGTGTGTGTTATTCACAATACATATTTCTAGTGACAAAGATAAGGAAGTTGAGGATGTAGATGTTTTGAGAAGATACTCAGCTCTACAACAATTTCAAGATGTGTTTTCCTCCAGATATTTCAGAGTTTCCACCTCACACAGAAGTAGAGTTTTTTATTGAGTTGGTACCAGGGGCACCTCCAACATAAAAATCACCTTACAATATGAGCACACCTGAGTTGGTAGAATTAAAGTTGCATCTGAAATAATTGCTTGAAAAATGATACATTAGGCCAAGTGTATCACCATGGGGTGAATCAATGTTGTTTATGAAGAAGAAGGATGGTACTCTCAGAATGTGCATTGACTACATAAATTTGAACAAAGTGACCATCAAGAAAAAGTATCTGTTGCCAAGGATTGATGACTTATTTGATCAGTTGAAGGGAGCAACATTGTTCTCTAAGATCAACTTGAGATCAGGATACCATCAGGTACACATCAAAGAAAAGGTCATGTACAAGACCACATTCAGGACCAGGTATGGGCATTATGAGTTTTTTGTAGTTCCATTTGGTTTGACTAATTCTCCAACTAGATTTATGTGTTTGATGAACAATGTGTTGCGTCCTTATTTGGACAAGTTTGTCATTGTGTTCATTGATGACATTTTGGTATATTCTAAAAATGAGGAAGAATGTGTTGCACATTTGGTAGCAGTGTTGAGATTGTTGAGAGAGCATCAATTGTATGCTAAGCTTAGCAAATGAAATTTATTTCAGACTGAGGTACTTTACTTGGGACATGTTGTCTCCAAGGAGGGAATTACAACAAATACAGAAAGATAAGGGCCTTCATGGAGTGGGTAGCTCCTAGAAATGTAGATGAGGTGGGATCCTTCATGGGGTTGGCAGGTTATTACAAAAGGTTCATCAAGAACTTCTCACAAATTGCTTATCCTATTACATAATTTCATAGGAAAGGTAAGAATTTTGATTGTACAGAGGAGTGTGAGGCCAATTTTGAGTAGCTTAAGCAGTTGTTGACACATGCTCAAGTGTTAAAGATTGCAGATATGGACAAGGAGTTTGTAGTATGTACATATGCTTGAAAGAGAGGACTTGGTGGATTCATTATGCAAGATGGACAGGTGGTATGCTATGAGTCACGAAAACTAAAAAAGCACAAGAAAAAATACCTAACACATGATCTTGAGCTAGCATCGATCATACATGCATTGAAGATGTGGAGGAACTATATTATTGGAAGGAGGTTTGTATTGATGAGTGATCACATTGGGTTGAGATAATTGTTTGAATAACTGAATCTGAACAACATGAAAGCTAGATGGTTGGCCAAAATCAGTGAGTTCAACTTCTAGATCAGGTACATCAAGGGAAAGGAAAACAAGGCTGTATATGCTCTTAGAAGACGGGTACAGGAAAATCACATAGCAACTATGAGCTCCTTTGGGACATATTTACAAGATATAATATTGCAGGCAGGCCAACATGATGACATGTATATGGAGATCGTGCATAGGGTGCAACAAAGTCTAGGTATAAGTACATGTAGTGGTACATGTATAGGTAGAGGTATAGGTGCAGGTGTACTAGATGTGGACTAGTAATATATAATGACAGATGGATTGGTCAGATTTAGAGAGAGGATATATGTGTCGGACAACAGTGAGCTCAAGAAGGTGACCTTGAGGGTGTTTTATGCGAAACCATATTCGGGTCACTCAGGCTATCATAAGACATTGACTACAATGAAGAGGTTCTATTATTGGCCGAATATAAAGAAGTATGTGGCATAGTTTATATCTAGGTGTTTGAACTGTCAGATAGTTAAGACAGAACATAGGCATCAAGGTGGACTGTTGTTGGGCCTCCAAAATGTCATCCACTTTTACCCACATTTCCATCATTTTACCCTCATTCCATAATTCCGTAGCTACATAACCCTACATTAAGTGACCATTTTCATGATCATATGGGTTTAGCATTATATTTTCAAAAGTAATTTATTTTAAGTATTTTAAGTGAATATGTGATTAAATATTATAAAATTAACATGTTTTCATATATACATAAAAGTGGTATAAGTTTTATGATATGGTAGGCCTACTTAGAGATTCTAGAAGGGTCCTAATTGGCCTCCTAACTACAAATTCGAATTTCATATTCCAACTCACAAGGATTTGTAGAATATTTGAAGAAGATATGGATCATTAATATAAGCACATTCAAAGGAGAAGAATCATGGATAAGAGAACTTTAAGAGGATATGTATCTTACATTTTTAGGAGATTGGTTGTAACGACAAGAGATAAATGTGGGTTTAGGAGAGATTTGAGGATTTTTATTTATTGTATAGTTATCCTCATTTTTTGTATAAATAGGAGGGAACCCTTCATACAAAGGGTTGTAAAATGGTAGTGGTGTAGTTAGTTGTTAGAGGTTAGAGGTACCTAGTGGTTAGTTGATAGTTGGAGGTTCAAAGTTACATTCAAGATGTGATTTGTAAAGTGACGAGAGAGAATTATTGTAATATCTTGTAACTTCATTTTATAAAATATATACTGCCACTTTGACCCCCAAGATGTGATAGTTATTTAATGTGCTTACTGAGGCATGGAGGGCGCCCCCATCAACCACAATTTGCGCATCTTTGTACATATTTGTAACATAGTTTAGTTATGTTATTTCATTTCTTTTCAGCAAGTGTGTTTTTCCTTTCAACAAAGTGTGATTTACTTTTCAACAGGTGTGAGTGTGATTTCAATTCAACATTTCATTCATGCAAGTGTGGTGTGATTCAATTATGCAAGAGTGGAGTGATTTAAATTATGTAAATATGGTGTGATTTCAATTATGCAAGTGTGGCGTGATTTTATTTATGCATGTGTGGTGTGATTTCAGTTCTGCAAGAGTGATTTCAATTTCATGCAAGTGTGATTTCCTTCATGCAAATGTGATTTTACTTTCTTTATATTTGGTTGATTTGGCTTGAATTAGATTGGTTTAATTTGTTTTATAATTATTTTAATTGCATTAGCTTAATCTAATCTGAAATATAGCCACCTAGTACATATAATACATGTATACCTCATCAGTTTATGAAACCCCAGGTTGACAATTAAATGACATGCATTTAACTCACGATTAAATCACCCAACCACTGTTACAACTCATTGAGATTCTAGAGTAAAAATGGGAGGCCATTTCCATGGATTTCATCACAGGTTTTCCCAGGAAAACTAGACAACATGATTCCATCATGGTTGTTGTGGACAAGTTGACAAAGGTTGCACACTTCATTCCAGTGAAGATTACATATTCCACGAGCGATGTGGCACATAAATTCATCAGAGATGTGGTCAGATTGCATGGTGTTCCCAGGAATATTGTTTTAGATAGGGACGAAAAGTTCACTTCCAAGTTTTGGAAGGAGTTGTTTTCAGGTTTGGGCACTGAGTTGCCCTTCAACATAACTTATCATCTGCAAAAAAATGGACAAACTGAGAGGGTCAATAGGGTATTGGAGGATATGTTGAGGATGTATGTTATGCATCAACATTAGAAGTGGGAAGAGTATATTCCACTGGTGGAATTCACCTACACATACGGGTATCAAGAGTCCTTGAAGATGAGTTCGTTTGATGCATTGTATGGTTGGAGTTGCAATACTCCCATTAATTGGAGTGATCCGATTAACAAGGTATTGATTGGACCAGACATGTTGGTAGAGATGGAACAAGAAATGCAGGCAATCAAGGATAATTTGAAAGAAGTGAAGGATATGCATAAGAGTTATGCAGACTGGAACATGTTGTTTAAGGATTTTTAGGTTGGGGAACATGTGTACTTACACATCAAGCCCAAGAAGAGCTCCTTGCGGATTGGATCATGTGCCAAGATGGCACCCCGGTTTTGTGGACCTTTCAGGATTATTGAGAGGATGATAACAGTAGCATATCGAATTGTGCTGCTTTCCACAGTGAAAGTCTATGATGTTTTTCATATATCATTGCTTAAGACATATGTTAAATATGTTGTTTATGTGATTGAATAGTCTGTATTGTAGGTGGAGCCAGATGGAGAATTCGAGCCGGAGCCTCAATGTATATTGCAGAGAAAGGTGCTCATGCTCTAGAATCAAAAAATATAGCAAGTTAAAGTGTAGTGTAAGCACTTTGGGCCTAATGAAGCTACATGGAGATGGTAGATCAGATGCAGGTTATGTATCCTTCCTTGTTTTCCAGTTGAGGCAAAGCAGTTTTGGTATGATGTTGATATATGTTTGGCATATGTTTTGGTGATGTTTTGATATATGTTTTTATTTGATGTTAGGGTATATGTACATATGCATATGGACATAAATATTTCCATGAGCTATTTTATAAAGCTCCAATAAGTGAAATGGGTGTCATGTTATTATATTTGTCATGTTGTTATGTTGTCATGCTGGTTTGCTTTTCAGCAGGGTGATCATTATGAATACTGCATCGAGCTATGATATAAATCTCCATGGGTAATATGTTTTCTTCCAGTGGTTTTGCTAAGGTATATGTGTGATTGAACACCAAAGGCGATGTCCCCAAGGGGGAGGGTTCTGTAACTTCCCTGGTGAAAATTCCATGTAATAAAAGTTAATACAGGCAAAAACAATACCACAGTTGATGGGAAATTTATTCAAAGTTGAATGTTGGGAAAAACATCCTAGTGCGTGTTCATTTGTTTTATTATGGCTAAGGAAATAAGCAAAGGAAATGAAAAAGGAAAGGAAAAATGGAGTTTTTGGCACATTTATTTATGAAAATATTGGAAATTAGGAGAAATGGGAGGTGAAAGATCACGGGTTGCATGTGAGGAGGAAAATTAAGGAAAATAATGGAAAATGAAGAAACTACAGTCCTCATCAATAAAAATGATTATGAGGATCAGCTGGCACCTTTTGTTAGTTCAATTTTGAAGCTCTCTCATTATTCTCTCTCTCTCTCTCACGCTTGGACACTTAGATTTTTTCTTGGAGTACTTTGGCATTGTGTCAAGAAAGGAAAAGAAGGCAAGAGGAAGGAAGGAGCAAGAAAGGAGGAGAAGGATCAAGTAACTACAAAAATATTCTTTGCAGATATTGATTTGCATGTGTGATTTCCTTGCCATATTTTGCATGCATGTTATTGCATGTGGTTCTTTTCTATAATGGCATGCGATTTTCCAGGTGTGACAATGTTTTCAGTCTAGCTTGCCATTTTCGAATAACCTTGATGAGATCGGTTCTCATGTTTTGGTTGAGCTAGATTGCTAGATGGATTCAAAGCTGAGTGAGGTGGATATATGAAATGAAAAACACATGGAATAATAATCCCTGAACCAGACTGTGGATCACGGTAAATCCACTGGCCTAGTGACCCCTAAAACATACTGTGGGTTACAGTAAAGCCAAGATTGTGTGCCTTGGTGGGCCTAGGAATCCTTGCCGGTGAATGACAAGATATACAGTAAAGACAAGATGTGGATTTCTCTTCATTGGGCCTATTAGTACCAAGATGGGATGTACAGTAAAGCCTGGAGAGTGGGGCTCGGTGTATGGCCTAGTGATCCCTAGATTAGACTATGGATTATGGTAAAGCATGAGAGACTAGGAGGTAGTAAAATTCCTCACAATGTAGGTGGAGAACTCTAGTAGCATCCATGCTTGTTTGGTTCTTTTTGGTTGGTTATGAGTCCCACATTCATGCTTGGAATATGGAACGAGGGTGATTGGTTGAAGAGATATTTGGCTCAACCAATCTATGGTTGGGTGGAACATGGTAGTCCCATCTCTGGTTGGTTTTTACATTCATTAATGAGAAGTTCATTTCCTTGTCATTTTATGTGTAACTGTACTAGTTTATATGTGGATCCTATGGCTGATGTATCCTTGATATTTATGTTGTTATTTTGTTGGTTATTAGCATGTATTCTAAATGTGATGATGTATGGCTCTAATCCAAGATTTCTATTTGTAAATGAATAAACAATGTATCTATGACCTAATAGATGATAATGCAACTAATGATGCAAGGGAACAATGCTTCTTACTGATTCTTAGATAAGTATGAGACCTCTATGTTCAAATCTATTATTTAAACCTGTACATTACATATTTGTGACATGTTTGACGAAATGTATGTCTTGGCTAGTAGGGGTCTAATCAATTCCTTATTCTATTATTTTATTTTACACCATTTTTTCGCTGTTATATTTCATATATGAGCTTGTCATTGAGTTCTGGGCAGTGGCCTGGGCTCAGGGTCTGAAAAATTTCCTTAAATCCAATGGACGCAGGCACAGGTATGGGAAAATGAGTCCCTGGACGCATGCATGCCCATGTCATGGGAGTGTCCAGAGCCTCCAAGATGCACCCATGCCTATACTATGGGAGCACTCGAGGGTTAAGTGGGTTGAAAACTTAGTGGGACCCAGGGGCTAGTTACCTAAGTGGTTGGGATGGGTTTTGAGAGTCTTGTTGCTGATACGGAAGGTATGTATGTTGTGTTTTTGTCAATTCCAATTCCTTAAGGTCACCTAGGAGGTTGAATATAATCCTAGTAGTCTCTTTTCACATGTTTTCCCCAATTGGAAAGTTACTTTGGTAGATATGGGAGAAGGGTGTTACACCAAGGAACAAGAACAACGACTGCAAGGGTTTCTATAGGCATAAAAGGGTGTGTTCGAGAATCCTAAAGGGTTATGAAACAAGAGGGAAGTGGAGCATGAGTTCCCGTTGTTTCCCGAATCTCCATTTCCAAACATTAGGCCATATATGAAATCTATTATAGAGTAAAATGAGGCGATGAAGTAGTTGTAGTAGCTACTAGAATAAGGTGTCATTCGACTAAGCACCTCACTATGTGGGTCACCCATCATCATTTTGATAAAGAAGGATGAGTTGGTGGATGTGTATTGATTACAATGAATTAAATAAAATTATGCTCAAGAAGAGGTACACCCTACCCAGGATATATGATTTACTAGATCAGTTGCAGCAGGCCAAATACTTCACCAAGCTAGACTTAAAGTCATGATATCAGTAGGTTTAGGTTAGAAAAGAATATACTTGGAATACTTCCATCAAATTAAGGCAAGGTTTGTATGAATGATTAGTCATGTTATTTAGCCTATGTAATGCAATTGTTGGAAATATGATGCAGAGTGTTGTCCTTGATGGCAACCCACTTGATAAAGATGATGGAAACCTACTTGATGAAAGTTGTACTTAATGGAAACTGACTTGATATACTAATTAATGATGTAAATCTGATGTGTCTACAGAGCAGCTCAGATGTAATGATGAAAGGAATTCCAGTATGTGCTAGACCAATGATGAAAAGTGTGTGTCTCAAGGCATACGCGGGTTTGTCTAGGAGAAGTAGCGTATGCATGCGGGAAAGTACGTTCCAAGTCGCGTATGCTCATTTGCGCTCTAAAAGTGTAAAACCAAGGGTTACTACCATGGTATTGACCCATTGTATTGAGCGTTGGGTTGTCTATTTGACCCCGTCCAAGAATACCATCGGAATAGGTGTGGTTTTGGCTCATGGTATTGATAAAGGGTAAAACTATATAAGGAGAAGAAAATCATTGTGCAAAGGGGTGTGTAGGTGTCTAGGCTTTAAATGAATACTTCACTCTGAAGTTTATTTGTATGGTTGAACTCTGTTCTTAATCAATAGATCTAAATCTATGATGCACCCATGAATATGATGAAGGTTCAAAATCTCTAGATCTGGAAATGATGAATCTCTAGGATGATCTGAAAAGAAGTATTGAAGACCTGGTGCAAATCTATTGAAGATATTGAAGAAATCTGGGTAAGTCCATAGATCTGATCTTTTCTGCAAAGTTTATCTTTTATAGATCTATACGCATGTTCGTTTCATAAAAAGCGCGTATATACGCAGATCTATTTAAACAAAGGAGCGTATGGATTGTTAGGGTTTTTCTGAAATGTGCATAGATGTATACGCGGGTTGCCTTTATTAAACGCGCGTATATACGTGAGTATGTTTGAAGAAAAGCACGTATGCAATTTGAACTGATGGTTGCTCAAAGCTGATTGAGATTCTGCATATCTATTCTGAAGTCTGGGTTATCTATGATATTCTGGTTACAGTGGTTTCACTATTCTGTTTGATGCTCTGGGAAAATGACGTTTGCTGATAAGTGAAGGATTGTGTTGAAACTGTTTTGATCCAGTTTGAAAATTGATGAAACATGGTCTGCAGTGGATCTGAGGGTTGAAGCCTTCAGTCTGAAAGCAGAAGCTTTCTGCCAGGAGAGGCTAGTGTTAATATCAGGGGGTAGTAGCTCCCTTCCAGGAGAGGCTGGTAAACGAGAGCAGGGGGTTGTTGCTCCCTTCCAGGAAAGGCTGGTAAACGAGAGAAGGTTGTAGCCTTTTGCAGGTGGGTGCCTGCGTGCTGGTATGAGTCTGCGCCAGTACATGTTGTAAGAAGTTTTCTTAATAATAAAGATTGAAGACTGAGATGACGGCAGCGGTGGTTTTCTCCCAAATTGGGTTTCCACCTAAAAATTCTGGTGTTCATGTGTGATTGATTGTGTGTGATGATTACTCTGTTCTTTCTGCACCTGTTTACTGTTTTCTGAACATTTGATAAATGAGTAATGCAATGATCTAAGTCATGAATTAAATGCATAATTAATTCACTGGATATACGTGAGTTTTGTAAAGGATATCTGCGTATATACGCGAGTTGAATTCAGAAAAATAGCGTATGGGTTTTTAAGAAGGAAAAATCAAAGTTTTATTGTCTGCACTAAATACTGATTCACCCCCCCTTCTTAGTATTTTTCCCAACAATTGGTATCAGAGCAGGTCCTTCTGAAAAAGCTTAGCCGCTAGAAGGAAGATCAAACAAGATGAGAAATCAAGATGGAACATCATCTATCAAGCCTCCACTCTTTAATGGAAGAAATTTAATCTTCTGGAAAATAAGGATGAGATCCTATCTTCAGTCTATGGGAGTAGATGTATGGGCCATTGTTTAACAAGGATATCAATATCCAGCCGCAATACTAACAGATCTGACGGAAAAGAAGAATTATGAAACAAATGCAAAGGTGGTCAATGCACTATTGGGAAGTCTAACTGAATCAGAATTTGTCAAGGTTATGCAGCTGAATACAGCAAAGGCAATATGGGAAAAAATAATTCTAAGTTATGAAGGAGATGCAAAGGTAAAAAGTGCAAAACTCCAAACTTTCAGAATTGAATATGAAAATTTGAAGATGCATAATGATGAGAGTGTTGCTAGTTTCTTCTTATGTCTTGATGATATTGTAAATCGTATGAGAAACATGGGAGAAACAATAGCAGAATCTAATTTGGTTGATAAAATCTTAAGATCACTAACGACAAAATTTGAGTCAAAAGTTTCTGCTCTTGAAGAAAAACAGGATCTTCAAAATCTTACTGTCGTACAACTCCATGGCATACTAACTTCTTATGAAATGAGAAGAGGAGGACCATCTGAAGTCAAAGAAGCCATATTTAGAGCTTCTACAAAAGGGAATGAAGTACAAGAAGCAGAAGGATCAGGATATATCTCAGAAGAAGATGAGGTAAATTTTGTAAAGAAACTTCAACTTGGCACAGGACGGTTCAGAGGTAAGCTTCCTTTCAAATGTTTTGATTGTGGAAGAGTTGGTTATTATGCTGCTAAGTGTCCTTATAAAGAAACATCTGCAAAAGGGAAGGAAGTAGCAAGAAGGAATAAGCACCGGTCTAGCACTGGGAAAAGTTACTACACTCATGAAGACAGTGATGGGTTCTCTGATATTGAGGAAGAATGTGAACAAGATCTTAGACTTCTCATGACATTTGAATCTAAAGATGAAAAGGATACTTTTGTGGATGCTCTAGAGGACAATGATTTTCTTGAAGAAAACAATCAACTCAAAATTCGCTTAGAAGAATGTAAAATTCTCTTAGAAGAAAGGAAAATTACCATAGAGACTCTGAAAAAGAAAAATGAAGAAGCAAAGAAACACAATGAGAATTTAGAATGTGAAGTAGTAAGTATAAGAAAAGAACTTGAGAAAGAAAAGACTCTAAATCTTAGATTTGCTAAAGGATCTGAAACCTTAGATGAGATTATCAAGGTACAACGTTCTCCTCTTATAAAGACAGGTCTTGGATATACTGGAGAATCCTCTCAGGCTTCAGCACCAAATTATCTGAAAGCAGCTACAGCTGGTTTACTACATTCAGCCACTCAGCAAGGGAATAAAGAATCTTTACTGGTAAAGCATGATCATCACAATTCAAGGAACACTAACAGGAATGTCTTTCAAAAAGGCTACAACCAACAGGTAAATTCAAATAGAAGATTTCATGATCGAAACAATTTCTACTTCAATGGACAATGTTTCTCATGTCACAATTTTGGTCATAAAACTATTCAATGTGTTGCCTATAAAACCATAATGACAAGAGAAGCAAGAAAGAAAAAGATGGATATTGAACCAAAGAAGAACACCCATAACAACTTTTCTCCTCTTCAAAATGAAGTTGAATGTACTTATTGCAATAACTTTGGCCATTTAGAATCTGAATGCAGGAGCAAAGTCCAGCGAAAACAGGATTTTCCTTCAAGTTCCAAAGTATGGAAAAAGAAGGAATTACAGGTTGAAAATTGTGGGATAGCGTTATTTGCAGAAGGTGAAGAAAATAAATGGTACATTGATAGTGGATGCTCAAGACACATGACAGGTGACAAAAGCAAACTTCTTGCATATAATGCTCTAGAAAAGGAAAAGAAAGTTACATTTGGAAATGATGCCCCTGCTGTAATTAAAGGAAAGGGGTCCGTGTTTTTAAAAGAAAAGGTGAAGGCTAATGATGTCATGTATGTGGATGGATTAAGGCATAACCTGTTAACTGTAAGTCAAATGTGTGATCAAGGAACTGAAGTTGTCTTTAGTTAAAAAGAATGTGTGGTTCGTGATCTTGATACAGGTAAAACTATTATAAAAGGCAAAAGAACTCCAAGCAACCTGTATGTATTGAAGAACTGCAAAGATCAATGTTACTTGAGCAAATCTTCAGAAAATTGGCTATGGCATAGAAGGCTGGGGCATCTAAGCTTCTCTCAAATCAACAAATCAAGCAGACTTAAAGTTGTTCGTGGTCTTCCCAATATTACTCTACTAGAGAGTATCATATGCAAATCTTGCCAATTCGGTAAGCAGACCAGAGTACAATTTAATGCCAAAGAAGGATCATCAAGTAAGCCTCTTGAACTTATTCATACTGACATATGTGGACCTATGAGGAAAAATTCACCACGTGGGGAAGAATACTATATCTTATTTATTGATGATTTCTCTAGGATGTGTTGGAAAATGAATTAGATCTAAAAATCAAGTGTTTTAGATTTGATCGATAGTGAGAATATACATCAAATGAATTCCTTGAATTTTGTGAACAACATGGCATAAAAAGACAGCTTTCCTTCAGGAAAGGTGCACCCCACAAAAAATGATGAAAGGTGGAAGAATGAATGTGAACAATTCAACAAATGGCTAGAGCTATAAGCCATGATTCTAATCACATTTTCTGGGAGAAGCAAAGACATACAAAGAACAAACATTCTCAACAAGGCACATGTTCGGTAAATAGTGACAAAACTCCATATGAACTCGTATGGTATTCTCCGTGAAGCATTTTAGAGTTTTTGGAAGTAAATGCTTTATAAAAAATAATGATGAAAAACTTGGCAAGTTTGAACCTAGATCAGATGAAGGGATACTTCTTGGTTACTCATCTACAAGCACAGCATACAAATGTTACAATAAAAGGCTTCGAAAGATTGTTGAATGTATTGATGTTGTCATTGATGAGTCTCCTGCAGCCCCTAAAGAAGAAGAAAAAATGACAGAAGAAGATGATGGTGACTATTGTCCTTCTACATCAAATAGGAATGATGTAGACAATGGATCTAATGAAGAACCTGAAGATGATTTATCTGAAAAGGCTCCTTCCAGATATGTTCAAAAGAATCATCCAGAATCTCAAATTTTTGGAGATAAGGCATCAGGTGTACAAACAAGAAGGACTCTTGTAGGATCCTCTAGCTATCTGGAATTTCTATCCATTATTGAACCACACAATGTCAATCAAGCTAGAAAATACGAATGTTGGGTTCAAGCCATGAATGAAGAGCTTGATCAAATTGAAAAAAATGACACTTGGGAATTAGTACCAAGACCTCATAATAAAAATGTCATTGGAACTAAATGGATAGTCAAAAAAAAGTTAAATGAAAATGGGGATGTCGTAAGAAATAAAGCTAGACTTGTTTGCAAGGGGTAGACTCAACAAGAAGGTATAGACTTTGAAGAAACTTTTGCTCCTGTAGCTAGACTTGAAGCCATAAGAATGTTTCTTGCTTTTTCAAGTTTTCAACAAATCAAATTTTATCAAATGGATGTCAAATCTGCTTTCCTCAATGGTGATCTAGAAGAAGAAGTTTATATAGAACAACCGAAGGATTCATTTTGGGAAATGATGAAAATCTTGTTTAGATTTAAAAAGGCTCTATATGGTCTCAAACAAGCTCCAAGGGCAGCTTTCAGATATCGTCTTGACAAATATCTTCATCAACAGCATTTTCAAGTGTCCGCCGATAGTAACTTATACACAAAAATTGAAAATGATAAACTTTGATTATGGTTGTATATGTTGATGATATCATTTTTTGGAAGTAATGAAGCATCTTATGAGTCAGAAATCTGTTTCGTCATGCAAACAAGAATTTGAAATGTCTTTACTTGGGGAACTAACATTCTTTCTTGGCTTGCAAGTGCATCAAACTATAGATGGTATATTCTTATCACAAGCAAAATACCTTAAGAAAATTCTGAAGAAGTATGGCATGGAAGAGTGCAAACCCGTAAGTACACCAATGATAACCAGATGTAACCTCACTTATCATGATGATTCTCCCACGGTGAATCAACAAGAATACAGATCTATGATAGGAAGTCTACTTTATCTCACCGGGACTAGACCAGACATTATGCATGCAGTTGGGATTGTTGGATGATTCCAAGATAATCCAAAAGAGTCTCACCTTCAGGCTGTCAAAAGAATATTCAAATATCTACAAGAAACTCAAGACTTTGGACTATGGTATCCAAAGAATGCTGATCTCACTCTTCATGCTTACACTAATGCAGATTGGGCTGGAAATGTTGATGATCGGAAAAGCACTAGTGGTGGTGCATTCTATATGGGGCCCCAGTTAGTATCTTGGTTCAGCAAGAAGCAAAGATCTATTGCCTTATCTACAGCAGAAGTAGAATATGTGGCTGCCGCATCATGCTGCACTCAACTTCTTTGGATGATGCAAAACTTACAAGACATTCAAATCAAATGTTCACCTCCTATCTCCATTATGTGTGATAATACAAGTGCCATCAGTATCTCAAAGAATCCTGTTATGCATTCCAAGACCAGCACATTCCCATCAAGTATCATTTCTTACGTGAACAAGTGCTTGAACAAAAGGTGAAGTTGGAGTATGTTCCCTCCAAAGAACAAGTTACCGATATATTTACCAAATCTCTCGCCCAGGGAAGCGTTCGAATATCTCGCATGTGGTTGAGTAGTTCGGCCATGCAGAGGATTAGATCTGATTAAAATTCTGAAGATTAATTTGGATACTCGGGTTTCCTGAAAGACAGTTGCGTATATACGTGAGTTCATACACAGAAAACCGCGTATGTGTGATTGCTGACAATTTTTCTGGGTCAGCATTTCTTCAGCACAAGCTATGGTGCTGTTTGGTATCTATGATGCTATTTGGAGTCTCTGGTGGTATTTCGGCTCTTATATTTATGTTTCATTCTTTGATTTTGGGAGAATATGCCTTGATGATTTACTGTTGAAAGTGTTCAGGATGCACATATTCAGGGGGAGCATTAGCCTTGCTGAGAATAATGCATTGTTGGCATTATAATGATTCTAAATTATGATCTCTCTCTTGAGATCCTTTTGTCTTGGGTATGAAGAGTCATATTTGTAATTTGATGAAAAGGTCGTGTTGAGACCTATGATGTAAATTGTAACATTCAGTCGTGTAAGGACTTGTTCAATGTGTAAACCCACTTGGTTGGGTAATTGGATCAAAATGTGTAAACCCACTTGGTTGGGTAGCTGAGTCAAAATGTGTAAACCCACTTGGTTGGGTACTTGAGTCTCATATGTAAAACCACTTGGTTGGATCTTTGATGTAAGTATGAGTCCTTGGTAATAGGAAGGTCATAGAGTCATGTACTTCATTGAAAAACATGTTTGAAGATCCGGCATGAACTCAGGGGGAACATGGTAACTTCAGTGCACTTCAGATCTACAGCGTCCTTCTTTCGACATGAAAAAAAAAAAAAAAACCTTGTGTTGGTGTTGTTCCGCCCTTTGCCCTTGATGTCAAAGGGGGAGAGTGACATGGTGTTTGAATAGGGGGAGACTATCATTATGCTTAATGTATCTATTTGTTGTGATCAAACACTATCATGGTTGCCATCAAGTCCAAAGGGGGAGATTGTTGGCAATATGATGCAGAGTGTTGTCCTTGATGGCAACCCACTTGATAAAGATGATGACATCCTACTTGATGAAAGTGGCACTTGATGGAAACTGACTTGATATACTAATTAATGATGTAAATCCGATGTGTCTACAGAGCAGCTCAGATGTAATGATGAAAGGAATTCCAGTATGTGCTAGACCAATGATGAAAAGTTTGTGTCTCAAGGCATACGCGGGTTTGTCTAGGAGAAGTAGCGTATGCATGCGGGAAAGTTCGTTCCAAGTCGCGTATGCTCAATTGCGCTCTAAAAGTGTAAAACCAGGGGTTACTACCATGGTATTGACCCATTGTATTGAGCGCTGGGTTGTCTATTTGACCCCGTCCAGGAATACCATCGGAAGAGGTGTGGTTTTGGCTCATGAAGGGTAAACCTATATAAGGAGAAGAAAATCATTGTGCAAAGGGTGTGCATGTGTCTGGGCTTTAAATGAATACTTCACTCTGAAGTTTATTTTTATGGTTGAACTCTGTTCTTAATCGATAGATCTGAATCTATGATGCACCCATGAATATGATGAAGGTTAAAAATCTCTAGATCTGGAAATGATGAATCTCTAGGATGATCTGAAAAAAAGTATTGAAGACCTGGCGCAAATCTATTGAAGAAATCTGGGTAAGTCCATAGATCTGATCTGTTCTGCAAAGTTTATCTTTTATATATCTATACGCATGTTCGTTTCATGAAAATCACGTATATGCGCGGATCTGTTTAAACAAAGGAGCATATGGACTTTAGGGTTTTTCTGAAAAGTGCACAGATGTATACGCGGGTTTCCTTTATTAAAAGCGCGTATATACATGAGTCTGTTTGAATAAAAGCGCGTATCCAATTTGAACTAATGGTTGCTCAAAGCTGATTGAGATTCTACTTATCTATTATGAAGTCTGGGTTATCTCTGATATTCTGGTTATAGTGGTTTCACTGTTATGTTTGATGCTCTGGGAAAATGACGTTTACTGATAAGTGAAGGATTGTGTTGAAGCTGTTTTGATCCAGTTTGAAAATTGATGAAACGTGGTCTGCAGTGGATCTGAGGGTTGAAGCCTTCAGTATGAAAGTAGAAGCTTTCTGCCAAGAGAGGCTGTTGTTAATATCAGGGGGTAGTAGCTCCCTTCCAGGAGAGGCTGGTAAACGAGAGTAGGGGGTTGTTGCTCCCTTCCAGGAAAAGTTGGTAAACGAGAGAAGGTTGTAGCCTTCTGCATGTGGGTGCCTGCGTGCTGGTATGAGTCTGCGCTAGTACATGTTGTAAGAAGTTTTCTTAATAATAAAGATTGAAGACTGAGACGACAGCAGTGGTGGTTTTATCCCAAATTGGGTTTCCACCTAAAAATCCTGGTGTTCATGTGTGATTGATTGTGTGTGATGATTACTCTATTCTTTCTGCACCTGTTTACTGTTTTCTGAACATCTGATAAATGAGTAATGCAATGATCTAAGTCATGAATTAAATGCATAATTAATTCACTGGATATATGTGAGTTCTGTAAAGGATATCCGCGTATATACGCGAGTTGAATTCAGAAAAATAACGTATGGGTTTTTAAGAAGGAAAAATCAAAGTTTTATTGTCTGCACTAAATACTGATTCCCCCCCCCCTCTTAGTATTTTTCCCAACAGCACTAAATACATTCATGAGGTTAATGAATTATATATTGTGCTACTTTATAGATTCAATTATTATTGTTTATTTGGATGATATACTAGTATACAATGCTACCTGGGAGGAACACATCTTGTTGACACACCCATTTTCATAATACATAAACCATTGTGAATTTGATTATGTCTCTCTTGAAATAACAACAAAAAAGAGAATATAAACAAAACAATAATCCTTAATTTAATGGTAGGTAGGGCCCACCATCCCCCCCCTCTTAGTATTTTTCCCAACAGCACTAAATACATTCATGAGGTTAATGAATTATATATTGTGCTACTTTATAGATTCAATTATTATTGTTTATTTGGATGATATACTAGTATACAATGCTACCTGGGAGGAACACATCTTGTTGACACACCCATTTTCATAATACATAAACCATTGTGAATTTGATTATATCTCTCTTGAAATAACAACAAAAAAGAGAATATAAACAAAACAATAATCCTTAATTTAATGGTAGGTAGGGCCCACCATCCTTGGGTGTAATATGGTCCTTACTACATTTTTCAATGGTGCTTTCATGTGTAGGTGATACTATAAGAATGAGAAAATTGGTTTGACTCTACATGCAAGAGGCCACAAGTTGCAAATTACCTCATGCAAGTTCGATCCGACAAGTGAAGAATGATGCTTTTATGTTTGTGATGCATGGTACTGTGTATTATACAAATCATGCTTCTAAAATTTCCAATCGAGTTTTGTTTTCCATATATATAATGTAGGTATTTTTTGAAAAAGAATTTAAAAAAAAGTTGGAAAACGAAATAAAAGAAGTCGGGTATTAACCTACGCAAACCTAAAGTTTTATTTTGCCAATGAACATTATCCAAACCCCGACCACTACATAGAACAAAATATTATGAATCAACATTTGGCATATACCACGAGAGCAAAGACATAAGATTGGTGTTTCAAATGTCGTGTTTCACGGGTTGAATATATTATGCTAACACAAAGTCCACATATTGCATATGGTACATCAAAAGAATGCGAAAAAGGTATGGGTTAAAAAAATGGTACATCAATATTAATAGAAATGTGGTCATACATTATCACCTAGAAGATTTGATTTATGACTTTATATCACAAGGGTTTACTACCAAGTTTATTTAAATATTGAATTGATACATATCAACACCGAATGTGTAATATGCATTGTATGCCCTTACGTGTTGTTGTTGGTTTTATTAAACAACACATATGGTGTTCCACACGAGAACTTTAATGGAAAATATACCAAACTTTGACCTAGTTCCAATGTTGTTTAAATAGTAAGACGTGAAGAAACTTAAGTTGAGATTACCATGTGTTAAAAAAGGAAAATCTTGGCATTAATGTGAATAGAAACACTCTGAAAATGGAGTCAAAATTTCAAGCCACTATCTGAGTGGATATTGATGGTAGTTTCATTTTGGCATGATAACAAATGCAGTTTTGGAGCTTCAAATATTGGCAAGACCTTGGTAGGATTGGAAAAGAAAGATTGCCTCAGCTACGATAATCACTGCTCTTGGTCACTATTTTAAAGCTCAATATCAAGGTACATCTCAGTCTCATTTTAATATAGCAAGTATTTTCAGGGACAAGGTCTGTTTTTGTATATTCATAAGGGTTAATCCCCCCACCATTTCTCCTTTCCATTGTCCTGTGTTCTCCAAGCTCTGTATAATTTGAACAATATGTGTAGCACATGTCGCCTTATATGTAGTATGTGTTGTATTCCCTTATGTGTTGTTGTTGTTTGTATGGAACAATGCATATGGTGTTCCACAATAGTGCTTACATGGAAAATATACCAAATTTTTACCGAGTTCCAATGTTGTTTAAACAATTTGATGTGGTGAAAATTAAATTTATCGTACCAAGTATTAATGAAAGGAAGTTCTTAGATTTAGTGTGAATAGATACACTCCGAAAATGGAGCCAAATTTTCGGGCCACTACCTTAGTGGAGATTGACGATAGTTCATTCTGGTATGATAGAAAACACAATTTTGGAGCTTCAAACATTAGCAAGACCCTAGTGGAATTGGAAAATAAAGATTGCCTCAAATGTGGCAACCACCTAGAACCACTCTTGGCCACTATTTTAAAGCTCAAGATCAAGGCATGTCTCAATCTCATTTCAATATAGCAAGCATTGTCAAGAACAAGGTCTATTTTTGTATATGCATAAGGGTTAATGCCCCCACACTTTTTCCTTTCCATTTTCTTGTTTTCTCCAAGATCTGTATGTTTTGAACAAGATGTGTAGCGCATACTGCCTTCCCTCAACATTTATATTGTTAGTTCAAACCAGAGCTTGAGTCTGTCTATTGTTCTCTATTTGCGCCATGAACTATAGATGACTTGTACATAACCATTATATGCATAAAATGGTTATATCTTGGGACTTGTTTTTTTTTAATAGTCATTATCAATAACACATAATTTTTTTTTACCACCTTGTATGCATAGTTCTGAAGACCGAGCCCTGTTTCCTCACATATGTATACGACCTCATCTTTTTGGTCAAGATTTTGCGGGGCCTTAATGACAACTTGTGTGTGATACAACACTCTTCCTCCTCATTCAATCTCTTAAGTATTTGCTATTTCCCAACTTCCCCCCTATATGAAACACACATGAGGTTCTCCTAAGCTCTGTCCTTTCCTTGATAGCTCTAGATTTCCTCATTATAGACCTTGTTGTATATTATAATTCTCATCCATAATCTAAATGAATGCATTCACGCCATATCAAGCTTTAATCTAGACACTTAATAAAAAAACACAGTCAGCAAAAAAGGGCCCTTCCATTCAAAGGATTTTAATATAAATTGACTATTTTTCCATAATTATCACTTTTCGCCACCTAACATTCAATTATTCTTCCCTCATTCTGAATTTGATTCTTGATAGCAACATCATAGAACTTTAAAGGTCATCATAAAATTATTATTAGTTTTGGAACATGGTTACACAACTCTGCAAAAAAACTCAATCAATATAGCTTCGACCTGAAGCATGTATTCTATTATTTCTTTGCTATTCGAGGTACATACAAAGAACATCATTTTTTGTTCATGTAAATTTTTTTTGATGTAAAGCTAATGTGAGACATGAATTATCATTAAGGGATATCTTTGCCTCGTCATTCTATTAAAAGAGCATGACGACTGTTGGACTTTATTAATCACTGTTAAATGACTAAAACGATACACATAAATTATCAATCCAGGGACGTCTTTTATTTCAATGATAGTTGCACTACCTGTGCCAATACATCAAACCAAAATCAAATCCAAATAAAGGAAATCATTGCTAAATTAAATGCTGGAAGGAGTCACTCTTGAAGAAATAAAATTATCTACAAAACTGTGATCATACCTCAATTAATCTATACCTAGCACGCCACACAACAATTACCCAGCTTAGTATCTCTAATCCCACATGTATAACAACATATATAATATTGGAATTGAAGCATATATAGTCACAGCTAAAAAAAAAACAACAACACTTCCACTGATACATAAAGGAAATAATAAATATATGCAACTGCCTTAACTGCTGCAATCCTTGCTAAAGAGGAGGGCCCTTCCTCCCTAGCAAGACGTAGGAAGAGAAAGAACTTAAACAGAAAATAAACCATATAATGCATGTAACAGCAACAACAAGATAACTTGTATTAATGTGACCAAAATTACATAGCCAAAGTAATATTGTTCTCCACTAACCTTTTGACCTCTCGGGTTGAGAATTATATAGTGGTTACATATTCAGAAAAACGAGGGATGGATCAGTCATGAGAACCTTATGATTCTCATGCTGATCAAAATAGAATACATATAGTTACAATCACTTCTTAATAAAAAGTCTGACTGGAAGAATATATATGACAATCAAAACTGCCTAAAGGCTGTTATCCTAAAATACAATACGTAATGACTCTTACAACTATGTGGAAAATCACAGCTATAGAGTAACATCAATAGAGGATAGGTTGACGTCAGAAGTTGACGATATCAAGTCAGCAATACAGATGTAACAAAATTTCATCCAGCGGGTCTGTAACAACATCATGATGTAACAGCGCCATGGTGTAACAAATCACTGTAACAACACACCTTTGACTACTCCTGTAAGCCTCATGCTTTAGATATTTTGTGCTAAAAGATAACATCTGGAAGGGCAATAAAAGACCAGAGAACTTATCCAAACATTCATCCTTAGTTAGTCATGAAAAAGACACGATACATCATAATAATCGATGAAATGGCAAGACAATGAAAATACAGTGAAACAACACTGCTTAAGATAGAATGGTAGGAAAAAGAGGCAACGATAGTCCCAATGGTTGTAGTCACAAGGTAAAATGGGGGAAACAAATGTAGGAAATAAGTACAAAAACGACACCAAAAATCTCCCCCCAGCTGAAGCACTTTCATATCCTCATGAAAAACCTCATCTCCCACGAGAATATCTCCAGTGCAGGTTATTGAGATCATAAGCGCTGATTGTATCGTCATCTGCAGACCTGTGCCCTTGAGTAGCCATCAGCTGTCATACCCAAGACTCTGATTCATACTTGCTCAATTCATAATTAATCTGGTAATCCTCTATTGGCAGCTAGATCAAAGGGAACTTGAACTTTAACCCAAGTCAGAAAGCGCCAAGGGTTTGTATCATTTGTGCATATGCTGGTACATGTGTAACAACTACTAAAAATTTCTGAAATGAAATGGGTCCCCCTTCAGCAGCTCAACATTGCTGGATTCTGTGCATTTCAAGCACCCATTCAGGGCTCAAATATTGATTACTGAGAACTGATTAAGGTAGAAGTTCACAATCCTTCTTCTGTAAGTGGCAGCAGGTTTCCTTATCCCAGGAGTGCTCAAAATTCTCCTAAATTCCCATCTTAACTCAACAGCTTGTCCTAGTTCTACTCGGATCCATAATGTTGTCTTTTCTTCATTGGCATTCATAGATTCGGTGGAAAAATGCCACTCAATCTGATTCTTCATGAATGACACAAAGGATTGAAACTACAAATCCCCCATGTAGGAGAATATAGTCACTACCATTTGCATACTTACGTGCTTGGAAATGATATTGTGAAAGAATAACTCACACAACAGGCTTTGTTCGTCAAAATCGGAAGCATGAAAGACATCTAAGAATGTGCGAGTGGAAGAACACAAATAGGGCTTGTTCTCCATGACAACTTTTAACTGAAATTGGAAATATCGTTCCCATAGAAAAATGGGGTAGGATGGGGAAGGTCGCCTGGACCCCAACAGATTGAGGGAAATTTCATGGAGTTTTTTCTTATCCATAGTTAGATCCTGAACTTGTTGCTTTAATAGCAACAGTTGTTTCTCCTGCTTCTTTACAACTTCCTTCCTCTTATAGTCTTCCCATCCTTTCTTCAACTCTTCTTTCATCGATTTTTCCTGTAAAGTGCTTATCTCCTTTCGATTTTATTTCAATGAAATCACCCCCTCCCAAAGGGACATTGCTTCCTGTTTCCACTTCTGCAATTCATAAATTAACAAGATTTTCTCAGAACTCTATCCCGTGATGGATCCCGACATTCCTCTGCATTCAATATCAACATCAATAATGGGTGTAACAGCCTCTGTTGAATGGGTCTACTCCACCTCTATTGCTGGTTCTTTTGTAACAACAGCTTCATCAGTGGGTTCTTGTGTATCAGCCCCTTCATTTTATCCTAGAGTATCCTTTGTGTCCATTGTTGTTTATTTTGTAACTTCAGTGGCCTCCACAGGTTCTTGTGTATCAGCCTCTAGGTCAATTATTACAACAACCTCTGCTTTAATTGTTGGTTCTTGTGTAACAGTAGTATCCTTAGCAGGTTCTTGTGTAACAGCCTTCTAAAGTTCTGTTTCTATTTCCATTGGGCTAGTGTTTTCCCCACAGACCTTATACGCTGCTGCTGTTAGTCCTCAAAAACATGTCATGCATACAGGTACCAAGATTTCCTTCCCCTCATATAATATTTGTTTCAACTATTCATTTTACTTTCTTAGACTTTCAAGTTCTAAAAGAAGGACATGAGTTTCTTCCTTATCTAACGAGGATGGTTCTCTTTCTTCTTCTTCTGATCTTTCTGCTTCTTTCTGCTTTCTGGTTGTGGGAAAAGGTTCTGTGAGCAAGTTAAATTTCACCCTCCATTTTGGCCGTCTATCCCCAATGGGTTTTCTG
The DNA here is from genome assembly GCA_034641835.2 of Pinus albicaulis. NCBI lineage: Eukaryota > Viridiplantae > Streptophyta > Pinopsida > Pinales > Pinaceae > Pinus > Pinus albicaulis. Next base: position 870,098,863 of record CM076574.1, read on the forward strand.
GCCTTGACAGGCCGAGTCTAGGTCTCATCTTCTGCCTGAATTCCTTCCGAAGTCGCAACCTATTTTCTCTAGCTTGTCCTAGGCCTTTTTTGCTTGAATTCTTCCCAACTACTTCCCTCCTGGCTTAGGGAATCCATCATGATCAATTTGATAAGTCCATGATTGGTAACACATGCTTTCGGATGTGCTACTATCTTCACTGCCGCTGCCATATGCTTAATGTTTCCAAATAAGTAGAATGGAAGGTTAATCTTTTGCTAGTGCTGAAGATGATTGAGAAGAGGGAAGTGATAATTAAAAAATATTTTGGAACTTCCCTCGCAAGTAATGTATTTGATTAAACCCAAGGCGACATCTGGCCATGACTGAGGGAGTGATAACTTGTCAATTCCTCTTCCTTTCTTCTAAAGCTTTTCTTCTCCTTCTAGGAAGTCTTCCTTCAAAGAGGGGTCATTGATTTTCTTGTTGAAACATCTCCGTCCCTCTACTGGAAATGTGGTTACTTAGGTGATCACTTCTTTTTTCACCTCAAATTGAAAGCCCCTAACTTGGGTTTGGTGGTTATTCAAATTTTGAGCAAATTCGATTGCAAAACCTCATCTGAGCCTTCCAATTTCTGAAAATATTCAATCCACCCAGCGTCTCTAAATACCTGGAAGGATTCTGGATAGTTCTGCAAGGTGTCCATGGAATTTGGCTCGTGTCTTACTACTGCTTCACCCATCTTGCTGTTATTTTGAATTCACTTCTTATTGCTCAACCCACTGTAATGTCGCTGGACTGCTTATTTCCTCTCGACACCTTACTCTGGTTATCTCGGATGAAGAGTTTCAGACGAGGATACAAGGATTCAGTTGAGGAGAATGACAGGAGGTGACAGGATTTATGGATTACCGAATTGTACTTCACACATTTCTTCATAAATGTCCCATTATGGAAAGGAATGGGTTCTAAGTAAACACACCTTTTCCTGCTGGATTTGGTCATTAATGGCTATTGTGCTATTAATTAGATGCATGCAGGTTTAATAACATTTCATAACTACAGATTTATTTTAATGATTACAAGATATATCACCCCCTTCTTTAACGGTTACGACCTCCCATGACCGTCATGGGAATATCACCACTTTCCATTAATCACCAAACTATTAAATGATGACGTTACCTTTTGAAAGACGTACCTGAAGCGACGTGGAGGAGGAGTTTGAATTGGTGGCGTAATGCTCGCACTGATCGTGGTGGTCACACTTGGCTGGCACAATTATTGTTGCATGCGAAGAAATAAGAAACAATGTTCGTGGCTGTCGACTGTTACATGTGTAACATCCAAGACAACCTTCGTATTATTCTTCAGAAAACATGATGATTAGGAGAGATAGATACAGAAAGAAAAACAAATGAATAACATCATCTTGTAAAATGTATTAGGAAGGAAGGATGATGTTTTGGGAAAGGGGAAAAAATGGGTGTAATAGCCGCCACAGGAGTGGTTTTCAACTGTTACAAATTGTCTAACTACCCCCCAGAAAGAGGTTTTCACAATCAGATTTTTATTATCATTTTTTTTGTTATTTATTTATTTATTTTTTAATTAATTAATTAATTAATTTTTTATTGTTTTATTATTATTATTATTATTTTTATTTTTTTAAAACAGGTGTAAAAGCTGCCACAAAGGTAGTTTTCAGCTACTGCACTTATTGGAATTTCAAATTTCAGGCTGCATAGTGGAACGTTCCCCTGTTGCTGTAACATGAAGATTAGAGTCCATGACAATGTTAATAAATGTTTCCTTCGAAGCGGGTTGATGATATAACCTCAGACGGTGCCCATTAACTAGTAACAGTGTCTTGGCACTGTCGATGGTGACCAATTGTACAGTCCCATTGTCAAAGACTGTGTCTACTTCGTAAGGACCTATCCATCTGGTGTAGAGCTTGCCTTTGAAATCATTGAACCTTGAATCGTACAAGAGTGCCCAATATCCTTTTTGGAATTTATTATTCTTAATAAACCCGTCATGCCATCTAGCTCTTTGCTGCTGAATGATATATGTCTGTTGAGTGACAACCAATTGTTTCTCTTCCAACTCATTGAGCTGGTTTAATCTTTTTTTTTTGTGCTATGCTTAAGTCCAAATTGACCTACAATGCTGTTCTTAATGTCTTTATTTTGAACTCTATGGGGATTAAAGGATTCTTACCATGCACCAATTCATATGGTGAGAAGCCTGTAGTATTCCTCCATGTTGTTCTGTAAGCGCACAACACCTCTAGAAGTTTCTTGGCCCAATTTCTTCGGTGGCTAGCTACTGTCTTTGTTAATATTCCCTCAATGAATTTATTGGTGCTTTCTACTTGACCATTTGCTTGTGGGTGATAAGGTGAAGTGATCCTCTGATGAATTCCATACTTCTCAACCAACTTCTTGATTAAATGAGATGTGAACTGAGGCCCTCCATCTGTCACTATCTCCCTGGGTATCCCGAAGCAAACAAAGATATCTTCGAATATGAAGTCTGAAACAACCTGCTCTATAGCTCTAATTAGTGCCTTTGCTTCGACCCACTTTGTGACATAATCGCTATAGACCAATATCTATTATTTTTCCTATGATGAAGGATTAATTGGCCCTACAATGTCCAAGGCCCATTTCTCAAATGGTTCTATCACTATCTGAGGCTACAATGACATCTCATTTGATTTCAGAGGCTGGCCCATTCTTTGGCAGCTATCACATTCCTTCACAAACTTCTCAGCATCATGGAATATAGTTGGCCAGTAGTAACCTGTTGAGAGTACTTTATATCCCATCCTTTTGTCAGCGAAGTTCCCTCCACAGGGTTCCTCATGAAAATCTTTCAAGATCTCAAATACCTAATCTTCTCTAACACATCGCCTAATCTAAAAGTCTGGCACAGTGTGATAGAGATTTCCCCTCTATCCGGAAGTAGGTAGCACTCTATTGTATGATCTTCCTCTTTTCTTTGGAAGATAAATGGTGTGGAAATTTTCCTGTAGCAAGATAATTGGCTATATCTGCATACCATGGTGAGTGAGTAGAGTTGGAAAAAATATATTCATCTGGAAAAGAATCCTCAGTAGGAGTGCAGTCATCATTTATAGTTAATCTAGAAAGAAAATCAGCAACTACATTATCTTTTCCGGGTTTATCTAAAATAGTGATATCAAATTCCTATAACAACAATAACCATCGTGTAACTCTACCATTAGTAACAGGTTTTTTCATTAAAAATCGAATTGCAACATGGTCAGTGTGTTCAAATACTTGATACCCAGTGATGTAGTGCCAAAATTTGTTGATAACTTGCACTATTGCTAGGAATTCCTTAGTCACTGTATAATTGAGTTCGGATGGAGTTAAATTCTTCCTGATGTAATAAATGGCATAAGGTTTATTTTCCTCCATATTCCCCCCAAAAAAACCCAACTATGTCATATGCATCCATAGCGATATGGAATGGCAATCTCCAGTTTGGTCCTCATAAAATAGGTGCTGCTATTACAAAGTCCTTTTACTTCAGAAAGGCTTGCTCACACTTTCCTGTCCACACAAATTCCACATCTTTTATGAGCAAAGAAAACAAAGGAGATGCAATCTTTGAAAAAATTGCTATAAATCTCTTGTAGTACCCTGCATGTCCCAAAAAAATGCGTACCTCTTTTGGAGTTTTAGGAGTTGAGAATTTTGAGATTACTTCAATTTTTGCAGGATCTACCTTGATTCCAACTGCCGAAATGAAATGTCCCAACACAATTCCCTCAGTCATCATCATGTGGAATTTCTTTGTGCTCAAAGCAACATTAGTTTGTTCACAACATTTCAACACCTTTTCCAAATTAACTAATGTTGTCTCAAAGGCATCCCCGTAGGGCGTAAAATCATCCATAAATATTTCAAGACAGTTATTCAAGTGATTAGAAAAAATACACAATATTTTCATATGAAAATTCGCTGGCGTATTACAGAGGCCAAAATGAAGGACTCTGTATGCAAAAGTACCCCATGGACAAGTGAAGGTTGTCTTGTATTGGTCTTCCGGGGCAATCTATATTTGATTATAGCCACTGAACCCGTCCATGAATGAAAATAACTTTTTCCCAGAGAGAGTATCCAGGACTTGGTCAATGAATGGTAAAGAGAAATGGTCCCGTCGAGTGGCCTAGTTAAGCTCTCTATAGTCTACCTAGACTCTCCACTTGCCATTATTTTTTGGAACTATGACAAGAGGAGACACCCACCGACTATCAGAAATGGGGTAGATGAAATTAGAATTAAGGATTTTCTGCAATTCCTCTTTCACTATCTCCTTAAGTGCGAGATTCATTCGGCACTGCGGTTGTCTAACTGGTTTGTAGTCCTCTTTAAGGTAAATGTAGTGACTGCATATGCCAGGGTGGATTCCTTTCATATCAATATAGTCCCATGAAAATGACTTTTTATATTTATGTAATAGCTGTATCAACAATCTTTTTTGTTCAACAATCAAGTTGGGATTAATGATTAAATATTTCCCAAGTTCAATTTCAATAGGACTGCTAGCAGTATGCATAGTAGTTTTCAAGTGTTCAATAATTACATCATCTACCTCGTATTATTCCCCCAAATATCTGATGGAGGCAACATAGAGTGAATTTCTAATAAAACAATTAATGATATCATCCTCTGTTTCATCCTTAAAGTATTGTGCTTTTCCAAGTGTGAGGAGAGGTAGGGAAAGATCAAGTTCGGGTTCAAATTCATCCCACCAGGGATTATTCAAATCCATATGAGGTTTTTCTGGGGTGTAAAAGTTCAATTTATGAGTGGCCTGCCCATCTGAGATCACCATAGATCTGGACCTACATACAATATATGCGTCTGCAGTGGCTAGCCATGGTCTTCCCAAGATTAAAGGATGACCCCCTAGGTTGGATTTGGTTTGAAAAATGAGAAAATTAGCCAGATAATTCCTAGAATCCAAAATGATCACCACATCTTCTATCATTCCCTTGGGCTTGACACGGGACCTATCTGCTAATTCAAGCATTGTGGGTGTAGGTATAATTCCATGAAGTCCTAGGGAGATAAAGAGATCTTTGGTCATTACACTAATGGATGCCCCCAAATCAATCAAAGTGTTGGTTATGGGTTGGTCATCAATATGGACAGTCACTGTAGGATTCCCTGGGTCATTATATTTAGTCAACAAAGGTTGATCAATCATAAGTTTGGACAGTTTCTCCATAACATAGATAGTATTAGGGTCTTTCAGTTTTCTTCCAGGATTTTTGACACACAAATCCCTCACTGTTTTAGCATAGATAGGTACTTCCTTAAGAGCTTGTAACAACATAATCCGCACATAAAATTTTTTCAATTCCTTGAGGAACTCAGATTCAGTTTGTGAGGCTGGCCAAATTTCAATTAATCGTTGAGGGTATAGAGGATCCTGAACCTTAACAGCTGAGTTAGCTGTCACATATGCAATGGCCTTTCTCGAGTTGGCTGATGTAGAAACATCAGACCTTCCCGAGCTAGCTGCTACAGGTGTAACAACTGGTGTTGTATCAACTGTTACATGTGTAACAACTATCTCAGGATCGACCATATCCTTTCTAGGTGACTCACATTCTTCTTTGGTAATAATGGGAGTATGTTCAGGTCTGATTACTTTTCCCAATCGAAGCTGAACCTCGTTAAGTCGAATAATTCTGGAAGGTAACCGAAGCATCTATGTTCTGAGATGCCTTATTATTCGGATTGGGTTAGGTTGCACAGGTAATTGTGGTCAGACAGAAGGTGTAGGATTTTGAAGAGGAGGCAGTTGTAACTACTAATGCATTGGTAGTGCAGGGGGTACTGGACCTTGGCCGTTACATCTCTAATTTTGACTCCAAGGATGAGATTGTGATGGAGGATATTGCATTGGTCGAGGGGAAGGCCACTGGTTCCATGGTGGAGGAAATTGTGTTGAGGAAGGACTAGGATACTGCCATATAAATTGATGAATATTACAAACATTATTCCAAGGATTAAAAGAGGAAAAATCTGGAGGCATACCTGTAGGTCATGGCTGCCATGGCCTCCTTGATCTGATGAAGTAGGAAGACTGGACATCCTCACTTGATTCTTGAATTACAACCTTCAGTCTGGGCAGTTCAGGACATTGATTTGTAGAATGTGCCAATTCACAGATGTTACACAGGCTGACACTATTCAGTCCTCATTCTCTTTCTAAATGTTTCTTTTTTCATTAAGGACATAATATTGCTAAGGTTGATTAAGCTTCTGCTTGTGCTTTCTTAACTTGTATCGTAGTGATCTGGGTAGAGAGAGTGTTAAGGAGGTTGGTTTTAAAATCTTCAAATATATTTCCGATCTCTGCTCCGATTACTCCTCCACTTGTGGAATTTTGTATCCAGAATGAAGGGTCCCGAACTGAAATTCTCCCCTTGAACGATCCTCTTGAACTCCACAGATAGAGCTTCATTATTTCTTCAAGTGGTTCTTGTGATATGTCTCCTTTTCCCAACATATTAAAATGCTCCAGACAGTCATCTCTTATACCTCTTAAGAGTATTGGTTTCAGAATTTCAGGGGCTAAGTTACTGAACTTAGACCTTTTTAAATTGTAATGGAATCATTCCATATAGTCTTCCAAGCTTTCCTCCTCCTTCTGTGCAATTATGAAGATCTCTTCCTTCAAATCCCTGGTTCGACAATAATCATGATACTTAAAGAGAAAGGCCTCTCTCATGTCATTCTAGGTTCAAATCGTGCCACCACCCAGTCTCATGAACCATCTTAATGCTACTCCTTTCAGAGTAGGAGGAAACAATTTCAGCTTCTAGGTGTCTAAAGTGTAGTCATAACCTCTATGAGCACATCGAATTCAAACAAAAAGGTATCAGGATCTTCAACAACCATCCCTTGAAAGGACGGCATGGATGATAAAGGAATATTTTTCATAGGAGCTTCATCCCATGTCACCACTATCAGGAATTCAAAAGTAACAGAGCTGTCTGTCTTGAAATCCTCATCCCCCATTGCTAATCCTTCCTGATGGGATGAACTGACCTCAGAATATGCAGGAGATTGAAAAATAAATAAAGGATCAGGCTGTTCCAGGACCATCTGTTTAACTACGCTACTGACATCCAAATGATGATCAACTAAATGTTGTTCTTAAGGTCCCTGATTCTCCTCACCGGTCTCCCCTTGTCCTTCAATTCTTAGATCTTGATCAATGACTTTCCACTGCTATTTCAGATCTAGAGTCTTCATATCAGGAGTGGATATGTTGTTCGAAGGGTGGTGAGGCTCATACATAGAAGGCATCGATGCCTCAGGCTTCGATATAGTAGCATCTTTCTATGGTCCCGTCTTCCTATTATCTTTGTATGAAGTAGAGTGTTCCTTTTTTTCTTTTGACATCAGATCTCCAAAGAATGTTTTTCTTCCCAATTCTGCACTCTTCTTTTCCTTTTTACGACCCAAATTTCCTGTAGTTAGTAGAGTGGGGGGTGTTTGTGGATTTTTCTATTGTCCTACTGGCACACATGGACTCTATGTGTATCAATTCATCCTACAAGCGCTTTAGTTTCTACAATGGTGAGCCCATCCAGGTATGTTAGAGCGATGTGCAGGTTCTTACCTCTCGTCTTACCACACAACAACTGTATAGCTGAAGACACACTAAAGAAAAAACCCGAAAATTCACACTTCTAAGTGTCCCAGCGAGACATTGGTGAGCCCGCCCAGGTATGTTAGAGTGATGCACAGGTTCTTACCTCTCGTCTTACCGCCCGACAATTGTGTCACTGAAGACACACTAAAAAAACACAGAAATTGCACCTCTAAGTGCTCTAGTGTAGCAATGGTGAGCCTGCCCAGGTATGTTCTTACCTCTCATCTTACTGCCCAACAGTTGTAGGCTAGGTACACTCTATCATATAACAAACAACTCTGGTTGATTATATTGTCATTGCCATCCCTGACAAGGATGCCAAAATGTTGGACTGTATTAATCACTGTTAAATGACTAAAATGGTACACATAAATTATCAATCGATGGACGCCTTTTATTTCAATGACAATCGTACTGCCTGTGCCGATACATCAAACCAAAAGCAAATCCAAAGAAACGAAATCATTGCTGAATTAAATGCTGGAAAGAATCACTCATGTAGAAATAAAATGATCTACAAGTCTATGATGAAAGCTCAATTAATTTGTACCTAGCGCGCCACAAAACAATTACCTAGCTAGTATCTCTAATCCCACATGTGTAACAACATATATAATATTGGAATTGAAGCAGATCTATTCACAGCTAAAACAAAAACAACATCACTTCCACTGATACATAAAGAAAATAAGAAATATATACAACTACCTTAACTACTGCAATCCCTACTAAAGAGGAGGGCCCTTCCTCCCTAGCAAGGTGCAGGAAGAGAAAGAACTTAAACAGAAACTAAACCAGATAATGCATGTAACAACAACAACATGATAACTTGTATTAATGTGACAAAATTTACACAGCCAAAGTAATAGTGTTCTCCACTAACCTTTTGACCTCTCGGGTCGAGAATTATATAGTGGTTACATATTCAGAAAAACGAGGGATGGATCAGTCATGAGAATATTATGATTCTCATGTTGATCAAAATAGAATACATATAGTTACAACCACTTCTTAATAAAAATTCTGACTGTAAGAATATATATTACAATCAAAACCGCCTAAAGGTTGTCATCCTAAAATAAAATACGTAATGACTCCTACAACTATGTGGAAAATCACAGCTATAGCGTAACAACAATAGAGGACAGGTCGGTATTAGAAGTTGATGATATCCAGTCAGCGGTACAACTGTAACAAAAGTTCATGTAGCGGGTCTGTAATAGCATCATGATGTAACAACACCGTGGTGTACTAGCTCACTGTAATAGCACACCTTTAATTTCTCATGTACGCCTCATGCTCTAGATCTTTTGTGCTAAAATATAACATCTGGAAGGACAATAAAAGACAATAGAAATTATCCAAGCATTCATCCCCAACCATTCATAAATAAATACACGATACATCATAATAATCGATGAAATGGAAATATAATGAAAATAAGGTGGTGACAACACAGTTTAAGATAGAACGGTAGGAAAAAGAGGCAAAGATAGTCCCAATGGTTGTAGTCACATGGTAAATGGGGGAAACAAATGTAGGAAATAAGTACAAAACCGACACCCAACAATGACATTTTAATAAATGTTGCATTGTTTTGAATATTATATATGACCCAATGCATCTAGAATTTCAAAGCATTGATATTTAATTCTATTAATTTTTTTTGGTGAAATGATATGTTATGCTCTAAAATAGTCAGTTTTATTAACGTACAATAGCTTTTCCCGTCCCCATATTTTCACTACTTTCTTGTGTTTGTTTCATTATGTACCCAACATTTACAAAAAACATGATTATAAGACTTGACATTCTTTACTAAGTGTATGCACTTACATGCTGAAGATTATTTTCATACAGATATTGTGGCTACACATAATGAGTTTTCATAGTGTTGTAGCAGCTACAACCACCCTCCAAATTTTTTCCATTGCATATATTTTGGAACCTAACCTTTTTTCCACATGAGATTACCTTGCATTGATATCAGGAATCTATGCTTTGACTGATGTTTATCTTTCGGTTTTTCTTGTGTTCACTTGCTCTTCACTTAGAAAATTTTTCTAAGTCACAAGCTAACCTCTTGTCTAAGTCTTGCACAACAGTTCTGGGCTTGCCTCCAAAAACTGCACAATTCATGGAGCCAGAAATGACCTTGATGTTATGAATTTCATAGTCATGAATGAATCCCAAATTTGAGCTCGTAAATTGCACAATCATGATAGGAAACGAAACATCGAGCCCAGAAACTATGCAATCACTCACTAAGCTTAGAAACTACACAGTGCACAGAGCCGGGAGCTACTAGTTCCCTGGAACTGTGCAATACTTCCCGTTGATGTGCATGGAAAGTTTTCCTGGAAAAGGTAGAAAAGAAGAAAGAAAAAAAAAAGAAAAAAAGAATCCCTAAAATTTAGGGATTTATTTTTAGTAACCTGAAGGAACCACACGCTATTTTTGGAAACTGTTGCCATGTGTCACTTTTTCCTTGATTTGTGGCAGGCACATCATAAAAAATAATTTCTAAAATATATTTAATCGATGCCCCTATAGCTCATTCTAACACTTGATCTTGGAGCTCTAGTATTCTTGAGGAGATGAAGGAACCTTTGGTACGATTGTCATCACTTTTTCGGGTAAGTTTTACATTTATTGCTTTAGTTGGATTTTCTTTCGCTTTTGCTATTTGGCTTGCATGAGTGTTGTTTTTCTTGTTTCTTTGCATGCATGCTGGTATTTTAACTTTATTTATCCTGTAGATGTGTTGTTTTAAGTTATCATTTTCATTTTACAAGTGTCGAATCGATTTCTTCATTTTTCACCAATGGTCGTCGTTGCGACAACTCTCCTCACCGATCTTGTTCACTTATGGTTTGTTCAGTTTTTGCACTCAATTTTTCTTTTTTCAATCACACTTACTCAGGTATGCACTCAAGCCTTCACCATTTCTCAATATTATAATTTTTAACACTTCCCTTGGGAAAATATGCCTTTCCCTTTGCCAGGATTCACTTTGCCTAGTTGGGCATTGTGCAATCTGGAGGCTCAAGCTTGCATATTTTCCTTTGAAACTGTGCAATGCACCATACAGGATGACCTCATTTTGCATTACATAGTTCCAAGCCTCAACATACTTCCTTGGTCACTGAGACTGTGTAATGCACAGTCTCTCCCGGCTCACTGCCTTGGTTGAACTGCACATTGCACAATCTCAAGCCTCAAGCTTCAACCCCGACTGCTGGTACTGCTTGGTGTGTAGTTTCCTTATCCAGTCAGACCCTCTTCCCAATGAAAATTGCACAATCCTTCTAGTCGGTTTCCTATTTTGCTGCATGAACATGTCCTGAAAGTAGTTTTTCTTATAATTGATATTTATTTGTCATCAATGTCTTTTCTATCCCATAGGTACAATAGTTGTTGAGAATCTCTCCAATAGTCACTTTCATAATGGAATCCAAGAGAGATTATTCAAAGGAAACTGTTGAAAGAACTACTGGGAAAGTAGTTGAGAAAATTTTAGTGAACCTACCAGTTTATACAGACACTCAACTGTTTATAAAGAAGGGATAAAAACTGATATGGAAATAGATCAAAGATGATTTTACAAAGGAATCCCAAGAATAATTAGAGGATCAATAGGTGTGTCTCAACATCATGCAATCAGGGCTTTAAAAGATTGCATGAAATTATCTAGCCTTTCCATGTGCACATGTGATCAGCTGGGTTGTCTCAAACATTGATTTGAAAACTATGACATTGAGCAACACCAACGGGAAAAAGCTTGCAACATTCCCGACAACATATTTCAAGTAGATGTATCATCTTCTTGGGCTAGTGAAGAAAATTTTCTCACTATTCTATGCCACTCACAACTATAGGAGCACAAGAGGTATCATCAAGAGCTGGGTCAAGGAGCCAACGAATTTCAAGCAGACACCCACCCACATGTACAAGACAAACGTGCTCAAGAAGGCCTATCAACTTTTGGCCATACTAGCCTGCAGAATCTATGGCCAACTAGACACAAAGACCTTTCCTGAGGGGTGGGATATCTTTTTGAACTAGGTAGTGAATGAGGGGAATTCATTCAATTGGTCAGATATTTTGGCTCATAAGTTGGGCGTCCATGTGACAAAATATCACCATCCATCAAATGGCGAGAAATTATGCTTCTACATCTTTACATACTTACTGGATGCAATATATGCACTAAATTAGTTCATTGTGTAGGAAATGCACATAGATTCAACTAATCTTCTAATATTCTAAAAAAAAATACCGAATCAATTCTACAAATTGTGGAAACCAATTACGATTGCACAATCACATAAACAAGTAAGAGAAATAATTTCAATCACACAACACAAATATGTATCTGGGGAAAGCCTCAGCTAAAAACCTCACTGTGTATATTGCATTAAGTCAAGAGTTTGAAACAATACAATGCTATTTCCCTTCCTGAGAAACCTATGCACTACCTTTGACTATTGCACTATGATCTTGGCAATTTGGTCCAATACTTAACCAATTCCCTACACCTGACTAACCAACCTTGGTCACACATTCCTGGGCTAATTGAGCCCCTATTAATTAGTAAATTCCCATCAATTGATTGCGTAATACTTCCAAGGCATCCTGATGACCTCGTGCATGACTTGTACAATTTTCTAATTATAAAACTGATAGTTCTCTTCCCTTTAACTCCAATCTCAAACATGCCTTCCTTAGAACTGACATGAAACAACTATTTATAGCAAATTATCAGTTATCTAATTGATCATTGTATTTGAATTAAATCATATTTAATTCATGGGACCTATCACTAGCTCATCTCTCAGTCAAAACTAGTTAAACTGATTTTAACTCTAATAATTGAGTTAACTAATTACGGCTCAAAATAAACTACAACTAGACCCTCTAAAAACTTAGGGAGAAATATACATGCCTCTAGTTTGACACTCAACTCGAATTGAATGAGCTAAGTATTCCTGACTCAGTTAAATCATATAAGCTGTCATGTGATGTGGAATTACAATTTACTTCTACTTTAATTAAGGGAAAATTGAATTAGAAGCCTTTCTTGTTTCCAATTTCAACACTCCTTCTCAACAATAAAGGGATTGTCTGCTACCCCAATCTTGCTTCCAGGGAACTCAAATTTGATTCTTGAAAACGCCTTCATCAATATGTCTACATTCTGCTCCTCCATGGGAATGCCCTCTAATGACATAATCCACCTATGCACACAATCTATGAGATGGTGATACCAGATATCAATATGCTTGGACCTATCATGAAAAAATGGTTTAACTAGGAATTTGATGCAACTTTGGTTATCACAATAAATCACTATTAGATCCGTATGTCAACCAAACAAACCAACAAGTATCTTCCCCATCTAGATGGCTTCACATGCTGCCTGACTGGTCGCTATGTATTTTTCCTCTAGTGAACTGAGTGCAATTGATCTCTATTTCCTGCTATACGAGGAAATTGCTGCTGATCCTATGCTGAAGATGCCCCATGATGTGTTATTCCTATCGGATGGAATCCCTGCCCAATCTACATCCGTGAAGCCTTGAAGCTTCACTCCCTCTATCCATCTATACCATAGCCTAAACTCTATAGTGCATCTCAGGTATCTCAACACATGATTTCCTGCCTTCCAAAAGAGTTTGGTAGGCTTAACCATAACTTGATTAAGTTGGTTAACCACATAGCATATGTCTGGTCATATGTTCACCAAATACATGAGTGAACCCATAAGCTACTTGTAGATGGTAGCATCTGCTACTTCACCTGAAGTAGCATCCTAATTCCTTCAGTTTCCTGCTAGAGGAGTCTCCATGGGTTTACTGCCCTCCATGTGGAACTTCCTGAGAATCTCATTGGCATACTTGCCCTGAGATACAAATAACTCCCTATCTCTTTGCCAAATTTCCTTCATCTCATCTCAAATTATCTTGCAAGATCCTCTTTAAAAGAATTGATGAGCTACTCATCACTTGCCAATATCAAATCATCGACATAAAGTACAATTATCAAAATATTACCTTCTACCACAATATGGTAAAGGTTCGCATCTTATTCATTCTTTTTGAAGCCCAAACTGGTGAAATAACTGTCGATCCTGATGTACCAAGCACAAGGAGCTTACTTAAGCCCATACAATTCTCTCTTGAGTCTACACACATGCGACTCTCTATTGAAGGTCTCAAAACCTTCTGGCTACTCAATGTACACCTCTTCCTCCATCAACCCATTGAGGAAAACTGTGTTTACATCCATATGATGTATCTTCCATTCCATTTGTGCTGAGAGTGCAAGGATGGATCTCATTGATGAGTACCTTGCGACTGGTGCAAAAGTCTCATCATAATCAATCCCATCTACCTGAGAGAATCCTCTGGCCACAAATCTGGCCTTGTATTTATCCAAACTACCATATGTTGCCTGCTTCACCTTATAGATCCACCAGGATCCTACATCTAAATTCCCCTCTGGTCTTGGGACAACTTAATATGAATTTTTTATGATAATGGAGTCATACTTGTTATCCATGGCATCAACCCAAAATGGTTGGTATAATGCTTCCTCAAAAGAGGATGTCTCTATCTCTAAAGTCTTGATGATGGATCCTCGTTGGGATTTGAAACATAGACACGTGTTCCTTAATACTGTGGATAATCCGGGAAGCTCTAATAAAGAGGATGTCTCTATCTCTACATATTCACTCATATGAGCCATGTATCTAGTGTACCACTCTAGGGACCTTGTTTACCTATGCTGTGATGTGGGTGCTCCCACATTCTCTCTAGCATCAAGCAACAACATGTCAGCGTCTTTGGTGCACTTCCTTCTGTATCAGGATGTCTCTACATGAGTGTGTACTTCCACTCTCTACACCTTTGCTTGTGGCTTATCCAAATCTTGAGGTTCTTCTTTTGGAACCAAGAGCTCCTCAACTACATGCAACTGAAGCTCCCTCTCAAGGGAAATTCGCAGGGCATTCTATTATTTTAATTTCATATCTCTTTTTACCATTGTCATCATGTGTGTTGGAAAGTACACTCGATAGTTTTGAGGTGTATTAATGTAACACAAAAATAACCCCAACTCAGTTGTTGGATCTAACTTCAGGAATAACTTCTTCCTGGCATATTTGGTCACATGGAAATAAATTGATGAAACCAAATTTTTAAAATGCGACACATCTGGTCTCTTACTTGAAAAAGCCTCCTCTAGTGTACTCATCCCAACTATCCGATGAGGACTTATGTTCTGCAAAAATACTACAGTATTGCATGCTTCCACCCACAGATAAAATGGTAGGCCCTGATCATGCAATATAGCTCGTGCTACTCCAAAAATAGTTTTGTTATTAATTTCTGCAATCCCATTTTTCTATGGGTTATGAGGTGCTATCAATTCCCTTCAAATTCATTTTTAAGCACAAAATTTCTTAAATGCATTAGAGACATATTATCCACCATTGTTACTCCTCAGGGCCTTCACCTTCTTCCCTGTATCTTTCCTGAAAAGTGCCTTGACCTCACAAAACTTTGAGAACATCTAATATTTCTTCTACAAGAATAAAATCCAACACTTGAATGATAAAATATATACAAAAATCACATAATACTTGTGTTTTGATGTGGAAGCTATTGAAAACGGTCCACACACGTTTGAGTGAACTCTCTCAAGGATCGCCTTTTCTCGGCTTTCCTTATCGTGAAAGGTAGATTTGGTATACTTCCTGAATGTACACCCTTTTCATGTATCTTGCTGCTCAAGTGCACTCTTTGGAAGTCCTCTAGAAATATTTTGCATGATCTTCAAAGCGCCATGGTGTAGATGGCCCATTCTCCTGTGCCATAACTCATTGATGTATCAACTCTCCACCTTCTCTGGTTTCATGCTCAAGGCAACACAATATTCTACATCCAATTTTTAGAGGTTATTTACTCTAACCCCAATATTCTTCACTTGTCTCGTGGCTTTGTGATGAAGGAACACATTTCCTTCAATAAATATCACATCATAGCCACAATATTCCAACATAGCAACAAAAACCAAATTATTCTTTAAACCAGGAACATACATGGCATATTTTAATGTGAAAGGAGTACCTGAATCCCTCTGAAAGGTAACTGTACCTATTCCAGTAGCGCTATACCTATCATCATCTCCCATCTCCATGTGCATTTGGAGATCCTTCTCCTCCAAGTTACTTAAGAAATCTTTGTTTCCAGTCATATGGAACAAATCTCCACTATCTAGGTACCACAAAGAATCCATCCGATGACACCATCCATGTGATGAGGGTGAAATCAAACTCGAACTGTGAAGCAAGTGCTTCACTTTCCGCTCCTCTTGAGGGCTTCTTTCCGGTCTTCTATTGCAGACACTTTGTAGCATAGTGTCCAAGCTTATGCCAATGAATTATTTTAACCTTTGAAAAGTATCGCTTCTTTCCCGCTTGACCAAAATTTTATTTGGAACAGGATGCCTTCCCTTTCCATTTCTTCACCTTTCTAGGAAAGACATAGTTCTCCTCATCATCAGTCTTTGATGAGGATCCATATCTTGTGTTCCACTGAATCTCCTCTTACACCTAGTTGGACCATAATTGTTCCCACTCTGGTAGCTTCTCCCTTCCATTCGCTGAGTCTTGGTAGCTATGCTAGCTCTTAGGAAGGCCTAGAAGTGCTAGGCTCACCAAATAATCCTGGTAAATTGTCACCCCAAGACTTCCAATCTCATCTCAAAATTGAGTGAACTTCATCAAGTATTTTAGAATCATGTCGCCCCTCTCCATCTTGATATTTCTGAGATTTTCCTTGAATGCCAAATTCCTATGGTCGTTTCTATTCTGAAACATATCTGTTACGACCTTCCACATATCATATGGAGTTTCCTTTCCATGGAGATTCAAGACAATATGATCTCAAACTCCTTCTAAAAGAATCCTTCTCACCTTTTCTACTTTCTTCTTCCATGCATCAAGAAGTTGGGCATCTGTTGCTCCAGGCTAGGGAATATCACTATTTATCAATTCCTTCAGTTTTTTTTCCTTCAACACTTCCTCCATCATGTCCTTCCATGCTATGTAATTTGAATTACCCTCAAGGGAATATTCGAGTCTAAATCTAGAGAAAGACATCCTAATTTTCTTTTCGTTTTGAAGAATAAATATGCAAATTCCTGCTCTTCTATAGTGATTCCTACTTTGATATCATGTATAAAATCCACATAGATTCAAATGATATTTTAATATGCTAAAAAATAATACTGAATCAATTCTAGAAATTGTGGAAACCAATTATGATCACACAATCATGTAAACAAGTAAGAGAAATAATTTCAATCACACAACACAAAGATGTATCTGGGGAAGCCTCAGCTAAAAACCCTGTTATATATATATTGAATTAAGTCAAGAGTATGAAACAATACAATTATGTTTTCCTTCCTGAGAAACCTTTGCACTATATCTGTCTGTCTCACTCTGATCTTAGCAAATTTGGTCCAATACTTAACCAATTCGCCACACTTGAATAACCAGAATTTCTCATGCATTCCTAGGCTAATTGAGCCCCTATTAATTAGTGAATTCCCATCAATTTATTGCACAATAATTCCAAGGTGTCCTGATGACCTCATGCATGACCTGTACAATTTTCTAATTATACAAATGATAGTTCTCTTCCCTTTAAATCCAGTCTCAACTAGGCCTTCCTTATAACTAACATGCAAAAACTATTTATAGTGAATTATTAGTTATCTAATTGATAATTTCATGTGAATTAAATAATATTTAATTCGCTGGACCTATCACTAGCTCATCTCTCAGATATAACTAGTTAAACTAATTTTAAATCAAATAATTGAGTTAACTATTTACAACTCAAAATAAACTGCAACTGGACCCCCTAAAACTTAGGGAAAACTCTACATGCCTTCAGTTTGACTCTCAACTTGAATTGACTGAGTTAACTAGTTCTTCTTGACTTAGTTAAATCGTACAAGCTGTTATGTCATGTGGAATTACAATTTACTTCTAATTTAATTAAGGGAAAATTAATTTATAAGCCTTTCTTGTTTCCAATTTCAACACCCTGGCATGAACTTGACATGGACACCAAGAGAAATTGCTATACATATATATTGCAAGCTACTCTTGGACTTTATTCATCGTGGAGTCATGGAGAATCTTATTGATCGCTTCATCATCCCGCTTTATAGGCTCATCTTTTAGGATAACCCACCTTGCATGTCACGAGAAGCTACGAAGGGGATATCAAATATTTTTGATTGGTTCACCTTACCGGATGGCACATTGATCAAAGTATTTGATAGGAAAAAGCTACCACATATTTTTCCAAGAAATGCCACCAACAATCTTGTCATGCAAGAGGTATCTTATCATATCTCCATAGGGTTTTCAACAACAATGCATAGGAGGAATAAGGCACCATGGATAACTCTTCCTTTTTAGGTCAAATTATATGAGATCAAGAATCTGAAGATTGTAGATGCCGAAGAGAAAGCCACAGTAAGATTCGAGTTCGACACAAAGAATTATAATCCATATGATCTGAGGGGAGTTTGCAAAGACCATTTTGTGAGAGTATACTTCAATTGGGTAAGCGTGATATATCAGTGGTTGGAGGAGGAACCATAGAAGAAATATTATAAATCATCCCGACCTCATGAACATATCAGTACGGGTGGGTCTTCTCAAGTTGTTTCGTAGATGACAACTGTTCCAGAAGAATCGACAAAAACAGGTAATGGTTTGATGCAAGAAAAAAGAAAGATGAAGGTAGATTACAATAAAAAAGAGGAAGAAAGATAGAAAACGAAATTTTATCCTCTCATTGAGAAATTAGCTTTGGAAATCAAATAAAAGAGGGGACAAATGAAGTAGAGGGTAGAGTAGAGAAAGAGAGAAGAAATTTTTATAAGAAGCAGTGTAGAGAGTAGAGACAGTAAAACAAGCGTTGAAGGAAGAACGAGAGCTTAGAAGAAGAGAACAAGAGGAGAGAAAAAAGCAAGAAGAGGAATAAAGGCAAGGTGCCACAACATAAGAGACAATACCTTTACAGGTTGAAGAATAGATACAGGACCAGTCGACAACAGAAGGAGTGAGCGAACAAATGCAACAATGGGAGTATTCTTAAGAGCTTGAACAATTGAGTGAACTTGTGGACATGGAAGTGGGATCGGAGCTGCAAGATGAGGATGTGGACCTAATTCCCAATGCACCTTCGTCCATTGTTCAGACTCCACCACCTTTAGCTACAGAGCAAGCCCTAAGTGAGGAAGGGGAGGTAGTTCCCCTTAACGATAATCTGGTCATGGATGTGTACAATTTTTAATTCGAAAAAATACAGAAGAAGATTGTACAAGCGTGTATAAAAAATTTCGTAGATGATCATGCATCACTTGCATTCATGAGAGAAAAGGTGATTGTGGCAGACACCAGCAAGAACCCAAACGCCATTGCCGATGCTAGCTTGGCCTTCGCAGGAGTAGCCAGACCTAACAATCACTGCTTGGTGGAAAATAATAAGTAGTTGGCACAAAACATACATGCACTTTGGAAAGAGAATGAAGAACTCTGTCCAACAACGTAGAACACAGCTTCCGCACAGGTTTACCGCAAAGAGATAAGGGTAGTGATACTTGCTGAATTATCTACACTTGGAGACAGTATGTAGGATATTTATGAGGAGTTAGTCACCATACATAAGGAATTTGTACACTTCAATGGCTTGCAATGACAAATAAAATCATTTTTTAGGATCCTTAAGAATGTATAGACTGGCATCACCACCGTGCATGAGTGAAAAATGTGATATAAGGTAGTACTGCATATAATGGTAAAGAAGCTGAACTTGCAGGAAAAATTAGAGAAAGCCAGAGTTTGGATGCTAATCCAAAACAACAAGTAGCTCACCTTATTCATCAGAAGCATTTAGGCTGAATATGTATGGATATACAACAATTTGGATTTCATGGTGAGAACCCACCAAATCCCATCAGTTGGTACACTCACTGAGAATAAACGCAAAAGACAAGTCTGATAGGATATTGATCAGTAAATGAAGCAAATGGAACATATGGAAACCCACGAGGACATGGAGATTAATAGACATAACTTGCAGACCTACATCGATGGCCTGGTTTAGATTAAAATGATTTTTTTTCTGATTAAGGAAGAGGTGAAGACCGGTTCCAAGAGATTGTACCCGGATTCTATGGAGGCAAGAGTTTGGTTCTAGCCTGAAACTATCTCGCAGTTTGGGAAGATCATCACAAAATACCAATATTGGCATGAGTACGTTATCGAGATACACCATGTCCAAGATTCCCGACTTGAGTTCACTCAAACTCCATCATCATAGTGTTTTGTCTTGTTAGGCTATCAAGTTGTCTCTACCCTATTTTGTCTTATATGGGTATGAGTGGAAATTGTAACATTATTTGTAATCATTATATGAGTGAAATTCCATGTGTCCATGATGGAATGTGAAGAGTCATATGTTATGCAAGGATTCATGAGGGGATTCCAATATTCACAAAGGGGACAAGCCAAGAGTCACCCCCCTTCATTATAAATACATCCTCATAAATCTTGTAAAGGGATTTTGGGAGCCAAGCTTTTGGCTAGGATTAGGCTTATAAAAGGCTTGGGAGTTTTGTGTCAGAATTTTCTTCTCTGCAGTATAGAAGGAGTATACTTCTTTGGGAGGATCGTGTGCTGTTGACTTCACGTTCCACTATTGGTGCAATTGGTTCGTCATGTTGTATGTATGAATGGAACTTTCACTTATAGTAAAATCAGAGCCGACACGTCTTCAAGCATATATTGTAAATGTAGTAGGACTATTATTTTATATTTGATTTTTTAACTTACGCATATGCTTATGAACTATTTCGTTTGAATTTGTATGAATCTTTTTGAATGCGTGTTCATGTTTTAATCCATCACCTTTAACTTGTGAACTACTCTGCTTGTTAGTTTTTGTGATGTATTTCAGCTCATGTGTTCCTTTCAAGATGTGTACTATTACAGACTTCCAAGGAGCGCACCTCCTTTCCCCTTCATGTGTTGGAAATTCTCATGCATCATATTGAATTTCCACAGGGTCACAAAATTACTTTAACCAAAGACACAATGCACCAATATACATGTTTTGAAATCCAAGGCATATCATTAAACACCCCACTGTTGGGACTCCTACTCCAAACAATGTGAGGTCTAGTTGGGTCTTCATATTGGGGAGGTCCCCTGAATTTTGGTGGGTCCAGCACCATCAAAATTTCTGGCACTATAAGGAGGGCGAGATGACAAGCTGAGCCATTGAATTTTGTTTTGAATTTCCAAACTAATTTTATGACTTCTTCCCAGATAATAATCCCGACATGTTTTTTCTAAGATATAAAATTACAAGTGATAGTGGATATCATTGATGACTTGTCACATCTTAAATTCAATGGCGAGGGTGAAAAAACATTTCTTGAGCATACTTATCATTTTCTTCATTTTTTCACAGAGCGCAACATCTCCCTTGAGGATGTTGGTAGTAGGTTGTTCATTCTCATGTTTGAAGGGCGCTTAAGGAAATGGTGTCACACATTGACCGATGCCTCTATTCACTCTTTCTAATACTTTTTCATAGAATGGTTCCATGCTTTTTACATATATGATAACAAACATTTGTGCAAAAAAATTCTAGAATTGCGAAAATCACCCGATGAATCGTTTCGTCATTTTCACAATTGTTTTATACATCATTGTCACAAATTTATGGAAAATGAAGTTTATTGGGATATTTTGACTGAAGAATTTATACATCTTGTTCGCATTTCATTAGCTCCATAAGGATTAGAATTTTTCAAATCACTCCCAGCTTATCACTAGACTAGAGATTATAAATCCATGATGGACAAGGTTGTTGTTCCAGGTAACCCTTTGTCCTCTTATCACCAAACAATTCTAGTTCCACAGGTTGAGGTGGGAAAAATTCAAAATATGCCTGTTGGACTATCATCATCTCTTCACACCTTTCATACTTAGAACTCCTGTGTGTTTTTGTGCTGCAAGATCGATGATTGTGATTAAGTTTTTTCTTGTGATACTCCACCCTTTAGTCCCTTTGATCCTCCGAATTAAAAATTTGTTTGTTCATCTATTTCAAACTTTTACCTTGATGTTCATGAGGATCATGTGTTGGATGGAGTCATTGTCGAGAAGCCAAAATGCGATATCATTTGCGATGAATACGTTTGGGATTCAAGAGTCAAACAATAATCTCCGATGAAGGATGATTCTCTTCCTCCTCATACTCCACCCGTTGGTCCATCTGATCCTATGATTTACGAATTTGTTTTTTCATCTATTTCAAACCTTTCCATTGATGTTCATGAGGATTAGGTTTTTGATGGAGTTGTTGTTGAGAAGCCAAAATATGATATCATTTGCGATGAGTATGTTTGGGAGTTAAGAGTCGAACAAGAATCTATGAAGAAGGATGATGCTCTTCCTTCCACAACTCTTTTGCACTATCCTGACACTATCCGCAATTCTGTCATTCCGGTTGATTCATGTGATAATTCACATTCTGATGAAATTAATACTTCCAATCATTCACAAAATTCGTGGAATGTAAATTTTTCATCTAAATGCAGAGAGGATGAATTTTCTATCATGGATCTTCCCAATTCCTCATCATACCTTTCTAGAAACATAAAGGGTGAAATTTCACGTTCTTCATCTTCCCCTCTATACGATTCATCAGATCATGAAGGTACCTCCATTTGTGATCTTGAGATTTCTGATCGTGACTGTCATTACCTTTTCATTGATTCAACTGGTCATGATTTCAAGCTTCCTGTTTTTTATTTTTCCAAGCCACCAATCTTTGATGATTTATCTTCCAATGAGTTGGATCTTTCGATGACCTGTCAAGGCACTTCATCCCGGGCTGATGGTTATGTTAGGTTCTCGTAGCCTTGAGGTTAGTTCCACCTATGATAAAAAGAGTGTTGAATATTTTTAGGATCATCATCAATCCATTGCACATATTGAAAATCATTCTACTTTACAATTTTCACATCCCCCATCTCTTTTTCAAGATCCTATCACTCAATATTTGGAGTCGTACTTGGTGAGCACCACGGCGAGAAAAATATTTCTTTCTTTCTTTATGTTTGTTTGAACTCATAGTTTGAAAGTTTACATGTGTAATTATTTGGCTCATAGTGTGTCAAGACCCCATGACACAACAATAGATTGTATTCCTTGTGCTTTTCGTTCTTTCTTTTCCGCATGTTCTTTCAAACTTTGAACATTTTGGTTTACATTGTCTTATCTTTGTTGTTGTATGCTTTACTTACGCATATTTATTTAAACGTATTCCCTTACTCACATAGGCCAACCAATGCACTGATGGCTGCATTGGAAGTATCACTTTACGTGAGTCTGGCATACATTCTGCTTTGGTTAGGAGTAGGAGTAATGTTTGATTTTCATTATTGTTTGCTTTGATTTTCTTTTGTTCATTTTCTTTTTGCTCTTTTCCTTTGTTTTTTTTTTCAGTTTTAGGTTAGTTTCTGCATGAGACCGTGTTTGGCTTCTAAAGCAAGCATGGTGAAATCCAAGAGGAAATTTGTTCTTCTACCAACATTTGGTTTTTTAGCTATTCCATCTCTTTACGCGAATATTAATTTTTTGTTTTGGTTGATGATACTCAGATGGAAAATATGTTTCTTATCGAAGAGAGTCATGGTGAAATCATGGTGTTTGGGCTTTAACTAAATCTGCCTACTCTAATCAGTTTTTTATATATTCGGTTAATCCTTTTCACTCTAATCTAGTAGATAAAGGAGGGGAGGAAAAACTTAACAAGTGTGTCAGAGGTATACCTAAACATACTTATCTAAAGGAAAAAACTCTTCTACTCTCAATAATTCGTGATCCCTATTCCGCCCCATGAAATAAATAAGTGCCTATGCAAAATTCTTTGAAAAAATGAAAAAATGAAATAAAGGGCGAAAGAAGAGGAGGGATTCCTTTGCAGAGACATGAAGCAAGCAACTCCGTTGGGGTACTGTCTAGGTTCACTGGCAATAGAGCAATGTTTGTGTTCCTGAAGTAACTCTGTCAGGGTATTCTCCAGGCCTATTGGCAGTGGAGCAACACCTGAGATGAAAATAAAGACTTTGACATTTTTATTTTACTTATGCATCTAAATACTCCTCATCCCCAATCGAAACAAATTTGGGTGACTTGGCTTGGTTAGTGTTCCACTAATGAAGAGGATGGAAAAGGGGTATGTATTTAACTCATACTAAGTGAGGGAGCTGTGGAAATAATTGAATGGAACAATACTTATAGAAGGGTGAGATTGGTTTTACACGAGATAAGATTCATTCAGAGAGCTGGAGTTCTACCAGTGTGTCGCCAATGTTGTAGTGGCTACAAACACCCTCTAATATTTTTCCATTGCTTATATTTTGGAGCTTAACCTTCCACA
Source organism: Pinus albicaulis (assembly GCA_034641835.2). Lineage (NCBI taxonomy): Eukaryota > Viridiplantae > Streptophyta > Pinopsida > Pinales > Pinaceae > Pinus > Pinus albicaulis. The sequence continues at coordinate 870,123,099 of CM076574.1, forward strand.
AGGGTTTATCTTGCACTGCTATCAGGTATCTATGCTTTGAATAATGTTTATCTTTCAGTTTTTCTTGTGCTCATTTTCTCTTCACTTGGCAAATTTATCTAAGTCACAAGATAACCTCTTGTTTAAGTCTTGCACAATAGTTCTGGGCTTGCCTCTAGAAGCTGCAAAATTCATGGAGCTAGCTTGGCTTTGATGTTCTGAATTGCACAGTCATGATGGCTATCCCAACCTTGAGCTAGGAAACTATGCAGTCATGATAGGAAGCCCAACATTGAGCCCAGAAACTGTGCAATCACTCACTAAACTCAGAAATTTCACACTGCACTGAGTTGGGAGTTTCCATTTCCCTGGAATTCTCGATAATGTGCATGGAAATTTTTCCCAGAAAAAGAAGAAAAGAAGAAAAGTAAAAAAAATTAGAAACATCCCTAAAATTTAGGGATCTATTTTTAGTAACCTGAAGGAAGAAAACTTGTTATTTTTGGAAAGTGTTGCCATGTGTCACTTTTTCCTTGATTTGTGGCATGCACTTCATAAAAAATAATTTCTCAAATCTATTTTATTGAAACCAATAGAGCTCATTCTCACACTTGATATTGGAGCTCTAGCATTACTGACGAGATCAAGGAACCTTCGGTATGATTATCGTTGCTTTTTTGGGTGAATTTTTCATTTATCGCTTTAGTCACCTTTTCTGTCACATTTTTCCGTTTGGCTTTCATGAGTGGTTTTTTTTCTTGTTTCTTTACATGCATGCTAGAATTTGATCTTGATTTATCCTATATAATATTTTTAAGTTATCATTTTCCTTTTACAAGTGTTGCATCAGTTTCTTCATTTTTCATTGATGGTCACTCTTGCGGAAAATCTCCTCACCGATCTCATTTGCTTCTTGTTTGTTCCGTTTCTACACTTAATTTGTCTTGTTTAAATCACACTTACTTAGATCTACACTCAAGAATTCACCATTTCTTAGATCTACTCATTTTTCACACTTCCCTTAGGAATATCTACCTTTCCCTTAGCGAGAATTCACTCTGCCCAGCTGGGCATTGCACAATCTGGAGGCTAAAACTTGAAGCTTGGTCTTTGGAACTGCGCAATGTGTAGTATAGGCTAGCCTCACTGTGAATTGTGCAATGCCATGTGTTATCCTTAATAACAACCAGGTTGGTTAGGAGTGTCTTTTTGAGTTAGTTTAGGTTGTTATGGTTAAGTAAAGTCATGAAATTGATTAAATTTCATGTTTTTTATATATTATTAAAGGGTTTAGGTGGTCATTAGTCATGTGACTAAGGTCTTGTCAAAGGTAAAATTCAAAAAATCCTAACGCATAGGTTAATTAAGTTACTTCTTGACACTTGGCACATTTTACCTGAGTCTGCAGTGTTTTCTGTGAAAAACACCATGTTTTCGCTAAGGACTCACTGGACAGTTCTGTAGAGAATCTGTCATCCCACTAACTGAAATCACTATGAAATCGCGTTTTTCTACTAACGATGAGGGGATCTGTGTGCTGTCATATTTTTACTGATTAGATGTCAGTTTGTCATCATGTAAATATCTGTTATGAGTCATCATTCGATGTATTGCATGCTTGGTAATCATCACACCACCATCATTCTATTTTCCCTCCCACTTTTTTTTCCTAGTTTAGCCTTCATCAATTCAAGAAACATCACTTACCTTTTGATCATTGTGAGCTTCTTGATCCAGTTCCAATGCTTTTCACTTCTATATCTTGTCTTGCTGTTGTCTTAGGTCGGCTCCCACATCTCCCAAACAATCAACTTGTTGTCTTATACAGTTTTTGCAGGTGTCAAGAATTGAAGTAGGGAAACGTTGTATTGGAGGACATGGATTCACATAAGAATACCAACATAGGAGGCTCTGTAATTAGATATGAGCCTATGGAACTGAAACTGGTTATGGAGGATCCAAGTTTTGCACAAAATTTCACAAATGTTGGTTGTATGAGATTTTTTTAAAACTATAGGGGTACCATGCACAAGTATCCAAGGATTTTTCTATCAAATTTGTTGGAAAAACTTCAAAGGCACGTATACTAAGTTTCACAATTTCCCTTGAGACCATTGAACAAGCAACAAAAATTCTGAGATCTTGGGAAGAATGGTTCAAGGCCACCAAGTTCAAACTTTAGAATTGTGATGAATTTATGAAGAAGGAACATATAGGAGTTGATATGACCTCAGGTATACCTAGGAGATGCCTTAAGTAAAACTACTCAAAGATGTTGATGGTAATCCAAACATATTTTACATGTGAGGGTATATTTCACATGATCTACCAATATCATTTCAATATCTTACTCCATTTCACAGGTAAACAACTCCTTGATCTTCCATTTTTTCTTTTCAGAAGATTAAGTAAGATGTCTGAAAAAGTGCAAGCCAGACCCAAGAGTAATGAAACATCCATATTTCATCATGACTTAATCAATTTGTTGGTTATGTAAGAATTGAAGAAATTGAATAGGGATTGGGCTACCTTTCTGCTTTTAAGTGGTTATGACGTAGATGTGCTTACTCCAAAGAAGACACCCAAGTAAAGGAAAAGCACTCCCAAGAAGGATAAAGAGCCCATATCTGAAGTAGGGGTTGAACCAGAGGAAGAGGTGCAACCTATAATAGAGCCCATGGAGGTAGAGATTGAACAGTTGTAGGAGCCAGTGGAACCCCAACAAACACCTACCTGCAACAAGCCCAAGATTGATACAAGGGCTCATAGGAGAATCAATAGGAGTCAAATGGAGGGAAAGGGTAAACTTGAAGACATCCTGTAGGAAATTGATATTTAAGAAACCCCTGTGGTAAAACTTGTAGAGATTAAAGGTACAAAAATGAAGATGAAGGGTCTCATAGCAAAAAATATTAATTTTTCCAGTGAGGATTCAGGTTTTGTCTTCAAGCCTAGAAAACCTTTTACTAGGTCACAAATCTCAAAGGGAGGAAAGCCTAATAAGATGCATAAAGAGAAAAAAATAAGAAGAAAACCATTATGGAAGATATCATTGAACTATCCCTAGCTGAAGCAAAAATTACCAAAACCAAGAAAGGAAAAGAGAAGGTCCAAGAGAAGTCTGAAGTGGATTTTCTTAGAGAGAAACTTAAATAATTGAAAGATGAAGTTTTAGAAACCAAGCTGGAGTTGGAGGATTTTAAACTAGAAAGGAAGGAGTTGGAATATTTCAAGAAGGGAGTGAGAAAGAAAATTATTTTTTATGATGAAGTGGCAGAAAGGTCAAGGAAAATGCTAAAAAGAACACTACCCCTGCACAGGTTGATGAAGCATACCATGAGGAGAAATAGTTGGTTACAGGAAGAGAGGAGAAAGATGCAAAATCAAGTCAAAGAGTTAGAAATTCAAATGGAAATGGTGTAGACAAGGATAAAGAACAAAGTCTTGAAAAATATAGTTGTAGATGAAATTGCTGCCTCTTAAAGAGGGTAAGTTATTTTTTGGGAAATTTTATCTTAAAATTCACCCTCTCATCATTTCACATAGCTCTGGACAATTTTTTGGAGGAAAGGAGTAGAAATTTAAAATTTCGGAAATATTAGGCAAGTTCGTAGTGTACTCCAGACTTAAAGCCGAGTTTTTGCTATAAACTCATTGAAGATTACATTAAGGTATAATTTCCAAATTTTATCATGATAGCAGTGGGTAAAAGCATGTATTTAAGTATTTTTTCCTAATGAAGACCCTCCAATGAGAAGATAAGTTAGAATGGTTGCAGAAATTTCCAAATGGAAAGCACTACAAACTCTTCACGACGGACTTGCCTTAAATGCACCATTTTTGCAGTGAGTGGAAATTTTGGTGTTTTTGTAGCATTTAGTGTTTTTTCGGAGCACATAAGTCATCAAGAGATGTTGAAGTGTATCAATGGAGACACTCATTGGTCAGAACACTCAGCAAGGAGGGTGATTAGGCTGCTAGCTCATCATTTTTGCCACATCATCAAACATAACAGTGCATCCTAAAATTCCGAGAAGCAGAGCTTAGATTCTAGTATGGCTATTCATCATTGGGTCATGGTATTTTCCACCTCAGGAAAATCTATTTAGTTCAATAAGCATCATAATGTATGGGTCATTTAAAAGTTTTTAATGAAGTTAATGGTGTTAGAGTCCTATTAGGTTTTAAACTCTTTTTAAATATAAATATCTCTATATTCTCTCCTTGTAATCAGTTCCTTTTTGGATAAGATGTCTTCAGCAATTTCGAGGGTCTAGCCCAGGTGGCAGCCTTCATGAAAAACATTTTTAATTCTATAAATAGGGAGATGAGAGAATGAGAGAGGGTTGATTGATGTTATGCCTTATGCTGCTGTTGTAATATTTTCCATTTAGTAATATACAATTGCAGAAAGTTTATTTCAGACACGAGATTCTTCATGTACTCTTATGTGTTTGTCCTATCTACCTTTTCAATGTTAATTTAGTTCAATGTATGTATAATCACTTGGAATTCATACTTAATTATGCTCCAACTTACTTTATGCATCTAATTTTCTGTCCAAGTTATTTTTTGATGAGAGTACATATGCCTCAGCTTCCATGGAATTTTTTTTTATGTAATTGAGTTTCACACTAATTCCATGCCCATTGGTAGCCATTAACACAGTTCATTCACCTGCAAAAAACCATCCAAGATACAAATGAGAGTTATCCATCTTTGTTCTAAACATTGTTTATTGAATATCATACATTTCCTTGAGAGAGCCCTCTTAGGTTGGAAGGGCTAACTTCCAACCATAAGTGGTTTGAAACAGTTACACTGAATTGACTATTGATAAGCCCAATCAGCGTCAGTTTTGTGATAACGCTATGCTTCATCTTGCCTCCTTGGCCAATGAGACTACGTAATGTACAATCTCTCCTAGCTCACTACCCAGGCTGAACTGTGCATTGCGAAGTCTCAAGCCTCAAGCTTCAACCTTGAATTCTGGGACTGTGAAATGCATATTTTCCTTAGCCAATCAGACCCTCTTCCCAGTGATAATTGCAAAATCATTATAGTCAGTTTCCCGATTACTGCATGAAAATGTCCTTAAAGTATTTTTATATGTAACTAATATTTTCTTGTTGTCATTTTCTTTTTTCCCATAGGTACAATAATTTTTGAGAATCTCTCTAACAATCACTTTCACAATGGCATCCAAGAGAGCTTCCTCAAAGGAAACTATTGAAATAAGTACTGGGAAAGTAGTTGAGAAAGTTCTAGTGAACCTACCAATTTACGTGGACACTCAACCATTTATAAATAAGCGATCACAGTTGACATGGCAATAGATCAAAGATGATTTTACAAAGGACTTTCAGGAAGACTTAGAGGGTCGGTAGGTGTATCTCAACATCATGCTGTCAGGGATTTACATGGTTGTATGTAGGTATCCAAGCTTCCCATGTGTGAATATGATCAATTGGGTTGTCTCAAACATTTATGTGAGAACTATGACATTGAGAAACACCAGGGGGCAGAAGCTTGCTACATTCCTGGCATTAGATTTCAAGCATATGTATCATCGTCATGGGCCAGTGAAGAAAATGGACTCAATATTCTATGCCACTCACAACTACACGAACACAAGAAATTCTATCAAGAGTTGGGTGAAGGAGCCAATGAAGTTCAAGTAGACACCTAACCACATGTACAAGAAAAAAGCACTTAGGAAGTCCTATAAGCTTTTGGTGATACTAGGCTGTAGAATATATGGCCAACCAGACACAGAGACCTTTCCTGAGGGGTGGAATATCTTGTTGAACTAGGTAGTGAACGAGGTGAAGTCATTCAACTAGTCATATATTTTGGCTTATCAACTGAGAGTCCATGTGAAAAAATCTTGCAATCCACGCAAGGGAGAGAAATCACACTTCTACATGTCTACATACTTACTGGATGTAATCTGTGCACATAATCGATTTCCTGGCATGAACTGGACATGGACATCGAGAAACACTTCCATACATATCTATTACAAGCTACTCTCATATTGCAGTCATCACAGAGTCATGGAGAAACTTACTTATCACTTCATCATCCCTCTTTATAGGCTCATCTTTTAGGGGGACCCACCTTGCATGTCACAAGCAACTATGGAGGTGATATCAAATATTTATAATTGGTTTTCCTTACAAGATGGCACATTGATCAGAGTATTCAGCAAGAAAAAGGCACCACATATTTTTCCAAGATATGCCACCGACAAAATTTTCATGCAAGAGGTCTCTTATCGTATCTCCACAGGGTTGTAAACAACACTGCATAGGACAAACAAGGCACCATGTCCAACTCTTACTTTGCAGGTAAGATTATACGATATTAAGAATCTCAAGATTAGAGATGTCGAAGGTAAATCTATAGTCAGATTCGAGTTCGACACAAAGGGTTACAATATGTATGATCCAAGGGTAGTTTTCAAAGACCACTGTGAGAGAGTATACTTCAACTGGGTCAGTGGGATATATCAGTGGAAAAATGAGGAACCATGGAAGAACTGTTATAACTCCTCTCGACCTCATGATCAAATCAATACGATTTGGAATTCCCAAGTTGTTCTGCAGACGACATCTGTTTCAAAATAAGAAACAACAACATGTAGTGGTCTAGTGCAGGAAAAATGAAAGAGGAAGGTAGATGAAAGTACAAAAGAGGAACACATATGGAAAATGAAAGCGGATCCTATCATTGAGAAAGTATCTTTGGAAATCGAAGCAAAGAGGGGACAAAGAAAACAAAGGGTAGAGCAGAGAAAGAGAGAGAAGAAATCCTTAGAAGAAGTAGTGTAGAGAGCGTAGAGAGTAGAACAATAATTGAAGGAAGAAAGAGATATTAGAAGAAGAGAAAAAGAGGAGAGATAGAATAAAGAAGAGGAATAAAGGTAATGTGCCGCGATAGAAGAGACGACACCTTTATAGGTTGAAGAACAAGTCCATGATCAACCGAAAATAGAAGGAGTGAGCGAACATATGAAGGAATGGAAGTTTTCTCAAGAGCCTAAACATTTGATTAAAGTTACAGACATGGAAGTGGGATTGAAGCTGCAAGATGAGGATGTGGACCTGATTCCCAACGCACCTGAGACCACCATTCAAACTCCACCACCTTCAGTCGCAGAGAAACCCTCGAGCGAGGAAACATAGGTAGTTCCCCTTGACGATGATCCGATCATGAATGTGTACAATATTTCATTCTAAGAACTGTAGAATAAGATTGCGCAAGCACGGAGAAAGCATTTCCCAGATGATCATGCATCACCTTCCTTCATAAGAGAAAGGGTGATCGTGGAAGACACCAACAAGAATCGAAATTCCATTGTCGATGCGAGCTTGACCTTCAAAGGAGCAGCCATATCTAACAATCACTGCTTGGTGCCCAAGAATAAGTAGTTGGCACAAAACATACACACATTTTGGTGAGAGAATGAACAAATCTGTGTAGTAGCACAAAACACACCTTCCAAACAGGTCTACCACGAAGATAAGGGAATTGATACTTGCTGAAGTATCTGCACTTGGAGACACTATGCGGGATCTTGATGAGGATTTGGTCACCATACATAAGGAAATTTTCCACTTGAAGGGCTTGCAATGATAGAGTAGAGAATTTTTCAGGATCCTTAAGAATGTACATACTTCCAGCACCATCATGCATGAGTGGACAACACGATACAAGGTCACGCATACATTGGTAAAGAAGATGAAGTCGCAGATAGAGTTAGAGAAAGCCAGAGTTCAGATGCTAATCCAGAACAAAAAGCAACTCACCTCATTCATCAAAATCATTCAACCCACATATGTATGAATATACAATAGTTGTATTTCATGGTGAGAACCCACTAGATCCCATCAGTTGGTACACTCATTGAGACTAAACGAAAACAATAAGTCTGACAGGAGATTCATCAGTACCTGAAGCAGCTATAGAAGATGGCCACCTGAGGGGACATGGAGATCAATAAATAGAACTTGCATATTTACATTGGTGGCCTAATTTAGATCAAAACAATGTTTCTTTTGATTAAGGAAGAGGTGAAGACCCGTTCCAAGAGATTGTACCTAGATACTATGGAAGCAAGAGTTCGCTTCCAGCCTGACACTATCTCACAGTTTGGGGAGACCATCACACTCATTAGGGGAATTTTGAGGTCTAAAATGGGCCTCCTAAGAAAAATTTACAACAAAAATAAACTTTATAAGAACCAATAGTATTCAAGATGATGATGTCAACCATGGGGGATGATTCACCATTTTTGGAGTAATAAAGTAAAAATAATAAAAAATAATAAAATAATAAAACTACTTTTTCAACTTGTATTTTCAACCTATCTCCCTAATTTTTTACTCAAATTTCGAGCGGGAGTACTTGTTGGATGCAAAATTTAATTCCTCATCCAAGGAGTACCCATGTTGCATACTTTTGATGGACCCTACTACATGAAAAATGAGAAATACATGAAAAAATGTGTTTGCAATCATGTTTTTCATGTATTTCTCAGTTTTCATGGAGCAAGGTCCATTGAAAGTATGAAACATGGGTACTACTTGGATGATAAATCAAATTCCGCATCCAATGAGTGTTTCTGCTCAAAAATTTGAGTAAACCCATAGGGCAATAAGTTGAAAATACGAGTTGAAAAAATAGTTTTTCCTTTTTCCCTCTAAAATTTAATGATGTAATCCAATCTTATTTTATTTTTTCCACTATTATTTTATATTTTCCTTAGGAGGCCCATTTTAGACCTCAAAATTCCCCTAATGATATCAAGCTTGGAATGAGTACATGACTGAGAGACACCAAGTCCAAGATGCCCAACTTGAGTTCACCCAAAATCCATTATCTTAGTGTTTCATCTTGTTAGTATGTCAAGTTATATCTACCCTATTTTGTCTTATATGGGTATAAGTGGAAATTGTAATATTATTTTTAATTATTATATGAGTGAAATTCCATGTTTCCATGATGGAATGTGAAAATTCATATGTAATGTGAGGAGTCATGAGGGGAATCCAAGAGTAAAAAATAGGGCGTGCCAAGAGTCACCCACCTTTGTTATAAATACATCCTCATAACTCTTGTAAAGGGCTTTTGCGAGACAAGCTTTTGGCTAGGATTAGGCTTAGAAAAGGCTTGGGAATTTTTTGTCAGCCTTGGTTTCTCTATAGCGTAGAGGGAGTATACTTCTTTGGGAGGAGTAGGTTCTTTTGACTTCACGTTCCACTATTGGGGCAAATGGTTCATCAAGTTTTATGTATGAATGGAACTTTCACTTATAATAAAATCATAGTCGACACGTCTTCATGCATATATTGTAAATATAGTAGGACTATTCTTGTTATATTTGCGATGTATGTTGTCTAACTTAAGCATATGATTATGAATTATTTCATTTTCATTTGTACGAATGTTGTTAAATGCGTGCTAATGTTTTAACCCATCACCTTTAATTTTTGGATTACTCTGCTTGTTAGTTTGTGTGATGTATTTTAACTCGTGTGTTAATTTCAAGTTGAGTAATATTACATGCTTCCAAGGAGCGCAGTTCCTTTACCCTTCGCGTGTTAAAACTGCTAATGCATCATATTGACTTTCCACAGGGTCACACACTTGATTTAACCAAAGACACTGTGCACCACTCTATGTGTTTTGAAATCCAAGGCATATTATTAAACACCCCACTGCTGGGAATCCTACTCCAAATGATGTGAGGTCTAGTTGGGACTTCATATCAAGGAGATCCCCTGAATTTTTTCGGGTCCAACACCATCAACACATAGTAAAGGATCACATAATAACAAGAGACGAGTATTTCTCATATCATGAGCCAACTTGAGTTACAACTTTAATTTTTTGGTCATATGTTATATGCACATTAGTAGCACATTCTATTTTTAACTCTATGATGTTTTGGCTATCTCATATTTTAAACAATATTTACACATTCAACTGTGTGTGTGTGTGTGTGTGTATTTTGTGGCTTTCATGGAGACATAAGGTCTACATAATTTGATTCTTATGTTTCTATGTTTATTTAAGTAATTGGAGGCATACATGTTGGGAGGCCTAAATGGGGATATACTTATTTGTCGTAGTATTCCTTTCCTGATTTATGTAGATGGCATGTTTTTCTAGGATATACAAGGAGGAATTTTCATGGCTAATATAATATGATTAAGACGTTTATTTTTATATGTTTGAACATATGCACATGTTTACGTCGAAAGTCACAAGGATGGCACTAATTTCATGAAATATAATGAGGGGTGACCCAATACCAAAACTCATTTTATAAAAGTTAATCAACATTTTAAAAATTAAATCCTTTATAATTCTCCTTCCAAAGTGTTAATAAAATATATTTGAAGTAAACTAAACTAAAAAGAAACTAATTCTAAAAACAACTAGCTTCCATATCTGTTTCAAGTGGATACAAAAAGGAAGTAGACTAGGAAGTAAAAAAAAAAATTTGTGAGGAGAGGTAATGCACAAATTCTGAAAGTTGTCATTATTTTCCTTTGATTATTTATTCCGTGAGTACAAGAGGTTAACCTATTTGGTGGAAACAAACTTCTTCAAAGGAGTGACAAGGTGGAGAGGAGATTCATCTTTTAGGTCTTCTGAGATATTTTAGGTTATCTTTAATTACTACATCTTTTTTATGCTAATTGAAGGTCTAGCATTTAATGCTGGTGCTAATAGATGATATTTTTACAGAGAAACATTCCTAATTTAATCATATTTAAATGTCCTAAAAGGATTCATGATTTATGTTTTGTCTCATTCTTGTTCTCTGAGTGTTTTTGTACGATTTTGTAACATCATAAACAATTTAAATTGAATCTTGCCCAATAGTTCTCATAGGAAGTAGCCAAACAAAAGGATGTATTATGATTCATTAATAAAATTTAGTCATTTTTCAACCATCTTGATGTGTGAATATCTTTCCAATATTTTACCTTTTTTCAACAATAGTTTAAGCTAAAATTTCTTCAAATTTATGTAAATTTTTTATAACATATTATTATGTGTTTGCATAGTATTATGGCTTATGAAACACTACTTTTGTAGTTGCTTACAATTTTTTTTCTATTAATGTTTATCATACTTGTTGTCACATATGATACATATGTATAATATTTTATTTTTTTCTATAATTATTTGCAGTATTATATTTTCTCTTTCGTTTCCAATTATTTTCATTTTAGTTTATTTTTTCTTGTTGTAATTAAATATGTAAATAAAAATAGTCACTAAACAACATGTGTAAAGCACTAGTGTTAGTTCCATTATCTCACATGCCCAGTGAGATTTGAGGGTTTGGCGGTGAAGTCTAAAAAAAATTCCTTGTCAACACATCTCACATTTTATGCAGGTACTAGAGACATTGAAGAAGCAACAACTATTGTAAAATATTAAGAAGTGTTTGTTTCCAACATAGTATTTGATGTATTTAAGATATGTGATAGGTGGAGGAAATCTAAATATAGATCTTTCTAAGATGGATGCCATCATGAAGTGATCAGTACTTACCAATGTTTCTAAGGTCAGGCTTTTGTTGGGACATCACAATACCTAAGGAAATTCATAGTCCTTTTTTCAATAGTAGTATCACCACCCCATGCCATAATAATGAGTGGAAATAGTTTCTAATCTAGAAAGGGTTAACATAGTGCCTCTGGGGAGTTAAAGAAGAATATCATTCAAGCATTAGTTTTGGCATTAATGAACTTGTAGCAACCCTTTGAAGTGGATATAGGTGCAAGTGGCTATTCTATGGGAGTAGCATTAATGTGGGGAAGAAGGAATATATGATACCATTTTGAAGTATTTCATGGGTTTTTTCTGAACTACCCTACCTATGAAAAGGATCTCTAAGCCCCGATCCAAGATGTGAAGAAGTGGAGACACTATATGATGGGAAAGGAAACATTAATCGACATTGATCGCTAACCACTACAATACCTACAGGCCGAGAGTAAGTTACAAGAGACTGAGAATTATAAGTGGATGGGGTTTCTATAACAATTTCATTTAGTGATTAAGTTCAATAAGGGTAACACAAAAAATTTGGCTAACATGCTTTCAAGGCCACCAACACTAAATATAATAGCCTTGGGATTTTTATGCACATGGAGCTTTTCACACGTGATGTATACAAATACACGTGTAAAGGATGAGGGCTTCAAGGAGGTGTTTTAGTATTGTCAGAGCTAAAGTCCTCTGCACGATGGTGATAGCACAATTGACTATCATATCTAGAATGGGTTACTCCATAGACTGGATAAGTCATGTGTTACTAAAGGCGACCAACTATATTTGATCAAATAGGCTCACACATCCAAGGTTGTAGGGCACTCTGGTATAAAACATTCCATCCATAGATATATGGGTAAACAAAAGTAGTTACAACCAGGGACTTCAGTGCATCTTTTAAGGGGTTACAACCAGAAGCATCCAAATATCGGGGATGAAAATTTGGTATATATAAAACACTCTTATGATAGAGTAGTCCACACTTATTTTTGTAAGTCCCCATTCAAAATTGTTTTTAAATATTTTCCACTTTCACTTTTGAAAAATGCATATGGGAAACAAGGAGGAGTGATGGAGGATCTCATAAGGGACGCTTTACAGGTAGAGAAATTTGTCGAGAAGATTAGGGAGATTTATCTACAGATATTGTATACACTATAAAAGTCATAGGAAAAGTACAAGTCTAGGTGTGATCAAAATAGAGCATAGAAGTCATTCAGATTAGGAGACAAAGTATGGTTATAATTGAACAAAGATAGTCTATTGGGTCATAGTAAGAAAATCGAGGCTCTACAATATGCCCCATTTGAGATAATATAAAAGGTTTGTGAGGGAACCTATAGAATTAGTCTACCCACATACATGCACATTTACTCAATGGTGAATGTATAAAATTTGAAACTTTATGAGCCTTCCATGTTGGATCAAGAAGAGGAACAACTCTTACATTCTATAAATAATTTGGCCCTCTAGGCTCAAGCAGTGCTGGAAAATAGTATAGTTTTGTAGAAGAGGTCCATAACTACAAGAAAAGGAAAACATGAGCTTTAGAAGATTGGACTGAAAGGAAAACTTCCAAGTAAGGCTAAATATAACTTTGGGGAGAAGGTAGAGGAAAAATTACTCACCTCATTTACTAAAAGCTTTTGGGGACCAAAATTCTCCCCAAATGAGGAGATATGATCCATATTGGATAATTACATTAATTTTCATCCATCTTGATGATTTAAGAGTGGAAAAATTGGAGGAATCAACTCACATGATCTTTCTTACTAGTGGGTCCCAATTTTGTGAATTGGGGGCTAAAACATTCTAGAATGAATTTAAGGAATCAAATGGAATTCTTTGTGGGGGTAAATTTTTTTCACTTAAGAATAATACCCCTTAGCAATAATTTACACAAAGATTCGTTTCCTATAGTGCAAAAAAGACCTCAAACAAATGCTATATGATAAATTTATGCCACTTAGAAGTTGACCTTCCTATTTTTACCACCATTATTTGAGAGGATGTCATGTCAACCCCCGTTGTTCTTGGAAAAAGAGCTAGCCATGTGAACATGATGAAGATGAATCTACAAGGGTCAATATTATAAATCTAGGTAAGAGTTGAAGGAGTCAAACTTAACCACTAATAAGCTATCAAGTTGTGTTATACCTGAACCAATAGAAGGAAAATGGGTTCCATTCTATTCAAGTACATATTTTTCCATGTATGAGTAGAGTAGCTAAGAGTGGATAGAGTGAGAGAAAATAGAGAGGTTTTGTGTATTGTAGTAGCCCATGGGCCATATTTCTCACTCCTTTGTACTAACATTCATTTCCATTCAAAGAAAGAGAGAGCAAAGCAACCTAACTGTAATATTCCTTTTTTTGGTATCACATATGACAAGGTTAGGATGGACTTCCAGAGTTGGGAGCAGATAGGTCATAGATACAAGTTGGTGTCATTAGCAGGCCCAGGGGATTTTCAGAGGAGTTTTGAGGAGTTTCTATGAGGACGGATGGCATTTTATTGATATATTCATCATCTGCATAGTCTTCCTTTCGTTCTGGCGCATTTCGACAACTTTCAGAAAAGCGAGTTATTTTTGGGCTTAACTTAACTAATTATGCTCAAGGTGGCATTCCGGGAGGAACACATGATAGAACCCCTTAGTTTAATAGATTGTTGGAACCAGAATGAGGATATATTCAGGATGGGATGCTAAGAAGTGACTTATAGTGGCCAGAGATAGTACCATGGGTGATATACTATTTTCCTTAATTAAAAATGACTTTAATTAGTCATTTAATTAAAGGAAAAATAATATTTAGAGGAAAAAGGGGCCAAAAGTGACTTAAGTGAAATATAATTAAATTAAATTCACTTTTATAGAGTCAATGGAGGATCTTCTAGAATAATAATAAAATAATAAAATAAGATGCTTCTAGAGGATTGGAGATCTATCCATCAGATCTATAAAAGGAGAAGCGAAGGTCATTTGGAGATATCTTAGATTTAATCATTGTTTGTGAGAGAGGTTTGAGAACTTGGATTCTCTACTTCAGTAGTAGCCCCAGGACAGAAACCCTCAGGTGATTTAGTAAGAGTGGGCAAGCACCCATCTCTTCCCTTGGAAGATCCATTCAGGATTCACAGGTTGCAATTTATTTCCAGTTTGTTTTGGAGGCCAGTTGCGGCATTGTTGTAGATCTATTTGAGCCATTATTTCATCCATTTCTAGTTTTTGCACCAACAATTTTATATTAATAAAATAAGGCTGAGATCTTCTACATAATTATATTGTATATTATTTAGTTGCAAATTATATTTCCATTTTTGTAGTAAATATTGCGGTTGACGTTATGAAAATTGTTTATAATGTTAACAACTTAAATTTCTGAAGTTATTTTACATGGAAATCTTCTGGTGATTTTATGGTTGAATAATTTCCGGAAAAATTCTTAGAATATCCCATTTGGGATATTACAGTGGTATTAGAGTTGGTGATCTTGCCAGCCTGAGGGTTTACTTTCCAAATTACCGGAAAAGCCAAGTTCAAGGGTTTTACTGCACATCAACTTCAGAATAAGATCGAATATTTATTACTTTTGCATGCATTATTACACCATTGATTCTGATCTCAGTTGTTCGAGCTATTTATCTTCAACTTCTACATTTTTTTGCCGCAGTTTGGAGTGTGTATTTCTGGAGTATGCAAAAGGGTTCTTGTGTCTATTATTGGTTGCGATGCTCATTAGATTTTTAGCTATAGGCGAACATCCAAGGGCTGAGATTAATATTCTATCTCTGGAGCATCATGGCAGTCTCTAGGAGATCGTAGAGGAGGAGAGTTGAGCCTAGTTGCAGAGGAAAATCTCAACCATTTGAGTTGGGAGATAGAGGAAGTCCAAGAAGGATTATTTGTTGCACATTTGGAGTATTTCCCTGATCATTTTGTAGACAGCGTATTCAACAACTACTAGGAGAGCGTCGAGCTTATTGGGGTCAATTTTGGAGGATCGTGATTTGGCCAAACCATTTCTGAGTTTTGGTCGGATTGACTTGAGGAGTCCGGGAGTAAATTTTGATAATTTTCTGAGCACCGGATATAGGTGTTTTAGCCAATCCATTGCAGCAGCTAGTGCTGAATTACTGTTGGAGAGCATTTTGTTGGGCCAAACTTATATTGGAGGGCAAAAATTATTCATCTAGAATTTTCCCATTATTTTTCTGGATTTTTTAAGTAGCATCCGTGGTTAAAACCATGACATTTTATGAGCAGTAGATCAACCCATTTACACAGTCCCTACTCAACCAGCAGTTATAGGTGCTATGTAAAAAGGGAAAATTTTGAAAGTTGGAATTAGAGAAAACCATTTCTGGTTTTTTTTTGGGTTTTTTGAGTAGAGTCCATGGTTAAAATCCTAGAATTTTCAGAGCAGTATATCAGCTCATTTATGTAGTCCCTACTCAGCCAGAGACTATAGAAGCTAGGAGAAAAAGGGTCAGATTTTGAAGGTTGGAATTCAAGGAAATTATTTCTGGCTTTTTCTAGGTTTTGGGCAAGGACCACCTTCCCAAATTCCTAGAATGTTCTGAGCAGTAGAAGTAGCCCAACCGACAGCCTGAATTTAGCCAACAACAACATTTCCAAGAGTTGCAAAATTTCCAGAGTCAATGCAGAGCTGAGGAGAGATCATTCCCTTGCATCTAGGGTAACATTTTTTATCTTGCTTTGCTAGGATGAATTTATGTTTTTGTGCAAAAATGATTTTGCTAGAGCCCGATTTATTTTCTAGAGTCTAAATTATTTGTCAAAGCTAGATTTGTCTGTTGGGGTAGGGTATTGTAATGAGAAATGTATTAATGTATGTAGGGTGTTTTTGTGGTACCTTTCATTTTTATCATAACTTTATATTGTTGCCATAAACACAAGGTTCTTAAAATACCTCCTAAACCCACATGGAAACACAACCGTTGAATCTTTGAACCACAATGTTTCTATGGACCAAGAACCCAAGCAGAACAATAGACCTTTCCCAAAAGGGGTCTATGCCATTCTTCAAAATGGGAAATCCAGGGACCCATAGACAGAATCAGATATAGGGCACAAAATCCTTGTGCTTGGGACAAATTTGAAACACATGAATATCACATGGAGAGTTCTTTCCAAACTTGAGGAACTTAATGAACTCCTTTCCAAAGTAAAACAGTCAGATGGGAGAAAAATAATTTGGGCCTTAAAACCATCTATGCTTGCTCTCATTCAACCCAAGTTCTTAGAGGAAACTTATGAAGGGGTCACACTTCCAGTTGCAACTTGTCTCAGCAACGTCATAAGACTAACCATCCCTACAACCCCTTACAATGATGAAATTATGAGGAATTTTTTCAAACTAATGGTAGGGACCTTTGAGGATTTGGACAATAGTGCAGGTTCTACATTTGGGAAGAGGCTTGAGGTTTTAGGAGGTATGACAGAATTCAAAAAATATTGCATCATGTTTGATCTTGAATGAGATGGCTTGATTTTGTAGATGTTCCAATGCTTTTTCAACACTGGGAGACATCATGCTGACACAGTCATAACACACATGCATTCCATCCTGTCTTCATGTATGAGAGACTGTGAGGCCATTTGGAAAGAGTTGCAGACGAGGGTGTTGATAATTTGGAGGAGAGAGCAGTTGGTCTCACCTACTATTTATGAGATAGCCTAAGGGTTGGTTGAGCAGAATATTGGGATATTCAGGAGACAGTTGACCAGGGAGGAGCTACACTAGTTTGGTGGATCAGGTAACATAAATGAGCTGAGGAGGAAGGGACTTTACTTCATGTAAAAAGAATCTTGGGGGCTTGATAAATCATGCTTGAGTGATGGAGATGATGTGGCTGAGGAAGAACAAAAGGACATTCCTTCTTTATGCCAGGATGAGGACTCTTCATCAGATGAGTCCATGGGATCATATAAGGATGCTTCTGGGGAGCGAGAGCAGTCATGCAGAGTTGATGACAGTAGGTCAGAGCTGTATTACAGTGTGCAGAGTGAGCAGTCAGGGGACTCTACGGGAGATACTTTGGGTGATGAGTCACTTGTGACGATTCAGCCAGAGCAACATATGATGGAGCATGAGTCAACAGAGGAGGAGGCTATGCACATCATGCATAATAATCCTTTGGGGGAGAGCCATATGGAGGCTCAGATTAAGTTTGTGATGGATGTACAGCTACCATTAGGGTTAGCCATGGGTGAGGATCAGACTGATATACGGGCATCTAGCAGGGAGGCAGTACTTGCAGATACTTATCCTCATGAGATGTTGGAGGTTGATGGGATAGTTCTATGGGGGGCTAGTATATAGCAGGAGGATGACATTCCTGATCAGGAGAGGGATGAGCTGTTAGAGATGGTGGAGCATCCATAGTCGAGCCGATACATAGATGAGGTGTAGACAGATGCACGTGCAGTTAGCAGAGAAGTAGTTCTTTCAGGGAGTAGCACTCTCTAGGAGTACATCGATGGGGCTTGCAACATATATCACCCACTTTGGCCTTTTATAGAGAGAGGGGAATTCCTCTATAGGCAGATTTCGTCGGCAAATAGGACATGGCATCGTGATTTGAGTATGGGCTAGCGAAAACACTCCAAATGTGTTCCATATGTAGATGTCACTACATTGGATCCTTATTCCAGTTTAGATTGGTGGGAGATCATGCGTTGGTACCCTCTTGATGATACGATCTTCTTTGTAGGGAGAATAACGGAGCAAGGGCCCTTAGACATGACAGATGCTATAGATTCTGTTGGTAGTAGGGCATAGGGCGACAGTTCTTCAGCATTCCATCTCGAATTTATGAGAGAAAGGTTAGCATCAGATCAAGTCCAGAGTTTGACTAGAGAGAGGTGATGAGTTGGTATTCTATTGATAGAGTATCATTCTTAGTCCCGGGTACACTTCAGCAGGAGCACATGTACGGGAGAGATGTTACATGTTCCATTGGGCCATGGATTGTGAACCAATAGTCCATCAGTATCTCAGTAGCACTAGCTCGACATCCACATATCAGGATTGACCTCGACCTAGACCAGGAGTTGGATTGGAGAGAGGTGATGAATTGCTACGTAGTTGGAGTGGCAGCTTATATAGTTAGAGGTACAACACACTGGAAGCGATGGAGTATTGATGCTCGCTGGCAGACTTCGCTTCATGGGGCAGCAGCTATTGCTAGAGGTAGTATGTAGTCCGAGTCATGGGACTTGGGTGATGATTGACCATGGTGGTGTTGGGATCTGGGAGTATTTCTTGATGATAGGTACAGTGAGAGATCAGTTTGGGATCCCGACATTGTGGGGTCTATTCCGAGTGGCTTGACACAAGTGCATAACAACACCCAGGGGTTAGTATGGGATCCAGGCATTGGATCTCAGTTGCGTCGGGCCAACAGGGTGGCCCACATATTTGGATTGCTTGACGGCAAGAAACCTTGGGGCGGAAGGTCTGTAATATTCCTTTTTTTGGTATCACCTATGACAAGGTTAGGATGGACTTCTAGAGTTGGGAGCTGACAGGTCACAGATACAAGTTGGTGTCATCAGTGGGATCAAGAGATTTTTGGAGGATTTTTGAGGAGTTTATATGAGGACCGATGGCATTCGCTTGATATATTCCATCATCCGCACAGTTTTCCTTCCATTCCGGTGCATTCCAACAACTTTCATAAAACTGAGTTATTTTTGGGCTTAACTCAATTAATTACACTCAAGGTGGCATTCCGGGAGGAATAGATGATAGAACACCTTAGCGTAATAGCTTGTTGGAACCAGAATGAGGAGATCTTCAGGATGGGATGCTGAGAAGTGACTTATAGTGGTCAAAGATAGTACCATGGCCGATATACTATTTTCCTTAATTAAAAATGAATTTAATTAGTCATTTAATTAAAGGAAAAATAATATTTAAAGGGAAAAGGGGCCAAAAGTGACTTAAGTGAAATATAATTAAATTAAAGTCAATTTTATAGAGTCAATGGAGGATCTTCTAGAATAATAATAAAATAATAAAATAAGATTCTTTTAGAGGATTGGAGATCTATCCATCAGATCTATAAAAGGAGAAGTGAAGGTCATTTAGAGATACCTTAGATTGGATTATTGTTTGTGAGAGAGGTTTGAGAACTTGGATTCTCTACTTCAGTAGTAGCCCTAGGATGGAAACCCTCGAGTGATTTAGTGAGAGTGGGTGAGAACCCATCTCTTCCCTTGGTGGATCAATTCATGATTCACAAGTTGTAGTTTATTTCTAGTTTGTTTTGGAGGCTAGTTGCGGCATTGTTGTAGATCTATTTGGGCCATTATTTTAGCCATTTCTAGTTTTTGTACCAACTGTTTTATATTAATAAAATAAGGTTGAGATCTTCTGCATACTTATATTGTCTATTATTTAGTTGCATATTATATTTCCGTTTTTTTTGTAAATATTTCAGTTGATGTTATGAAAATTGTTTATAATGTTAACGGCTTAAATTTCTGAAGTTATTTTACATGGCAATCTTCTGGTGATTTTATGGTTGAATAATTTCTGGATTTTTTTTTAAATATCCCATTTGGGATATTATAGTGGTATCAGAGCTGGTGATCTTGCTAGCCCGAGGGTTTACTTTCCAAATTACCAGAAAAGCCAAGTTCAAGGGTTTTAGTGCACATCAACTTCAGAATAAGATCGAAGATTTATTACTTTTGCATGCATTATTGCACCATTGATTCTGATCTCAGTTGTTCGAGCTGTTTATCTCTAACTTCTACATTTTGTTGCCTAAGTTTGAAGTGCATATTTCTAGAGGACGCAGATGGGTTCTTGTGTCTATTATTAGTTGCAAGGCTCATTAGCTTTTCAACTATAGGCGAACCTCCAAGGGCTGAGATTGATATTTTATCTTTGGAGCAATGTGACAGTCTCTAGGCCAGCGCAGAGGAGGAGAGTTGAGCCTAGTTGCAAAGGAAGGTATCAACCGTTTGAGCTGGGAGATATAGGAAGTGCAAGAGGGATTATTTTTTACACATTTTGAGTATTTCGCTAATCATTTTGTAGACAACGTATTGAGCATCTACTGGGAGAGCGTAGGACTTATTGGGGTCAATTTTGGAGGATCGTGATTTAGCCAAACAATTTCTGGGTTTTGGTCAGATTGGGTTGAGGAGTCCAGGAGTAATTTTTGAGCATTTTTGAGCACCAAATGTATGTTTTTTGGCCAATCCATTGCATCATCTAGTGCAAAATTGCTGCCGGAGAGCATTTTGCTGGGCCAAATTTATATTGGAGGCCAAAATTATTCAGCTAGAATTTGCCCAATATTTTTCTATGTTTTTCTAGGTTTTTTGAGTAGAGTCAGTGGTTAAAATCCCGACATTTTATGAGTAGTAGATCAGATCATTTAAGCAGTCCCTACTCAGCCAACAGTTATAGGTGCTAGGCAAAAAGGGAAAATTTTGAAAGTTGGAATTAGAGAAAACCATTTCTGGGTTTTTTTGGGTTTTGTGAGTAGAATCTGTGATTAAAATTCCATAATTTTATGAGTAGTAGATCAACTCATTTACCTAGTCCCTACTTAGCCAAAAACTATAGAAGCTAGGGGAAAAAGGGTCAGATTTTGAAGGTTGGAATTCAAGGAAACCATTTCTAGGTTTTTCTGTGTTTTGGGCAAGGATCACTTTCCAAATTCCTAGAATTTTCTTTGCTGTAGAAGCAGCCCAACTGGCAGTCTGAAGTCAGCCAGCAACAACATTTCCAACCATTGCAGAATTTCCAGAGTCAACGCAGAGTTGAGGAGAGATCATTCCCTTGCATCTGGGGTAACGTTTTTTTATATTTCTTTGCTAGGATGAATTCATCTTGTTGTGCAAAAATGATTTTGCTAGAGCCCAGTTTATTTTCCAAAGCATAAATTATTTGCCGAAGCTAGATTTATCTGTTGGGGCATGGTATTGTAATGAGAAATGTATTAATGTATGTAGGGTGTTTTTGTGGTACCTTTCATTGTTATCATAACTTTGTATTGTTGCCATAAACATGGGGTTCTTAAAATACCTCCTAAAACCACATGGCAGCACAATCGTTGAAGCTTTGAACCACAATGTTTCTATGGACCAAGAACCCAAGCAGAACAATAGACCTTTCTCAAAAGGGGTCTATGCCATTCTTTAAAATGGGCAATCTAGAGACCCATAGACAGAATCAAAGATAGGACACAAAATCCTTGCACTTGGGATAAATTTGAAACACATGAATATCCCATGGAGAGTTGTTTCCAAACTTGAGGAAATTAATGAACTCCTTTCCAAAGTAAAACAATCAGATGGGAGAAAATTAATTTGGACCTTAAAACCATGTATGCTTGCTCTAATAGAACCCAAGTTCCTGGAGGAAACTTGTGGAGGGGCCACACTTCCAGTTGCAACTTGTCTCCACAACATCATAAGACTAACCATCCCTACAACCCCTTACAATGATGACATTATGAGGAGAGTTTTTAGACTGATGGTAGGGAAATTTCAGGATTTGGACAACAATGTAAGCTCTACCTTTGGGAAGAAGCTTGAGGTTTTAGGAGGTATGGCCACATTCAGAACATAATGCATCATTTTTGATCTTGAATGTGATGGCTTGATTTTGCAAATGTTCCAATGCTTCTTCAACATTAGGAGACATCATGCTAACACAATCATAACACACATGCATTCCATCTTGTCGTCATGTATGAGAGACTGTGAGGCCATTTTCCAAGAATTGTAGATGAGGGTGTTGAGCATTTGGAGGAGAGAGCATTTGGTCTCACTTGCTGCTTATGAGCTAGCCCAAGGGCTGGTGGAGCAGAATATTGGGCTATTCAAGAGACAGTTTACCAGGGAGGAGCTTCACTAGTTTGGTGGACCAGGCAACAGAAATGAGCTGAGGAGGAAGGGACTTTGCTTCATGTGAAAAGAACCTTGGGGGCCTGATCACTCATGCTTGAGTGATGCAAGTGATGTGGCAGAGGCAGAAAAGAAGGACATTCCTTTTGTATGCCAGGATGAGGAATATTCATCAGATGAGTCCATGGGATCATATGAGGATGCTTCTGGGGAGCGAGAGTAGTCATGCGGAGTTGATGACAGTAGGACAGAGTTGTATTACAGTGTTCAAGGTGAGCAGTCAAGGGACTCTACGAGAGATACTTTGGGTGATGAGTCACTTGTGATGATTTGGATGGAGCAACATATGATGGAGCATCAGTCAATGGGGGAGGAGGCTATGCACATCATGCATGATAGTCCTTTAGGGGAGAGCCATATGGAGGCTCACATTAAGTCTATGATGGATGTATGGCTACCCTTAGGGTCAACCATGGGTGAGGAGCAGTAGGATGTACGAGCATCTAGCAGGGAGGTAGTAGTTGCAGATACTTATCCTCATGAGATTTTGGAGGTTGATGGGATATTTATATGAGGGGTTAGTATACAATAAGAGCATGACATTCCTGATCAAGAGAGAGATGAGTTGTTGGAGATGGTGGAGCATCCATCGTCGGGCCGATACATAGATGAGGTGTAGATAGATGTGCATGAAGTCAGCAAAGCAACAATGATTTCAAGGAGTAGCACTCTCCAGGAGTACATCGATGGGGCTTGTAGCATATCTCACCCACTTTGGCCTTTTATAGATAGAGGGGAATTTCTCTACAGGCAGATCTCGTCGGCAGACGGGATAGGCCATCGTGAGTTGAGTATGGGCTGGTGACAACACTCCAGATGTGTTTTGTATGCAGATGTCACTACATTGGATCCTTCTTCCAGGTTAGATTGGCAAGAGATCACATGTTGTTACCCTCTTGATGGTATGATCTTCTTCGTAGGGAGCATAACAAAGCAGTGTCCCTTAGACATGACAGATGCTACAGATTCCTATTGGAAGTGGGGCACAAGCCAACAATTATTCAACAATCCATCCTGACTTTAGGAGAGCAGGGTTAGCATCAGATCGAGTTCGAAGTTGGATTGGAGAGAGGTGATATTAGGGGAATTTTGAGGTCTAAAATGGGTCTCCTAAGAAAAATGTACAACCAAAATAAACTATATGAGAAAAAATAACATTCTAGATGATGATGTCAACCATGGGGGATGATTCATCCTTTTTGGAGTAAAAAAGTAAAAAGATTAAAAAATAATAAAATATTAAAACTACTTTTTCAACTCGTATTTTCAACTTATATTCCTAAGGTTTTACTCAAATTTCGAGTGGGATTAATCGTTGGATGCACAATTTAATTCCTCATCCAAGGAGTATCGATGTTGCATACTTTCGATGAACCCTTCTACACGAAAAATGAGAAATACATGAAAAAAATGATTGCAATAATGTGTTTCCATGTATTTCCTTTTTTTTTGTGTAGCAGGGTCCATCGAAAGTATGCAACATGGGTATTCCTTGGATGAGGAATCAAATTTTGCATCCAACGAATATTTCTGCTTGAAATTTGACTAAACCCATGGAGAGATAAGCTGAAAATTCGAGTTGAAAGAATAGTTTTTTCTTTTTTCCCTATAAAATTTGATGATGTAATCTAATATTATTTTATTACTTCCACTATTATTTTATAATTTCCTTAGGAGGCCCATTTTCTACCTCAAAGTTCCCCTAATGTAAGTTGGTATTCAATTGATAGAGCATCATTCTTAGTCCTAGGTACACTTTGGTAGGAGCACTTGGATGGGAGAGATGTTATCCATTGGGTCTTGGATTTTGGACCGACAATCCATCAATATTTCAGTAGCATGAGCTCGATATCCATAGATCAGGATTGAATTTGGCCTAGACCAGGAGTTGGACTGGAGAGAGGTGATGAGTTGGTACGTAGTTGGTGTGGTTACTTATACAGTTAGAGGTGCAACACAATAGGAGCCATGGATCATTGATGCTCGTTGGAAGACTTCGCTTCATGGGGTAGCAGCTATAGCCAGAGGCATTATGCGGTCCAAGCCGTGGGACTTAGGTGATGATTGGCCATGGTGGAGTTGGGATCCGGGAGGATTTTTTGATGATTGGTACAATGAGAGATCAATTTGGGATCACGTCATTGAGGGGTCTATTTCGAGTGGCTTGAAATAGGTGCATAGCAGCACCCAAGGGTTTGTATGGGATCCAGGCATTGGGTCTCAGTTGCATCGGGCCAACAGGGTGGCCCACATATTTGGATTTCTTAAGGGCAAGCAATCTTGGGGTGGAAGGTCTGTAATATTCCTTTTTTGTATCACTTATGACAAGGTTAGGATGGACTTCCAGAGTTGGGAGCTGATAGGTCACATATACATGTTGGTGTCATTAGTGGGCCCAGGGGATTTTTGGAGGAGTTTTGAGGATTTTATATGAGGACCGATGGGATTCACTTGATATATTTTATCATCCGTACAATTTTCGTTTCGTTCTGACGCATTCCAACAACTTTTAGAAAACTGGGTTATTTTTGGGCTTAACTCGATTAATTATGCTCAAGGTGGCATTCTGAGAGGAATACATGATAGAACACCTTAATGTAATAGCTTTTTGGAACCAGAATGAGGAGATATTCATGATGGGATGCTGACAAGTGACTTATAGTGGCCAAAGATAGTACCATGGGCGATATACTATTTTCCTTAATTAAAAATGACTTTAATTAGTCATTTAATTAAATGAAAAATAATATTTAAAGGAAAAAGTGGCCAAAAGTGACTTAAGTGAAATATAAGTAAATTAAAGTCACTTTTATAGAGTCAATGGAGGATCTTATAGACTAATAAAATAATAAAATAAGATGCTTGTAGAGTATTGGAGATCTATCCATCAGATCTATTAAAGGAGAAGCGAAGGTCATTTGGAGATATCTTAGATTGGAACATTGTTTGTGAGAGAGGTTTGAGAACTTGGATTCTCTACTTCAGTAGTAGCCCCATGATGGAAACCCTCGGGTGATTTAGTGAGGGTGGGCGAGCACCCATCTCTTCCCTTTGTGGATCCATTCAGGATTCACAGGTTGGAGTTTATTTCCAGTGTTTTGGAGGCCAGTTGCGGCATTGTTGTAAATCTATTTGGGCCATTATTTCAACCATTTCCATTTTTTGTACCAGCAGTTTTATATTAATAAAATAAGGTTGAGATCTTCTGCATAATTATATTGTCCATTATTTAGTTGCAGATTATATTTCCGTTTTTTCCATAAATATTGCGGTTGATGTTATGCAAATTGTTTATAATGTTAATGGCTTAAATTTCCTGAAGTTATTTTACATGGCAATCTTCTGGTGATTTTATGGTTGAATAATTTCTGGATTTTTTTTTTAAAATATCCCATTTGGGATAATACACTAACATTCTAGCTGAATTATATCCTAAAAGGACTTCCCACATCATATCATGTGTTATTATGGTTGTGAGTTTATTCTCTATTTTCAAATTTTTATATATTGCATGCATGAAAACAATAACTTAATGAATCCAAAACGTAAGGAAAATGTAACCCATCCCTGTTGGAGCAAGGTCTCCTACAAAGCTGCGAAACTGGTCCATTTTGTATATTTTTTATTATATTTAGTCTAACGCAGGAGTTTTGGGGTGGGTCAAAGCCCCTAAAGCATTGTAAATGGGTCAAGGGTAGACCAAGAGTCTGCAAACCATGGTTTGCGGACCATTGGATGCATAGGCTAAAATAGTATAAGTAGTTGAACCTTTTTGAGTTTTAGGACAAGCTAAGAATGATAAGAGATTGCTACTAAGTGCGAATCGATAGATCTGGTTAGGGTTGTTGGGTAAGGAATCCTGCTACTGTGTGCGTGGAGGGCCTCTGTCCTACTGTGTGCAGACCCTGCTGCTGTGTGCACAGGTTGGGTTTTTGGGGTTTTGTAAGTATATTTGAAATATGAATGAATGCGGAAGTATTTTTGCCTATCTGAATTCGCTGGAATTACTGTGATACGAATCTGTGATTCCTTGATTACTTAGTATATGCTGCTATGTTATTGGTTTAATTTGCGAACATAATTGTGTACTTATTTATGCTGCGATCTGGGTTTGTTCTGCTTGCTTCATACAAGAATATCTGGAATAGCTATGTATTGTTATATTAATTCATGATCTGTTGATTTCTGTGAGTAATATTGCTATTGTGCACGTGGATGAGAAGGGAATCTAGGCTCTGTGATACCAGATCAGGTCACTATAAGGGTGGACACAGCTCTGCTTGACTTACCTACCCTCTCCCAGGGTGTGGAAACCTGGTTCCAAAACCCACCCATACTACTTCGGGTGAGACTTTGGCATGCGCAAGTAGGTCACTGTCGAAAGGGCCAGTAGCATAGGGGTTTGTTGGCAAACCTTGAACATCCGAACATGGGTCAGGACCCCTCGAGCCAACAAATGGTTTCGTTGTCAGGACTTGGAGCATTTTGAGAGAGGGATTGGGTAATGCTAAGGTCGTATTGGAAGATGGAGAGAAAGGAAATAGATGAATGGTTTGAAAAGGAAGTTCAAGAATTTTCCATAAAATAAAACCACAGTGAGAGGTTAACCACTGAAGAGTGGAAGAATAAGTACATTTTCATAGAGATCTACAAGATCTTCTGTGTAATGATTGAGATCGAGCTCCAGGAGTGGCTCGCAAGACTGGTAGAGTTTCAGAAGTGTTGGAAGGACGAGCAGGTCACAGAGTGGACCCCCAAACTAATCCAGCAGCTAGAAAAAACTGATAACGCCATCACTCGCACAGTGGAACATTGGGTAGACAACGTGTTAGGAGGATTTGTGACAAAATTTTCCATCGATAGGTTTGTCTCCTACTCTGAAGCAGAGCAACGATTCTTCACGGGGTTCCAAGGTAAGTTTCTGAAGGCTTTGCCATTGCTAATCAAGATATTATTATGCGACAAGAGTATTCTGTGTAGCCATACCGAGTGAATGACCTCCGATATGGACGGGAGCACAACACAGAGTGGAAAGTACTATAGGGAAAACGTAGAAGGAGATCGATTGGTATACATTCCAGTAAGGGAAATAGCTTCGTAGAGTCCTCCAGCCACACCACTTTCAAATCAACATAGAGGTAAGAATTCACCGACCCCTCTACCAACGGAAGATGACCTGGTTGCGCAGATGAAATTTCTGACCTTTAAGGGTGTGGGGACGAAGACATGGATCAATTCTGGTTTGTCGTAGGATTGGTATGGACTGCACAGAACATGGTTAGTGAGGTGGTGAAAAGGGCACAACTGTCCCTTGCCTTCGAAGGAAGAGCTTTGGACTGGCACATGGGATACATCAGCCAAAACGCAAATGCAACCATTGAAGAGATTAAGAACACCCTGAAATAGCAGTTCAAGAAACCTAAGTCCTACTCCCAAATCATGGTTGATCTAAAGGATTTCAAGCAAGGACCTTCTAAATCTGTGTGGGAGGCTGATCAACGACTGAACACTAGAAAATTTGGCGGAAATTCTGACGGCCAATTCGTCGCTATTCCAACACATAGTCGTCGCAAGAGTGATGGTTCGAGGGCGGACAAAACGTGGTTTGTCATGTTGTCACAGTTCCGACGCACCTAAAAAGTGTCATACTATCGACACTTCTTCCGTCGCTTCCGAAAAAGCGTCACTCTTCTGACGTCTTACGAACCGTCGCGCTTTCGACGTTCCTAAACGGTCGCACTTCCAACGAAATGTGGTCCGACGTTTTGAACGTCGCTCTTCCGACGTTTGAAAATAGTCGCAATTCCGACGCAGTGTGGTCTGACTCTCTTCCGACGTTTGTAAGATGTCGCAATTCCGACAAAATGTGGTCCGACGTTTTTAACGTCGCTCTTCTGACGTTTTGGACATCGCTCTTCTGACGTTTGTAAGCTGTCGCAATTCCGACGAAATGTGGTCCGGCGTTTTTATACTGTCGCTCTTCCGACGTTTTTGATTTGTCGCAATTCCGACATCTACAATGTGTCGGTATACCGACGGCGGGTTCAATTTATAAAAAAAAATGAAACTTTAAAAGACGAGAAACGTTGTTTTGAATATATTATACGAAGTAAAACAATCCATGAAGTCATTACATTTTCACATCTGAATATTGGAACCCAAATATCCATCCAGAAAAGTGGAAGTCCCACCCCAGACAATGATAGAAAAATACCCCATGTCACATACAGGGACATGATATAAAACCCAGTAACGGTCCACATGGAGATTATGGACAATCTGAGAAAGCATCCAAATATGCCCGAGGCATCTATAAGAAAGTGAAATAGCAGTATGTAGAATAGTAAAGCAACAGATAGAGTACCGACGTCCATTGTTCCAAATATAAATTAAAGTACCCAAAATCCTTGAACAGAGAAAAACGCTAATCATGTGAGGAGTGTGATATGTCCAAAATATAAAAAGACCATCAGACCATATCAATAAACCAGCAACATAGACCAGCATCGCTAGTTTTGAAGGCAGAGTGATAAACATTAATCATTTTTTTTTCATGAGAGAAAAAACGTTGTTTTGAATATATTATATGAAGTAAAACAATCCATGAAGTTATTACATTTTCACATCTGAAGATTGGAACCCAAATATCCATCCAGAAAAGTGGAAGTCCCACCCCAAACAGTGATAGAAAAATACCCCATGTCACAAACAGGGACTTGATATAAAACCTAGTAATGGTCCACATGGAGATTATCGAAAAATCTGATAAAGCATCCAAATATGCCCAAGGCATATATAAGAAAGTGAAATAACAGTATGTAGAATAGTAAAACAACAGATAGAGTACCGACGTCCATTGTTCCAAATACAAATTAAAGTACCCAAAATCCTTGAATAGAGAAAAATGCTAATGATGTGAGGAGTGTGATATGTCCAAAATATAAAAAGACCATAAGACCATATCAATAAACCAGCAACATAGACTAGCATCTCTAGTTTTGAAGGCAGAGTGATAAACATTAATCATTTTTTTTTCACAAGAGAAAAAACGTTGTTTTGAATATATTATATGAAGTAAAAGTCCGTGAAGTTATTACATTTTCACATCTGAAGATTGGAACCCAAATATCCATCCAGAAAAGTGGAAGTCCCACCCCAGACAGTGATAGAAAAATACCCCATGTCACATACAGGGACTTGATATAAAACCCAGTAACGGTCCACATGGAGATTATCGACAAATCTAAGAAAGCATCCAAATATGCCCGAGGCATCTATAAGAAAGTGAAATAGTAGTATGTAGAATACTAAAACAACAGATAGAGTACCGACGTCCATTGTTCCAAATACAAATTAAAGTACCCAAAATCCTGCAACAGAGAAAAACGCTAATCATGTGAGGAGTGTGATATGTCCAAAATATAAAAAGACCATAAGACCATATCAATAAACCAGCAACATAGACCAGCATCGCTAGTTTTGAAGGCAGAGTGATAAACATTAATCATTTTTTTTTTCACAAGAGAAAAAACGATGTTTTGAATATATTTTATGAAGTAAAACAGTCCATGAAGTCATTACATTTTCACATCTTAAGATTGGAACCCAAATATCCATCCAGAAAAGTGGAAGTCCCACCCCAGACAATGATAGAAAAATACCCCATGTCACATACAGGGACATGATATAAAACCTAGTAATGGTCCACATGGAGATTATCGACAATTTGAGAAAGCATCCAAATATGCCGAGGCATCTATAAGAAAGTGAAATAGCAGTATGTAGAATAGTAAAGCAATAGATAGAGTACCGACGTCCATTGTTCCAAATACAAATTAAAGTACCCAAAATCCTTGAACAGAGAAAAACGCTAATCATGTGAGGAGTGTGATATGTCCAAAATATAAAAAGACCACCAGACCATATCAATAAACCAGCAACATAGACCAGCATCACTAGTTTTGAAGGCAGAGTGATAAACATTAATCATTTTTTTTTCACAAGAGAAAAAACGTTGTTTTGAATATATTATATGAAGTAAAACAGTCCATGAAGTCATTACATTTTCACATCCGAAGATTGGAACCCAAATATCCATCCAGAAAAGTGGAAGTCCCACCCCAGACAGTGATAGAAAAATACCCCATGTCACATACAGGGACTTGATATAAAACCCAGTAACGGTCCACATGGAGATTATCGACAATCTGAGAAAGCATCCAAATATGCCCGAGGCATCTATAAGAAAGTGAAATAGCGGTATGTAGAATAGTAAAGCAACAGATAGAGTACCAACGTCCATTGTTCCAAATACAAATTAAAGTACCCAAAATCCTTGAACAGAGAAAAACGCTAATCATGTGAGGAGTGTGATATGTCCAAAATATAAAAATACCATCAGACCATATCAATAAACCAGCAACATAGACCGGCATCGCTAGTTTTGAAGGCAGAGTGATAAACATTAATCATTTTTTTTTCACAAGAGAAAAAACGTTGTTTTGAATATATTATATGAAGTAAAACGGTCCATGAAGTCATTACATTTTCACATCTGAAGATTGGAACCCAAATATCCATCCAGAAAAGTGGAAGTCCCACCCCAGACAGTGATAGAAAAATACCCCATGTCACATACAGGGACTTGATATAAAACCAGTAACGGTCCACATGGAGATTATCGACAATCTGAGAAAGCATCCAAATATGCCCGAGGCATCTATAAGAAAGTGAAATAGCAGTATGTAGAATAGTAAAGCAACAGATAGAGCACCGACGTCCATTGTTCCAAATACAAATTAAAGTACCCAAAATCCTGCAACAGAGAAAAACGCTAATCATGTGAGGAGTGTTATATGTCCAAAATATAAAAAGACCATCGACCATATCAATAAACCAGCAACATAGACCAGCATCGCTAGTTTTGAAGGCAGAGTGATAAAAATTAATCATTTTTTTTTCACAAGAGAAAAAACGATGTTTTCAATATATTGTATGAAGTAAAACAGTCCCATGGAGATTATCGACAATGCGAGAAAGCATCCAAATATACCCGAGGCATCTATAAGAAAGTGAAATAACGAGTATGTAGAACAATAAAACATGAGATAGAGTACAGCAATCATTGTTCCATTAGTCGTACCAAAATCCTTGAATAGATCAAGAAGAAAAAGCAGCTAATCTAATGTGAGAATTCTAAGTAAAGTTAATCTATTAACATTATGAATAAAATTACAAAGTCAAAAACATTGCCTGGCAGGACTTAAATCAAATTCGTCATCGAAAAAAAAGAAAAAGGACGCCTCATGCGAGCAGGTCTTGAACGTTTAATTTACAGAATTCAAAAATATTACAAAGGTCCAGCACAGTAAAATAATCTAAAAGCAGCCCAATTAAGTGGGCATGCTAAGCAAGAAAAACAAATTAACCAAACTACTCCTCCGGTGGTTCCTCCACGATTCGGCACCATCCTTCGGAAGGTCCAGGATCGCTAGGTGCTACCTCCACATGCATGCCACGTCTCCCCTCCTGAAGGCCCGAATGTGGGACGACTTTTTCCGAGCTCAGACTCGTCGGATGAGTGCATTCTTCCTCTGTTTGGGCCTCCTCACGGAAGACCACAGTGACTGAAGCCGTGATTCGCGGGCGGTTGAGAGAGAAATTAAAGGAAAATTGCGCAGTGCGCGCCATGGGAGAAGGTGAACTAGCGGTGGGGAAGCGAGAAGCAGGGGAATCCATATGGTGGCCAGATCCTACAACCCGACCCTGACCTCTCCTAGTATTTGGATATCGACCTGTGTAATAATCATTGGACTAGCTGGAAGTCGACTCTGTTGAGGGGCTGGAGGGAGCCCGCAGGGGTTGACCTCTAGTGCTCCCCCTGCGGCAATGCATCCTATGACGCACGCGAGGCATGGGTGCAGTCTCAGGCGCAGTGGGCACAAGAGGAGACAGAGAAGCAGAATTCCAATTAACAGAGGAAGATAGACAGAGACAAAACCGAGAGAAATGCAGATATGCTGCAAGGTCTAGGCAGCAATTCAGCTGGCCACTTCTCCTTATCGTCACAGTTAGCAGGCAGTGTAATCCAGCAACCGGCTCGTCTGAAAAACCATAGCTAAAAGCCATTTTCTCGACTCGACTGCAATGCAATCAAAGGACGCCCGTCATAATTAATATCTAATCATTAATAATGAGAGCCGAAGGCCGGATCATATTGGAGCGTGCGGAATCGCTAAGAGGAGTGGAGGCCGATCTTGAACAGTGTTAAAAATTAATTAATGCGGATTTGATGTGAAAACTTAATTGAACAGCGTTAAATGTTAATGCGATTGATATGAAATCGCCATATCCATGTCCCATCGCCTTAAACACCATCAAATGCACCCGCAGCCGGGAGCAGGGAAAGTTTTTATTGAGCGCACGTGGCAGAAATTGATTGGAGCGGATCTTTGTTTGGGCTGCTCGCGTAGTGGAAATCCGGACCCGAAAAATATTAGGGTGAATTTGATAAGAAATTCGCGTCACAACTCTCCCTCCGTACGCCAGCCCAACTTCGGACCCGAAAAATATTAGGGCGGAATTCATTTGGTTTTCGCGTCACAAAATTGGCTGACGTCAGCAGGCTATTTTGGAATGCGAATTTGGTTTGAATTATGGTTTATCGTCGTTTGAAGTCCGGCGGATTCAACTTAAGAAAATTTTTTTTTGATCCCATCTTATAAAATTTGTGTTGGTTTTCTTTGATAATACACATATTTATAATAAATCATGGGAATACCACACTAAACATGTGGAAAAGTTATATAAATAATTATTGAGAACAATCATTTTTGTGTAAAAATATCCAAATGTGCTTTTGGGAAATAAGAATTCGAGTATTTTGTTGATATTGTTTTAAAGGAAGGAGTGAAGTTGGAGCCTCAAAAGATGCAAGCTATTACAAAATGACCTATTCCTAAGAAAATCAATGTTCTTAGAAGATTTTTTAGACTTACATGATATTATTGATCATTTGTTAAGAATTATGCATGCATTTCAAGTCCACTCACATATCTCTTGAAGAAAATATCATTTATATGGAATGATGAGGCTACTTTGGCATTCTCTATTTCAATGGATGCCGTGTCTTCTACACCAACATCGGTTGCACCTACTTTTGGTAAAACATTCATAGTAGAGTGTGAGGCACTAGGACAAGGAATTTCCGTAACATTAACACAATAAGGGATATCATTGGCTTTTAAAAGCAAGGAATTCAAAGAAAATATTTGGTGAAATTCAAGGAATTCACTTTTGTTAATAGGTTTATGTCACACGATGATGCAGGGGCATTAGGCACTAGCCAGCAATGTAGGAGGTTTTGTCCACATGTTGTGGCTAGGAGGGTTCGGAAACATTTGAGTTGTAACAGCTAGGTGTCAATACCTCAGCTGATTGTATTACTTAGACTAGTTAGAGTTGTAGGAGTCGAACAGTTTCAGTTAGTTGAATTATTATAATTAGACCTTTTGATTTCTAGAACGGTCCTCTCAGAGGAACCAAAGAGCCATATGTTATGTATATAAATTTTAATTCCTCGGATGAATAAAAGTAGAGAGGGAAGAGGAGAGTAGAGAGGGGATTTCTGCAATAAACCTCTGTGTGTGAACAATTGTTTTCAGTTAAATGATTTCCAAGCATAGTTTCCATTGAATTATCTCGAACTGCTAATTGTGAAGAATTGTTTAACTGTGAGGCGATTGGGTACTGATAATTCCATTCTTCTGTCTTTGAATTCCCGTAAATTGTTGGATAACCCTGTGAACTCACCCCACCTGAAGGCGAGGTCTGTGTAGAGAACCGGGGTCGTGAAAACTGTTCAAATATAAAAATCCTACTTAATAAAGAGACAAAATTGTTGTGCTTTCGGAACCTGACCCGAGGATTGGACATGAGTTAACAAACAAAAGGATAGCGGAACCAGACTTGCACTCGTGGTCAAGCCCTCTACCAAAACCAGGAGCGGAATCACAAAA
The DNA here is from genome assembly GCA_034641835.2 of Pinus albicaulis. Lineage (NCBI taxonomy): Eukaryota > Viridiplantae > Streptophyta > Pinopsida > Pinales > Pinaceae > Pinus > Pinus albicaulis. The sequence continues at coordinate 870,157,626 of CM076574.1, forward strand.
GTAGGTTGCCCATATCGCACCACTTTTGCGGAGTAGGCGGTATTTCCTATTCGCGAGCGATTCCATAGGGAATGCGACATGTGGTGAAGTGACCCCCGGAAAACCACCGTTTAACCCGCGCCGTCGCACGTTAAAGCCTGACGTTGGAAGCCGAGCGAAATTTCCAAGAGTCGTTGATTTGGAGAAGGGCCATCGGACAGTGGTCGCACGTTGAACTTGCCCGGAGGTTAACTAAGGTGTGCGGAGGATAGCCAGGTACGATACGAGTGTTTGATTGGTTATTGATATATATAGGTGGGGCCGGAGTATAATGAAATTGTTTAATTAAACGATTGGTGTATAATTAGCATAAGTCTAGAGCGTGATTTTTGTAAGGCTGGGTGGTGAAATATAGAGCCGAAATTTCATTACAAGTTATTTATTTAAAAAGAAACGTGGAGTATAAATACAAAGTGTTGAAAGTTAAACATTGGTTATAAGGATTAGAGATAATATAAAGTCGGGAATATAAATTAAAGTCCAACCATTGTGGATAGTATTTATTTATCAAATTCTACGAATTTGATAAATAAACCCGAAGAAAGAAGAAGTCAATTAAGACTCAGGCTGGAGGAAAAGAACGGGGTAAACCGAGGGAAAATGCTGATAGAGCGATTGTAGACACACCAGCTCTCCTTGGGGGTCCAATTTCAGTTTTGTTGCGTCACACGATGACCTCTCTTCTCTGGAATTTACTTGTATTGAAGATCACTATTCTAGGAATAAGGAGTTATTTTCTCCAAAAATAACCCTAGCCAAACATTGACAATGCATCAAGGATATCTTTCTATGCTTCATAAGCACATTTGTTCTACTTCTAAATCATGTCTTGGAAGTGGTTGTTGTGCTCGAAATTATTCACCAGTTGGTTTCATACCAAAGTCTTTTTCACATTTTCAGCATCCAATACATGAAAAAGATAATGGTTTAAAACAACATAAATATTTGAAATTTTGCAAGAATTGTCCGGCACACTTTGAATATGAATTTTGAAGTCAAGTGCATGATGCTGTATAGGATCAAGTGTCATTTTGAATACCAAATGTTTCACAAGAAACTTCTCAACATGCTACCCTACAATAAGGATTAAATGACAATATTGCATCAACTATTTCCATAATAAAAGTGCACCTCAGCCATAAGACTAAACAACTACAAATGTTGTAGATCTAACAAGACCACACAATAAAATGTATTCCACAAGGCCAATACTGTATGAAAAATGAAAAGGAGTTTGCAACCAAAAATACCTTAGGCAACTAATTCAATTAGATACACCAAACCATCAACAAAAAGGAAAACCAGCCTACTCAAAAAGCAAGCGTTTACCTCCTTTGACAAAATTTTGAGTTCCAAAACAAGGGCCTTTATTGTCTTGTCAATGCCCCTAGTAATTTGAACAGAGTTTGCACCTGCTGCAACAACCTAAACAAAAAGGTTTCATTTCAAATTATTTTCCACAAATTTAAGATACAACCATTGTCAGTTTTGTATTTCCTAACAAGCTCATAAATTTTGACAAAAGAACCAAAATTTTTTAATACTTGATAGCAATTTTTTCACTCAAAAACTATCTTAGACTCAATAATCCCAACCCAAAACTAAAAAACCAAACACCATAAGACCCTACAAAAATGAATAGATGATCTTAATCCAGTACTATCGACAAAAAGTTACCTTTACACCCTCACTTATTAAACCCCGTGCTGTTGAATTTTAACTTCAACTGCTGCAGCAGAAGGACGGATGCAGCAGCAACATTTTTTTTTGGAGGTTGCTTGCATGCCATCCAGAAATTTAATTCAGCATTTAAAATTCCTGCAAGTTTTTTTTGTAGACGGCCGCAACCATATTTCTATACAGGATTGTATTTAAACACAACAACCAGCATTAACGCAATTCACCAACCAGAAATTAAACAAACAGAAATTTACCCGACAGTTTTGTAAATTCAAAAGGAGGACACATGGAGCATTAATATTGGATCGCATGAAATTGAAGGGAATCTGAAAACCTGAAAACCGGACCCGAATTTTTTATAGGGCACATTGGATTGATAATTCGAGTTAAAATTAGGCAGACGTCAGCATCCCATTTTGGAACGCGAATTTGGTTTGAAATTCAATCTATTCAGACTTTTGAAGTCCGACGGAAAGGGTTCTTTAATGTTTTGATAGTTTAATATATACATATGTTTTAAACATATGTTATGTATATATCATATGCGAAATGAAAGGTGGGCCATAGAATTTAGTTTTAATTTTATTTTTTTTAAAAGAGGGTTTATTATAATATGTTTTATATGTTATGGCATATAAAAATAAAAAGGAAAAAAAAGCTTGGTAGTTTTTTTTATAGATAGTACGTAATTTTTTTATTACACAGTAGTGTGTAAAAAGTGAAAGACTGAGTGTAACTTTTTAAGTGTGTATGCACAGCAGTGCGAAAGGGAAAAACACAGCAGAGTGTTTTAGAGACAGAGTATGTTTGTTTTGAACAGACATTGAGTTGGTTTTATGCACTGCGTTTTGTAGCAGTCATAATTTTGTAATCCCTCTCAGTGAGGAAGTAGTGTAATAGTTTTTTTTGAGTTATTGAAGGGAATAGAAGTTTGTTTTCAAAGTATTGAAACTCTGTCTCCTATCAAAGAAATTTTTATTTTCTCTGTGTTAGAGGAAGGGAGATTTATTCTCCATTCATTGTTCTGGAATTTTTCAATATTCCAACATGTGCAAGAAAAACAGATGTTGTGGTTCCATCCCCAGCTAAATCATTTGTCTTTGTCGCAGCTTGCCTTACCAACTTGGCCCCAATATTTTCAACTGGGTCCTTTAATTCAACCAATAAAAAGGCCAAAACCATAGCATTGAGATACATTTCATTACACTATCAATAACAATAAAATTTGACTCAGCCATAACCCTTTCCTTTTATTGTTGTGAAAATCTTTATGCATTACTCTAATGTGGCTAGTGCATAGGCCAAGTAGACCACTGGGTAACAAATATGTTTCCTTTCACCTTTGAGTTTTAAAATTATCCCTACCAAATCTAAGAAATTTAAGAGGGGGAACTAATACAACGTTAAAAAGAAAACCAGAGCACACATCTACAAATTACCTCCTTAGTTACTGTCACACCATCATTAACTATTTTCGGAGAACCATGCTTGCTCTCCAAGACAACATTTTTCCCTTCGCCCCAAGGGTGACTCCAACAATATCAGCAAGTTTGTTCACACCGCCTGCAAGACAAATTGACAATGCTTTCAGTAAGTGTGCAATTGAATGCCAGACCATATGCCAAAACAACTCTCCATGAAAAATTAAAATAACACATTAAAATCGAATATAAGTGGACAAGGAAAGATCCACCGCAGTGAAGTTTCACGTGCAGGTGACCTTCCTTTAAACATAATTTTTTCTCTGACCTGCAATTTTTTTGTCACCGAGCCATCCTTGTTGAAGTAAAACTCCTTTTCCATAGCTCTTGTATTAACTACCTTCTCTCTGTCGCGTAATCTCAGAGTCCCTCTTCTGCTTGAGCGATTAAAGGAAATGGGTGAAAAAACCGAAAGAGAAGACAATTGTCTGCCATAATTATCAAACATTGCACCCAACTTCTTCCCCTTTCCATTGTTACCCAATGAGGTAGATGTGGCAATTGTTGTCATACTACCCAAAGAAGAGGCCATCTTCTCTTATCCTGAATATAGAATTACAAGATCTTCATATTAGTATGAACCTTAAAAAACATGACTCCCATTGCTAAAAACCACTTTTAAGTTGTAACAAGAAAACTAAACAACTATCGCAACTTTTGGCAACTTCTGGAGCATTAAGAGAGAAACAACCAAAGAGAAATAAAACCACAATCCTCATTTTAATGAGACCGGACTATATATTTTCATTAAGATAATAGAAAGAAATCACGACTATATTAAGGCCAACACAAAACAATCTTTAACCAGTGTCTCTCGCGGCCTTCAGGTTGCCATGCTAGAGGTTGAATATTTTTAATTTAAATTCTTGACCTCTTGTGCCCATCTATGAATGCATCCAATGGGATATCTACATCAAATGCTCCTTTATATCCCCAAAAACAAATTCCCTACTACAAGAGCACCAGTATTGATGGATCACCGCACACCATCCCACCCACTAGAAACGGTGAAAAAGGAAACCCGAGAAACCTTCTGAAATATCTCAAGATGAATATATGGGTGGTTCTTATGAATCAACCAACCATTCAGAACATGCTCATCAATCCAAACCATGAGTATTATGTGACAATATTCAAGTAGGCACTGAATCGGATTTCTGAAGCTATGTTAGAGAAACCCTAAACTCTCACTGAAAATAGGTGAAATGTGGCACCATTCAGAGATTGACATGTGCCAATTGGTACAAGTGATAGAAAATTGGCATGCTCAAACAATGAGGTGATGCAGGAATGACATGAGGGAGAAAATATCAGAAAAGCCCCAAATCTAGAGAACTAAAGCTCATCACCAACCTGAGATTGACAACTTTACATGATGTAACCTATGAAATCGTAAATGGAGAAATCATAGTAACAATAAAGTAACCTATGTAACAATAAAGTAACCTATGTAACAATAAAGTCGGATTCATCCTGGGAGTGGTAATGGGAGAAATCATAGTGAACAACAGGAAACATGCATAGTTTCTTACAATCAAATAGATGAAAAAACACATACAAAAAACCTAGATAATAATCATGAACAAGCTTAATATTGAATTATGAACTGTAAAGGAACTTAAAAAATGTGACATTACGAACCTGGTCAAGTGCACAAGAAAAAATATCCTAGACATGACCTTGGTTGACAAGTTGTATTTCTCATTATGTAAGAGGATTTGTACTTGCGCTTCCAAGTCATTCAAAATCCATAATTATCTATACAATAAATACAAGTAATTGATGTATTATTTTTTACTCTATGATGCATTCTTATGATAATGTTAGAACATATGTTTACAATGTCAAAACATACCTGAATAAGCTCCTCTTTGTTTCAAGAACAATTTATTGGAGTCGCCTGAACTTGGAACAAGCCTCCCGCAATCTGAAAGAGTAGCAACTAAGTCAACAGCGACTTTTTTGTTGCTACGTTGGATCGAGGGAGGTTTTCTCCAAGATTAAATCACTCCAATAAATTATTCTCTACTAAATAGGGCCAACCACGTGAAGGTGGAAGCTCTTATGGCCTCTTCCCCCCCCTCACATCACTCTCAATTCTCCAATACCCAATCTATATTTCATTTTTTACTTTCATGAGCATAAAAAAATTATTCAATAACTAATAAAAAAGAAATTCAACAAAAGTACGCAAGAAAACATTGCAATTAATGCTTGACATAAAAATAGTATGATAAATGAGTTTTTTATATAACGCAAAAAACTTTCCAAGTATGGTAATGTTTGTCTTATAATAATACAATATTTTACATTATCAAATTTTCTTTTTCTTCTTCCTATTTATAAAGCTCCTAATTACATCATCAATATCATCGTACCGCTTCCCGCTGCTTTCTCGTGCCTTTCAACCCGCACCGCTGACCTAGCTGCGACCACTTCTATGTCCGCTCATCCAAAGGATCTCGGGCATCGCCTACAAAAACGGATAATATTAAATTTTAATTGTCAGTTTTTAAATATCATTGAACTAGTTCGGTAATATTAATAAAAAAAATTGCAATGGGATTATTTACCTGGTGCACCAATTGTCGCCGCTGACCTAGTTACGTTGTCACGATGTCTGGTCTCATCCAGTGACGGGGCATTGCCTCCAAAAACAGATAATATTAAATTTTAATTATCAGTTTTTAAATATCATTGAACTAGTTCGGTAATATTAATAAAAAAAATTGCAATGAGATTATTTACCCGGTGCACCAAATACCGCCGCCGACCTAGTTGCGTTTGTCACGATGTTTGGTCTCATCCAAAGGATCGGGCATCGCCTGCTAAACAAATAATATTAAATTTTAATTGTCAGTTTTTAAATATCATTGAACTAGTTCGATAATATTAATAAAAAAAATTGCAATGAGATTATTTCCCTGGTGCACCAGTTGTCGCCGCTGACCTAGTTGCGTAGTCACGATGTTTGGTCTCATCCAGTGACAGGGAATCGCCTACAAAAACAGATAATATTAAATTTTAATTGTCAGTTTTTAAATATCATTGAACTAGTTCGGTAATATTAATAAAAAAAATTGCAATGAGATTATTTACCCGGTGCACCAGTTGTCGCCGTTGAGACTGTTGCCCTGTCTTCCTCTCTGGTGGTAAGATCCTCAAGGGAAACATTCTCTGTCATTTAAACAAAAAATGTTATAAGGACAAACATCAAGGTATAATTAGAAAAAATTACAAGTGGAAATTAATTACCGTCACGACCCTCACTGATAGCAGCATTGTCGGCCTGGTCCCCACTATTAGACTCCTATACCAATAGGTGTCATTTTTCATGATTGTCTTGATTGAACTATGGAATATGTTCAAACCTTTTTCTTGTGCAAAGGTGTTCCATATTCTTGAAAAATTAAAAAAATTTAAAAAAAATTAAAAAAATGTAAAGAGGGTATACCCTAAAAGAAAAATCAAAGGGTAAGAAAAATAAATTGGTCAAAAAAGTGAAAGAAATGAACCCCAAACAAAAATAGACCAATGAAAGTGTGCAAATCCAAATGCCACTACTATTCCAATTTTGTAAATAAGCAAATTGTGTGCAACTTGTATTTTATGCCACAATTCATGAATAGTCAAACTGTTTAAGCTTGGCTAGTTCATTTTTCAATTTTATGTTGTAGAATAGAGAATAAATATCTGACCAAACAGTTTAATCTTGGCAGATAAGTAGATAGGTAGAGTTAATGAAAGGTGCTCAACATTTTAATCTGAGCCCTTGGATGCAATAAGTGTAGAATTAGATAGATTTGTCATGTAAAAGAAAAGAAGATTGATAAGGGTTTTGCAAGTCTAAATGCACCCTAATAAAGAAGAGAAAATGGTAGTAGTCGATAGGGTAGGTAGATGATGTTGCAAAGTTTTATCTGATGAATGATGCTGCTACATGTTTTTGATCCTTTAACTTTCATCACAAATACTGAAGCAGGAAATACACTGGAAAATCGCAGCAAGCAAAGTCAAAAAATCATTAACCTCCCTCATCACTTTCCCCTTAAAAGTTTTACTAATTTCCCCCAAAGTACTAAGGTATTTGGAGATCAAAAGGGCTCAAGGCATTTCCTTGACTTTTGGAGGGACCGGACCCTCGGCCTAATGATTAAAAAATACCTAAGTACTTGAGATAATTCATCATTATAATCATTCATCTTTAACCTTTCCCTAAGTAAAATCTCATTTTGCTTAGGAAAATTATGCAAAATTCCATAAAAATCCCTCAAAATAACTTATTATTCTAAGTTTAAGTGTTGAAGATGAGATATTGCAATTTACTTCAGAAATTGTCACTTTCTTAGATGAGTAAAGTGTTTTGAGTTCCCTTGTCCCTTTGTCATATTAATGTTTAACTCTAGTTACTAAATCCCTAGTGAAAATGCCTTATCCTAAGTATATAATTCCTTTTAAATTAATATCCCAAAAACCCCTCTATTATGTTTTAACCAAAGTAATTACTTCCCAAATATTCATTAAAAACCCGCTATACAAGCCCTTTGGTTAAATATATCCTTATATCATAGTTCCGCCCCTATGGTAATTAAATAATGTTTATTTACTGCCATATAAATAGAAATATCGAAATAACGTTTAAACATGTAATTCTATATGTTTAATACAAAAAGGATCAAACCCGAAGTTTTACTTTTTAAACCAAACTTTGGAAAAATCCCATGCCAACGTGGCTCATTCACCTGGCATCCCACCCGACAGTTTAACTTTAATACCCGTGCCCAACAAAACCCCGCCACGACTCCTTTTTCCATTATAATTACGGGATTAATTAGTTATCAGAACTAATTAATAACCTTACCTCCACCAATAAACTCTCGCCCAGGGTGATTAATTAATGATAAATATATTGGGTCCGCACCATTTAACTTCCCACGATCTCCCCGTCATTGCAACCGTCCGATCGCTCTTTCAAATATCAACGCTCCTCGGCAATTCCGCTACCCATCCTTTGTCAGAGTTTTAACGCGCGGGGGATTGGTGGTATTTTACTAGTCACCCGTCCACGTGTCGATACTCTAATGGAATCGCTGCCCGCTCATCTAATACCACCTTTGTCCATAAGCGGTGCGGGGACTAACCGCTTACCGCCCGGCCCTCCTGCCCCACGTCAGCCCGTACCAAAGTGACGTCACTCCTCGAAAAACTAAAACCCCTCTTTTTCCTTTGGAAATAAAACGAATTTTCACGTTTTTATGTCATTTTCTTCATTTGAATGCGACTGTGATTTCCGCTAAAGAATTCGAATTTTCACTAAAATCCACTGTTCCATTCGATTTCGCTCCATAATTCCGCTAGACATATGTTCAAGCATCCTCCTGCTACCGCCTGTTACCTGTTAAAAGCCAACTTTCCTCCAAGAACAGGTATTTATCCTATAGCGCTTCGAAACTGCAAAAGAAAGTCTGTTTTCCTTGTTTTCCACTGGATTAGTGATTAAATCTTATCACTGAGATCATTCCCTGAGGTTTTAAAACTGTGAATTGTTCCCCTGAAACTGCAATTGTGTTAATTTCCTTCATTTAAAATTGAAATTGCACCCGGCCTATCAAGAAAAACCAGAAACCTCCGTTTTGAATCCACAAGAACCAAAATGGAAGCCCCGGCAGCTTTGAATGTAACTCCACTGAATGCCCCCCACCGAGAGTTAGAATATTTGCCTTTAGTAGATAAAGATTTCCAGATTAAAGACTTGCATTTTGATGAAAGTCCCCTTCTGAGTTATTGTCGCTGCAGAGACGAGTACTCGAAGGGGCAAGATATCATTGGGTTGTGGGAATCCAATCTCCCGAGATATCTCATCCCCTCAGTCATTTCTTTCCCAGAAATCATCCACTATTGCCATTCTAACTATGATCCCACTCAGAGAGCTGTAATATCCCCTGACCAGAGTGTTCTTTTCCCCATTACTCCCCAGGCTATCAATGCAATGCTACATTTTGAACCTGATCAAGAGCTAACTCCTTTGTCTATGGAAGAATTGCTTGAAAAATCTACTTGGTTGTCCCCTGAAGAGGTAATCAGAAGATCACATCCTTGGATAAACAATCTTAATACTAGTCATAATATTTGTTTACTCCAAGATTGTTATCAAATATATTCAAACAGAGGTTAGAAAGCATAACAGCTAAAGAGTATCAGTGGTTAAAGTGTATCAGGTAAAAGTCAGTGACAGTTAAAATGAAGTTACAGAGCAGTCAAAGGTAAACAGTAAAAGTAAATACAAAAGGCAGTAAAATGGTAAAAAGAGATGAGAATACTTTCACCAATAGTGAGGTTTGTCTAAAGTGAAAGTAAAACAGTCAAAAGAGCAAGAAAGTAAAAAGATGAAAAAACATAACAAAAAGGAACATTTTTGCAGAAATTGCATATTTTAGTCATAGTTTTGCAGAAACTATTGTGATAAATCCAAGATGAATTTTACAAAACTGAAGGAGGTTTATGTTCTTAAGAGGTCCATCTACAAAAACCTCTCTCACTTTTCTAACAGCCATTATGGTTTTGGAAATATTAAACAATGTTGGAAAGCACTTTTTGCAGAAAATTCCTGTTAAGTCATCATTTTGAAGAGAATATTGTGGCCAATTAGAAATACATTTTACAAAACTGAAGGATTTTTGTGTTCTTAAGAGACCCATCTACAAAAACCTATCTCAGTTTTTCCACATTGATTTCAGGATGAGAGATAAATGCACATCTTTAGAGGTTATTTTTCAGACTCTGTAAAACTCTGTTTTACACATCTTTTTGCAGAGCCTATTGCGCACAGCTGGAGAGGAATTTTAGGAAAGTGAAAGAGTTTTATCTCACCAACATATTTATCTACAATAACCTCTTTCACTTTTTACATATCTATTACGTATTGAGAAATAACAAGGTATCATTGGACCCTAAGTTTGCAGAATTGTTGGAGCAGAATTCACAAAAAAAGGAAGCAGTTAGTGACTTGGATGCCTCATCATCAGCTAAGAGTTGGATCAAATTCGAATTCTTCTCTTTGTCATCACCTATCCATACAAAATAGTGCCAAATATATGCATTAGTTTGATTGTCCTTTAATTAAGTTCTATTTATGTAAAATAGTTGGAGAGATTTGTGAACCAATTTTGATATTTTTTTCAAGATATTTTAGTTTAGAATTTGTATAAATACTCCACTCTTGGAAGCATTTGGGGTGGATTCTATTACTTTGCTGTAACATTGAGATTTTCAGAATAAAATCATTTTGGAGAAATTTATTCGTGGCTTACTGGATGACGATTTGAAGCTCAGGACTTTTTGCAGGATTCATGTGTTGGACTGCAGTTCAATAAGTCTTTCTACCCTTTGTCTTAAGTTTTGTTTCAGTTTATAATATCATTATGTCCATTTCTGAATAATTTACATAAAGGATTGAATCCGAATTTACTTAATTGTACTCTGATTTCAGATGTGATTGTTCTTAATGTTTTCCTCTAAATTGGTTATAAGCATGAATTCTTAAATGCTCTTGCTTTGCTAATTTAAACATTGTTGATTACTATAATAAAGAATTCTTCATTGCTCTTTTTTTGTAGTCATCTCATTTCTTTCTTTTTGAACATGGTGAAAGATTCTTAGCTGCCTTTCATCCCTTCAAAATCATCCCATCCACTTTAAATTTTAAGGATTGTTCTCTGTCTAGCTATCTTGCCCTGTAAAGCCATCTTGTGTGTAGAATAGAAATCCAGTAAAGCCATCCTTTGACTCCATAGCCCAATGGACTGAAAACTTTCAATCTTGCCCTTAGTTTGTGGATTCCACCATTTTTCAAACAAACTCTTGGATCAATAACTAGCCTAAAACCTTCTAAGAACAAAGATAAATCATAAAGAGAGAGCCCTCTCTGGATGCAGATTGGCTAGATTCTGCATCTGAAGGTTGGTTTGTGGTTACCTCGGGTATACTTTCCTTTTCCACAACTTCAAGGAAAACCCGAGTGATAACATAGTGGTGACCATACTGGGGATCTGAATCATTTTATTGATACTATTGTTTGATTTATAAGCTATAGACAGAGTCTGAAGATCAGCCAGGTAGCCTTTGAAATGCTTTTGCTCTGCAACTGCATAGTAAATAAATGCTGCTTCAGTCTATCTCTGGTTTAGCTTATAAACTGAACCTTAGTTTCAAACATTTAATCAGACTCTCTAGTTCAATAAATCTTTGAGAACATTTTAATTAAAAATCTTAAATTTCTTGAAGAGTTTGTAGAAGTTGTTTTGAAAATTCACAAAAAATTTGGTTTTCTAAAGAACTAACTTTTTTCTTTAGAATTGTTTTACAGGTTCAGATCTGATCTATGATGGTGGACAGGGATCAGACACACAAAGGTTAAAATCATCCACTTGGCGACTCCAAATCCATTTCACAATCAAGACTCCACTGGAGGAATGAACCTAGAAGAACAATATGGAAAGATCAGGCTTTCAACTTGGATCTTAATCCAAGACATTATGTTCTTTCACGTTAAGAATGGTTTTCAATATGTATTGTATTTTATATAAAGATCTAACTTGGTTGTATAGATAAAGTGGCTTTTCATTATGGCTTATTTTCAAGATGATCCAAGAATAAAACGAAGATATGCTCCCATGAGCAGAAATCACATACCTGGTTTTCCACACAAATTACCAAAGGTAGATTGGGGTAGCAATTTGCCCATATTTCAAGATGGAAATAATGATAATCCTTTGTTGCATCTCATTAAATTTCATATACACTCATCAAGATTGAAGGGCGATTGGCATGAGGATTTCCTCATGAAGATATTCATGGGAACCTTAGAAGGAAAAGCAAGGGAATGGTATGAAGCTCTCAAACCCGCAAGTTTGTTTTCTCTAAAATATTTTCATAAGGTATTTTATGAGCATTACAAAAACGATTTTCCATCTTTATCATTAGATGAAAATTGTTGTGATCAAGCTGAAGATCTTATACATTACCTTAAAAATATTGATGAAGATTTTGAAAATTGGCATCCTAAAGATTTATTAGAAGAAGTCCAAAACTTTCGTTCTCAAGTTAAATGTCATAATAATCAAGAGGAGTTAAACAAAGATGAAATAGATCAGGAGATGAATCAAGATCCACAAATCCCCTTTGAATTAACAAATGATGTTTCATTTAATGTTTTGAATGGAGTTAAAGAAAATAATCAACCTCATGATCAACTTTTAGATAAGGGAAAAAACAATTGTCATTTCAATCTAAGAATTCAGAGATTCCCACCTCCCCTCACCGAAGAAGAAAACAATTTTCTTCTAAATATGCAACCATCCTCAAAGTATTTACATAATGAAGAAATTGTTTCTACTTCTTCTAATGTTGATGAATGTACAAAATCTTTTATCCATGAAGGGACAAAAGAACAAGTTGATGCTCATGTTATTATACCTTCCCAAAAAGTCCCATTGCTTGATATCACGCCTATTGAACAAAAAAATGATTTTCAAATAGAATGCAACCAATCTAATCAAGATATATTAGGATTGTTGGAAGAGAAGTATGCTGATCCGATGTTTATAATTGATGACATTCCTTATTCTGAAGATTTGCCTAAATATGATCAGTATGATTTCCCAATTCAAGGTAATTTCACAGAACAATCACTAGCTATTTTGAGGGATAAGATATTAGAACTTCAACTTGATGAGGATTTTCTAAGAGCTTTCTTTATTATTTTTAAATCAAGAAAATGTTCTCCTCAAGTTAAAAAATGGCTTCTTGATATAATTTCTGAAAATTATGAAAATGAAATCAAACTTTTGCATTCTCAAATTCAGTCATACCATTTCCAAAATCCTAAAGAATTCTTTGAAAATCTTCCTCCTCCAAAGCAAGAGGAAATTGTATTATCTTTTGACCTGCATATTGAGGATGATTATTCTTTCAAACACAAGATTGAAGAAATAAGTTCATGGTCTAATATTCATAATTCAATTGAACAATTAGTCATTGAAGGCCTAGAAGTAAATAACATACATCATGCTTTTATTGATCCTATATCAGATTATATGGAGAATCTTTTGAGCCCAAATTTGCAAACATGTTTTCTCTATAAGGATCAAATATATCAACAATTTCCATTTCACATCTTATCGTTGATTATAAAGGCACATGATCATAACATACTTCCAATTTTGATCATAAGCAATCAAGTTAACCATTTATTGTTACATCTACTTGATTGGCTTCATTGGAATTTTTGTATTACCTGATTCAATAAGATTTTTAGTAGATTAAAGTAGGTAAATGAGTGCTAATAAGCTCAGAATTTTGAGCATTTTTTTTAGTTTTTCAATTTTCAGCTAGTTTTTCATTAAGTTGGTTTGAAATTTTTTGTGTTTTGTTTTAGTTTTAGATCAGATTTCAGGTTGTAGAAAAAGGACTATATTCAATTCAAGTTTTTCAACCACAACAAATTCATGTTTGGGATTGGAACAAGGCAGAAAATTCCTAACTGGGCAACAAAGTTTTAAGTTTTGAGTGGATAGTAACTTACTGGAGTTGAAGCCCGAAGTGAAGGCCCTAAGCTTCAGAAGTTTTACTATCATATATACAATAAAGCTACCAGAAGAAGGAGATTACATAGTTTAGTTTGAAGACATTTTGAGGCAACTGACCTGCTGTTCTTGACTTTTCACAAGGAAAAGCCATCCCCAAGTGGAGCCAGTGTTAGTCTCCTATACCAATAGGTGTCATTTTTCATGATTGTCTTGATTGAACTATGGAATATGTTCAAACCTTTTTTCTTAAGCAAAGGTGTTCCATATTATTGAAAAACCAAAAAATCAAATAATTTAAAAAATGTAAAGAGGGTATACCCTAAAAGAAAAATCAAAGGGTAAAAAGAATAAAATGGTCAAAAAAGTGAAAGAAATGAACCCCAAGCAAAAATAGACCAATGAAAGTGTGCAAATCCAAGTGCCACTACTATTTCATTTTTGTAATAAAGCAATTGTGTGCAGCTTGTCAAACTTTTGCCACAATTTATGAAGAGTCAAACTGTTTAAACTTGACTCATTCATGTTTCAATTTCATGTTGTTGAATAGAGAATAAATATCTGACCAAACAGTTTAATCTTGGCAGATAAGTAGATAGGTAGAGTTAATAAAAGGTGCTCAACAGTTTAATCTGAGCCCTTGGATGTAATAAGGGTAGAAATAGATAGATTTACCATGTAAAAGAAAAGAAGATCGATAAGGGTTTGCAAGTATAAATGCACCCTAATAAAGAAGAGAAAATGGTAGTAGTAGATAGGGTAGGTAGATGGTGTTACAAAGTTTTATCTGATGAATGATGATGCTACATGTTTTTGATCCTTTAACTTTCATCACAAATACTGAAGCAGGAAATACACTGGAAAATCACAGCAAGCAAAGTCAAAAAATCATTAACCTCCCTCATCACTTTCCCCTTAAAAGTTTTACTAATTCCCCCCAAAAAGTACTAAGGTATTTGGAGATCAAAAGGGCTCAAGGCATTTCCTTGACTTTTGGAGGGACCGGACCCTCGGCTTAATGATTAAAAAAGACCTAAGTACTTGAGATAATTCATCATTATAATCATTCATCTTTAAACTTTCCCTAAGTAAAATCTCATTTTGCTTAGGAAAATTATACAAAATTCCATAAAAATCCCTCAAAATAACTTACTATTCTAAGTTTAAGTGTTGAAGATGAGATATTGCAATTTACTTCAGGAATTATCACTTTCTTAGATGAGCAAAGTGTTTTGAGTTCCCTTGTCCCTTTGTCATATTAATGTTTAACTCTAGTTACTAAATCCCTAGTGAAAATGCCTTATCCTAAGTATATAATTCCTTTTAAATTAATATCCCAAAAACCCCTCTATTATGTTTTAACCAAAGTAATTACTTCCCAAATATTCATTAAAAACCCGCTATACAAGCCCTTTGGTTAAATATATCCTTATAGCATAGTCCCGCCCCTATGGTAATTAAATAATGTTTATTTACTACCATATAAATAGAAATATCGAAATAACGTTTAAACATGTAATTCTATATGTTTAATACAAAAAGGATCAAACCCGAAGTTTTACGTTTTAAATCAAACTTTGGAAAAATCCCATGCCAACGTGGCTCATCCACCTGGCATCCCACCCGACACTTTAACTTTAATACCCGCGCCCAACAAAACCCCGCCACAACTCCTTTTTCCATTCTAATTACGGGATTAATTAGTTATCAGAACAAATTAATAACCTTACCTCCACCAATAAACTGCCGCCCGAGGTGATTAATTAACGATAAATATATTGGGCCCGCACCATTTAACTTCCCACGATCTCCCCGTCATTGCAACCGTCCGATCGCTCTTCCAAAGATCAACGCTCCTCGGCAATTCCGCTACCCATCCTTTGTCAGAGTTTTAACGCGCGGGGGATTGTTGGTATTTGACTAGTCACCCGTCCACGTGTCGATACTCTAATGGAATCGATGTCCGCTCGTTCAATACCACCTTTGTCCATAAGTGGTGCGGGGACTAACCGATTACCGCCCGACCCCCCTGCCCCACGTCAGCCCGTACCAAAGTGACGTCACTCCTCGAAAAACTAAAAACCCCTTTTTTGACTTTGGAAATAAAACAAATTCGCGTGTTTTTATGTCATTTTCATCATTTGAACGCGACTGTGCTTTCCGCTACGAATTTCAAATTTCCACTGAAATCCACTGTTCAATTCGATTTCGCTTCAGAATTCCGCCAGACTTGTGTTCAAGCATCATCCTGCTACCGCCTGATACCTGTTAAAAGCCAGTTTTCCTCCAAGAACAGGTATTTATCTTATAGCGCTCAGAAACTCCAAAAGAAAGTCTGTTTTCCTCGTTTTCCACTGGATTAGTGATTAAATATTATCACTGAGATCATTCCCTGAGGTTTTAAAACTATGAATTGTTCCCTTGAAACTGCAATTGTGTTAATTTCCTTCATTTTAATTGAAATTGCACCCGGCCTGTGAAGAAAACCCAGAAACTTCCGTTTTGAATCCACAAGAACCAAAATGGAAGCCCCGCCAGCCCTGAATGTGACTCCATTGAATGCCCCCCACATAGAGTTAGAATATTTGCCTTTAGTAGATAAAGATTTTCATATTAAAGATTTGCATTTGGATGAAAGTCCCCTTCTGATTTATTGTCGCTGCAGAGATGATTATTCAAAGGGGCAATATGTCATTGGGTTGTGGGAATCCAATCTCCCGAGATATCTCATCCCCTCAGTCATTTCTTTCCCAGAAATTATCCACTATTGCCATTCTAACTATGATCTGACTCAAAGAGCTGTAATATCCCCCGAACAGAGTGTTCTTTTCCCCATTACTCCCCAAGCTATCAATGTGATGCTCCATTTTGAACCTGGTCAAAACCTCACTCCCTTGTCCATTGGGGAATTGCTTGAAAAATCTACTCGGTTGTCCCCTGAAGAGGTAATCAGAAGATCACATCCTTGGATAAACAATCTTAATACTAGTCATAAGATTTGTTTACTCCAAGATTTTTATCAAATCTATTCAAACAGAGGTTAGAAAGCATAACAGCTAAAGAGTATCAGTGGTTAAAGTGTATCAGGTAAAAGTCAGTGACAGTTAAAATGAAGTTACAGAGCAGTCGAAGGTAAACAGTAAAAGTAAATAAAGAAGGCAGTAAAATGGTAAAAAGAGATGAGAATACTTTCACCAATAGTGAGTTTTGTCTAAAGTGAAAGTAAAACAGTCAAAAGAGCAAGAAAGTAAAAAGATGAAAAAACATAACAAAAAGGAACATTTTTGCAGAAATTGCATATTTTAGTCATAGTTTTTCAGAAACGATTGTGATCAATCCAAGATGAATTTTACAAAACTGAAGGAGGTTTATGTTCTCAAGAGGGCCATCTACAAAAACCTCTCTCACTTTTCTAACAGCCATTATGGTTTTGGAAATATTAAATAATGTTGGAAAGCACTTTTTGCAGAAAAATCCTGTTAAGTCATCATTTTGCAGAGAATATTGTGGCCAATTAGAAATACATTTTACAAAAATGAAAGCTTTTTTTGTTCCTAAGAGACCCATCTACAAAAACCTATCTCAGTTTTTCCACAGTGATTTCAGGCTGAGAAATACAGGCACATCTTTAGAGGCTATTTTTCAGACTCTGTAAAACTCTGTTTTACACATATTTTTGCAGACCCTATTACGAATAGCTGGAGAGAAATTTTAGGAAAGTGAAAGAGGTTTATTTCACCAACATATTTATCTACAATAACCTCTTTCACGTTTTACATATCTATTACGGATTGAGAAATAAAAAGGTATCATTGGACCCCAAGTTTGCAGAATTGTTGGAGCAGAATTCACAAAAAAAGGAAGCAGTTAGTGACTTGGATGCCTCATCATCAGCTAAGAGTTGGATCAAATTCGAATTCTCATCTTTTTCATCACCTATCCATACAAAATAGTGCCAAATAGATGAATTAGTTTGAGTGTCCTTTACTTAAGTTCTATTTATGTAAAATAGTTGGAGAGATTTGTGAACCAATTTTGATATTTTTTCAAGATATTTTAGTTTAGAATTTGTATAAATACTTCACTCTTGGAAGTATTTTGTGTGGATTCTATTACTTTGCTATAACATTGAGATTTTCGGAATAAAAGCATTTTGGAGAAATTTATTCGTGGCTTACTGGATGACGATTTGAAGCTCATGACTTTTTTGCAGGATTCATGTGTTGGACTGCAGTTCAATAAGTCTTTCTACCCTTTGTCTTAAGTTTTATATCAGTTTATAATATCATTATGTCCATTTCTGAATAATTTACATAAAGGATTGAATCATAATTTACTTAATTGTACTCTGATTTCAGATGTGATTATTCTTAATGTTTTCCTCTAAATTAGTTATAAGCACGAATTCTTAAATGCTCTTGCTTTGCTAATTTAAACATTCTTGATTACTATAATAAAGAATTCTTCACTGCTCTTTGTTTGTAATCATTTCATTTCTTTCTTTTTTGAACATGGTGAAAGATTCTTAGATGCCTTTCATCCCTTCAAACCCATTCCATCCACTTTAAATTTTAAGGATTGTTCTCTGTTTGGCTATCTTTCCCTGCAAAGCCATCTTGTGTGTAGAATAGAAATCCAGTAAAGCCATCCTTTGACTCCATAGCCCAATGGACTGAAAACTTTCAACCTTGCCCTTAGTTTGTGGATTCCACCATTTTTCAAACAAACTCTTGGATCGATAACTAGCCTAAAACCTTCTAAGAACAAAGATAAATCATAAAGAGAGAGCCCTCTCTGGATGCAGATTGGCTAGATTCTGCATCTGAAGGTTGGTTTGTGGTTACCTCGGGTATACTTTCCTTTTCCACAACTTCAAGGAAAACCTGAGTGATAACACCCACTACAATGATCAGGTTGCACGAGAGGATCATCTACATCTGGCTCTAAAATTGGGTTATTTGCCTCGTCGGTAGTGCTGCTCCCCTGATTTAAACAAAGTTGTTAGACATTAAATTTATGGATGAAAAAAAAATATTGAAAGGTTAATGTTTTACCTTATCAGGCATTCTGGATCTTGGGACCTGCCCCAAGCTTCTGTGACGTTCAACTACAGCTTGATAGCCAAAACGGAAAGTGATATTTTTATCTTCCTCTGTAGTTTCTGTTCCAAAGTCATCACCCTACATTACATATAATTGTGTATTTTTAATCATATCTGATAGGATTACAAAAACCTTGGAAGGCGATACAATTAATTATAAGATGTTTAGCTACTTAATTACAATTCTTGCAGCTAATTTCAAGTAGCCACCCTGGTCGATCTTGTGATGGCCCTTTTTCTCAATCCTAGCTTTGGTTGCCTTTGAGGTGTCAGGCAACCTAGCAATAAAAGATTGAAGTTAGATATGACGTAGCACACTTTTATTTTAGACATAAAGAAAATTAAAGCTATTGAATTAAAGTTGTAATTTACCTTGCGGGTCCAGTTGGCATTTTTCCTTCTTTCTTTTCCCTTTTCTCTTTTCCGTCATGGATGAGTGCTCTCCACTCACTCTCTGAAACTGCGAGAGGACACTCATATCTAGGGTTAAATTGAAATTGCGTCCTATAGGTGTCCCTGGTATATTTCAAATATTTGTCGGCTACCTGAGCCACCGCTTTTCTGTCAAATGTGCCGACCCCAAAAAGGGCTTCTAGATAATCTAGAAGTTCTTTTTCAGGTTGGAATTCTGGGAATTCCACCCTGTACGTATGGTTGGGCCAAAAATTACCAACGCATGGCTCTCCAGAATCCTGTAGAACTCATTGTTTCCTACACAAAATAAAACCAAAAAAATAAGAAGATATTATCATTAATTTAAAAATAAAAATCATGATAAATATGTTTTAGATAAAGTACATGAAATAGTTAAAATATTAAAATTTACCTGGGAGTTGTACATGCTTTATAGGGACACCTTCATCGTTCACCAACAACATGCCATTAATAGTCCCTGTGGAGCTGACACGTGTAGCTCCAGGAAACGTAATAATGTAGTTGGCCATATCAGCCTCATCATTGCCAACACGTTCAGTAGTTGGCTGGGTGTCTGCTTGGGCAGGGTGTGTTTCTTGGCTGGCACCTAAAAGAGTAGAAGGTGTACGAGAGGGTTGTTGGGCAATCTCTTGCCCTTATGTCCCACTACCACCAACATCGGGTTCAACAAGTGCCAGAAAACGCTACATACAAAAGAAATTTTTGTTAGTTTAGTCAATGTAAAAATTAAAAATCAAACTATCACAATTCATCTCATGCAGAACAAAAAAAATATCCTTTTGACTTTTTATTATTACCTGATATCTTTCTAGTTGCCTCATAAGATGTTGTATCCTCTCTTCTGTTTCAGGTGTTTTAGGAGCGTCTATCAAAGCATTAAATTCCGACCTTGCATCTCATGCCTTTTTTTGCAACAAGAGCACTGCAGATAGGAATGAAGAAAGCTCTTCCTCAAAGAGGGAATCATCAGGCGTACCATGGCTAGGTGTCTGCATATTTGAACAAAATTAATATTATTTCAATTATGTAAATAACTAAAATACCTAAAGATAGAGCAATGCTGGCACTTTACATGTTCTTTCGCTGGCCTCTTTCCGCGATCATCCTGTCTCGGGGTTGTTCCTGCACTGCTCTGATCAGTCTGCCACATTGCAATAAAATTATAAATGTAAAAACTTGAAAACAATATCTAACTTAAAAACACAAAATGAAAACTGAAATAATTTTTAATAAGACACCGGAAGACAGAGTTAGAGTTTCAAATATGCCTTGCATTGAATTCAGTCCTGGAAACATGTCATTGCACATTAAGGCACCCAAACATTCAATCCACGAATGATATATTTAAGTAGGCTTCTCCTATTCGGGAAAACACCATACCTATAATGCATTCACTTGCATGTATAAAGGGAAAGGAAAACATGTTTTCATACAACGGTGACAAAGGCATCTTGGGGAAAGGTATCTTCACTTTTATTTATGTTGTTCACCCACACCACTCTCGTGTTTTCACTAATCCTGTTTTGTCATTTTTTGATTCAAATTAAGTTAAGGCCTTAAGTATTTTTTGACCTTTCGGTGTAGTTTTCATAAGTGGCATGTATGGATTTTCCATTAATTCTGCACTTTTTCTCTTCATGCGCATGTTTCCCTGGAAATCAAATGCATGATTTTGTCCCATACATTTAACAAGTTGTTGGATCAACTCCATTGGCAATATCATGTTTCCTATTCAATCAAAATTTATCTCAGTTAGGGTAGGTAGGAAGGTTTTTCCTTTGTATTAATAGGGCACTTCTAGCTTGCATTTTTATTATATCTTTCAAATTTAGTGTCGTTTCAATTAGGGCATGAATTTTTGCAACTTTCAAGGTGAGAATGAACAAAGACAAATTTTTGTGATGGATGTCTATATATGACTCTGTGGCCAGAGGAAAAGGCACTAATCTACTTCTTCAAATATCTATAGTTCTCATTCACCTCATAAGGAGATGGTCCTTGATTTTGAGCCAAATGTTGCAGCAAAAAGTCCCCCCCCTCCATAATTTGATATTCAATGGAAATTTCTTAAATTGATGATGGGGCATGATTATGGAACATTGGCACATACATATGTAATGGAATTCCAAGATCATGATATATGTTTGCATATGTTTAAACTTTATGGAGGTGGTGGAGCAAAAAAGAGCTCAAATAGAGCTAAAATTTTTCACATAAAAAGGACTGTGGGCTTGACTAATGGTTCCATTTAAAAAATGATATCTAGACAGAGAATAAGTGTAGCATGCAAACATGCATTGAAAATCCATCTGAGTTTGCATTGCATTACTTATGATGGATTCAAATTTGGGTTTCAAAATGCCAGGTTATGGCATGATTTTGTCGAGAAACCCTTAGTTGGATTCTCATGTTGGTTTAATTTATATTTTAAGTTTCTTTTGCAATATTTGGGTGATAGTAACTCATGAACTAGGTTACCAATGTGTAACAATCATATTTCAAGAATAAAGTTGTGATTTTTTTATATTATTATTATTATCTATTAGCTACGAGTATTGACACCTAATGCCTGGAATTTGACATCTTGATAGCATGGATAATTTCGAAAATGTTTCTAGTAATGTTAACATAATAACTATCATTACGTGTCTTCACTTTTGTCACCATAATAGACCTGTGATATGGACTCATCACACAACTCCATATGCTATGTCCCAACAAGTTCAAACTGGTTGAACCTACCTCATAGTGTGGTTATTAAGGACAGGTTGCTTGATATATAACTCGATAGCATAGACCGCGTTGCAGTTCTAAAAAGAATCCTCAAGTGTCAAAAAAACTTCACAATATGTTCTACTATAAAGCCTTTTGGGATACCCGAAATAATATATGTATCATTGATGACTTTTAAAGTATGACAAGATCCAGAGGGAAAGGAAATCAATGGAAGAGTGATCCACCAATGAGAACCTAGAATTTAGCATCAGATGAGTTAGAGTCTAGGAAATTGAAACCCTATAAATTTAATTAGTGATGAAGGACATCACATAGGTAATTATATTTTCATGTAGAATAATCTGTTAATTCAAATTTAAACTACATAATATGAAAGGCATACCACAAATTTTTCCACGTAAGTCCAAACAACCTATAAAAAGGGAAAACCTTCTTTTTCCATGGGAAATAATTTACCTTTCCTTTTTCAAGACAATCTAAATCACAAAAAATATGAACTATACTGCACACATTCTTGGATAATGTGAAAGTGGAAAAGGAATACCCTACACAAGTGATGTACACATGTACATTTGAACACTAATAGATTTTTGTAGTTGAAATGCAATGCTTGTTTTCATTTAAATGTAGGGTTTTTAAAGCAGGAAGAAATAATGGCTGCCAAATTAATAAGCGTTTCTTTGGGAAAAATTTAAATCTTGTATTGGGTGATGAAGATAATAGAGGGTATTGAATGTTGATTCTTGACATCTAGAGAGAACCCTACAGCCTAACACAATCCAATGGAATTGACCAAAAAAACCCAAATAGAGTCAACCCTACTATAGGAGGAAGGGCCTGCAGTAAGAACTTACCATTTTGCAAGAGCTGAGGGCGAACGCTGACGGCGAATGCTGAGGGAAAATGTTGTTATGCAAAAGATGAGGGCGAATGCAGGGCGAATGTTGTTCTGAAAGAGCTGAGGGTGAATCCAGGGCGAATGTTGTTCTGCAAGAGCTTAGGGCGAATGCTGAGGGCGAATGCTATTCTGCAAGAGCTCAGGGTGAATGCTGAGGGCGAATGCTGTTCTGCAAGAGCTAAGGGCAAATGCTGAGGGCGAATGCTGTTCTGCAAGAGCTAAGGGCGAATGCTGAGGGCGAATGCTGTTCTGCAAGAGCGGAGGGCGAATGCGCGCGTGATATCAGACGTTAATGTGGCACACATGTACATTTGAACACTAATAGATTTTTGTAGTTGAAATGCAATGCTTGTTTTCATTTAAATGTAGGGTTTTTAAAGCAGGGAGAAATAATGGCTGCCAAATTAATAAGCGTTTCTTTGGGAAAAATTCAAATCTTGTATTGGGTGATGAAGATAATAGAGGGTATTGAATGTTGATTCTTGACATCTAGAGAGAACCCTACAGCCTAACACAATCCAATGGAATTGACCAAAAAAACCCAAATAGAGTCAACCCTACTATACGAGGAAGGGCCTGCAGTAAGAACTTACCATTTTGCAAGAGCTGAGGGCGAATGCTGTTCTGCAAGAGCTGAGGGCGAATGCTGAGGGAAAATGCTGTTCTGCAAGAGCTGAGCGCGAATGATGAGGGCAAATGATGTTCTGCAAGAGCTGAGGGCGAATGTTGTTCTGCAAGAGTGGAGGGCGAATGCGCGCGTCATATCAGACGTTAATGTAGCTATTGCGACGGATACGAAACAATAAAATCATTTTTATGTAGCGCGCATATAAGTTTCAAATTTTTATGTAGCGCGCATATAAGTTTCGTATTTTTATGTGGCGCGCATATAAGTGTCGTTATACCGACGGCGGAAAAAGTGTCGCTATTGCGACGGGTACCTAAACGTCACAATGGCGACACCTAGACATTGTGTCGCACTTGCGACGATTGGAGTCGTCTCAATAGTGACGCTTTGGGCCATAGTGTCACAATTGCAAAGTCTTCCTCCAAACGTCGCAATTGTGACACTTTTCTAAGTGTCGGTATTGCGACACTTTTCTATAAACGTCGGTATAGCGACGGTTTCGGGCGGGATGGAAAAAATTTGGAGAAATTTCCGACATTTGGTCAAAAGCGTCAGAACCAAGTGTCGGAATTTCCGCCAAATGTAGTAGTAGAAGAAGGTGATCGGAGAAGGGGGATTCCAATATGATGACAGACAACACACGAAATGGTTTATTGCTATGTTGTTGCCTCACCTACATGTACCTATGGGGCACCAAACTTTCAAATCGCAGGAGAAGGCCTTGGAAGGTGCCATGAAGTTAGAAGCTACACCTCAAGACAAGACTTAGCTGGGCGTCCAATAGATCCAGGGACAGTTGGAAGCGATGCATGTAGAGATCCAGAACCTATGAAAGGAATGAGGGGTAGAGGCTAGCCTCGAAAGATGGTGCATACGATGCCGGGTGAATGGCCATAACAAGGATAACTGTCCTCTATTAGCAGACTATATGCAGGCCGGGGGACCTAGCCCATTGTGCCCTAAGGAAGCTGTGGGACCCAGTGGGCTAGCGCTCTAGTGCGATGATTGTCGCATCACAGGGCTGCATGATACTAACCACTATCCCCGCCTCACTGCATACGTTCCAGAGGTAAAGAAACAATGGTGTAGGTTCTGCAGATCGGTGGGACATGACGAACAAAAATTCTAGAAATATGATTTGATGATTGATCGAGGAAACTTATACAAAGTACAATCACCCCCTACGTCGCCAAGAACCCCCATAGGTATAGGCGGCTCCCCATCAAGGGGAAGGGGAGGAGGATGCGATGGAAGTGCAAGACGGGGATGAGGTCAGATAATCTGCTATAATTATGGAGAATCAGGACACTTTGCGAGGGACTGCCTGAACCCCACTAGGAAATCCTGCCGATATTGCAAATAGCTGGACCATGCGATTTAATATTTCCCAATATTGATAACGAAAATGCAAGAAAAGCAGTCGACACCTACGCAGAATGTGTAGAGAGTTAAGGCTGAGCTACGAGACAAAGATCCGAGTGTGAATGTGGTGACACGCAGTTGGATGGCCACCAGGGGGCCTGAGGAGGAGGCTAAGATGGAACCTCTGATTCGTTAAGCCACTATCAAACAAGAAGGCCTGGACCTAAAAAAGGGGAAAGAAACATTTATCACAGCTCGCAAGGACTTTGCTGATGTAGAGGCAACTATTGCTTAGCCACCTGCGAACCTCAAAGTAGATGAGGAGGTTGAGCCCTTTTTGTAGGTATGTATGAAATTGCTATGCAACCCAAAGGCTGTGGAGAATCTTCAGGCATTAATAGAAATCTGCACAACATGACCCAATCTAACCTCGTAAGTCAAGGATGTGCACAAGCTATACAGGTATAAGAAACGCACCAGAAGGGAAATGCGGTTGTCTGCGCAGATAGGTGACTACGAAATGAGTCGGGTTATTTTGGACCTAGGGTCAGATTCGAACGTGTTACCCAAGCAGAATTGGCAACGAATGGGAGAGCCTAAGTTGAAATGGTCCACTATTCAGTTGCGCATGGAAAATCAACATAAAATCATCTCGCTAGGAAGGTTGTCTAAAATTACGGTGGATATCGCAGGAGTAAAGGCCCGAGCTGACTTTGAAGTAATATGAATTGTAGAAGATGCGGACCCCTACCCTGCGCTCTTGGTATTGGACCGGGCCATAGATATGGGCGGTATCATCAACCTCAAAAGGAGAAGCATGGTGTTTGAGAATAATGGCACAAGAGTGATAGTACCATTAGATCTTGCGGAAGGTGAACAATATACCGAGCTAGTGTGCAACGAAGAGGAGGTAGATCACATTTACAAGTTTACTGCGTGGGACGAAGATTGGATCAACCCCATGGTGGAAGGTGTACTCTGTTGGGAAAAGGACAGTGAATTCTTCTCTGACTCTGACAGGGAGATGGAGAATTGGCAAAACCGGTTGCATGATGTCTCAGCATTGAGATGTCTTCGAGTCACCAGGGACTTCCGCTGCATTTCCTCGGAGGTAAGAGACCTACCCTACTTTGATGGTTCTGGTAGCATTAGGGAATTTTCGCGAACATTCGAAGCCGAGGTTCCCAGAGAATGAAGGATATGGGCCCTTAATCTAGCGATGCGTGCAACACCTTCAAGATGGTGGGAGACGCATAAAGGGGTGTTCCAGGACTGGGAGGATTGTCAGGACATGATGCTCCTCTGATTTGAGCCTCTGGTAAAGGTGTGGGTCGAGATGTTCCTTGGCCCAGGGGATGCGTGTAAAAAATTGCTGGCCTGGATCAAGGCATGGGGTGACCGGGCTATGGAAGAATGGGTTCACTTTTTCATTCATGCATTAGGTCCAATCCCGAATGCATGGTACCTGTATGCGGAGCTACATCAATGCACCCGCCACTGGGAAAATATGAGGGATGAATTCGTAGGGAAATTTGGACTCATAGGGGGGTCAGAAGCACTTGAAAAAGGTCTACAGGGTATAGATACATTTGTGTTCAAAGACCCTAGGTCCACTGAAGCATTTGGGGCGTCCACATGGGAATCGCAGATGCAGGATATTGTCAATTGTCGCAGCTTGGAAAGGGAAGAAAGTGAAGAAGACCCGTGGTTTGTCTCTATCCTGGAGTCGCAAGGAGAGCGCCCCGTTGTGGGACCCTCACTGCAAGAGGTGGATGTCACTAAGCCCCTCAGGCCGCGTGAAGTAAATATTGGGATGGAAGAACATCCTAAGTTGGCTAATATTGGGGACTGTTGGGATGAAAATACAATAAGCAAAGTGGTCGAGTTACTCACCGAGTACCGGGAATTATTCCCAACAAAATTTTTAGAACTAAATGGGATCAAAGGGGACTTAGGAGTCATGCATATCACTCTCAAACCAGATGCTCGACTTGTAAAACAATGACCCTATAGGTTGAACCCCAAGTATAAGCAAAAATTCAAGGAAGAGCTTGATAAAATGATCGTTGCGGGTATCATCGAACCTGTCGAACAGTCAGACTGGGTTATCCCGATGGTGGTTCAGGAGAAAAAGGCTAAAGGGGAGATTCAGATTTGTGTGGACCTACGCAAGCTAAACGACACCTGTGTTCATGACCCATTCCCTACACCATTCTCAGACGAAATTTTGGATAGTGTGGGGGGACAGGAAGCATACTCCTTTACGGATGGATTCTCCGGGTACCATCAGATTAGAATCGCTCCTAAAGACCACAAAAAAACCACGTTCACCACGGAATGAGGCTCTTTTAAATATATTGTCATGACGTTTGGTCTTAAGAATGCCTCTGCTATTTTTTCACAGGTAGTGGTTGCAGCATTCAAAGAATTCATCCACAAGTTCCTAGAAGTATACTTCGATTATTGGACCGTCTTCGGCCTGGTGAAGGCACACGTATCTAACTTGTGCATGATGTTGGATGCCAGCCGAAAGCTCCAGATTTCCTTAAATATCATGAAGTGTATCTTCTATGTACCCTTTAGTATCCTGCTCGACCATATAGTTTGTCGACAAGGGCTGATGGTGGAACCTACCAAAATTGCAGTAATCATCAACTTGCCAGTACCAACAATGGAGAAACAGTTGCATTCGATCCTTGGGCACATAGGCTACCATTATGGAAAATTTTCTCAAAAAGGATGTTTCGTTCTTTTGGGATGACGAGTGTCAAAAGAGCTTTGAGTTACTTAAAGAAAAGATGGTCTCGACACCTATTCTCATCTTTCCTGATTGGGAGAAGGTATTTCATGTCCACATAGATGCATCAGGAATTTCTCTCAGGGCTATCCTTACGCAGCCAGGAGAAGGATACATTGATCATCCAGTTTCCTTTGAAAGTCTGAAACTCTCGAGCGCTGAACATAATTACTCCACTACAGAGCGGGAGGGGTTGGCCATGGTGTACGCTTTGTAGAAATATCGGCATTAATTATTAGGAGGACACTTCAAAAATTTTACACACCATTCAGCCTCGAAGTACCTGGTAAATAAGCCTGTTTTTGGGGGGGAAATCTGCCGATGGTTACTATTATTTCAGGAGTATGACTTTGAAATTGTCATTAAGCCGGGAAAGCTAAATGCTAGACTAGATCACCTATCACGAATAGAGAGTGGCAAAGAGCCAACCAACCTAGAAGACGAATTACCTGATGCACAACTGTATGCTATTAAGGTAGTAGATGCCCACTTTGCTGATATCATTCAGTTCTTGACTACCGGGATGACACCCCTAGAGTATTCAGTGCACCAAAAGAAAGAGCTAGTCGCTCGAGCAGCATATTTTACCATCATTGTAGGTCAGTTATATAAGATGGGAGCGGATGAAGTATTATAGAGATATGTTTTGGAGCATGAAAGGCACGATATATTGGCAGAATCTCATGACGAAGTAGCAGGAGGTCACTATGCAGGGAAAGCAACGACGCAAAAGGTTTTGAGGGCTGGGTTATGGTGGCCTACCCTACATCGTGATTCCCATGATCATTGTAAAGCTTGCGACACGTGCCAATGAACAGGGAGGCCATCCCATAGGGATGAAATGCCCCTTCAACCGCAAATGGCTCTACAAGCATTCCATAAGTGGGCCATATATTTCATAGGTGTTACACCAATTTTTGGTCATCTAACCTACTATCATTAGATGAACCCAAGTACACCATGTAAGACCAATTTTACCCTAAGTAAAATTTCTTTCACTATGTAAAATAACTTAATAAAACACATTTATTAAGTTGTTTATGGTCTAAACAGAAAACCCCAAAAGGAAATATTAAACAAACCTATATTTGTTTGATTTTCCTCAAGGAATAATTAATTAAACAATAATTTAATTATTATTCCTGGTCATGTTTAACCCAAAAAAAAGAAATTAATTAGATAAATCTTTATTTATCTTATTATTTTCTAGGAATAATTATTTAAATCTTATTTAAATAATATTCCTTATTAAATATGACTAAATCACCCATAAATAATTAAATAAATCATTATTTATTTGATTATCTTTCAACCACTTCCTTAAAATGATAAATAAATCATTTATTTATTTATTATTCACAAATAAATGGATTTGACCCAAGTCAAATTCTTTTTCCCTCCAACAAAAATAATAAAATATTCCATAAAAGGTGGATCTAGATTTGGTTAATGTTGTTTTAATCATGCACCAAGATCTAGAATGACCCAATATTTTGTTATAAATAGGAGGGCTTCTCCTACCATTCTTCACCTTTTGTTGCCTATTAAATCACTCTGGATCTATACTCTTGGTCTGACTTTGAGCCATTATCATTTTCATATTTTCCATTATTTGGTGTGTGAGCTCCCTTTGAGTTCTATCTTTGTCTAGGTTTTCTACACCAACAGGAGAGAGAAATGCTAGATCTGAAGTGCTGAGGACTTCCAAGAACCCATCCCACTGAGGAGAATTGGAAAAACCTTCTTGTTTTCCTCCCAGGTGCCCTTAATACA
This sequence comes from Pinus albicaulis, assembly GCA_034641835.2. Classification (NCBI taxonomy): domain Eukaryota; kingdom Viridiplantae; phylum Streptophyta; class Pinopsida; order Pinales; family Pinaceae; genus Pinus; species Pinus albicaulis. The sequence goes on from CM076574.1 coordinate 870,187,139, forward strand.
AAAATTCTTTCAAAAATATTGTTCTTGTCTTGTCTATTGGATGTATGGAGCAAAACCTTATTTTTACTGCTTAATGTCTCTTTATGCATAGATCTAGATTTTTGCAGCACTTGTCTTGATCAACTAACTGCAGATCTGAAGATATTGGCAACCATATTTGATGTTAGGGCTATAAGTTATGCGTAGCTAAAGTGGTCTTTTTTCATACACTTCGACAAAAGATTCATACTAACAACTGGCGACTCCACACGAGTTTTCAATTACGACAGCTGTCGTTTTTCATATTCCTGCATATCCAGCTACTTCAGACCCTAGGGTTTCTTTTCAGCTTTTTGTTTTTCCGTTGTTTTTCACCTATAAAACCCTAAAACATTAAAATTTCTAACTTCCGCGTGTTTCTGGACCTATTGCGTAGGTGACAGACATCAGCCGCAACTGAGACGACAACTTTTTTGGAAATCTGCCACTGGGACACCCGGAGCTTCAGGTCACACTTTTCAGCCCAGAAACTGCGACCTGGCCTCCAGGTCGCACCTTTCAGCCCATTATCTGCAACCTGCACAGAAAACAGGTCAGAACCTGCGACCTGCCAATTTTTCTGCTCTTTTTCTACAGTTTTTCTGGGTTTTTCTGAAGCTTCTGTCAGGGTTTTCCAGCCTCTGTCTCAGCCCGTTTAGACATGTTTCTGCTCTGTTTTTCTCATCTAAGTGGGAACATAGCCCCCTAGGGCTTTAGTTCCCTCCACTTTTGGTGGAAGAGTTTTAGCTGTTTCAGGTGTCTGATTTTTCAGAGTTTCAACCGCCCCTTTTTCAGATCTGCTACCTCCTTTTTAGATCCCTTTTAATCAGCTCTTCTCCCTTTCAAATCACCTCCTGAAGTTTTGTTTGGATCTACCTTTAGGGCCTCCTCCTTGTCCCTTCTTCTTCTTGCTGATTTCCTCCTTTTTTACAGCCACCTTGCCTCTGCCTCTTGGCTGTGTTCTGCACCTCTTTTCAGCAGATTTATCCTTTAGATCCCTGTCCCTCTCGACCTTAGATCTATTGGCCTCTTTTTAGTGTGTTTTGACTAGATTTTTTCCCTCTTTTAGACTATTTTTGAGAGATCCGCCTTTTTGGGTTAGATCGATGCATTTATTAGCTGTTAATTTTATGTTATTTCAGCATTATATACTGTTCTTTGCAGATTTATTTTCAGTTACGCAGCACACTTTTTCTTTTGCTCTCAAAACGTCTGGGTTTAAAAATTAAAATTAACGCACGCCACACACTCACCCTAAGCGAAGAAGAGCCTGGTTAACACCGCCAGACAAAGACTTTAAAACATTGTAAAATCAATTGACACTGCACCTTTCTGCCCTTGTTTTGACATTGTAATCACTTGATTCTGCACCTCCCTGCCTTTGTTGGTCATTCTTCTTCCCCTTGTGCCGTGTTTGTGTTGTCACCATTGAGCCCCCAAGGCGCACATCCCAGAGACTTCTTGGCCTTCACCCTCAGTTTCCGGTTGGTCGACCTACTCCTTCCTGCCGTCGTCGAGTTAGTCCTCCTTCAAGTCCGCACTCTGACTCCTCTTCTGATTCATTGGGTTCTCCTTTTACTTCTGGTTCTCCCCCTGTCACCTTCACTATGTCTGGTCCAGGGCCTAATGCTAGCGGTCATCCCGGCCCTAATGTTGGGACTACTACTAGCGGAACTGCCACAAGAACTACCTCGGCTGCACCTTTTCTCCCTTACATGGCAGGCCTCAGCCTCCTCGATCTCAATCAGTTGATCAATGAACCTATCCGCCACGATGTTGGTTGGCCTGCTATGCCAACCAAGATCCCCTCCGACATCCCTAAGTTTGAAGGCCTTGCTGGAGAAGATCCAACCAACCATGTCCGATCTTTCCACATGTGGTGTTCCTCCAGTTCCATTACTGATGATTCCATCTGTCTTCGGTTGTTCCAACGCACGCTTACGGGCGAAGCTTATAAATGGTATGTTGACCAGGCCACCTCTTACCATACCACCTTTACGACCATTTCCCAAGCCTTTTTATCTTATTTATAGCTCCCTCTTCGATACGACACTAGTACAGAGCTTTTGACTTCTTTCCGTCAAACCTCTTCAACCCGCCTTTCCACTCATGTCCAGGAATGGCGGAGAAGAAGGAGCTTATGTCGAGCTCCCACCTTCGAAGATCGGGTTTATATGGATTGGTTCCTTCACACTCTCTTACCTCCCATTGGCAAAGATGTCGCCTCCCATTTCCCTCAAACCGAAGAAGCCGCCCTCCAAATAGCCTTGAAATATGACCTGATCTACGCTCAGTCTGGTTATGTTTATACCATCCTTCTTGACCTCCCCAGGCTCGGTGGCGCTAACGCCCCAGGGGCATCTCATTCAGCCGATGGTATCGTTGGAGCCCTTTCTCATCCGTATGCTCAACCTCCTATGGGCTATGGTCTCCCTCTAGGAGTGGCCAGCACCTCTAGCACTTTTCCCCCTCCAGGTAGCATGTATCTAGGATACGACATGCCTCATCCTTTTGCCCAACCTCCTGCTTACCTCAATGTTGCCCAACCTAACCATTATCCTTATCCACAACCTGGTGTTCCAACTCCTCCATCATTTGCACTTCCACCCCCCTTGCCTTCTCAACCCCAGCAACAGCACCTACAACCCCCTCCAGGGCAAGTATTTGCACAGCAGGGTGCGACTAATCCCTCTTCCTCTCAAAGAAGGCGGAAAGGCAATCAAAACCAATCTGCCCCTGGTACTCGTGGACCCAATACTCAAGGTACTGACCTTAACGCTGCTAACCAGCAACAGGGTACTCAGCCCAAGCTGGACAGGCCTATTCGCACAAATAAGCCTTATTCATGTTGCGGTGGTTACGGTCATTACACTCACGATTGTCCCCTTCTACCACAGATGTGGCAGATGTGGGAGGCTCAAGTCACTTTGCGAGGACAACATGCCTCCCCTCATGCTCCCCCTAATGTGGCCACTACTCAACCGGCTGTGTTTACCGATCCTTTCCCCCAGAAAGGATTCGTTGCTGCCCAACCACCTGACGGACAGGTCGCCACTCAACCTTCCCCTTTTGGTTCCTCCGATTACCAGATCCTCATGATGAACTCTGATCCATCTCTAACCGTCAACCTTCACCTTCAAACTCGGTCTTGCCAGTACCCCAAGCCTCCCGCTCAGTCTGCCTCCGAGTCCCCTTCTTCAGATTCTACAGAGCCTCTTTCGACATCCAATGGTCCCTTACATATCCCTCAACCCAAAGTTGAGGTTCATACCAAGATTCCTAAGGGACCATTACGCCGAAATGCTACTCCTGGTCGAGATGCTCATTCGTATAGCATAGTAGATGATTTGGCGCAGTATCCTGCTGCCATTTCCACATTGGAACTCCTCCAGTCGTGCCCTTCCCAAAAGAAGGCTCTACTATCTTCCATGGGCATTGTAGATCCTGCTGATGACCAAATGATTGTTTTCGACACCCATTAATCAGAACATCCCCCTCTCCCTGCTTCCGTCGCCTTCCAAATCCCAGTCAAAATCCAGAACGCTAACATTTCTCGGTGTATAATTGATGAGGGGGCATCCACCTGTGTGATGTCCGCTTCGGTTTGGAAGCAACTCAAATCACCTAAGTTGGCCCCTTCCACGATCACCCTTCGAGCGTGGGATGGCCATGCCTCCCAACCCATTGGCCTTTTCCGTAATTGTCCTATCACCCTTGCGGGCAAGACTGTTTGCGTTGACGTCGAAGTCATCGACGCCCCTCTAGATTAAAACATTCTATTGGGGCGTAGCTACACCTATGCCATGTCTGTTGTCCCATCCGCGGTTTTTCGCAAGATGTATTTTCCTCACAATGGAAAGATAGTCACCATCGACCAGTTGACTTATCATGAGCCAAAGTCTCAGACCTCCCCTGAGACGACCATCTCTTCTGTAGCCAATAAGAAAACCGTCAATTTCTTGACCAGTGTCTCTCCCGACGTCTACAAAGACTCCTCTTTTCTTGGAACTTTCCCCGGTCTCCCTCCTCCTCCTATCTCTGATCCCAGCTTATCGAATGTTTGCATGATGCAATCATCTTGGGCTACCCTTAAGCGACCCGCTTCGGCTAGTCAGCAACCTCCGACTCAACCTCGCCCACCGCAACCCGCTCCTAGCCATTCATCTCAGCCAGCCGGATCTCCTCCTTCTGGCCCTTCTCCTACAGCTGGTATCCCTGAACCCCTTTATCCTCCTGGAACGGTTCCTCTAAGCCTTAGTCATTTAGGAGCCGTCTCACTTGGCCATTACCCCTCTGGTCAGATACCGTTCCTAGCTCCCCCACCAGGAGTGTACACGGTACCTGTCATGGCCACCCTCTCTCTTCCTAACCTGACCCTTGGGATTCTCGTCTGGTACCATGATCCTCCAGCCGCAACCCAGCCTAGTCAACCCAAACCTTATATTGCTTTGACCCTGGTTCAACCGGTCCCCATGACTTCTCCCGTTGCAACAGTGCCTCAGTCACCTCAACAGGAACCACCTCCTGTTGTGATCGCTTCGGGTAAGAAGGGAAAAGTTCGCAAGGGGGCATCGAAGGACATGACTGCCCCGACAAACTCTGCCCCTCCTCGGCCTCCAAAGCATACCATCCAGTGTGCTTTGTGTGATGTTTTCGGTCACGCCACCCATACCTGTCCTGAACTGCCTCATCTCAAGCCCATGGTTAACGTCGTGTTCCCTGAGTACACGGTCCCGGAAGCCTCTTTTCCTTCCGCGACTGCGGCCAAGAACCCCAAGACTATTCACGCCAACCACCACTGTGCTTTGTGTGATCTCCATGGCCATTACACCCACCTTTGTCCCCGCCTCGAGGACTTCTGCACCTCTCTAGCCATGGTCCGCCAATTCGAGGCCAAACGCAATGAGTCCACCTCTCCCCTATTTGCGCATTTTTCTTTGGCAGAACTACCAGACATGACTGCTCCCATTGACATTCCCCCTCCTGATGTCGAGATGATGGAGCCTTCGTCCAACATTTTCTACCTATCATCATCCATGAGACCCTCGGGGAACATTCCCTCTGAATCCTACCCTATTGTTTCGCTTGACCTTTCTTCAGCGATCACCCTGGGCTCAACATCGGTAGATCCTTTATCTGCTTACTCTTCTGTCACCTCTTGTGATGATGCACATGTGAACCCCTCTTCTCATGATGATGAGTCAGGTAGCTTCGCCGCGTCAGGTGGTCTTTCTTCCACCAGTCACCCCATCTTCTATCATGATGACGACATTATGGAAGGAATCACCTCCCCTGACTTTATCTATTCCCCCTTACATCGAACCCATGTGTTTGAACCACATACACCTTGTGGCCATTACATTGATACCCACTGTTTGGGTAAGGGGGCACCCATATTTGAGAGACCAAGAGAAGCCATTCTCCACAACTCTCCTAGTGTATCTGGTCATGTCAACTTTAGTACCATCATTCTTCCACATTTAGGAGAACCTCTAGAGTCCCATATCACTTCAGATCACTCTAGGGACAATACCCCTTATCGTTCCTTCATCTTACATCAGCAAACCAGTCCCTTCGACATTGTTGTTGACCAACCTACATGTTTTCTAGGAGAGCATCAGTTCATTATCTCTAAATCCTCTCTTTGGGATAGTGACACCAGGTATGCCAAACCGGAAACTTAAATTCCATTTGCTTCATATATGCAGTACTAAAAGAGATTGGTAATCCTCCATTTCCTTTCTCAAACTGCATAACCATAAAGAAAAAAAATGGCACACCACATCATTAACATGTGTTTAGATTCACATTTTTCTAAATACATTTTGGCATGACCACAACATGCTTGGGGGCACCTATGCCCCTCAACCATAACCCTCCTCAAAATCAAATTTCTTCACTTGCAACACTCATACTAGGGGCACCATTTGGCCTCCATACTTATCCATGCTCGTGTTGATGTTTGTCGTGAGTTACCATCTTGTACTCATGTTTTTATGGTCCCCCATTGGACCTTTACTATGTGGCAGCACCATCGAGTCGCCCTTGTTTAGAGCATCCGTGTTGAGTCATCATCGCATTCATGGAGTCTATCCCGAGTCCCTTTGTATCTCTCCATAGTCCTCCATCCTTCATTGCTTGGTCCCTCTCTTGTGTCGCACATTATGGCCTTCAGCCCCACTATCCCCTATCCCTCATGATATTGTGTCAGTCGCTGCCACGTCATTCATGCCCTTTATGCTCTAACAAGGGAAGTCATCCATTCGCTACTCAGTCCCCTCCATTTCATCATCATCATTGGTATTATTCTGTCAGTCACTCTACTATTTTCTCTCATGCCTTAGTTGAGGATCCCTTATTGCCTCACCTATGGCGGACCTCCTTCTGTCGACATCATCTCATTCATTCCAGAAGACGGGTCTAGAGGGCGATGTACCTTGGTTCCAGCTTCCACTCTTGTTCGGTGCCTTAGATCAGGCAACGGGATTTCTCATTACCCTTTGACTTGATTTTTTCTTAGCTCCAGCTCCTTTCAACATGATCGAGATCCGTATACTTGGTGGTTCAGTGATGCAGCAGTAGCTTTTGGTGATTCTCGGGTGTGCGTGAGATGTCTTAGCCCTCATGAGGGGGTGGCCCTGCAGGTAGCCCCCCACATGCCCGGATGACCTCTTCATTGCAGCCTTCGATGCAGCTCCATATATTTGATGATGTCGGCCTTAGCCGCTTGCAGCGCCTCTTTGATTTGCATATATCAGTCAGATTTTGTGATCCCTTCCCCGCTTATAGGGGGCATTTGGGTTGTATAAGTCCTGGCTGTTATCCCAGGCACATCATGTATATGGGATCCCTCATTGTATTTTTATCTGGCTCATGTTTATGCCGGCTGTACTTTATGGTTCGGTCCCTTGTTTACTTGACACACTATTCTTTTGTACTTTGTCTTGGCGGGCATAGGTATGCCTCCCCCGCCACCATTAGCACAGGTACCCTGTCATAAAAAGAGACTTGTTGCACCTGCAAGTCTCATCTCCTCAGAGTCTAGTTCTTCAGTACATTAGTCTACCTTACATTTCTCTCTCTGACTTCCCTTTTTGATGTCTGGTGATTGAGTTCTTACAACGTACTTCGGTCATACGATTTGCTCCTAACACTCGCACGCTGGGGGCCAATCTGTTACACCATTTTTTGGTCATCTAACCTACTATCATTAGATGAACCCAAGTACACCATGTAAGACCAATTTTACCCTAAGTAAAATTGCTTTCACTATGTAAAATAACTTAATAAAACACATTTATTAAGTTGTTTATGGTCTAAACAGGAAACCCCAAAAGGAAATATTAAACAAACCTATATTTGTTTGATTTTCCTCAAGGAATAATTAATTAAACAATAATTTAATTATTATTCCTGGTCATTTTTAACCCAAAACAAAGAAATTAATTAGATAAATCTTTATTTATCTTATTATTTTCTAGGAATAATTATTTAAATCTTATTTAAATAATATTCCTTGTTAAATATGACTAAATCACTTATAAATAATTAAATAAATCATTATTTATTTTATTATCATTCAACCACTTCCTTAAAATGATAAATAAATCATTTATTTATTTATTATTTACAAATAAAGGGATTTGACCCAAGTCAAATACTTTTCCCTCCAACAAATATAATAAAATATTCCATAAAAGGTGGATCTAGATTTGGTTAATGTTATTTTAATCATGCACCAAGATCTAGAATGACCCAATATTTTGTTATAAATAGGAGAGTTTCTCCTACCATTCTTCACCTTTTGTTGCCTATTAGATCACTCTGGATCTATACTCTTGGTCTGACTTTGAGCCATTATCATTGTCATATTTTCCATTATCTATTGTGTGATCTCCCTTTGAGTTCTATCTTTGTTTGGGTTTTCTACACCAACGGGAGAGAGAAATGCTAGATCTGAAGTGCTGAGGACTTCCAAGAACCCATCCCATTGAGGAGAATTGGAAACACCTTCTTGTTTTCCTCCCAGGTGCCCTTAATACAAAAATTCTTTCAAAAATATTGTTCTTGTCTTGTCTATTGGATGTATGGAGCAAAACCTTATTTTTACTGCTTAATGTCTCTTTATGCATAGATCTGGATTTTTGCAGCACTTGTCTTGATCAACTAACTGCAGATTTGAAGATATTGGCAGCCATATTTGATGTTAGGGCTATAAGTTATGTGTAGCTAAAGTGGTATTTTTTCATACACTTCGACAAAAGATTCATACTAACAATAGGGCCTATCAACTCACCGGGAAATAAGACGGGAGCGTGCTACATTATTACTACCATAAATTACATAACTAGGTGGGCCAAAGCACAAGTAGTAAAGGATTGTACTACAGATACTGCAACGCATTTTATTTTTGAACAGATATTGACCATATTTGGGTGTCCAAAGATCCTCATGAACGATAGGGGTACGCACTTCGTTAACGAAACAATTCAGGCTTTGACCATGGAGTTTCGAATCCATCGTGCAAAAAGTACAACGTATCACCCGCAAACAAATGGTGCGGTTGAAGCCTTTTACAAAATATTGGAGCAAGCACTGACAAAGGTCTGCAATGTCGATCGCAGTGATTGGGATGTACGCATCCCGTCCGTTCTTTGGGCTTATCGAACCACCTACAAAAAGCTAACTGGGAAAACTCCTTTTAGGATGGTCTATGGCAAGGAGGCCGTTATGCCAATGAAGTAAATTATTCCTAGTCTGAGTATCACCACAGTTGCGAACACGGTGGACCCTGACATCATGGAGGAGTGCTTAGCACATCGTATGGCTTTGGTGGAAGATTGGTTCCTGGATAATTTCCATCAACAGGTGCAAAAGGCCTGCGATAAAGCCTGGCATGATCAACATATTCACCAAAAGACCTTCACGCAGGATGAATTGGTCCTCTTACACGATAGCCAGTTTTCAAAACATCCAGGGAATTTCTGGCAGCACTGGCTTGGCCCCTATACTATTAAGGAAATCACAGATGTTGGAGCTGTTCGGCTGGCTACCCTACGCGGCGATGTATTTCCAGGATATGTCAATGGTAGTCAGCTCAAACCATATCGGATCAAATGACTACATGGTTGGAGTAGCTGTGAAGACACAGATGATGAACCTACCATCGCAATGACTTGGGACGAGTCACAAGATTGTGTTGGGGGACTATTGGAATAGGGTCTCCTACAAAGCTGCGAAACTGGTCCATTTTGTATATTTTTTATTATATTTAGTCTAACGTAGGGGTTTTGGGGTGGGTCAAAGCCCCTAAAGCATTGTAAATGGGTCAAGGGTAGACCAAGAGTTCGCAAACCATGGTTTGCAGACCATTGGATGCATAGGCTAAATAGTATAAGTAGTTGAACCTTTTTGAGTTGTAGGACAAGCTAAGAATGATAACAAATTGCTGCTAAGTGTGAATCGATAGATCTGGTTAGGGTTGTTGGGTAAGGACTCTTGCTGTTGTGTGCACAGAGGGCCTTTGTCCTGTTGTGTGCGGACCCTGCTGCTGTGTGCGCAGGTTGGGTTTTTGGGGTTTTGTAAGTAGATCTGAAAGATTAATGAATGTGGAAGTATTGTTTCCTATTTTAATCCACTGGAATTACTGTGATATGAATATGTGACATATTGATTACTTAATATATGCTGTTGTGTTATTGGTTTAAGTTTCGAACATACTTTTGTTCTTAAGTATGCTGCGATCTGGGTTTGTTCTGCTTGTTTCATACAAGAATACATGGAATAGCTGTGTACAGTTATATGAATTCACGATCTATTGATTTTTTTGAGTAATATTGTTGTTGTGCACGTGGATGCGAAGGGAATATAGGCTCTGTGATACCATATCGGGTCACTATAAGGGTGGACACAGCTCTTCTTGACTTACCTACCCTCTCCCAGGGTGCGGAAACCTGGTTCCAACACCCACCCATACTACTTCGGGTGAGACTTTGGCCTATGCAAGCAGGTCACTAGCGAAAGGGACAATAGTATAGGGGTTTGTCAGTAAACCTTGAACATCCGAACCTGGGTCAGGACCCCTCGAGCCAACAATCCCCTTAGAGTATTCAAGGATGAATCACGGGTGTTACCTTTAATTAAACCAACCTCCATGGTATCATTATGGAAATGCGGTTAAAAAATTCCTCCTTTCCAAAAGCTATGAAAAATAAATTTGGACAACACCATTATGTTCAGAATTCAAGAGCTTTCCAGTGATATAAATTTTACCTTGGTTTGACCCACATATCAAAATTTATGCTCATTTGAAGTTTATTTATTTAAGCCCAACCATTCCATGTCATCCAAGGTGCCTTATGTGGATGTGGCTAAGTCCACATCATTCCAGCCTACGAACCTCACCAAGTCTGGATCTTGAATGAAAAACTAAAGTTTTACGTTATATCCGACTTATGGGAAAATTCAATGTTCCCAAGATTTCTCATGTGGTAGAGGTTCCAGGCCCCTGGATCCTTGGATACCTCTAAAATTATCACCAATCCACTGCACTTATCTGACATATATCACATCTAGCTCATTCATGGTGTGCATAAAAAGTAGAGTTTCTAGATGTCTGGATTCCTGAACACATCTAGCTATACAATGCATCCGACTCTGAAACTACTTTTGCCATCCCAGATATTTGGATTGTCCCACTCATTTGGCCTAGCGGGGTTACCTAAATTGGACCTCACCCCATATATATTTGGATTGTCTCTTATCTAATCATATTTGGCCCATCTAGATCTAGTCTTGTCGCGACTTGTCATTTGAAATTTTTTTTGGATACTCAGATTCCTGGATGTATCCAGATTACCTGTGATACATCTTCCCTAGATGTCTAGTTCAAGTCTATTTACAAGAGCTCAGATAAGGCGATTCCTAGAATTTTCAGACTTATAATATTTCCTAAGTATATTTTAGGGAAATCAACCATGGTTCCTCTTGGAGCCTGGATTTTCCTGGAACATATGCATTCATAAGAAGAAACTTTTATATACAACAGAAATAAACTAGGTGCCAAACATAAAACACGATCACAGATGTATAAATTTTTCTAGCAGTAAGGTATTGAAACAAGCCAATCCATGGCTAACAACACTCTGTGATTTCACTTACAACAACACCAAATCCATCCAAGGAATGGATTTGATATATGCATGATGCATTATTTCATTTATTGCTCCATTAGTAAAGAAAGAAACTGTCAACCACACACAATAGAAATCTATGATAATTCTTAGAAAGCCATATACAACTCTTTAAACAAAAAAAATATTTAATTATCAAACAAAAAATATCCTTTAATAATTAAAACTCTCAACCATGGAATTTCACACACCATAGTAGTTTGAATGGATTCTTTAACAAACATCAATAATCATACAAGTAACTCTGTGAGGTAGGAAGTCTATTAGCCACTATAGGGATTTGCAAGGTGGAATAATCATAGAAACCATCTCATTGCAAATACTCAGGGATAAATGGTAATCCATAATAAGTTCTAATACACCTGATGTCATACAACAACATTATTTATCGTTAATATTGCATAGTTATACATAGAGATACAAGTAAACAACTTATCTTAATAGTTAATGACCAACAATTGAGAGAGAGACTTTAAATATCCTCCCAACTATAGGGTAAATGTACTATTATTATTTATTATATTTAACCACCCTTGAGCTAGATTCAGAGCCCAAGGTATGAAGTTATCAAGGGAAATTCATACTAGTTAGGTTCACAACCACATGGGAATCTTAAGTACATAGTGCCTCCACCTAACAACTAGGATTATAGAGAGCATAATTTCTCCACCCAAAAAATGAATTCAAGGAATCCAGAGCACAAAATTCTCCACCCAACAACCACTACAAGAATCTAGAGCCCATGATGTGTCCACTGCTTTACACTACATGAATCCAGAGCCAACAATTTCTCCACCTACAATTCGATAGGAATCCAGAACTCACCATGCATCCACTTGAGAGATTTCATGGGAATAAAAAGTACACCTTTAGGGTATCCATTTATGAAAACACAAAGAGAAGTCCCACAGTACCTAGTGTCTCCACCTACGAAGCAAGATTCCAAAGTCAACTGTTGCTATACCTTCTCAACACCACAAATTCTCCTTTCTTCAATATTCCTCATCTAGCTTCCAAGCTTGAGCTTACACTGAGCTTCTTCCAGTGCTTCCCATGCATTTCTAATGTGGCATATTTCTTGTTGCAACATCAATACCATGCTTGGGTATTCTTGTGTGTCCCTAAGAATTCCTTCTCACTACCTCTCCTTTCTCTTCCTCACATTCTATTAGCTTACCACCTCACTCTCTTGTCCAAGTGCATTTCTTTCTTGATTTCTTGTTGCATTTTGAATAGAGATGACTTGTCCCTTTGGACTGGCTCGTCCTTTATGCGGGATCCCATACACCATTTTAATGCCTATACCAACGTTTTTAAATTTAATAGGGATATAGGCGGCCATTAAATGCAATTTTATGAGCTTCTATATTTCCCCAAGAAATTCCCAAGAAAATTCTCCTCCATAGACTTTGAATCCATGTCTTCTCTCTTCAATACAGTCATTTTCAAATGATCAAAATTAATTACAATTACACATGAAAATATTTACATCAGGGGGAAACCAAAAAGGACTGTTACAAAAATTAACTGTCATAGTAGAGATTTCAAATTCTAAGTGTAATTTATGAGATTTGTTATGATGAACTGCCCACTGGAATGTTGTAAGGCCCCACCTTACCAACCATCAATAATATAGAGAATTAAAGGTCACATTGAACACTAATACTCAATTTTTTTTTCATAATATCACTAAAATGGTTATCATATGTAATTGTGTTCCTTCATCTATTTTTACATAAGAATATAACATAAGAATTTAGGGATAAATTTCCCTTGAAACCAATTCCAAATCACAATTGTCCTCTAGTTTAAAAGAATATATCATGTGCTCTTTTCATATTTACATGTGAGCTCTAAGCAAGACTCACAATAAATTCCACCTGAATGCTATGTACAAGCATTAATCTAGATCAACCTATTTTATTTCCTAGATTATGATAAATAAGTTCCACTTTTTTACTCTAGACATCATAACCACAAAAGTATGCCACAAGAACCTATAATATTATGCTTCTATCACATATCTATTATCTTAAAACAATCACATATATGGGTATGAGTATTAACTGGCACTCAATAGATTTAGCATCAACACATCATGGAAGTGTTTAGTGATAATTTTGTTCGCATGCAAGCAAATTTTTTATTAACTAAAACCCATAGTTGATCCATATTTTGTGGGGATGCTCTCAAGATCTGAAAAATTGAAATGCCAACAAAATGAGAGAAAACAAAATAAATCATAAAGAAGTTTTTTATTAAAAAAGAGAATAATTGTAGAAGCTACATTGTGGTGGAGAATCTTTCCTTTTACAAGATGTGACTTGTTACTTATAACATATTTTAGTTATAATACCAAAAGTGAATTCCATGGGTGGGTAAATACTATGGGTTAATGAATACTATGGGTGAATGAATACCATGGGAAGATGTCACTTACAATACCATGGGTGGATAAATAACATGGGTAATGAATACCATGGGTGGATGCCATTTACAATACCATGGGTAAATTCCATGTGTATATGAACTCTGTGGGTGGATAAATACCATGGGTAAATGAATACCATAAATAGATGTCACATATAATACCATGGGCAGATAAATATCGTGGGTGTAGGCCACTTTCCATTCAGATTGTTCCCCCCTCCTTAAGAATAAATGGTCCCCATTACGTAAAGTTCCCTCTTGAGAAGCCTTTGTTGAATATGAAGAGCCAATGAAGAGAACCATTTTGTGTGGTTAACCCATAACCGTGATGAACAAAGATCCAATGATAGATATACACTGTAATGCTTGTGACCAACTATGAAACTAACAATATTCGGCCTAGAAAATAGACTTTGGTGAAGTGTGAGCTTGTGGATGAACCATAACCATGACAAACAAAGATCCGAGGACATAGATACCTTATAATGCTTGTGAACAATTGCGATGCTAACAATGTGCGACCTAGAAAATGGACTTAGATGAAGTGTGGGTTTGTGGATGACCCAGAACCATGAAAACAAATATCAGATGATAGAGATACCATGTAATGCTTGTGACCAATTGTGATACTAATAGTGTGCGACCAAGCAAATGGACTTCGATGAGAAGGATTTTTGTGCAGTTGACCCATAACTGTGATACTGACTGTTGATGAAGTAGCAGGTGCCTACATAGCCTCGAGTGGGAGGGTATGTCTCCAAATAACCCAAGATGAATGATGCTATGCTGAAACTGATGAATGTGAATCAGGTTCCTACTAAAGTGGGGTGGGAGGGCACGTCTCCAAAGGGAACCCGCTCCGAATGCTGCTCCAGATTTAAAATGGGCATAACTCGGTCAATATAACTCAGAATATTTATTATAACATATTTTTGAAATAGGATGATCATTTTGTATCTTCCCAAGTGTTTGAAATTTCTATCTAGAGACTCTGGAAAATCAGATTCGCATTGCAATTGTCCCACCGTCACAAAATTTATGGAAATATAGTTTTTTTTTTAAATCAGCGATAACTTTGTCGTCTGGAATCAGATTCGACTGATTTTTTTTTTGAAATAGGGTAATTTTTTAAAGGGAGATAAAATATCTAATAATTTATATAAATTTTTTCACTGAAAACTAAAAAAATGAGAGAATATCCACTGTCCACGAATTGTCGTTAGAAATATTTCTGCAACACTGCGGATTTTAAATTGACGATATCTCCCTCATCTAGACTCCAATTTGACTGATTTTTTTTTTTGAAAATTTCTATTTTTTCACAAGGAATACAAATATTGTATTGGTTTCTCAAATTTTTGTACTATTATTTTCATATATTCTCTATAAAATCTCTTCCCAAAAAATTCCTGCAAAGAAAATGAAAAAAATAAAAAATGTCCCAGCTTTGCCCAAGAAAGTGCTCCGTCGAGTTCGTGGAACTTGCATGGAGTTTGCTACATATAGCTACAAAAATTTGAAACTGAAATATGATTCAAACCCTCATTTACATGGATTCGTAACTTGAATATGATAACACTGATCCAGATCTTGGGTGGAGGCCCCCAAGATCTGAAAAATTGAAATGCCAACAAAATGAGAGAACACACAGTAAATAAAACCACAAATAAGTTGTTTATTAAAAAATAGAATAATTGTAGAAGCTACATTGTGGTGGAGAATCCGTCCTCTTACAAGATGTGAATTGTTACTTATAACATTTTTTAGTTATAATACTACAGGAGAATTCCATGGGTGGGTAAATACCATGGGTGAATGAATACTATGGGTGAATGAAGGGCCATCAGTAGATGTCACTTACAATACCATGGGTGGATGCCATTTATAATACCATGGGCGGAATAATACCATGGGTGTAGACCACTTCCCATTTGGATCAATAATATCACATTAAAATTCTCATGACACACAATTTTCTGAGAAGAAACCATATATTGGAATTTTGACTTGGAATCAAACTCATGATGTGGAAGCAATAAGATTGAACAATATTCATACTATTTTATGAAAGAATAATTATTTTCAAAATGGCATTGCTTTAATCACGAGAATCGTATAATGAATGTTGCAGCAAGGGGAGCCAATATTCCAATTCAGAAGCACTTTACTATTCAAAAAGTATAAGGTAAAACAATCAACCTGCTAAAATGGGCACAAATAGTTGTTTTATATAGTCATCAAAGCATAAGACTGCACCCATAAATACATGCAGCTTGGACGAAACATATTATGCACAAGTAATTAAATCCTAAGAATTGGTAACTGTAAAATTGTTTCCAACAACAATCCCTTTTTTTCATGATAGCTTTAGATGATAAAAGTAACAACTATCCTATTGAAATATTCCCTATTCATTTATACAAAAACTTGTAGACATAGGAAGTTACATCCAAATAATAATATATTCAAATTTTTCTAGTACATAAAAGTTATAGTCATTAAGACATTTACTCTAATGCTCTACATGCATAAAAGCTACAACTATTGAGGCATTTTGACAACAATTTGTAAGCATGTAATCTACAACCATTGAGGCATTTTGTCAAACACTTGGCAATCATAATATCTTAAGGAAATTTTTACATGAATTTAAGATTATTCCTCAACCCATTTAACTTAAAAAAATCATAAATCAAAACTTCAAATGTTGGCATATTAAAATAGGGACTAAATCATCTAGATCTTTCACAAAAAACTCGACAACATGAAAACATAGTTGGCATCAACAATATGCAAAATTGCCAATCTTTACGATTTACCCCCTGATGTTGTCTTGAATCATTAAAAAACAACTCGTGGATGCACATCTTTAAAATAGCAAGGACCCTGACCTTGGAATCTCATTTTCAGATTTTGTCAAACACTTGGAATGCAAAATTCATGTACAAATTTACATGAAGAAATACAACCTATAATTATGCTATTATGAGTTGTTCATTGAGTTCTTGATACCTATATTTAATTAAACATTGTACATCCTGCAAATCTACTTCCCTTGACATAATTTGACAAGATTTTGCAGCCACTATTACAATTTTACAAACACGTGGAAACCTTGAATGCTACAACCATTAAGACTTAATAAAAATTAGTTTGCAACATAATTATACCAAAAACTCACATACAATAAACTGCAACCATTGAGGAATTTATTCAAACATTTAGTATGTAAGCTTTTATAATGATCTAAATTTCAACCAATAACCCAATTCTTAGTAAGCAAGAACCATGTAATAAATTGCTAAAAGGCACAAGGAAATTATATCAAACATAGAATATTGGCTTTAGATAATATATATGACCTACTATGGACAAAATTTCATTATAAACAAAATTTGAAAACCTTTGCAACACATTCTTGTTTTAATCTCTGCATATAAATTCTCATACATAGTTGCCATGAAATTGTTAACTCATTGGTGGTTAGCTCATAAATAAATTTATAAATATTTCATAAATATTCATAATTTTGTAATAATTTAAAGTATAAATTTACAATAAATTTAAAATTTCTACAACACTTTAAAACCAATAATGAACTAAAATTTCAAGAACATTTATAGATATACCTGACGATGTATATACATCAAACATAGAATATTGGATTTATATAATAGATTTGACCTACTATGGACAAAATTTCATTAAAAACAAAATTTGAAAACCTTTGCAACACATTTTTGTTTTAATCCCTGCATGTAAATTCTCATACACAACTGCTATGAAATTGTTAACTCAATGGTGGTCAACTCATAAATAAATTTATAAATATTTCATAAATATTCATAATTTTGTAATAATTAAAAGTATAAATTTCCAATAAATTTAAAATTTCTACAACACTTTAAAAGTAATAATGAACTAAAATTTCAAGAACATTTATATATATACTCGACAATGTATATATATATATATATATATATATAAACTCCAAAAAGATGAGAGTATGATCCAACTCCAATGCCTTAGATGAGAGTATGCTCCAGCTCCAATGCCCTTACCAACTCATTGTGAACCATTCGATTTCCCTTCCAACCATATCCAAGAAGAAATTCTCCCCCTGGAACCCCTGAGCTGTAAAAGCTCACAACCAGTAACAAAATGAAACATTATAGAGATATACAAGACAAGTTAATGAAGATAAATTTCACTTCCTCTCAATACCACTCATGTTTAACTCCACTAGGTAGAGCTCCTTAATGATTTAGTTTAAGAATTTTAGATTCATTTTGAAAACATTTCACTACTCTTAGGTCTCTCCCTCTCACAATATTATTCAAGTCTCTCTAACTCTTAGTATCACCATGCACGTCCCCTCTCCAAGGTGAGAATACATGAGATACATATATAGGAGGGGAAACAAATTATTGCCATAAAGGAGGAGTAATATGTGTGCCTTGAGGAAGTAACATATTCCATTTAGAGGAGTGTAACTCATGCCATTAAGGAGAGGTATGCTTGCCTTAGTTAAGGAGAGTGTAACATATGCATTTAAAGAGAGAGTAAGAGGAATATTTTATGACATGAATTTAATGAGTGTAAGAGGAATATTCCATGTCTTTGATGAGTGTGTAAGGGAGTGCAATGCATCATTAAGAGTGAGTGTTAAGTAGAGTCATGCAAGTCATTAAGGAGAGAGGTGTGAAGTGATTGAGGCGATGAAGGTGACTTTTAATTCCTTTTAATAATAATATCATAGTATCCTAAGGGATAATATAATAATAATAATAATGTTGATGATTAAGTCAAGATTGAAATATTAGGATTGATTAATGATAAGTTGAGTTATTTTCCTTCAACTACAATTGATTAACAATTTATGCAAAATGATTCACTATTTTTAGAAAGTCGTAGTTGAGATGTTAGATATGACTTTATATTTTAAGAAAGTCACTCTAGAATTATCAAAAATGAGGTTTTATTAAGGAAATTCATCCGTGAGCTGCCCATTAGCGGTATTTTTCCTTCGGAGAATAGGGATTCCTCACCCCTATTGCAGACATCTGTGTCTTAGTATATTGAGGACTCCATGCCCTGATCTACTCCAAGGATCCAAGATTCCACACCTTGATCGTTTAAATATTCAGGACTCAACACCCTGATATTTTTATTAGAGATCCAAGAATCTGTGTCTTTATCTTTCATCTATTTAGGACTCCATGCCCTAATTTTCATGGCTTCTCATCTACTTTTCTTTGAAACTCTGTGCTTCACCTTATGGTACTTATTGTGAGCTCATACCCATTTGATTGCTCGTTGGTAAAGTCTTGTTCCAATGCCTACACACATCAAAATCTCATAGATCGAAGGAATCAAATGAATTTCATAATTAACTTAATCACATTTTACCAATAGTTATGCATGACTTCCATAATCATCTTGGTTTTGGAGAAATTACTTCCACAATCATTTACAATTTGAACATCCTTGTTTGAAAATGACTAGGTCCCTTGCCACATGGTGCTAAACATATATAATCATACAAATCATGTATCATCCATAAATCATAATTAACCAAATGTTCCACATAACCATGATCATCCATGGATCTATGTGTCTTGATCTTGGATCACCATCCATGTCATATACCTGTGTCAAAACTAGAATACCAAAAGTGAAAACATTGACAATATGCACTTAACTGAAATCAACCTTATACACACAAACATAGATATTATCACATGCACACAACAACCATGTGACCAAAACCAGGTCTATAGCACAAAAACACATACATAAGTCTAACATGCATAATCTTCATCAAAATCACCCCCTCCAAGTGTCACAAAACTAATCTTGCCAAGGTGGGACACTACAAATATACACAACAGTTTATCAATCAAACAAAATGAATTGCAAGGGTTTGTGGCAATTGTGGCAGGAAAATCCATAAAATGAACTTGTGGCAACATGAGTTGAATAGCTCATGAATCTATATCATACAATATGTAAGAACAATATTTCATGGGTCCATAGCATATGAAGATGTAGTACTGCAAATTTGTAACTAATGAAAATGTGGTAAACAAGTCCATATCATTATGAACTTGTAGGTTAAGTCCTCAACTTGTAGCATGATTTATAGTATTCTATGAAAAATTCCTTCTAAAGTGTCAACAAAATTCAAAATTTAAAGGTAATGAGAGAATGAATACTTTTGTGAAAATTTTCTCATGTAGTCGAGAAAAAGATCACTTGATAAACTATGGTAAATGGGATATAGGAAAAATAAAAAATATGGTAAAAATGATGAGAAAATAACCAAATAATCTCTTGTAAGAACTATCACTAATTATAACTTTGACACATTTTCTTCACTCTTAGTATTCAATTAATTTTTCATATATATATATATATATATATATATATATATATATATATATATATTTGTTTGTATTTCCTATTGAATCTACTAATTGATAACACACTCCTTAGGCACAAACGTTTTTGGCGACATTTTTTTTTTAAACAATTCCATGCTAAAAAAAAAATTTGAACTTCACGAAAATAAACTCTATCTCAAATCACCCATAGATATCCATGCAATTCTAATGTGAACTCCATAATAAATAAACACATTATAAATTTGAAATAAATCTATATTAAGTACGGTTCCTTATAAATATGAAATTAAATTGTATTGGTAAGGTATTTATATGATTGGGATCCTGATGGTTTGTATTTGAATTGTAATTTAATTACACTGAAGGTGTTTTATTGTGGGATTACGTCGGGATACTGTTCACTACAATGAATCAGTGAACCCGAATTTCATCGTCTCTTTACCCAATTCGAATTTAACACGTTGCACTGACACTGTTTTTCTTGCGTCACTGTGGAGGGACCTCGGGGTATGGATCGTTCATCGGCCTTCTTCCCTCACAGTAAATGTCAGCCGTAGATCTCGTTTAAAGCGCACATAGCGAGATCAACTGCGGGGGCATCCTTTGGTTTAAACAACGAGCTTGTTTGTGACTGTGGGTCATCGTTGATCTGAGATAAATGAATACCACTCCCTTTGATCTGAACATGAGTTAACACAAAATTCGCTCCTTCAATGTACCTTTGAACCCTTAGAGACAAATGCTAGTATAATATCATTATACATCAAAGTTGTAAAGTGGGTGCCCAATTAGAATTCAATGTGACCCAAATTTTGAAAATCGTGCTCATTATTATAATCATAATGTAATAACTGAAGTTTGGAGTCCCACATTTATGACCCATGAATGGAAGTCTTTTAAGTTTGAAAATACTATACCCATAACTAAGATTAAGAAGATCTTAGATAAATGGCTTATGTACACCATTTCAATTAACAATGATATAACCAATTGGATATTAAGAAGTGTTGCATGACAATGTATTATCTCTCATAAAAGAACAATAATTTGAAAATTATTACTATCCAATATTGAATTATTTGTAAATGTTTATAATTAATATTGAATGTTATAAAGGGAATAAATTAAAATAGAGTAGATTATCTTAGTTTTATTGTTATAATTTCACCTTCATATTCCAACGTTATTTTACATAAATGGCTTTCAAAAGCTACAACACTTTCCATACATGCATATTTAAACATAAATGCAGTTTTTTAATGTATATTCTTATATCTAAAAAAAATCATAAACATTCTTAACTTAAATTTGATTGAAGATTATAATTATGAAATAAACCAACCAATTTAATAAAGACATCCTAATTTAATATAGGGTTTTATATGGACATGTTGAATTTCTATTTGTGCAAATATAGATGTTTGTTTGAGATTCCAAAGCTATTTTCCAAAAAATGACAACACTTATCTTAAGTGCTCAATGATGCTTATATGAAATAATTTAACGTGTGTTCATATACCTAAAAGTCCATAAAGAATAACTTAACCTTGATATGAGATCATAATATAAAAATGTGCCAACAAGTGCAAGAACGAATTCACCTCAAAATAAAGGGTGAAGTAAAGATGAATGAAATGTAGACAAGAAAGCTTGATAAATCATAATGTAAAAGTATGCCAACCAACTCAAGAAGATGTTGAAATAAATGAGAATGATAAGTAAATATGAATGCATTGTAAACCAACAAAAAGACTACAAAAAATCACATATAGATCATGGTAATAGAGTAGAAATAAATAAATATGATATGATATACTTAGTTAGTACAAACTTAGCTAGTTAAGATATGAAAAATTCCATTATTGTATTTTGCATAAAAAATTAATATTGTTTTAATTTGGAAATAAAATATTAATAAACAAATATATAAACATTAAAGGATATTTTTCAATTAACTAATTCAAGAATATGATAGATATATTTGAAAAAATAGGAAACCATATTAAAAGAAGCATAGCTAGCCAAATCTCTGACAAGATTTTAGAAATAAATCATGTCCTGCATTGCCTGTGCCATAAAAAAGCCAAATATTAGGAAGCAAGGCTTGTATACTCCTCTTCCTACTCCTAGTTGTCCTTGGGAGTTCATATCCATGGATTATATGTCTGGCCTTGCTTCTACCAAGCATGACAATGACTGTGTATTTGTGGCCATCGATAGATTTTCTAATATGGCCATATTGGCTTCCTTCAAGAAGAGTATAAGATCAGAGGTCACTACCAAAATATTCTTTGAACTAGTGTGGGTACATTTTGGGATCCCACAAATCATTGAATAAGGTCATGAAAATAGATTTCTAAGTGCATTTTGGTTGAGCCTTTGGTAATTGTTGGACACCAAGCTCACCAATTTGACTGAATTTCAACCCCAGACTGATGGCCAAACATAGGTGGTCAACAAGATGATAGTGCACAGAATATGCATGTATAACTTTAAGAATTCACAGACATGGGATGAGAGTCTTCCCTATGTGAAACATAGCTATACCAAAACTCTCCATAGCTCGACTGGCCACAACCCCTTTGAAGTGAGCTTAGGATTTCAACTATTATTCCCCCTTGATGTTGCATTAATTTTTGCAACTACATAGGAAGACTCTTCCCATGTTAAGTCCGAAGATGATAAAGCCACTAGGTTTATTAAGTGCATTCATTACATCTGCCAATATGTTCAAAAAATACTGGAAAAAGGAAATGCTAAATACAAACAAAGATATGAATAACATCAGGATCCCCATAAGTTTCAGTCGGGCAACAAAGTTTGGTTACACCTGGAGAAAGACACTAGTTAATTTGGCCCAATTTTTGATGGCCACTTCGTCGCTATTCCAACACATAGTCGTCGCAAGAGCGACAGTACAAGGCCGAAAAAAACGTGATTAGCCATTACTTCGCGATTCCGATGATTTTCCAAAGTGTCACAATACCGACACCTTTTCCGACGTTTCCAAACAACCGTCGCTCTTCCGATGTTTTCCATACCATCGCTCTTCCGACGTTTTCCATACCGTCACTCTTCTGACATTTGTAAACTATCCCAATTCTGACGATATGGGGTCCAACATTTTGGACGTCTCTCTGCTGACACTTATTAAAGTGTCGCAAGACCGACGCTGTGGTTAGCCATTACGTCGCAATTCCGACGCCTTGCCAAAGTGTCGTAAGACCAACACTTTTCTGAAGTGTCGCAATTCCGACGATATGGGGTCCGATGTTTTGAACGTCGCTCTTCCGATGCATATTAAAATGTCTCACTACCGACGCTTTTCAAGAGTGTCGTAAGATCGATGCTTTTCTAAAGTGTCGCAATATCGATCCTTTGCAAGAGCGTCGCAAGACCGACGCCAGGAAGAAGTGTCACAATACCCATGAACAATTTTTTTAAAAATGGAACGTCGCAAGACCGACGACGGGTTAAATTAAAAAAAAAAAAATGAAAATTATTATTCCAGCGCGCATAAACCATATATATATCTTATGTTATAAGGTTGGCGCTTTTTATAAAGTGCTTGAATTATAATAGAAATCCTCCCCTTATATACTGTATAAAAAGGAAAACATCTCGAGGCTCACAGCTTAACCACGCACTTATATCATAGGTGAACCCCTTCCTTTATTTTGTTTTATCAACTGTATTAGCCGACTCACTACATAACCTCCTCTCTCTAATGTTTGAATCATAACATAACAACCACTTCGTATTCCGACCTTATCATGGATCATTAAACCAATGGTTCGACTACTTTAACATATGCACCAACAATTGTAACATTGAACCATAGGTGATAACATTAACACGACGTTTTTATAACATATTGTATTTACGAGCCCCACACATAAAAACTTGTAAACTAGCGTTTTTCAACATGATTCAATGGTTCATACCTTAAGTTAACCTCCGAGAAATTGAACGCACGATATTCGCCAGATCTCTTGGCCTCCAGATCGGACGACGCACAACAATATCACGTTTTTTTGCTTGCATGAATTTAAAACTTCAAAAAAATGTGATGAGGGTGGTATTACCCTAGCGACGTGGCCTCATGTAATAGGATCGCATTTTTTTTTAAATGGTTTCACCTCCGACCAAAAGCTGCGCGATGAGGGCTATTTTGGTTTTGCAAAACCACTCTCGAGTTTTGAATAGTACTCGACTGGACTTATACTATGATTAGAAAATTTCTTTGTATAACCTACGTCCCATTAACTCTGGGGTCAAGCCTCAATTATATCATTCAAAACAATAAAACATGTTAAATTCTTCAACAGGCAAGGTTTGCCGCCTTTGACAAGGTTTGAAATCTCTTTGGGAAACCGAAGCATAACAGGGTTTCACTCCTATGAATTTTGTTCAAATACATAGAACTCAACGCCTTATACAAAGGTTTAATATCCTCACTTGGACTGAGAACCACTACAACTCACTCTCAGCCTCTTACAAGGGTTATATGCCAAGTTTACACATTCACAGTAATCACATAGACTTGCGTTCAACCACAGATAGAGAGGGCCACTAGAGATTTAACAAAACAATTGTTCTTCTTCCAATTATACACAGAGTTCACAATTCAGAAGAGTAATTATTTGGAGAATTTCAATATCACATACACAGTTAGGCAATAAGGCTTAAATCTTATTCAACATAGAACACAGTTTCTCAATTCAACCTTTTGCTTCCATTCAATCACAAACTATCATTGACTATGAGGGATCTATCAACAAAGGAAATTTTAATGAAAGAGGCAAATATTAAATAATCAAACAAGCTCTAGCCCATCTAATCCTTTAATGAAATCCAATAACTTCAGGGAACATGCACCTAAACTCAAAGGAGAAACTCTTTAGGGACCCCATATGCCTGCAGATGGTTGACAGTGACAGTTATACATGCTCCATAGTACGTGACCACCAGTTCTCGATACACTGCCCAAGAGGTGTTCGTGCTTCACCAGTTGCAGTATGTGACCAGGAAAGGAAGGAGTCTAGGTAACATGCACTTAAACTCAAAGAAGCAACTAAGAGGATATTGAAACTACCCACAACTTGCTCATAACCAAAACAACTTTACCAAGAAGACATTCCAATCACCAATGAAACAATGTAAGAACCTAAATTCATGGAGAATTGCTTACACAAACAAGAAAATGCACCATCCGTGTTGGAAAAACAATTATCAACTACTTAGCCAACCTCTTCTGAAGAAGAACAGGATCACATGAAGCAATTATCCAAGATCATCCCCATCATCAGTCCAAAGAGCTCAATAATGTAGTGATACCCATGAGAAAACAACAGCAACAATGAGATATCCATGTAGATCAAGATAATCAGAGTTAATTCATCATTAATGCATACATATTATGCGTCAAATCCATTGAAGAAAAGACATCAATATCATAGAAGATACCCTTAATTTTTCTCAACAAGGCACCCTAGCATTCATGCAACAAGGAAGTTCTCTCGAAAATAGTGGGGCCCTTAATTCCTAGGGACCAAGGTCCTCGTACCTACAATAATATTGTAGGTACAAAATGAACCATTCACCAACTACCCATAAACAATTACCGAATACAATGTCACTAAAATCCTTTGTACAATAGTCACGAACAAGCAAGTTTAAATTTTGAAATATAATTGGAAAACAACTATGCCTCCCAATCAAAAAAATGTGCTTCAAAAACGAAATCACATGGATATATCATATTGCATGTTTTAATAGGAATTCTTGCACAACAATAGACATTTATAAACAACATTTCACCTTTTTCTATGGGCTGGACTTTTAAGAAAAGTTTCATGGTTGGAATCCAAAATAAGCATTCTCTTTCACCATCGAAAAATTACATGATTCAAAGCAAGGGTTTCATCACCATTAGAACCTTGAATTATGCAAAGCAAGGGTTTCATCACTATTGAGATGTTTTCATCAAAACCAACATAAAAAACACTTGAATATCATATCCTCTACACATCATAATCATAATTAAATACTCGTGCTATAATGCATAGAAAACCAGTTTGCACAATATTATAAAATACCCCATCAGTAACAAAAAATGGCAAAGAATTTCAAATGACCAGTCATATTTGAAAATTGTAAACAACTTGCTTTCCAAATAAATTTTTGTTCAATAGTCTTGAATCACTAGAACCACCACAATCCATCTACACCAAAGGTGAAAATCCTTAACAAATGTGGCAAAATACAAAATACAAAAAAAACATGGTATACTTAATCGTGTTACTTATACAAGTTTCCATCTAGTTTACCAATCTCCAAAGAGCAACCCACTGGTGAGAAGATGCAAGCCAGGGAAAATTTTAGGGGCGAATTTTAGCCCAAAAGCGAATTTTAAGGGATTTTAAATTTTATTAGGGCGAATTTTTTATATAAAACCCATTTTTTATAGTTTAATAAAGTTAGCCCAAAAAATATTTTAAAAATAATTAATTATTTAATATTAGCCCACCAAAAAAAGGGCGCACAAAACTGGAAACATGAAATTCGCCCCCGATTTTCCAGATTTCCATGGCATTCGCCCCATTTTTTCAACCAATTTTCCAGATTTCCATGGCATTCGCCCCATTTTTTCAGTGGTTCGGAGAGGTTCTTCCTGGCTGAGCGAGGCCGAGTCGGAAAAAAACAGTCATAGGAATCCCATCATGGTCCGTTAGGGCCTGGCCGAGTGTTGATGGCAGGGGTTTGCGAGTTCAGTGATTGCCCAATTGTTCACCTAAATGGATTCGGTCGCACAAGGGGTATTTTGGCTGGAATACGATTTTGCTATTAATAGTTGTTTGTTTCAATAAGGAATCCATGAGTTTAAGGACGTGCGAGCTTAAGGTATCCTGCGCTTAAAGGCAGGAGAGGTCAAGGCCTCGTAAGGAGAGCTTTTGGTTATTACAGGTTTTGCAGGTGGAAATTGTGTAGCAGGACATGGTTTCTGAAGTGGAACCGGTGGCTAAAAATTCCACAGGGAGTTGCTTTGCAAAGGTTCATGATGTTTTTACCTTGACATATTCGGCCTATAGAAAAACAGACGCAGATAGTCCTTCTTCAGCTGCTGCTAACAATAATACTAAAGGTGAGGGGGAATATTGGGGTTGTGCCAGGGGCTTTTTTGTGGGGTTTGGGATTTCTATTCTGGGTATATTCATGTTTGTGGTGTATATACACTGATTTAATTTTTAAGTGTATTGTATTATTTTGGGCTCAATATAAGCTTGGATGAGTTGATCTGCTCTTTAAGTCTTCTTGTAGCCCAAGCTGAGCTATTTCCCCTGCTACATTTCTTCATTTTTTCCTTTAATACTTAAGTTTTTTGGTTTGATATGAAACGGATAAACATAATAATAACGGATGGTAAACTCGAACACATATCCATTACTTTTAGATTTTTTTTTTTTTTTTTCGGTTTCGTTTCTTTTGAATTTTTTTTTACTTTCAACTGCATTCTGATCAGAATATATTATCTTATAGTGTTGGATTTGTTAGAGTTTATGTACATGAAGAAGTCTCATTCTTTATCTTGTTGGCCGTTGATTGGAATTATGTTATTGACCCTTTTCTTTTCTGTCTTGGCAGCATTTTCTTCTTTCAAGACACCCAGTGAGGTCCCTATAGCTCCAGGCATTGGTGGATATGCCCGCTGGCCTCAATCTTCTCCCGTAAGTGGATATATTAATTCTTTTGGATTTTCTTGAATCTTGATGTTTGTGTCTGTGTATTGATAAACGAGTATCAGTTTTTGGATTTTCTTGGATCTTGTTGCTAGTGTTTGCAGAGCTTTGATTGTTTCGAGCAAGTTCATTGTAATGTTCTTTACCGCATAAAAGTCCTGAAGTTTCCCTTTCCCTGAAGATCCCATGATTTCGTTTATTTCATATGTTCCAAATTATTAAATATAAGATATCCCGTAACATGTTTAGGATTTTGGATTTGTATTTACTCGGCCCACCTTCTAAAAGCGGAATGAATTTTGTTTTGCATTTCCTTCTCTACTTTCTTGTTGTTACCTTCAGGTTGCCCCATCATGCCAATTTCGTTTATGCAGTTGGCTAGAAAATACGTGGCTTTTTCCCCTTTCCGTGCTGCAATTTGTAGTACAGTGATTGGCCAAGGAAACATCATTCTTTCATATTTTCATCGATTAGTATTCGGTTTTGTTTTGGATAAGATCTGCAATTTTATAGTGCAAGAACCTTGTTTCCACATTTTTTGTCCAAATTTTATCTGGTAAATGTCTTTTTCCACTCCCATCCTTGTTTCCCCCATCTCTGTCCTCGTCAATGCCTCTTGTTTCGGCCTTTGAGCTGCGATTATACATGTTGTCTTCCTTCATTCAAGCTGTGGGGGAACTCTCTTGGCACTGACATTTTAGCTCCTCCAATCCTGATGAATGGTAGAATTCTCTTCTCCTTCGTCGATCTAGTGGATAGGCACCTTAATATCCTCATCTTCTTGGATTTACAGAAAATAACTTATAAGCTTGTTGAATTGAAAACTCACTATATCTTCTTTCTCCGAGAAGGGGAATCTTATCTTTTGGATAAGTTTCCAAGGCCTCTTTTAATTCATAGTTTAGATTGTCCAGCCATGAGAGTGGCTTCCATTTCATTTCTGTGAGGGTAGATTGGCTAAAGAAACTTCTGATGTTTCCATATAATTTTCTATTCCTATCCAATTGCTTATTTCAAATGCCTATTTGGTTTCTGCCAGGTTTTCCCGTTTGACCAAAAGCTCAGTTGGTGCACTTGAAGACTCATAAAACAAGACCATTTTGCCAATTGTTCACTTCTCCAGTGCTGTGTGTTTGAGCTAGAGCCTAGGTTCCTACCTTGTTGGATACCCATTGCAAATTGAAGATCCTTTCAGAGAAGTAATAAATTCTCACTAAAGTCGATTGCATATTTATTCTTTAAAATTCTAGCCCATTATGCCCCTTTCTTATTGTAACATCTCCACATAATCTTGTCCTCTGAGAGCTATATTGAAATATTTCCACTTCTTAGTTAGACCCTCTGAAGATTTTGATTTTCAGATTGTTTTGCACACCACAGGAGTTCACTTTCTGTCTTGTTTGTAGCATTCGCCAATTGTGTCTTTGGTTTTTGTCTAGTTCCTTCAAAAACAATTTCCGGGGTTCCCAAGACTGAAAACATGGATGTTGGAATAGCTTGTTGGACCATCTTGATAAGAGTGATCCTACCCTTTTGAATTTGGAATTGTCCAGTGAGGTTGGAATAGCTTGCTGGATCATCTTGATAAGAGTGATCCTACCTTTTGAATGTGGAATTGTCCAGTGTAAATCTGATTTTTGAAGCAATATCCCAATTGTTCTGCAGGGAGAGAGGCTCTTTTACAGTTTTGGATTCTACTGATATTTTCTTCAATTTGAAGGGCGTGACATATTATTCTTTCAAATTCTTGCCCATTATCCCTCTTTCCTATTGTAATATCTCCAAATAATTTTGTCCAGAGCTATATTGAAATATTTCCTTTTTTGACTTAGACCTTTTGAAGATTTTGGTTTGCAGATTGTTTTACACACCACAAGAGATCATCTTCTGTCTCAGTTTGTAGCATTTGGCAATTTTGTCTTTGGATCTGCGGTATTTTCTTCAAACACAATTTCTGGGGTTACCAAGGCTGAAAAGATGTAGGCTAGAATAGCTTGCTGGATGATCTTGATAAGTTGTATAGGGGAAGTTTTTGAATGTTGTATTGTCTAGTCTAACTCCTATATTTGAAGCGATATCCTCCTATTTGAAAATTTTTGTTGAACTATGAATCAAGGACACTTCCAAATGTTTTGTAGGGAAAGGCTCTTTTGCAATTTAATATTCTACATATATTTGCTTGCATATCCTGGATTTTTCGTCATCAATCTCCCCTGTTGAGTTCTTTAAGTGTATTCCTAGCAGCTGTTCCAGCTTTAATGATTTTAACCTACTAAGAGTACCATGAACAAATTGTAATTCGGATGCTCTATCTCCGGTCCCTGAGATTTTAGCTCCTTTCATCCCTGAATTTTTTCAACTTGTTGATCAATCTATTGAAATTTGATACCCAGCTACAATGAAAAATAGATAAAGGGGAATGGGATCCCCTTGGCAAAGACCTCTTGAAGGAGAGGAACCATTGTTGGTGCTCCATTTACCAGGAAAAAATAAGATGCTCGAGTAACACAGCCTAGAACCCATTCTCTCCAATCTTAAATGAACCCAACTTGTTTTAGCATTTTTTGCCGGAAGGTCTTGTTCAACCTATCATAAGCTCTGGACATGTATTTAATTAGCATGCCTCTCTTTTTGTCTATTTAAAGGGAGGGGATGGTTTCTTGGGCAGTGTTATTACCATCCAAGATTTGCCCCTGTGATAAAATTGTTTGGAATCTTGTTTAATCTGTTTGTTAGCACCTTGTCTATAAGTTTGTATGAAGCAATGTCCATTTCAGTTTTTACGTGCATTTAATAAGATTGTCACTCTTTTTGCTAAAAAAAAAGACGAAATTTATTAGATAACAAACTTCAAATCTGGTGTTCCAACTGCATTTAGCTTACAAAAATTCCTTACCTAAGGGTCCAAGGTTGCAGTTAATTATTTTATACTCGGTAATCAGATGGAGTTGAGCTCCTACTATTCTACCAGTGTTGTTTGTTGTTTTGGAAAAATCACAATTTCTCAAACCGATTAATTAATTTATTGCACCATTCAGATTCATTTTTAGTGTCATATGCACCACAAAGTGTCTGAGCTTTCCACCTTTGTTCAACCTCTGCAAATCTGCAGAGTCATTCACTGACTTCAATTGTACGACCTTGCCTTTCTTCTAAGTACACTCCAAGAAACAAGGATGAGGAGGGGAAGGACTTTCGGTACTACTATGAATTCGAGCATTTGAAAGAGAGCACCTCTGTCATTGAGGAGGGGCAATTTCTACAAGAATGGAAGAAATGGAATAGGGATCATAAAAAGGATCAAATCCCTGTCAGGAAAGTAACTGACTACAAAGTCAGTCCCATGCGATTGAAAAGAGACAAAAGTACAATCATTTGGAGGGATTTTGATCAACCAGATCCTGACAATTATTGGTATCGTGTCTGTGAAGGGTCAGCGGAGAAGTATATTGAGAGGCCCTGGCATCTGCTGTGGAAGTCTAAACGGCTGATGAACATTGTCTCAGCAATCAGTGGAAGCCTTCACTGGGATTATGATGCAGTCCACGTTGTT
This sequence comes from Pinus albicaulis, assembly GCA_034641835.2. Classification (NCBI taxonomy): domain Eukaryota; kingdom Viridiplantae; phylum Streptophyta; class Pinopsida; order Pinales; family Pinaceae; genus Pinus; species Pinus albicaulis. Next base: position 870,218,475 of record CM076574.1, read on the forward strand.
AGAGGTGAAAAAGTAAGGAACTCTGGCCCAATCTACACAGAGATACCTCACCTAATGCAATTTTGAGCAAGCTCACCAATTTAATTCAATATCAAAGGAAATTGCATATTGCTACCAACGAGCCAGATTACCACTATTTTGACAAGTTGAGATCCCGTTTCAAGGTCTCTCTCCTAGATGATTATAAAGATTTATGGGCGAATAACAGTGAGTGGTACAATGAGACTACTCTTCTCAACAAAGGCCAACCTGTTGATTTTGATGGTTACATGAGAGTGGAAGTAGACACAGAATTTTTCTTCAGGGCAAAGACTCGTGTGGAGACCTTTAATAACTTGACCAAAGATTGCAAGGATGGAATCAATACATGTTAACCTTGACACCAACAGAGATAAAGAGTGATCGAGGAGGAACAGACACAGCAGATAAATGTGATTAATTTCTGAAGTCTGGTTGGTCAGTCTTGGTTACTTTCTTTTAACAAGGTTAAATTGTACAACTGGCAATTTTTTATGTCCGTTCCCTTAGTCAATTTTATTTTACAGTTCTAGAATGTATCAAAGTCTAATTCAATTATCCAGTTGGAAGTGCTGTTTCCAAGCTTATCTGTAGAGATTTTCAGTTTTTCATTATTGTATAATCACCATTCTGCCCAGAGGGATATATAATGTGAGAAGAAATTGGTTCCTGATCTTTCTTAATTTCGTTTCCTGTGACTTCTTTGGGTTTGAAGTTTTTTTAGTCAGACTTCCTGCATATTAAATTGTGGGTTAGATATCTGTCGCATCTATTGTTTAGTTAATGGTTTGCAGAGAAATTACAAATCGTCTCTTGGAAATGTGCTCAACTAGATCAATAGATCAATTGCTGAAAACAGAAGGTTTGCCTGAATATTTCTTAAAAATTACAATAACCTTAAGTTAGTTTCCTATTTAATAGGTGTGACCTAACATAGAGCCTATCTATTATCTGCACTGTTTAGGATGTTTTGGTGCATATTAATGTTTTGTTCCTTTGTAGTATGGGGGCTGGCCTAAATTGTGGTTAGTTGCCTATCCAGACTCCAAAGGGAAAATAATTTTATTTTTGTATTCTTACGTGGAGATTATAACAGGCAATCTTATGAACAAAGAGACAGGATTGTGCTATCCTTCTGCTCCTTGTACACGGGCAATGCCAAATCTTAGTACTAGGCTACTAGCCTTTAATTCTGTATATAGTGATGTTCAAGCTTACGATGACAGAAGCTTAAACCATGTATTGATAGATTCTGCTATTGAATTTATTGAATGCTAAATGAAATGCCCAGACTACCTGCATATTTTTTTCTCACCAAAAGAAATTTGCCAAGCTACACAAAATAAAGAAGGACCTAAAGCACATGTATTCTATGAAGTCAAATGATTCTGTTATACTATCTGTATGAACTCAAATGATTCTGTTATACTATATCTCTTAGTGAATTCTCTTACTAAACCCAAGAGTATTTGAATTCCAAGATTCTACTTGAAGTGGCCCTTCACTTGCTCTTGAATACAAATGTAGCAACAATTTTACCACATTTGGTATTTGATATGTTGCTCTTATCATTTTCTGATTTGTAGTAGCATCATATATGACATATTTACAATGATATCACCTGAGGCATGCCTGCTAAAGTAGACTGGCTAAAGAGATCATATTCTTTTTCTTTCTTCAGCTATTCTCACTGACTTTGGTTCTAGATTCTGTCATTTGTGGATGGAGCACGTTAACTTTATTGAGTTCCAATGTCTAGAACTTTAACTTTTAAGATATAATGATTGTTGGAATCAGTACAAAAATGGAGAAATATGTTCAAGTATTGTATGGAATCTCAAGTTATATTATTAAATAATTTGGATAACTCATCCCTCTGTTTTTTATTTCGTACTTCTGGAGTTCCATGAATATTCAACATTTCCCTAAAATTGTATTTTCCATCAAAGGAAGAGTACTAGGTGCTTTGTTTTTTGTGGGATTATAATTTCAGTCCAACGTAATAAAAATCTAAAATGATAAATAGCCGAGTTGATCTTCTTTTGTGCCCCACAGATATTTCATTATCTAATACTGGGGGCCCATTTCTAGGTTTGAGATGTAGTCCTCTGACCTGTCCTGTGGCCTGCCTATCCCCAGTATATGACATTCATAATTACATCCATGCATTAGTAGTTACTGTTAGCAATGAGATTTCTTTCAAGGCTAAAGGATTGCTTGGGTGATAGACATTTCACCTTGATGGAAAACTTGTTTATTTGTGGAACATTTGCTTATTTCAGTGGCTGCTTCTATGCTATCCTTCCACTACACATATAAAAACAATTTTTTGTTTCTTTTTGAAATGCACTTACAAACACTTGTTCTTTAGGCATCCTTTTTTAGTTAGAAGAAGCAATCCAGCGGCGGTGATGATAATTACTAATACTGTCTCTTTTCTGTTTAAATCAGATGGACTTTCAGATCTCGAGAGTTGTCCCCATTTTTCACAGCTATCCCAACTCATAATTCTACAAGACAAAGAACATTGCCACCTATTTTCAGTATTGTATGTTAACTCTCGACTGTTTCTTCCTGTTACTTTGAAATTTCTTACTTCTAAGTGTTATTATTTACATCTTTTCTTTGTATTCAAATTTGGAAGTTAACTCTTTTCCTGATATTAAAACACGTGAAAGTTTTAATCTGACAAAGATAAGAAAAAATAAATGCTTCTGTAGAACCTCATATTGTATTGCCATGGGAACATCTAGCATTAAAATTTTTGGGTGCTTTCTTTACAATCCTAGTTATATAGAAACTTGTCAGCGAGTACAAAATTGATAGTCAGATTGATATGAACTCTTATTCAGAGGTTAGATCTTGCAATTATGTAGTTTTCAAATTCCTTTATTTTCGGAGAGTAGAAATATAAGGCTTAACTTGCACGTCCTTCTTGTGTGCATTGCATTATGATAATTTACCCTATGCCTCCTTGCATCCCCTGTCTTTTATCACTTTCATAATTCATAGATGTTACATACATCAGAGACCTGAGTCTTTAGTCTCTTCTATTTTTTTTTTATTGTTAATGCTCTTTAACACCTAATTTCATTTACATAGTTCTTATCTTGGTGTATTATTTGAGATTCCTAATATAGAAATTATAAACTCTCTTCTATGGAGGATATTTCTCTTTTGTGATGCTTGACAAATCTGAATGCATTAAGTTTTTATGACTTTTTTTAGCGTTCCTTCATTTACAGAGCCATGTTTGAGGCCTGCGAACAGTGAGGAGGGCTATATTTCATACCGTCCATTTGTTTCCATCAATTATTATTCTATTTTATTACTTCTACAAAATAACCATAGTTAATCTTTTGTTTTTACAAAAAACCATAGCTAAGTATGCATTTTGTTTGACCATATCCTTCTTTTGAGCTTCATAGGCTCTCTTGTGAATGGGAAGTGACTGGTTTAAATTTGAAAATTTAAACTCCGTGTTGGCTGTTCATTCTTCTTCCTCTTGTTGATTGCTAACTTCCTACCGTGGTTGTCTTGTTGCTACTAGCTACTTATTCTTGGAACATTTGATCTTCATATGCCATTTTGAAAATCTGTTGTATGTCACTAGCCTTTGTTCCTTCAGAATTGCCTTTATCTTTTTATCATAATTGTTGTGAGATCTGGTATAGAATATTATCTGTGATGGGAAGTAGCAAATGCATTTTGGGCTACACGAGCATAGAATGTTGTCACATGTGTACAAGGAGAGCATATATTGAACTAAATGAATAGTCTTTTTCAAAACTGATCGTTCAAATGCACTTTGGGTTTTCATGCAGGAAATGAATGAGAGTGATTTCAATAACTTGAATTTAAGAGAATGGCATATTGGAGTGGTAAGTGGAATGATTTGAGTTTTTCTATTGACCAAGTTATACTAATCTAGGATTTTTCTTATTCAGTCTTGATGAATCTATGAATATCATGAAAAGTTCTTATATTCTGTCAATAGTTTGTTTGGTTGTCCTATGATCAATAATTTCTTTTTGATAGCTCATTCAATTTATGGTACCTTTAATTTTCACTTTTCCCCATACACGGCTGAAATGCAAAAACCTTTGAAGGTTTGCCATTTTGGCCACATTAGAGAACAGGGAAATGAAAAAACATAAGGAAAATAAAAAGCTAAAATGTTTTTTTTTTTTTAAAAATCTCCCATATTTTTTTTCAACTCAGATGAATAAATCTATGGTGTTTTTTCATGGTGTTTACTTGAAGTCAACAATTTCCTATAGTACTCTCGAATGGAAAGGGAGATTCCATTATCAAGTACATCTAGAATCTATCCTTGACCTGTTTTAGTCTGTTTTCCACTCAGCTTGATTTTCTCTGCAAGTCTATTTCACTAGTTATGAGAAATGCACAAGAAAGTCGAGAAATGGAAAAGAAAAACATTGGATGTGCAAAATATGGCATGAGCATGCATATAATTTCTTTAAAAAGTCTAAATGCCTTTTAAATCCTCAATACATCTTGTCCTTATATCTTTAGGTTTTCCTCCTTTCTCCAATATATCTTTTCTATTGTTAATGTTAATGATGGATCTATATAGCCATTATAAACATTTGGTGATTAGTATTTTCTATGATTGTTCCTGCCTTCTGTCTCACATGGTTGTGTGTGTGCATGTACTGTGATTTTTATGGCCAAGGCCTCAAATTTATATAACTTGTTTGGTAGCATTCATACCAAGTGGAATTCTCTAAAGCAAAACCTTCCCTTGGCATTTATTATATGTGTAGGTTGTTATCTTTATTCCTCTGTCTTATATCTAATCCTCGGTCTTTGAGTCAACTTGCTACATTTGGTAAACACCAGATTACAATTTCTTATCGACTAAGGAATGGCCAGTCTCAATTTATTTGTGTTTTAATCCTGTCCTTATAAAAACAATGGTTTACCTTTTTAGAATTAGTTTTGTCTTTTCATCAATATTGTTGTTGGTTAACTGTTTCAATCGTGTTTTTTGTTCACTTTTTCAATTGAAATGGCTAAGATAAAGCTACCTGCATTAATATCTTATTGCTAACAAATTTTGTTTCATCAAATATTTTACTTCTTAGATCGGTTGAAATAGTATAGTACCATGAAGTATTGCTTTTAGTCTGCCGTGGATTGCTTCGCATGATTTGTTGTTCTCATTCAGTTTTTTTTTGCAATGGTGTGGCAAGTGCCCCCTCTTGAGCATAAACACAGTCTAAAAAGTTCCATTCTTGTATATAATGATGAACTATATTTGGCATCTCTTGGGCCTGAGTAAACACCCAGTCCTGCACATGGTTTCCCATGTTTGCTTTTAGACTGTGAAGGGTTTTGTGTACCAATTGATCTATTTTTTTGTTTATTGAATTACCTAACGAAATGTTTTGCTTGATTTTTCTGAGAATGATACTTTCCCATCTTCCATGCTACCAACCAAACTTGCATTCTCAAGTTGCCTAGTGTCAATTGCATGCACATTGAAATTTGGGTTCTTTTTTATTGCTTGGCTAATACAGATAAAGTGCTTTTTGCAGCGTACTTCACAGTCTGGATGTGAGGATGTTAACAGGCCAATGGTGGTGGTAGTTCAACATCCTGGCGCATCAAGGGAGGAATTTACTAAAGGTTCAAATTGTTCTAAAGCAAGATCTGAATATGCCTTAAAGTCCTCCCTGTCCAGTTTCAACATGTCAAGTGGCAAAAGCTCTGTATTACCCAGAAGTCGTTCATTGTCTTTGGTGCCTGATTCTGGTTTATGTGAAAACTCACAGATCCCTTGAAAGTAAGTTCTTGATCATGTTCCAAGAAGCTGCAAGAGGAATTAGATACTACAAGAATGAAGAAGGTAGTTTTTTTCCCCGAGGCAATGAATGTGAGAATGGTATTCGGCTAGTACATTGGAAGTATTTGTGGATATGAAGGGCTTCATGAAAATTTTCATTATTTCCCTCTGACAAAAGGAATATGAAAGAATGTGCAAGGAACCCGATGAGGGAAATTTGGAGCACTAAGCATTTATGTCCAGCCAAGCAGTTGATAGTTTTAACCAAACCTTACAAAGTTATTCTCCTATCAGTAAATGGGAAAGATAAAATAGCATCATATGTAGGTGCCTCACTGCCTTGATCAGTTTCCTTTTAGTTTAAACATAGATGAAATGAGAGAGTTCTATGTAACAAGGTTGTATATTGTTCACAGGGAAAAGCAAACTTGCCTCCTTAAATGTACAGAAATCAGGTGGAAGAAAAATAAATGATGGGCAAAAAAATTTGTCTTCAATTTATGGACTAAGCTGTTTTTTCTTGTACCCTCTTTATTTCATTGAACTTTCATGGATTTCATGTCGAAGCTAAACACAAATATACATGATTTGTAATTTTGAGCAAGCGAAGCTCAGTGTTAAAACATAACTCCATGCTTATTCAGTTTCTACATTCTCACTGTGGCTTGGATGGTCTGTTCTGGCCCCTTCGGACCATGGTTTGGGAGGTCTATTATAAAAAAATGTTTTCCTAAATAAATCAAGATGATTTCCAGAAGATAATATCCTATGGGAACATATCAATCATCACTATTTAAATAGTGATTAGCAAATTCAGCAGAGATATCTTACATTGACATCCAAATTGATTAAAGTATATTATTTTTTTCTTTCCTGTATGGTGATCAGGTCACATTAGAGCTCAGTTATAATTTTAGCACTTTACAATTTTATTTATAACGACTAGATGGAGCCTAAGCTGGGTTAGCATCAATACTGAATGGAAGAATGATCTGCTCACCTGTGAGATGTTGTCATAGGATTGTACGAGTTTTAGTCAAGCCTAGATGCCCATGGAAAGTTTTTATTCCTTAGAAGGGCTTCCCATCCTCAATCCCTCTCTATGAGGTTTGAAAAAATGACCCGATGAAGACTAAACCCCACAAAAAGCAATGAATCTACACTCATGGGTTTTATCATTTTAGAATTTGTTTGTTTGTACCATTTTTGATGTCTAACTATAGTTGTTCTGCACTTGTGGAGTGGAATGGAAGTCTTAGTGGTGAAAGCTAACAGATGGCTTCCCTAAATAAGCCGAAAGAACGAACAGTTTGGGCAGGGCTAATAAAGGGTTTAAACAACTTGCGTGCATCCTCCAGGGCTGAAGCCCTGAATCCAATAGTAGGTTACAAATTTTCGTTGGGATAAATATGGGATAGTGCAAAGCATAGTTTTGAAGATTAGTCTAAGTTGACTCGTACCTCAAGTTGATTGTTGGTTGAACGGCTAATTATTGGTTCAATGGACAGAAGGTCTTGCAGGCACAAATACCAAAGGGAAAGATGGAGCCCATCATGGGGTACTCTTTGTAATTCTCCACCACTGCTACCTTCCATTCTTCCTCAAACTCCTCTCCAACCTCAATATTAGTTCTAGTAGTAGCATGAGAAACAACACTACGCTTAGCAGAACTAGAAGAACGCGTTTTCCAAACTACACGAAAACTACTTCCCTCATGAGTCACCATGTGCCATGCTTGGTCTCGGTGGTTCTCTTCCTTCTACTCCTGGTTCAATTACCATATCTTCATTGGAACCAACACCCCGAACTCCACTAGACAACGATTCACCATTTTGTAGTAGTGATTCGCCATGATTTTACAGAATAATATAATCTCGTGAGAGATTCGCCAAAAAATTATATATACATATTATATTATTAATAAAATCACCTTCCATTCTTCCTATGTATCATGGGGATTCGCCTATTTATTATATATATAAATTTAGGGGGGTTCTTAAAATTTTCCCTGCTAACAATGGATACATACTCCACCACCATTGCATCTACCTATGTAGGCTCCTGCACTACTTCCTGAAAGGAAGATGGCTCAATCACAATACATTTTCTCATGACAGCCATGTATCCAATAAATCAGTCAGGAGATTTTCCTTCTCTGCGTTGTGAAGTAGGGGCTCCTACATTTTGTGCAGCATCAAGTCTCAGCCTATCAGCTTCTGTGGCATGCCTTATACTATTTCTGATGTTTGGCTCTGTGTGAGTAGACTCCTACACTGCATGAACCTCATCCTATGGCTGATCCACATCTAGAGACTCATCTTTGGGAACCAACAGTTCCTCCTCCACATGCAAGTCTAACTCCCTCTCAAGTGACAACCACATGGATTTTCCCTCATCAAATTTTATATCCCGTCGCATAATAGTCATCTTACTGTTAGGAAAATACACACTAATTATGGGATGTTTCTTTGTACCCCAAAAATATCCCAACTTTAGCAGTCAGCTCCAACTTCTTCTTGGTGTTCTTGGTCACATGCACATAAACAAATAAGCCAAAAATCTTAAAGTGAGAAACATCCAGTTTCTTACCAGTGAAATTTTCTTCAGGTGTACTCATGCCAGGTACTCTATGAGGCCAACGGTTTTTCACATAAACCACAGTGTTGCATGCTTCCACCCACAAATGCATTGGTAGGCCCTCATCATGCAACATCGCTCATGCTACACCCACGATCGTTTTGTTCTTTCGCTCCGCAAACCCATTTGTTGTGGGTTATGAGGCGCTATGAGTTCTCTTTGAATTCCTTCTTTGTTGCATAAGTCTTTAAATTCGTTAGATATGTACTCTCCACCATTATCGCTCCTTAGAGCCTTCACTTGCTTCCCCGAATCTTTCTCCGCCAATGCCTTAAAATCATAGAACTTTGAGAATGTTTGATCCTTCTTCTCTATGAAGAAGATCTAGAATTTACGAGCAAATACATCAAAAAAAATAACATAATACTTATGTTGTGTTGCTAAAGAAACAGAGAATGGTCCACACACGTCTGTGTGAACTCTCTCCAGGATCACCGAAGCATGGTCATCCTTTTCATGAAAGGTGGACTTTACATACTTCCCCATGGTGCAACCCTTGCACTGGTCTAACTGAGCAAGTGTTCCCATTGGAAGTACAGTAGATATTTGTTGCATGAATTTCAAGGCTCCATGATGAACATGGCCCAATTGCCTGTGCCATAATTTGCCCTCATCTTGACTCACCACCTTTTCTACCTTGCCCGTCATGGCAGTGCAACCATCTACCTCCAGCTTGTAGATATTCTTAACTCGAATCCCTATCCTCTTGGCTTGACCCATTGTTTTATGTTGCAATAAAGCTTTTCCATTGTTGAAAACAACATCATAGCCTCTGTCCTCCAACATTACGACTGAGACCAAGTTTTTCTTCAGACCTGGAACATGCATAAAATCCTTCAATTGAAATGGTTTACCTGAATCCCTCTCAAAGGTAATGGTACCAATGCCAGTCGCACTGTGTCGTCCATCATCACCCATCTTTATATTCATTTGGAGATCTTTCTCCTCCAAGTCACTAAAAATATCCTTATCTCCCGTCATGTGGAAGGAAGCGCCACCATCCAAATAACACACCGATCCCAATGCAATTGACACCATGCATATGATCAAAGAGAAGCCAAGTTCAAATTGCACGGCAAGGGCCTCACCAGCTGCAGCTCCAGCAGCCTTCTTGTTCTTCTTCTTTTGCAGACAGTTAGTAGCGAGATGCCCATGTTCGTGACAGTGAAAACACTTCACCTTGAATAAATCCAACTTCTTGCCTTTAGACTCATATTTTTAATGGTATTTCTTCCCCTTCCCTTTCCTTGCCTTGGCAGCCAAAGCACAATCCTCTTCATCATCATGCTTTGATGAAGAGCCATCTCTGGTGTTCCGCCTAAACTGCTCCTGCACTAGATCCGACCATAATCATTCCTAATCCAGAAGTTTTTCCCATTCGTTGACAAAGTATTCATAACTGTGCCAACTCTTAGGAAGTCCCAAGAGAGCCAACCTCACCAGATCATCATCAGCAACAATGATTCCCACACTCCCTAGTTCATCCCGACATTGGACAAGCTTTGTGAGATACTTTGGAATGTTGTCGCCCTTTTCCATCTTGATCTTCTTGAGTTTATCTTTCAGTGTAAATTTCCTATGGTCGCTGTTGGTTGTGAAAAGATCCATCAAAGCCTTCCACATAGCATATGGTGTGGCTTTCCCATGAAGGCTTGATAAAATATGGCCTCATACACCTTCCAACAAAATCCTTCTTGCCTTTGCCACTTTCTTTTGCCATGCATCAAGTAATGCAGCATCCATCGAAGTGGGCTTAGGAACATCACTGTCGATGAATTCCTTCAAGCCATTATCTTCAAGCACCGCCTCCATCTTGTCCTTCCAAGCAATGTAGTTTGAGCTTCCCTCAAGTGCATACTCTAGCCGCAAGCCATTGAAAGTCATTTTGATGTTTACTCAACTATAGCACCAAGAAAATATTTCTGCAAATTCAAATTGTTTCCACCAACAAACTCAACTCCTGCTTCAAAATTGCAACCTTCTGTGCTTCGATAACATGTAGAAATTTTAATACAATTATTTATTGCCTAGATTCTCCTGATATAACAATTATATGCCACTATTAAATACAGAAACGCTTCTACAAAAAATCTTGTGGAATTTAAAACACGATCGCCAATTGCAATATCAAGAAGAAAGATCAATCACACATAACACATATGTTTTTACCGGGAAAGCATAAAAATAAAAACCCCATTATCATATATTATGTATATATCATGGATCATGAAACAATCTCATACAAAACTCTAATCCAAGAGCTCTCAGTACAATATACAATCGTCTCATGTTGTCATACAAAAATTGGCAAATACATGCGCCAATTTACTGCCTCTAGACAACCTGCCTCCACTGCGTAATCCCAGTTGATAGGAATCCCTGAATGAATGGAATCCTGCTTGCCTTGACTACGCAATCCTCATGGGAACATCCAATGTGTGTGTGGTTGCATGAGTGCACCCACTAATGTCACAAGTGATACTCAAACTGTCCCTTTCACCTACATCTCAACTAGGTCTCCACTAGATTTGACATGCATGTAGTTAACAGTAGTAAATCTTCAGTTGCATGTGAGACCATTGATTGTGAATTAATTAAATAATTAATTCATTGATCTCTCACTAGTGTATCTTTAGTTACAACTGGGACAACTGAATTTAACTCACTTAATTGAGTTAAACTACTTTACAACTCACATAAATACACATCCAACTCTGTTACAACTTCGAATCACTCAATTACAACTAAGTCCACTTGCATGTCCCACCAACCAACCTTTGAACTCAAATTTCCTATATTTCACTGATTTTCCACTTCAATTAACTATTTCCAAGTGCTCATTGAGAATAGATTAATATTTATTGTCCAACTATTATTAAGGGATAATAATAGTCGACATGCATCTACAAATATACATGTGATCTATAAATAGAACTCACACATACATCTAAAAATAGAACATCATCTATAAATAGAATTTTCTCACCATCTATAAATATACATCATCTATAAATATAATTTTCTCATGCATTCTAAAAATAGACTTCCACCTAAAAATAGCCTGAGGCTCCATCCTAGTGTAGGTGCATAATTTTCACTAGGATCTTCTTGTTGAATCTCAACAGAAACTGGATTCAAAGGCCATCAAATGAAATTTTTTTGGGTATTGTACTGAATTTAAAGCTTACAAATTGTTTGATCCCTCTACTCATAAAGTTTTTGCGAGTAGAGATGTAGTTTTTCATGAACAAGTTCATGATGGAAACAATGATAACAACAATGAAGAATGGGACATTCCATTGTTGGTGGAAGAAGGGAGTAATGAAACAGGTGATAACCATGAACATAAAAACAACTGCAGATAAACTCATTAAAGAAATCAAAGATAATATGTCACAAATGTTTGAGATGAAAGACCTCGATGAGCTTCGCTACTGTTTGGGTCTAGAAATTTGGAGAGATTCATGGTAGAATTTTCTGTCACAGATTAAGTATGTCGGGAGTCTGCTGAAATTTTTTAAGATGGATTAGTGTAAATCTGTAGCAATGTCGTTACAACAGAATACCAAACTTCAAAGTGATGAGGGTTCAAAGGAGGCAGATGTAACATTGTATAGACAGTTGGTTGGGAGTTTAATCTACTTGAACACTACTAAACTAGATTTGGCTTATGTAGTTAGTGCATTAAACCAATTTATGTCCAAACCACTTGAGAGCCATTGGGTTGCAGCAAAAGGCGTCTTAAGGTATCTACAAGGAACCTTAGACTATGGCATTATATATACTAATTATTGTGATGTTAAATTGACAGGTTTTTCAGACTCTGATTGGGCTGGAAATGTAGATGGCAGGGGATCCATAACATGCTATGCATTTAGCATTGGATTCAGGGTCATTGCATGGAGCAGTAAAAATAAGAACACAATTTCCTTGTCTTCTGCGGAAGCTGAGTACCAAGCGATGTGTGCAATGATGTGTGAAGCAGTTTGGTTGAGGAGACTTCTCCAAGATGCAGGAGAAGAACAGAAAGATGCAACAATTATCAGATGTGATAACCAGAGCTTCTTCAAACTTGCAAACAATCTGGTATTTCATAAGAACACTAAGCACATTGATACACCATTCTACTTTGTCAAGGAGAAAGTTCAGTGAAAATAAATTCATGTCGAATATTGTGATACTTGTGATAATTTTGTTGATATTTTTACTAAGTCTCTTGGTAGAATTAAATTTGAAATGTTTATGGAAATGTTAGGAATATTTGTGAACCCTTTCTCCATTAAGGGGGAGTGTTGAAGATAATGGAGAAACATAGCTAGAGAGAGTCGGTTAACCATAACCTTAGATTATGAGTTTGTTCCTATTCCTTAGGTATTGGTTCTAACTTCCCTACAAGCATGTAAGCTATTTATTGTTTGTATTGTAATGAGAATGTAGAGTGACCTGCGGACTCAATCCCTCCTAGTGTAGTCTCTCAGAGTAGAGCTAACCAGTATTGCTTTCATTAATTTGATCTTGCCATTTTTATCAAATTCCTTACTCTAAATAAAAAAACATAGTGTCCTCTATAAGAAAAAAAACAAAATGAATTTTTACGTTTCGTTAGTTTTAATACAAAGCATTATAAAACATGAAGAATCATATTCTCATTCCGTCATCATTGTTGTGCTGAGAGGCCCATTATCGAACTCAGTATGAGGAAGATGTGTAATTCCTTCTGTGGTTATCTCAACTTGACACTTGTGGACTATAAGTAAAAATCAAAATTGAATATACATGTTTGGTTAGTTATAATAAAAAGCATTAGAAAACATGAATAATCTCATTCTCATTATGCTTGCTTGGTTCATTATTTATATACACACTTTGTCTAACTAATAAACAAAATGTCTCTTTTTTTAGCACTTTTTCTATGCCTAAAATATGATATAGATTTTTAAAAATCATAAATTTAAATTATTTAATTAACAAATTTCAAATAATTTAGAGATTTCTTTAGTATGCTAAATTCATTTATATATTAAAAAATACTCTTTAAAAAAAATCACAATGTTATTTGAAATTTTATTACAAACTTCTAAACCAAAAAACCATAAATCATTATCACCTTCGTATGATGGTTGTAGAAGGTATTACTAACTCTTAGAATCCAATTTTTAACGTCTAACGAGAACATGAACATATGGCCATGGAAAAATATAATTTTCTAGCAATTTACAGAATGAGATAATAATATTGTCACCTGTTCAGCTTAGTGATAACTTTTTGATGACGTAATTATTTTGATGATCCGTGACCACCATTAAAAGTTATGCTTATAAAAAAAACTATATGCATGCCACTTGGCATCTTAGGTTTGGGTTTGGATTTGGACCAACAGAGTATTGAGCAAGCATCCACGTTATTTAAATGATACCAATGTCTTTCAATACAAACGCATAATATGTATCGAGGCCCATAATTATATATAAAATTTAAATCGTAAAACTGGGCGGACCAAAATATATGTATATATACACACACACGTTGTGCAATGGGCAGTATATATAAGTTTACTATATATATATATACACACGTATAAGTTTACTATAGGTGTATATATAATTCAAATGGTGAAGACAGGCCCACAACATACATTAATCAACCACAACAAATATAAATTAAATCGTGACTGCTAGTGAGGTTATATTTATATTAACCTGGTTTATACGGGGTGGACCCACCCGTCTTCCCGTCAGGGTCAGGGGTTCCAAGCCTTGTTGCAAAGAATTACGACTTCATGCATGCCGATGATGATTTTTAAATAAACATGTGCTAAACTATAGGCAGGGCGAACCCACCCATCGCCCCAAGCTGTATTGCCATTATATCTATGGAAGTTGTCTCTAGAAGTTGCCTCAAAAGGTGTAAAGATATACTCAAGGAGTATAATATGTCTATGATGTTATTGCAAAAATGTTACAGCGAAAAAAAGATAACAATCTATTAGAGTGGAGGATGGAGGGGAGGAAAGGTGTTCAGACTTGCAAGAGTCTTACACTTGTGTATATGTCTTTCTCAAGCCAATGCCTAGCTAAATTATTTGTTCTATTCATATCACTATGTCTAAATCTTATATAAATATTTATATCCTAGCTATCTCTTCACTTGCATATTTTTTTTCAAGTTCTACACTCTAAAAGAGGTTCACATATCAAGAGAATAGATCATAAGCTTAGTAAATCTATGGTTAAAATGGATCTAAACCAAAAATTTGTTCTATAAATCTTCTACCTTTTAGGTTTTATTTTTTATTATTCTTATTATTAAATTTACACAATTTTAATGTTATAAGTGAGTTGAATTTGTTTATAAAATAACAATAATAATTTAAAAACATAAAATTAAAGTTTGACTAAATAATAGAATTTGTTTTCAAAATAAATTTATTTATAATTAAAAATATATTTTAAACAATATTAAATCACAATTTAAGGATAAATTTCACTAGTGTATTTGGATAAAGAGTTAGGGAGAAAGAAAAAAATACTATATTGAAGAGTTTAATCCTACTCATAATCATTAACAAAAAGGGTAATAATAATAATAATAATTTAAAAACATAAAATTACAAGTTGAGTAAATAATAGATTTTGTTTTCAAAATAAATTTATTTATAATTAAAAATATATTTTTTTCAGCATTAAATCACAATTTAGGGATAAATTTCACAAGTGTATTTGGATAAAGAGTTAAGGAGAACGAAAAAATACTATATTGAAGAGTTTAATCCTACTCATAATCATTAACAAAAAGGGTACATAGGGGCCAATGATTGTTGGAGAGCCATACCAAAATAATTGTGGGAGGAAAGAGTATGTATTTTTTTCTCTTCCAAAAAAGTGGAAAGAGAAAAAACATTTCATTTTAATACAAAACTCACTTATAACTGCTATGTTTTTATAAAATTATTGTTTTCAACCACGGTTGTTTTTTAATATGAAATTTCTATAATGTAAATTTATAAATTATTGTTTTTTTTCCTTTTTTCAAAAATGTCCATGGTTGTTTTTTTAATATGAAATTTCTATAATGTAAATTTAGAAATTATTGTTTTTTTCCTTTTTTCAAAAATGTCCAAGGTTGTTTTTTTTTAATATGAATTTTTTTTAATACAAATTTAGATATTTTTGTTTTTTTATTTTTTTCAAAAATGTTTTAATGCAATTTTTTTGTTTTTTATTGTTACTTTTTTTAATATAATTTTTTTCTATTTAAAAATTACTTATTTTTAAAATTAGAACCCACCTGTCCTGAGCCCGAATTAAAATTAGAGCAGAAATCTTGGTAAATTAATACACATTAGACTTATACTGAAGGATTAGATCATTTTCATACAATTTCCACTCCGTGCTTATCTGTATGCGTGATAAAAACTAGCAGACTGCCTATAATGACAGATATCAGCAGAGTTGCAATAGAGATCCAAAATAACCGTGGCCTTTTCTTACTCTGTCACCACAACATAATCTCTTTATTAGCATTTTTGTTTCAGAAAGTGCATAAATCTATCAAAGTTGAATAATAATATATATGAAATAGAATTTTTCACAAATTTTTATCAATATAAAATATCTCTTTTCATTTTTCATCATAAATGGTACTCTTGAGATTTAAAGAAGGCTTTATTGACGATATAACGGGCGGTTAGAAGTAAAATAAAAAAGAATACTCCAAGCACGATGGTTTCCCATCTCCATTGCACACAGACAGTTTTCCAACATCAACAACATTGATCAATGGAAAATTTATGAGAAAGAAATTGAAGCAAATAAATTTATTGATCTAGGGAAACCTTGTCAGCTTGTTTTGAAACCGAGCGAATGATAGAAACTATGTCTATCTTATCAGTAAAATGATTAAGCCCAAAGATGCCTTTGAGCTGCTGAAGAGACACAACATTGGCCATGCCCACCATGAATCCAACTATAGTTGCATGAGAAAGTAGGTCTATGATGAACCCTAACCTGTTCCATAGAATATCAAATCAGAAAATAGAAATTGAAAAAATTTAGGAGCATAGTTTTATTGAATAATGGGCTTTTCTTTTTTATGTCAATGACAGATTTTGAAAATATTATGGAATATGACAATATCTTCTAAATCTCAAATTTTAAAATATTAAGGAAATCTGCAATAACAAAGGCTTAGCAATTGGTTTTGAAATAAAAATATATAAATGTATTAGCTTATACCTGAAAATGCCCAAGGATGCTTGGATAACACCAGCAAAGAAGGTGGCAGTCATGGCCAAACGTACATAGAGCTCGAGGTTATGAATGGGCGAGACCTCATGGCTGAGCATTGAACCAAGAAGAATCGACACAGAGGCGATCGTTCCTACTGCAAGATCTTTTGAGCTCCCCAATATTGCATATGTTAGTGGAGGAACAAAGCTCAAATCTACCAAATATAAAATTTTTTGAGTAATCAAAAGCTCCGTATCGTATTAGAATTGACAAATAAATCAGCGAACCGAATTGTATTGGAAAATTTCCAAATTGATTTGATATAGCCAAACTTAATCACTATGGTGAAAAAATAAAAAATGGAAAATTTCCAAATTGATTTGATACAACTGAACTTAGTAACTATGGTGAAAAAAGAAAAAACAGATGGTGGCCTCTGGTGTAATGACAGTTGTTTGCTCGAACGAATGGAGGAAAACAAAAGGGTTGGCGATGGTCCCTGGTGAAGTGTTTCAAAAGAATACACCTTCGGTGTAATTATTATTATTATCTAATTTTAAGGTTATAGAAAAATAAACATGAATTTTAATTTAAAAAATTCAAAATATAGATCTGATTCACCCATAGTCTCTATCTAGAGTCGAGGGGTCCAAGTCCTATTGCAACTCATTACAACCTATATACTAGCACACTGTGAAGTAGGATAAGGGAACATCGAAGATGAAGAGATTAAATTTGATTATATGTAAACATTGAATGGTTAGTTCATGTCATTCAAGTTAGAAATTATGCTTTAGAAATTATTTATCCTAAAAAAAAGAATTCTTATATTTTGGTAGGGGTTTCATTGTTTATCATAAACAATTAAGATTCTTAAAATTCTTGTATATATGAATATATCATGTTTATTATTCATTGTGGCATATCATTTAAATAACTAGGTGAGTGCAACCTAGAGGGATGTGATAAGAGAAGATATCATGAACAATGATCTAAATAATGAGGTGAACAACATCAAGATTGACCTTAAGGCAAGGTCTCAAGATCAAAGGCCTAAAAAATGAAGTGAACTAAGGAGAGAGGGATGTGAGAGGATAAGACCTTATTGGTCACATATTTTAGATGTTCTACTTTTAAATTTTTTTTTTTGGTATATTTTTACAATCAATTTCACCCTAAAACTAGTAAAAGAACTTGTAATTACAAATTTTAGTTGTTGAGATTGCATAGTTAAAGTGTCCTAAGGGTTTTTGAGGATGCAACTCAAATTTATGCATAGAAGATATGATTTAAATAATTTAGAATCATGATTTAACAAAAATTATGTTGCCAAATTATTTTAATATGATTTGAAACAGTAAAAAACATAAAACATTTAGACTTGTCTGTAATTAGTCTCTTAAATTAATTGAATATCAATTGGTCTCATTTATTTTTTCTCACCATCTGATTTAATAGCTCTTATAAATTTGATATTTTCAATTTCCGTCTCATTATATTTATAGCAATTTAAAAGTTGAACATAAAAATGTAAGTTTTGAAGAATAAAGTTGAAATATTAAAAATTGAAGAGTAAAGACGTTGTCAATTTGGGTTATCTTATGGGAATAATGGTTTTTATGTTCCCCACCTACGTCCAATTCCATATGAGTGACATGATGATGACAAATATTGACAGATTGGAGGTTTCTGTGGTGTAGATTTTGAGATGCAAAACTCGAAATATCCACAGTCTTCATTTTTAGTCTACTTTTCGAGTCTTAATCAAGACTCATCTTCAGGAAAAACCTGCTAAGGAGAGAATATATTAGGGTAAATAAATAGATGAAAGAAAGATGAGAGATGAAAGAGCCGACCAGCTCTTAATTTTTAAAAAGATTTAATTAATTAATTAGTTATTTATTTTATTTTTTTAACCCAAATTTAATTATAATTAGAATTATGACATGTAATTAAAATAACATGTTATTGTTTATTAAGTTTTTTATTTTTATTTTTGGTTATAATGCCATATATTTTTAAAAATTAATTTTTTATTTAATAAAATTTTATCATTTTTCAAAAAATACTTAATATTATTAATAAAAATAAAAAATGTTTGATGTTACTAATACTTAGAATTTAAGAAAAGTTTTGGTTATTTTTAATAGATTTATTAAGTTAGATAATAGGAAGAATGTATAACCTATATTATAATAAGAAATGGTTTATAAGATTAATCCATTCTAAATATATAATTTTAACTTTTCAATTTTTACATTTAGTTTTTACTTATTAATCATATTAACTGAGACATTATTAGCAAGTTTTGAGTGCTTGTAATAATGTAGAGTTAATATTATTAATATTAGATGCGATTATTTAATAAGAAGTGTAGCTTTTTATTTTGTTAGATTTTATTAAAAGTTTAGATAAGTGGTTTTGAGATGTGATTTAGGTGTATTTTAATATTTAAAAGAGGTTTAGAAGGGTAGTAGGTTAATGGGACGGAGAGGGGAAAGGAAAGGATTTTGGAGAGAAATAAAATAGGAGGAAAGAGGGAAGGGGGATGGTGTGTAGGGAGGAGCATTATGGCAAACGTGATATGACAGGAAAATGTGCTAATATCATGCGGGGGGATGGACATGGTGGAGACAATGGAGACAAACTGTTGAGGGGGGCCAGCTTAATTGTGGGAAAGAATGTGGATCCAATTTCTGCTAACTTCTAAGCCTCCACCTCTATTGAGGTTGTGTGGGTGCTTAATGATTTCTAGGGCTTCACGCACTTTACACTTGAAATGATGTTTTTCATTGGCAACGACTACATCTCCAAGGCATATGTGGTGACACGTTTTATTGGAGCGTTCTGTCAAAGCCAAGGTTTTCATTCTTCCAAGTCTGATATCAACATCATTTTCTTTAAGCCTTATTTTGAAGGTCCTACCTGTTTCCCTCAATATTTTTTCCAATTGCTTATATCTCTATGAAATTCCAATAAAATAATGTTTGTTGGAATATTCAAAAAATAAAAAATCATTCATAAAATGTTTTCCTTGCTTTGACTCTTTTCTTTTTCTATTGTTTCTATATACAATTGGTTTACATGGGTAGCAACACATATGGGTGAAAACATGAAGATGGGTTACATTTTTTAGCAAAATGTGACAATGAAATTTCAAGTTTTTCCTCTTTAATCGAATTGAAGCCCTCAAAATTCATATAAGTACTGTGAATTTTGATTTGGAGTAAAAATAAAAATTGTGGAGAATTATGTTGTTGTCCTAATGATATTTTTTACAAAAATATTTAGTGTCATATAATATCTCAATTTCCCATTATATGAAATGCTTGTCCTTGCAAATTTTCACACATCTTAAGAGGTATGCACTTGTTCACGTAGCATAACTTAGTATAATATATATATATATATATATATATATATATATATATATATATATATATATATATATATATATATATATATATATATATATATATATATATATGATCTACATGGAGAGAGCTAAGTTTTTCATATTAAAATATTTTATTTTTTTATGAAAAAATATATATTTTTTATTATTTTTCGAATTTGGTGAAGTAATATTTCAATTGCATTTTGCACACACATGTGTTCATGTAAGGTTTTTTTCAGCTATTTAAATAAATTGAAAAACCAAAAGTACCCTTTTGAAGAGGACTCATAAAAAAATATAGTGGTATTTTTTGAAATTTGTTCATTGTGTATATATGATATTAAATTTTTATTCAACCTATTTAAAACAATTCAAAAAAAAATTCAAGAGTTATGTTTAAAATAAATTAGACGAAAAATATCATATGAATTCAAAAATGTCATACTCATATGCAAATGGTGGTGCAGGAAATTTTGCAGAAGGGTTGTTGAAATTGTGGATTTTAGGACTCAAGAGGCTCGATCAAGCAATTTTTTTAGCATTCGAGGAGCTCGATTGAGTGCTTAAAAATGGCTCGATCGAGCTATCGTTTTTTCCACCCAAACATGCTCTCTTTAGCCAAAATGTGTAACCTAGCTCCATGCTTTCACCCATTTTATTTTTGGTCAAATTTTTTTGTGTCATATACATTTAAAGCATTTACAAGATATATATAAGAGAAAAAATAATTTTACATTCCTAGGATAAGAGGAAAAACAATCGGACATTCCTTAAAAAGCGAATGTTTCTAAGTGTAATAGAATTCAAATAATGTTTGGTGTATCTTTAAATTAATAGAATTTAGTCAATGCTTTATAGTAATAGTAGAGGAATCATCTTGGGCATTAAATATTTTACCATTTCCCATGTTAATTTTATTCCCAACAAGATTATCTAATACGTTGCTCGACATAACATCGTCACTTGTGGAGAAATGAAAGTAACTTGGAAGGATGATGCATGGATGTTGTAAGGATGAAAGGAAAAAGGGTGTCTCATTGTGGGAAATTTATATATGGAAGTGGATGAAGAAAAAAATATAGTGACATGTAGTATTTCCCAAATAGATGTCATTTATTTTTCATTCTCACACTAGTGCTAAGAGTAACTTTGTTTTCACTCTCATATTTATAGTTTTCAAAAGACTAGCTTTACACCCCAAAACTTTTGTAGATCTTTGATAGATTAAATCTATATTGCAAATTATCCAAAGTTTTAAAAAAAGTATAAAATGGAGTATAGAAATTTAAAATTTGAATATAAAAATGTATGTTTTGAAGAATAAGGTTGAAATATTAAAAAATGAAGAGTAAAGACGTTGTCAATTGGGGTTATCTTTTGGGAAGAATGGTTGTTATCTTCCCCACCTAGGTTAAATTCCCTATGAGTGACACGATGATGACAAATATTGTTGTAATGTTGTATTGATCCCCAATCTTTTTTCCAATTACTTATATCTCTATGAAATTCCAATAAAATAATGTTTTTTGGAATATTCAAAAAAATAAAAATCATTCATAAAATGATTGCCTTGGTTTGACTCTTTTCTCTTTCTATTGTTTCTATAGACAATTGGTTTACATGGGTAGCCACACATACATTATTTTTGGTCAAAAAAATTTGTGTCATATACATTAAAAGCATCTACAAGATATCTATAAGAGGATAAATAATTTGACATTCCTTGGATAAGAGGAAAAACAATCTGACATTCGTAGAAAAACTAATTTTTTTAAGTGTAATAGAATTCAAATCATGTTTGGTGTTTCTTTAAAATAATAAAATTCAATCAATGCTTGGTGTTTTCTTTTACCGCAATAGTAGAGGAATAATCTTGGACATTAAATATTTGACCATTTCCCATGTTAAGTTTATTCACAATAGGATTATCTAGTATGTTGTTCGAAAAAACATCATCACTTGTGGAGAAATGAAAGTAAATTGGAAAGATGATGTGTAGATGTTGTAAAGATGAAAGCAACAAAGGTGTCTTATCGTGGGTAATTTATATATGGAAGTGGATGAAAAATAAAAAAGAATGACATGTAGTATTTCCCAAATAGATGCCATTTACTTTTCATTCTCACACTAGTGCTAAGAGTAACTTTGTTGTCACTCTCATATTTATAGTCTTCAAAAGACTAGCTTTACACTCCAGGCTTGTAGATCTTTGATAGATTAAATCTATATTGCAAATTTTCCAAAGCTAAAAAAATAGTATAAAATGGATTTTTTAGCCATAGTTGAGAGAAATGGACATAGATTAAGGACATGCCTTTGTATAGACTAACGATATATGATGCTACTTAGAGTGCTCGATCATTTACTATTTGTTCCTCTTGTAACATGGGCATCCTTATGACCCATAAGGTATTACCAGACAACTATTTATATAAAAAAAAATTCAAATTGTAATATTGATGCTATGTGATCTATTGTTGTAAAATCATGCCTATCAATGATTTCCAATCACTAGAAGCCACATAATTTCCTAAATCTTGATATATTAATTAAATTTGCATAAATTTTGTAAATATTGTGTTTTGTTATTAACGGGGACTTTAGTTGGTTGGTAAAGTGAGTGTATTGTTATTCCCCACTAACGTTTGGTTATTCCATATGGTTGGAATATCTTCTTAAGAAAAAAAAAAAAAAATTGCACATATAAACTCTATACTAGGATCATATTGACTCAGTATGTGTTTATGCTAACTTTGAATCCTAGGTTTTAGGTAAAATTTGGAATTTGTTTGACAAATATACAAAAATATGGTCATGCTTTTATCGACGGGAATTTGTATATGGTTTTTGAATGTTTAAGTTGGTTAGATTGGTTTGTCTTTTATTTTGTAGCATAAGCGTGAGGAAAGTTGGAATTTCAAAACAAACGTATTCGTTAGGGTTTTGACATTTCATCCCCTCGTTTTCAAAGTTTTAATCAAAAATCTGGACGGTTTTACAAATTTTATGATTGTATTTGAGTACTTACATTGGATTTTATAGGGTCGAGGAACGGGTATTCCCATTCGTTTTCATAGGGTCAAGAAACGATCTGAATTTGTTGAATGTTAGTGTAATTTTGGAAAAAACAATTGAAGTCGTTAAGATATGTCGGTGAGGGACTAAAAATAAAGCTTCTTATTACAGCATTTCTTATAACAACGTCATGCTTCTTATTATACGTGAAGCCCAATGATACAACATCCTGACCATCTAGCTTTTCGGAAGGAATCTAGATTGTAGAAAAAGATCATATCAGAAGATGAAGATGGCACTGCAAGGAATAACGAAGGAGATTTTCGAGTAGTCATCGAAGGAGTGCGAGTCTAGATGGAGATAAAATCGGACAACATAATGTTGTTGGAGTTAAAAGCCCAACACAGGAGTTATCTGAAAAATGGAGAGCAGAATTCGGTTGAATTATAGTTTGAATTGTAAGATGAGCAACAACTAAGGGAATATGTTTGGGATAGAGGAGTCTGTATGATTCTTTTGAGTTGCACGCCTTTTCTTGGAAACTAAATCAAGCCATAGCTTCAGAATCCACGACGCCCACTCTCATCAAGGACTTCAAGTGGAAAATTTGACTGGAGATCCAAATTTGGCGGGAGATGAGAGAATTCATTGGAAATACAATGGAAAATATTCAATTCGAAATTTAGTTGTCAAAGAAGGAAATTCAGTGCGAGATTCAGCTGGACGTGCTTGAGAATCGGTTGGAGATCCCGTCAAAGATTCTATTCGAGAATTTGTTGGAGCTCCAACTCGATTTCATTCGTGAACTTAGTCGAGCATCGATGGCAAAACTTATTTCTAAGTCTATTCACCCATAAATGCATCTGGAAAGTAAATAATGCATCTGGAAAATAAATGCCCATTGTTGAATGGTGTACTTGCTTTAATTCTATGGTGGGCATTTACTTCCCAGGTGCATTTATGGGTGGATAGACTTAGAAATAAGCTTTGCTAGCATCGACATCATGTCGATTTGTTCATTTATCATGATGTGATCCGAGTGACCATGGTGATGCAAATTGCAAACCCCTATCATATCCTTATAGGCTTTAAATAGACGACGAAAGTCCAAAGAAACTCACCTTTATAAACTCCTTCGGTGTAATTAGCATATCCTTGAAGCGGGGATAAGGAACGCAAAATAGTTCCATTAATATTTTTTTAAAGTGCAGAGAGCTTGTTATGGCTGGTGCCCATGTTATCATGGTCTATCGTAACACAAAATTGCTTCAGAGCTTGCACGGGAATGGCAGCGACAACAAAAGAAAACCAATAGAAATCCCCTTTCCATAGAAGTATGGGCTCACAATAATTATAATCTTGATTTTCTCCAGTATATCACTTGGCTTTGTCTAATATAAATCCATGAATCCATACTCAGCAAGTCATGGCACTCGAGCTCATGTCATTTCCATCAGTAAGATTCTTTGCTTCTAATCTAATGTCCCATAAGTCCCTTTTCACATTCTTATCAATAATGCCGAAATTTACATAATGGGAGGTATGTATATATGTGAATCATTAGTTGAGGACATATCTTTTTTTGTTAGGATCTAGAAACACGAAGAGAAGTGATTGATCACTAACATTGAGATAAGTGGTTGTCTCTAAAGACACCATTATTGAGATTCCACTTGTCATGAGACCAATTTACCTAGAATTTTTTACCTAGAATTTTTCTTTATTTAAATATGCTATATTACACATGAATACCATGAGAAAAATCATGGATTCATTATTTGAGCTCCACTTGACCAAGTCAAGTTTAGGGGGACCACCCTAACATTCTTGAGCATTCATGAGATTGAAAAATAACAGTCTGAATAATTTACAAAGATTCATAAAAATCTTAGTACTATGAATGAACTACTTTTATGTTTATGATTCTAACTTACTGAAAAATTAACCAAATAATTTCACTTAACCTCCAAAATTTCCAACACAACATGCTTACAAAGCCACAACAGTTCTCTGAGGATGGCTATGAGTAGTAAATGCAAGTAAATCATCTAGGACCTACATTCCTAACAATCCTCCTCCTACCTTTACTTCTCAAAGCTGTAGGTTCTTCAGGAATTATTAATGTAAACTTTGTGGTATGATATTAATCAACCTTGTTGCCCTGCTATATAATTTTCATGAAGTCATGCTTGATGTTTCCTAAGATTTAAAGCCCACCATGTCTTTATTATTAATCTTTCTAGGACCACCATTACGGAGTAGTTGACCCTCAGGATCTCAATCTCAAGTTGAAGAAAAACAGTTTCAACTGCATTGTTGCTTATGGTGTAAGCAAACTTTCTCACATATGTAAAACTATGACTTTGTAGTGTTTCACTTATGTTATGCTAGTTTTTACATTCCTATGTAAGTATGTTACTAATACAAATATCATGGTAAAAGTTTTGGGTTTTTCAAAGGTTTACAGTACTAATAGACTTAAGTTGCCACTATGAGTTGGTTATAAACCTTGGTCATAAACATACACTTTCTTGACTGTAATGTTTACTTATTAATTTGCATGTTCCTGTATGAGTTGATGTTCCTTTCAATGTTATTCAACAATCTTCCAACCAATGTTGAAATTGATGTGATAATTGTTCATACATGAATTTTTAGTACAAATCTAGTTTGTTCCACAACACTACAATATGAAACTTAGAAAGATGTTTTCTATATCAAGTCTTATTTCAAAAATTGAATGGTTGTTTTGTGAATCTCACAGCGGGGAGTTCGAGCAAGTCGTTACAACAACAAATCCTTCTAGAGATTTGATGTTGCAAAAAGTACTTCTTCCCATATATATATAGTCTAATAATTCCCATGTTTCACCAGCCTGAGAATTTGTGATCTCATGGGTTTTTTTTCCATTTAACAGGAGTACAAAGTGTTTTTTTCTATGCAAAAACTACAAACATTTCCATAAATGATACTAATCATATTTATAGAATTGGCGAAGAGGACAGTTGGGATGCCAGTACTAAGTCTGCATATTACAGATATGATTGCAAAGCAACAAAAGTTTGCATGTAAACAAACAACTGGACCCGTTGCTCTCCAAGTGTGGGATAAAACTATGGGGCTTTTGGGCATTTCCCTTTCCAATTTTGACATTGCTAATCTCTACAATCATTCCACTACTCTACTAGAAACATATTTATCAAGAGAGTAGTCTATGTGTAGATAAGAGGCTTTGAAATATATCAAACAAGGCCTACACCAAAAGAAAGAAAGTATGGAAAAGTTTTAAAAATATGTGATGAAGATGATTAATGAGTGCACCATTTCTTCAGATGTTTTCTGAGAAGGAAGCCATTTCATAACATGCTAACAAGACTATAACCAAATTCAATCAGTTGAATGGAAATTAAGCTCTCCATCGTATGAGATAATGGAAACAACATGTTGAAGAGATGAATGTACAAAATTTTGCAGATGGAAATATATTTTTAATTAAATTTTACAAATGTGGGATTTCATGACACAATAAGTTGAGAAGAATGTACAAATTATGTAGGTAGAAATGTATTTTTGATTAGATTTTAAAAATGGGGGATTTCATGACACAACAAATTCTAATTCCCAGGTACTTAATAGATATAAGGCTCGAATAAATCTATGGTGGTGACAAATGTTTATAAAAAACATGAGGATCATTGTATATGTCAGAATTACTAAAGTTCAAGAAATTTTCTTTTAGACAATTGTTGAACACAGTTCCTTTGTGTTGTCACCTGTACTACTTACAATTCAACATTATGCAACATGTACAATCATCAACTATATTGTTTTGTTACGTTAGAAGATGAGATCTCTTACCTACTTACCTTGCGTAGTTCTAGAAGTCACATTCATGTTACAAAATGAAAGGTCAATTTATATGAAATTGTGAGGATTTTGCATGTGCTATTTGGTAATGTATCGGCCAAAACAAAATCTAATAGGAGCTCTTATTAAATTTCTAAGACTAAATACATTCAAGGAAAATCAGAGAAGGAATCATTGATATCATACAAAACGAGAGCCTCTCTGGCCCAAAAATGCTCAAAATTTTCCTTTTTAATGCGAGATGGAGAATTTAATCACTCAATCCCATGACAATGAAAACATTTCAACCTATGTATAAACAACAACAAAATGGAATAAGGTCCCTCAAATATCATATTTTTGACATGTAAAACAATCGTTTAGGTATTGAATGTGATGTTTTCCAACATCAAATTTAGAAAATAAATAATTTTTTAATGCATTTGCATTCAATCTTCCATGAACAATATATGCTTTCTGCTAATTTAATCATGATTTTTATCCTTCAATTGCAATTAAATAGTGTAACTTCAAAGAAAAATGATGAGACAGGTACCTCCCAAATTTGATTGAGATACTAAAATCTACCACTGAGCATTTGTTGAAAGGGAAATTGTCGGAATTAGAGATGACCCAAGCCTTTGTTTGGTGTTTTCGACTATTTTGAAAAAAAAAGGCATTTCCCAATGAAATAGAGAATCCACGAGAATCAACATAAATACAACAATTTCCCCTATCCTAAAATCTCCTCCAAATACACACATACAAAAAGTATTTCAAGTCCCACATCTCTTTGTACTTCAGAGATAACATAATGGGGTTTCACTTAGTTAGTCCATTTCCTTCATTATCCAAGTGGAAGAAATGTGGGGAACTATCAAACCATAGCCATATCTCAAAGTACTTGACTCTTGTAATGTTCATTTGGACAAATATGAGCATTAAATCTTGTTTCCAACTTCCTCGGTTGTAAAGCTTGAAATCAAGGTCATAAAGGCACTGCCTTGTCTTGTTTTACACTTTGCGAGGATTAACTATTTCAATTTAGAGTCCTTACAATACCAAAGAGAGTTAAGAATCAAGATACAAGAGGTTAACTCAATGCATCACAAAATTTTAGTCACCGCTACTTAAGAAAGATGAAAATGACAAAGACTGAAAATAAGTTAAGAATTGCGACATGTACTCCCTTGCAACCATAGATGCTTTCACTACAAGGGCTTACTGTGTGAATAGAAATGAAAAATATAAATTACCTCATCGGGAAAATCGTCATGTTATTTTTGTAGAATAGGATCCAAGCCTACTATCTCATCGATCAACACCTACCCAGGTAAAGGAATATGTCGATCTTTGGATGGATGGCATCATCCTCAATATTTCTCCTTGATTTTTTGCAATTTTCAACGAATTATGTTAGGCTTGATGTCTATGCTTGGATACATATCACTTGCCTCTTCTTATGCTCGATCAACTCCATGCTTATTGGTGAAAATGGTTACCTATAAAAGTGTTGATGCAAGTCAATCCCATGGATAAAGTTGATGACAAAAATGCCCTTTTTATTTCACTTAAAAATATGGAACACATATTTTTCCAGTCACAAACAGAAAGGAATTAGTGTACTTCCATAGTGGGTTTACCTTTCAACACACGCATGAGACTAATAGAATATTACCTCTTAGCCCCTTTGAGTGTCTTTGTCAGAGCCTTTCATAAGAGGGAAAACCATGATCTCAATGTGGGTGCCTAATAAACATGGAATTCAATTTGGGCCCTAAAATTCACCAGCTCATAATCAATTAGTTAGAAAAAAAAATGGCATGGCAAGTAAGCCCTCTTCCATATAGTCACGACATTTCTCAGATTAACTCATTCAAGATGTATAACACGTTGCACTCAACCATAACGTGGGTGATTTTTTTGTGATACAAGTGATTCAACAAGAAAATGGGTTTGACCTAGGGTTAGTGGGTTGAACCCATCCATGTCCCTAGTATCTTAAGCGCCATAACAGTTATTAGGCAGAAGTTGCGAAAAGGAAACAAGGAGTTCGATTCCTAGTATAAACAACATAGCTCTCAACATGGAGGCCATAGGTGGGTAGGAGATGAAACATGGTCTTGGTTTGAGATGTTTAAAATCTAGTTAGCAAGGACAAAGAGTCAAAAGAACATGGACAAGATGACCAACCACTCACGACATTGCAAAACATCATCGTCCGGTCATCTGCCATCGCTGGAGCTCCACCCGTTCCATTGCAGTGATTACTGTTCTCATTTGTGGCAGGATCAGAGATTTTGATGAGAGCATCCTAGTCAGGCATGGCGTGAGGTCCTCTTGCAGTGGGGGAGCTTAGAGGAGGGGTAGCTGGTGCACTATTGGAGGTTCCAATAAGCGGAAGCCCACGACTAGAACTCCTAGTTCCAAGGTTGTCGCCACCGCCACAAATGTTTTTTAGCTAGGGGATGAGATAGCCATCTTGATAAGAGGGGTCGGGGTTTGGAAATGAGGACAAACAATCATGGCTACATTGGAGTAAAATAAGTGTGTTGAGGAAGGAGATTTCCATTAAAGGGTCGAATCATTCTCCAATGAGCTTGCTCAGAGATTCGTCACCTGGGGCATGGATAGGTGGCAATTCTAATAAACTACTGTCTTAAATGCACCATCTTATGCACGCAGATGGGTCTAATTTGTCTCGACATAAAAAAATTTGACTAAAATGAAACAAAAAAAAATTTCAAAATTTTTAGCAATAAAAGTGTTTAAATAGTATTTTTTATAATAAAAATAGATTCAATTTATTTAAATTTGAAACCTAATTACACTAAAAACATGAAATGTGTATAATATAAATAGGACCAGCCTCCTCTCCCCATCGGGTGTGCCAGTGGTTACCAATTTCCCTGCCGTTGAACAACACTGAAAGCCGGGTGTCTACGGGATTCACCCTGTCACCCATTGAGGTCGGGGATCCCATGTCATTTTCATATAAAAATATGTACTTCGACAGAATTCTAAAATATAAATTAGTTGAGTGTTGTGGCCTTGGCCAAAACTAATTACGTCGATTTACTTCATTGTTTACGAATCCAACAACCATCGTTAAAGGCGTATCGGCCTTAAAAGGAAATTTGCACATATTATTTTAGAAATGAAAGATACTCCTTTTTTTTTTTCAAATATGAAATACAATATTAATCTAATCACGCACCAGTCGGCTGGACAACTAAAAACAAAAGGGTGGCCGATTCAAGCCATTTATATATATAATTTTTTAAGTAGCGGAGATATATCTTAATTTTGGATATATAAAATGTTAAGGGAGGGAAATTTTTTTGAAATATAAATTTAAATAATTAATTGATTTAAAATAGAGACTGATTTAATTATGGCATAGCTTAATTTATTAAATAGTTATTTTCATTAGAATTCTAAGATATAATTTCAAGTAAGATTATGAGTTTTTGTAGTTTAAAATACAGTTTTGAATGCATAAATAGATTCAACACCCTAAACGTCTCTTTGTCATCGACGTGGGCTCAAGTCTCGCCAGTTCAGAAGGCTCTGGTTTCTTCCGAGACATTCTTTGCACAGGTTGAACACGGGGATAACCTTAATTGTCATGTTGCCTGTAAACCTCAGAGGGACAAGCCTTTCAAGCCCGCAACGGAGGGTCGCCTCTTGAGTTTTGGTTATGATATCATGTGGGAGAGGGTTGAAAGCCTACAGTCTCAGGCGTTGGTCAACAGATGGTGTTTTGAGAAAATGGGCAACATAGACCTGGTCCAATGGCTGTTTGATGCATGGAATAAATTGTTGGGCTACCATCCAAAGATTTGTAAGCTGCAAAATGGATGGTGGAGCTTTCATTTCATGAAAGCGGAAGATATGGGAGAAGTCTACCAAAGAACTTGGGTGTATGGACGTTGTTTCCTCGCTCTGCATAAATGGTATATAGGTTTTAATCCACAGAGGGACACTCCACCAAATCACATGATTTGGGTAAAATTACCAGGCCTCCCCCTCGAATTTTGGACGATGGTGGTTCTAACAAATATTGGCAACATCATTGGTACATGTCGATTCGTCGACCCAAAGTGTATGGGAGCTTTTGATAAACGTGTTTCCTGGATTTTAGTGGAGCTCTTCTTCACAGTAGGTCTCCCTGCATTTGTAGATTTGGAATGGGAACATAGGGTGCACTGCCAGTTGTTAGACTACTAGCAGATACCCTTCTAGTGCCACGCATGCCATGAAACAAGCCACCTCATGTGAAATTGTAAGAAGGGGGTCATGGCGGGTTTCCTATTTCAAAGGTGCCAGGACACTTGCAGATAGAGAAGGTGCAATTTGGCTCCATCTAGGAGGACTACTAGAGACCCCTTCAGCAACTGAACCTTTTTTCGGGTAAGAACTCTATTGTTTCTAAATCCCCTTTAAATATTTTATAATTTTCTGGGTCGGGGGATATGCCTGCAATGGTGGGTATGGGTTGTCGGCTAAATCATGGGTCAAAGTCTGGGGGGGATGGGGTGGTGTCCGTGACTCTGTAAAGGAATGCATAGATCTAGAGACAGAGCATCCAATGTCCCTCGCGTTACACATGAGTGTGGAACTCCCTGAATATCCTTCTTCCCCTTCGGTGGACTATCAGTCACTAGACACCACGAGGGGTGAGACCATTTCTTCTCCTGTAAACTCGGTTGGAAGCGATATAGACCTTCTACTAAACAATCTCGACGTGGAATTGGCACCCCTTAAGATTCATTATCGTCGGCCTCATCCCCTCCCATTGTTATTAGCCCTGCATCTACATCCAATGTCACCATTAGAAAGAAGAGAGGTCGACCCCGTCGCAAAACCAAATCCATATTGTCCGAGGTCATTACTGGTTCACATAAAGGAAATTTCCTGATATCCCAATCACTCTGGTTTTAGAATGGAATTTTGAGAAGTGAATTCAGGGTTAGCCCTTCAAATTCAACCGTGTTTGGCTGGATGACCCTGATTTCAACGTTATGGTTCAGGCATTTTTTAAGGGACATAGAAGGGGGGCTGGAGCACCTGCTAGTATTTACTTGTCCGACACACCAAGGTTACTAAAACAGAAGGTTCAGCAATAGGAGAGGGATAAGAAACAAAAGCTGAGACACATACTAGAAGAGATTAATGCACAAACATCTAAGATGTTGAGAGATATTGAAGAGGGTATTAGGTCTGTTGAGACATGGGACAACATCAAAACATTGGAGTCTGAAAATAAGAACATTCTATTGACACAGGAAGTGACCTGGACGCTGAAAATTTGGGCCATCTGGTTAAAGGAGGGTGAAAGAAACACGAAGTACTTCCACTAATTTGCAAATGGAAGGAAGCTCTAGAATGCCATTTGGAACATCACCCTTGAGGGAACTATACACAATACCACTGAGAAGATACAAAAGGCTTCTTTAAAATATTTTGACAATTTATACAAGGCACGTGAGGGTTCTTTTGTAGCGAAACAAGTATGGGTTGTCAATGATTACCCTACGATGTTCATGAAAGACGACAACGAGAAGCTGATCAAACAGGTTAGTATGGAGGAGGTAGAGGTCGTACTTAAATCACTATCTACAAACAAGAGTCTGGGGCCAGATAGATGGACCTCAGACTTCTTTATACATTTTTATGATATTTTATTAAGGGACTTAATAGACATGGTAGAATATATAAGGAAGGAAGGAAGAATATGGGGGGCTATCACCTCTACGTTTTTCGCCCTAATTCCTAAGAAGAAAGGATCAGAGACTTTTGATGATTTCAGACCCATATCATTATGCAACACTCTATATAAAATATCATCTAAGCTGATTGCAAAAATAATAAAGGGTGCCTTATCCATCTATATAACAAGGGAATAGTTCGGGTTCCTAAACAACTGCCTCATTCATGATGCAGTGGCAACAGTACAGGAGATCATGCACACAATACAAAGCAGGAAAAGGGAAGCGGTAGTGATGAAGGTAGACCTGAGCAAGGCCTATGACCGAGTTGACTAGGCTTTCTTGAGGATGGTCCTTACCAAGATTGGGATGCATACGGAGGCGAGATGGGATGTGTCTGCAACACATCAATGGCCATTCTAGTTAACGTAAATGCCTCCATATTTTTCAGACCCAATAGAGGCCTTCGATAGGGATGCACCCTATCACCCCTCCTATTTCTTCTCATCATGGACTCCCTAAGAATAAATATTAATAAGGATAATGCAGTGGGCATGTTTAGAGGGATCAAGATCACTTCAAGCAGGGAGATAACTCACAGTCTGTTCGTAGATGATGTAATGATGTTTGGTTTACTGACAGCGAGTGTTGGGAAAGACTTCACTTCATTTTCTAAAACTTCTGTACAGCGTCGGGGATGACTGCTAAGGGAGATAAATCATGCATTTATTTTTCTGAGGGGAACATCAACTGTATTGAGAACATTGGAAATATCTTTAATTTTAAAACTAAACCTCTTGCTCAAGGTCTCTCATATCTAGGCTTTCATCTAAGACCAGTGACATACCATGTGGCAGATTGACAATGGATTATAGATAAATACAAGAAGTGGATCAATCGCTGGTCGCTGAAATGGTGATCTAAGGGGGGGGGGGGGGGAGAGCTAACCTTAATCCAAGCAGTATTACAACATATCATTTTATATTGGGCTCACCTTTATATCATCCCAAAAAGTATTATCAACAGGATTAAAGCTTCACTGACCCACTTCCTTTGGAAGGGAATTAAGGGGGAAGAGAAATTTCACATTGCAAAGTGGGATCTTCTCAGAATGTTGAAGGAAAAAGGGGGTTGGGGGATATTGAACATAGAATTGTTTGGGAAACCTCTGTTGTTGAAATCACTATGGAGGTGTATGCACTCACAAGGCATATGGCACGACATCATATCATATAAATACATAAGAACACAAGACCTCGAGGAGGTATTTCTCATGGGATGGAGATAGGTTGAAAAGAGATTTTAAATATGGAAGGGGTTTAATAACATGTGGCCAAACTTCATAAGACATCTCAAGTGGACCTTTGGAAATGGGCAGAATATCATGATTGGCGAAGTAAACATACGGGGATTTCCAGAGGATCTAATAATAAGTGAACATCTGAGGTCATTATTACATGGCTAGGGCATATTTCTACTAGCTCAAATCATACAACAATGGGAGGAAGAAATTCCAAGATGGAAAGTTGCAGAAGAAATGGGACTAGGAGGTGCAGAGGCCATAGAATGGTTGACTTATATTGACACCATGAGAGGCATGGGATGGAGAAGATCAAATGAAGGTGACATGATCATATTTGGGGGGGGGGGGTAAGCTTAAACAAGGGACAAACAAGCACTAAGGAAACACACACAGAGATGATTAAACAACAATATGGTATGACTAGAAAATGATGGTTTACGAAATTCTGGAAGGAGAAAACTAAGAAAAAGATAATCATTTTCCTATGGTGTGTATGGCGGAACAAAAATTTAACTTGGAAAAAAAAATGAGAAGGAGAGATATAGGTCTGGGCATATGTTTATTATGCAAGATGATAACCAACACATCTTCTATAACTGTGCTTTCTCTAAAGAAGTCAAATATCTGTTATGCAAGAATTTCAGTTTTCATACACCGAACTATCAATCGGTTAACAAATGCACTCAATGGTGGTTTTCAAAGGGCAAGGACTGTCGGATCATACCTCTTATTTTTCACTGGAGAATATGTATTTGCAGAAATTTGAAGAATTTTTAGGGAAGGCATACCTTGCCCATGAGGATAGTCACACATTATTCAGACTTGGGAGGAGCAGCGAGTTAATCAAAAGCCTACAAGAGACTTATCTATAAGACATCATCCACATGACATACACTATCCTGCGGGGTTTTTTGACAGAGCAGCACAAAGTGGCAGGTGTGGCTGCGAGGCCTAGTTGATGATTAATCCTATATGTCACTATAAGATTCATTGGTTTGGAGGTCACGGGATTAACACCAGGGTGGAGACACTTTCTTTGTGGGGGCTCCTATGTTTCACCAAACAACTCTACATCGACAAAATATGGATTTCCGGTGACTCAAAGATCCTGATTGATTATTTGAACCATAAAAATCAATTGGCTCCTATTCACTTGTCCTCATGGATCGATAGGACAAATATGTTGATCAGATCCTTCTCCAGCATAACTTTCACTCATAATTATAGAGAGAAAAACCTGATAGCTGACAAGCTATCGAAGAAGGGACTTAGAGGCACAGATGAGGAGATGCATTACGGACTTTATGATGCAGATGGTACAAGGGAAAGAGGTATTGTAAAATTTAACTGATCGTAGAAGCATGTGAGACAACAAAGATAACACTCAGATGAATGGAGGAGGCATTGTTTTGAAAACTATGGTCTACAGAGTCAACTCACACACTGTGAGAAAGATAACCTTATGACTGAACATGAGTAATAAGAAATTTCAGGTTTTGTAATACAACTGAGTACAACGAATGAAAACGATCCAAAAGAAGCAGATTTATGGAAAGGAATGGTCAAAGAACACAAATTTTTCCTTGAATGATGACAGAACAAAGAGTTGCAGGAAGGTGAAAAAATAGGACAAAACTGAACCATCTGTTATGTTTTTTTTCTCATAATGTGTTATGCTTAAAGACAAACTAATGAACATTGTAAAAAAAAGAAATGGATTTTGTACTACTACATGAATATACACCAGACATTTTTCTGCTTGAAAAAAAAAAGATTCAGCACCCTAAAAGTGGTTCAAAATACATTATCCCTTGGGTACTTTAATTCTACAAATTAAACAATTTAAACTCAAGTTTTTAAAAATCTGTTTCGGATTTTGATTAAAATTACCCAAAAAAAAACTTTGAAAAAAACTATTTAATCTTTGATCTAAGACTTTTGTGATCCATAATTCAGATAAATGTCATGTCAGATTAATCACATTATAAATATTTTGTGGATGTTTCGAACCATCTAATGTGGTTTATCCTCAAGGCTATTTAATCTATAAATTTGTAATATATATATATATATATATATATATATATATATATATATATATATATAATTTGTTAGTGAAAATGTTTTAATTAATAATAATAATTATTATTATTCCCCTATCGAGATGATGTATCTAGACATATTAATAAAAATGAAATAAAAAATAATTTTTTTTTTTTTTTTTTTTACCAAATTTATAATAATAATAATATATAATAATAATTATTATTTTATTTATGTAATTTATCTAATCAAAATGTTTAAATATTTTGTATGTAATAAAAAACAAGACTACATCTTCTCCATACAAAACTGAGCTTCTTAATCTAATTAAATATATATCTATAAGTGTTTATATCTGCCAAATGGCCCAACCCAACCGAAAAATATAGATGCATAAATTATTCAAGTGTTTATAGACACTAATACCTCACGTAGAACAATTGAAATCATTTTAAGAGGAATTTGAGACTCTCCGAAGCACCAGTATAATCTCACCAAAAACCATATACGCATATATTCATACATACAATCTAAATATACTTACGCACATTTCGACTTAGCACCCATAAAATAGGTAATACAGAATAATTTTGGAAACATGATCTGTGTATTGTTAAATTACACCAACCCATCATGAATTTCAGATGGTCAATTCACATGAGATCATGCACTATTGACACTTGTTATTTATTCAAAATGAAAATAGAAAAAGGAAACTAGACATCCAACAGAGAGGTATTGATATAAAAAAGTCAACATTCATAAACATGTGTGGATCTTGTTATTTATATGGCTGAAGTTGATTTCATTGGTGATTGGAAAGGAAACTTCACACTATCATTGTCCTCACAATTGGTGTTATAATATTTTAGTTTGTAACTTGCCAACGCCCTGTGCCAAGTCCAAAGTAATTTGTCATTCCTTGTGCCAAGTTCAGAGTCTATGAATTATACACTAGTTAAGTTGTGGGAGTGATACCTCCACTTGGAGGTGGTTTATCAACAAAGAAAAGCACTTGTAATTTATTAGCTATGCCTGAATATATGTATTGTAGTTTGTGGGTTTTCTAATAAATTTAACATGTCTTTAGAGAAAAAAAAAAAAAAATAGGTATATTGTTCCCTTCTAAACCAAATTTAAGCTTCATGAAAATAAACACTATTCAAATTAAAACTCAAATCACTCAATGATATCCCTGCAAGACTAACATGAACTCCACAATATAAACACATTATAAAAATGAAATATAATATGAACTCCACAATATAAACTCATTATAAATATGAAATAAAATTTTATTAAGGTTGGTTCTTTATAAATATGAAATTAAATTGTATTGGTAAGGTTCTTTATATGTTTGGCATCACAATTGTTTGTATTTGAAATGCAAGTTAATATAGTATCAATATATATCAAAGTTGTAAAGTGGGTGTCTAATTGGAATTTAGTGTGACCTAACTTGAGAAAATCGTGCTCGTTATTATAATCCTAATGTAAGTCCTATATTTATGACCCGTGAATGAAAGTCTTTCAAGTTGGTAACTACTATACTTATAACTAAGATTGACAAGATCTTAGTTAAATGGTTTATGTACATCATTGTCATTAACAATGATATAACTAATTGGATAATGGTTTATGTGCACCATTGTTATTAACAATGTTATAACCAATTAAATATTAATAAGTGTTGTATGGAAGTGTACTATTTGTTTTATAAATTTAGAAAAAACTAATAAGTAAAATATTAATATGAATTATTTGTAAATTTTACTATTTAATATTTATTATCATATAGTGAATTAATGTTTAATTAATATTCAATATTATATATATGTTTATTCGGGATATAAAGGAAGTATATTAAAATATGGTAGATTATCTTAGTTTATTGTCACAATTTCATATTCAATGTCTAATATTTTTTTATTGTAAGTTCAATATTGGTGAGACTACATTATACAGTCACATTAAAAATAACATTCAAATAGGGAAGGGAATTGAATGGGTGACTTAATATCTAGGAGTGCCTTAATAAGGCACCTTATCACCCTCTATGGATCATTCATAGTCCAATGTTATTTTACAAAATGGCTTTCAAAAAGTGACAACATTACTAACAACACTTTCAATACATGCATATTAAAACATAAATGCAATCTTTTAATGTATATTCTTATACTCAAAAAACCATAATCATCATAAACATTCTTAACATAAACTTGATTGATGATCATAATGATGAAATTATACAACCAACTTATGAAAAACATATTAATTGAACATAGGTTTTTACATGGACATGTTGAATTTTTATTTTTGCAAATACAAGTCTCTTTGAGATTCCAAAGTTATTTTCCAAAAAAATGTCTTTGAAAATACATGAACACTTATCTTAAGTGCTCAATGATGCATATGTGCAATAATTTAATGTATGTTTATATACCTAAAAATTCATAAACAATAATATAATATTGATATGAAATTAGAATATAAATATATGCTTAACTAGTTCAGAAAGAGATTCACCTCAAATGAGAGGGTCAAATAAAGATGAATGCAATGTAGACAAGAAAGCTTGATAAATCATAATCTAAAAATATGATAACTAACTTAAAAATACGTTTGCGAGAAAGTGAAGTAAAAACAAATGCATGGTAAACAAGCAAAATGACTATAAAACATCACACATATATCACAATGACTAAAAACATCACACATATATCACAATAATATAGTAGGAAAAAGTAAATATGATATGATAAATTTAGTTTAGTACAAACTTAGCTCTTTAAGGTATGCAAAATTCCATTATTGTATTTTGTATAAACAATTAATATTGTTTTAATCTAGAAAAAATTATAAATAAACAATTTTTTAAACATAGGAGAAATTTTTTAATTAAGAAAATAAAAAACCATACTAAAAGAAACATAACTATCTAACTAAAAATATCCATAAATATCCCTATCCAATAATACACTTAGCATCTACCCCAAACTAACCCATTAAATAAAAAACAATATATCCATATTTAATATAAAAACAGAGAGAACCACTATGCACTTAATTCTATATTTAATTAAAATAAAGAGAAATTATATATAATGATTAAGGCTTTTGATTTATGTAACACTTGAAATATATGCGATGCAATATGAAGTCTTTTTTTCTTGTAAATGATGCTGCAAATAAAATATTCCTGTGCAAGAAATTCAATGTATCAAAAACAATTCTTTAAATTCTAGGATTAAGGAATGTAATGGGAAAATCAAATACAATATCAACAAATAATCCTCAAAATTTCCGTTATCCTCTCCTCTTTTTCCAATTCGTTTCTCACTCTACAACATAGATAAAAAATGAGGAGGACTCTGTCAAACTTGAACACCAGTAATACCCTTTGTTACTATCTGGAAAATGTAATGGAATTAGTTTAAACAAGGTGGGCTGCAAGACAGTAAGTAGTTGACCAGTAGTCGGTATGCTTATTTTTCACTGCCACGACTCAATACATAGCTTGTTGACTGTTGAATGAATGAAAGCAATTGATCCAGCAACATCTGTTAGTGATGTGCCCTTCTTGGGATTAATTTTATTGTTGATTCCAAGGATAGAGGAAATCATTTTTTGAATCACTGAAGTCATGCTAATTTATTAATTGTCAATGCATTGAGTTGTTAATTATCTGTTCCAGGGGTTACATCATCAGATATTCAACGTGCTGGTGCTCGTCTTGTTGAAGGGAAATGCCAATTGAAAGACATTGTCACAGTTTTTGTGAACATTGATGGTAGCAACATCAACAACCGCACTGATCATTGAAATTGCTATCTAATTATTGTGGAAAACCGTTGTAGATATTGCAATGTTAAAGGCGTAGGTGTTCAGGTTTCTGCTACTTCCTTGGAAATGACGTTGTGAATTTGGCACGGTGTAAACTAAATATGGATTCTATAATGCGGAATAAAAACTTAAAATAATCGAAAAGTAAAAATTAAAATTGCTCAGTAAATCTCAAATACCTCTAGCTATCGGTGTTGAAATGATTCTCCAAATCTATTGGTATGCAAAAAATTTCTGTCTGCTTCACTGTATGAAAACTTTTCGCTACCAATCTGTTTCGCTGTAACTCCAATCTGTTTTGCTGAAACTCTTTAAAACTTCATATTTTTCTTTCTATGCAACGAGTCTTCAACAAAATTTATGGCAAAGTAAAATAATATGCCCGAACAGAAAAACAGCGAGAAACCATTCTCTAGTAATTAAATTTACCACGGTAGAAAAACTCTAGCACCAAATAAATGCTTTGTTTTTATTAACGTGAGAGAATTCTTTCAACGTTCTATGTACCCATTCACAATGCATCGCCCCTACTACTTCAAGTGTAAACAGATTGCTACTTCTACTGCAAACAGATTGTTCAATCTATTAACAGATGCCGGAGATTGTTCAATCTATTAACAGATGCCGGTTGAAATCGAGCAGACTACCCGGAGCACATAATTTTGCATATAACTTGTAGTGGCAGGGACTTTGGATTTTCCAACGAAGGGTTAGAGAGACTCTCAGCTTGAGAGCACACACAATGGAGAAAATCTGAAGGGACTTCCAAGCTCTGCTCACTCTAACTTGATGGTGTAAAACTGAAGGGGTTGAGTTAGTGAGCTTGGGGACCAAACATAAATCTTTATAGCCTAGCTTCCATCAAGCTTCTGTTGGCTATGTGTCAAGTGTTCCACAAATCATGGTAGAGAACTGCAGTGGAAGTAATGGACCACTTCAGTAGCTCCCAACAATAAATTAATTATCTGCAGTTGATTTCCGTAATTTAAGGAAATTACTGCAGTTAGTTTCCATAAATTAAGGAAACAATTGCAGATCAGTTTTTAGAAATTAGCACGTTGGGAGAGGGAGCTTTCTAGAAATTAAGTTGTCTTTTCTAGAAATCGAGGGAGCTTAACATTCTCCTATTTGGTCCATACTTCCAATCTTAATGTCTCATCTTAAAAACCATTGATAATCTGTATTAAGTAATAGATACATGAATCATAGCGATAAGTCCTCTAATGACGAGTATTATCTTCCATGTATTACTATGTATTTATTTCTATTAAAATTTATGTGGCAACAATTTCTTAATGAATAAACCCTATGTTTATTTTTGGTCCTACACAGATGAATTCTCTCAAATCAAATTAAGGTGCACATAAATATGAGAAAAAAATCACAAAATTTAAGAATTTCATTAAAATAACATTGTTCATACAATGAGAAACTACATAATGGAACCAAGTCCCATATTCATTACATGATCCTTGAATTTAAACGGTGGCATGCCCTTAGTCAAAGGATCAGCGATCATCAATTCAGTGCTAATGTGCTCAATGAACATTTTCTTTTCTTTAACACGTTCCCTTATAGCTAAATACTTAATGTCGATGTGTTAGTTTCGACTCCCACTTTTGTTGTTCTTAGCCATAAAAACAACAGCCGAATTGTCGCAATATATTCTCAATGGTTTAGAAATAGAATCCATAATTCTAAGCCCATAAATGAAATTCTTAAGCCATACACCATGGAAAGTAGCCTCAAAACAGGAGACGAACTCGGCGTCCATAGTGGAAGTGGCAATCAAAGTCTGCTTGGCACTCCTCCATGATACAACTCCACCGGCTATCATAAAAATGTATCCTGATGTTGATTTGTGTGAATCATCACATCCAACAAAGTCATAATCTCAGTAGCCAATCACTTCCATATTGTCCGTCCGTCTATACATAAGCATGTGGTTTTTGGTTCTTTGAAGGTACCTCATTACTTTCTTTGCAGCTCTCCAGTGGTCTAAACCTGGATTACTCTGATATCATCCCAACATTCCCACAAAAAATGCAATGTCAAGTCTTGTGTAGACCTGAGCATACATTAGGCTTCCGACAGTAGAAGCATATGGAATGTTCTTCATTTGTTCCCTTTCAAAGTCATTCTTCGGGCATTGGTTCAAACTGAACCTATCACCCTTCACAATGGGAGTGACACTTGGTGAACAATCCTTCATCCGAAATCCCTCTAAAATTTTATTAATATAGGTTTCCTGAGACAGACCCAAGATGCCTCGAAATCTGTCTCTATGGATCTTAATACCAATGACATAAGATGCCTCACCCATATCCTTCATATCAAAAATTTTAGAGAGGAATTGTTTCACCTCATGTAGCAAACCCTTATCATTGGTTGCTAGCAAAATGTCATCCACATATAAAACAAGAAAACAGATTTTACTCCCACTCACTTTAAGGTATATACATTCATCCATAATGTTTTCTACAAAATCGAAAGAAGAAATTACATTATGAAATTTCAAATACCATTGGCGGGATGCTTGTTTTAATCCGTATAATGATTTCTTAAGCTTGCAAACCAATTTCTTACTATCACTAGAGGAGAATCCTTTGGGTTGTTTCATGTAGACCTCCTCCTCTAGATATCCATTGAAAAATGTCATTTTCACATCCATTTGGTACAACTCCAAGTCAAAATGGACTACTAATGCCATAGTAATGCGCAAGGAATCATTCTTAGATACAGGAGAGAAAGTCTCCTTGTAATCGATTCCTTCTTTCTGAGTGAATCCCTTTGCAACGAGTCTTTCCTTGTATCTCTCAATGTTGCCCAATGAGTCTTTATTTGTCTTAAAGACCCATTTACATCCTATGGCTTTTGCACCATTAGGCAACTCAACAAGATCCCAGACTTTGTTACTCTTCATAGAATTCATCTCTTCCTTCATGGCATCGTACCATAATTTTGATTCTTTGCAACTCATGGCTTGTGAAAAGGACTCGAGATCATTTTTGGCTCCAATGTCGTACTCAGATTTTTGCAGATACACAACATAATCATCAGGAATCGCTGATCTCTTTGGTCTAGTAGATCTTCTTAATGTTGTACCACCATCTTCCTAAGAAGTATGTGGTTCAACTCATTGTTCAAGAATTCTTGGCAAATTTTGAACTATCTGATCTACTGGAATGTCGTTAGCAGCTTGTGGAACTTCAACAATTGGTTGTTAAACACTAGTTTGTACTTGAGGGGTGCTGTGAACAATAACCAATCTATCACTTGAGGTGGAAGGTTGACATTCTGAATGATCCTTCTCGGAAATTATGTCCCTGGTTTGATCGCTCCCACTGATCAAATCATTTTCAAGAAACTTTGCATTTCTTGATTCCATAATCCTAGTGCTGTTAAATGGACAATAAAATCTGTAACCTTTAGACCTTTTAGCATATCCAATGAAATACCCACTAATGGTCCTTGGGTCCAGCTTCTTCTCTTGTGGATTATATATTCTCACTTTAGATGGGAATCCCCAAACGCGCATATGTCGCAAACTCGGTTTCCAACATTTCCATAATTCAAATGGCGTTTTAGGAACAACCTTGGTTGGAACTCGGTTTAATATATACAATGTCGTCTTAAGTGCTTCAGTCCACAAGAATTTAGGAAGATTGGAGCTGCTAAGCATACTCTGCACCATGTCCAATAATGTTCGGTTTCTTCTTTCTGCTACACCATTCTGGTCGGGTGATCCAAGCATGGTGTATTGGGCAACAATCCCATGCTCTTGAAGAAATTTTGCGAATGGCCCAGGTCCTTGTCCATCTTTTGTGTATCTACCATAATATTCTCCACCTCTATCTGATCTCACGATCTTAATTTGTTTACCACATTGATTCTCTACTTCAGCCTTAAAGATCTTAAAGGCATCTAATGCTTCACTCTTTTTATGAAGCATGTAGAGATACATATATCGTGAGTAATCATCTATAAAGGAGATGAAGTATCTCTGACCATGTGAGTCCATGTCTGGACTACATATATCAGTATGTATGATCTCTAATATGTTTGAACTCTTATTGGCACCTTTCTTTGACTTGTTGGTCTGTTTTCCCTTTATGCAGTCCACACAAGTCTCAAAATCAGTAAAATCCAGAGTATCAAGTACCCCTTCATTTACCAATATTTTAATTCTTTCTATGGAGATATGACCTAGTCT
Source organism: Pinus albicaulis (assembly GCA_034641835.2). Lineage (NCBI taxonomy): Eukaryota > Viridiplantae > Streptophyta > Pinopsida > Pinales > Pinaceae > Pinus > Pinus albicaulis. Next base: position 870,262,541 of record CM076574.1, read on the forward strand.
CCGATGCCACAATTTAGAGGAATTTTCATTAATAACACATCTTTTAGTGCCAATGTGAACATGCATTGAATCATAAGTGACATTGTTTTGTAAATTAATGCAGTAAAGACCATTAGACAAAATACCATTCCCAACACAATCAGATTTATGAAATAAACTGAAGGATATTTCTGAAAAGTTAAAGGAATATCCAAAAGGTACAAGCCTTGAAACTGAAATCAAGTTTCTAGAAAAACTTGGTACATAAAAGGTCTTTTCTAATTCTAAAACAAAGCCACTACTTAAAGTTAAATAGCATGTTCCTATAGCCTCCACATGTGAGCCCATCTTGTTTCCTGATAAGATGCTTTGCTCACTTCCCACTGGCTTCCTTAGGTTTTGCAAACCCTGCAAGGAATTCGAAATGTGAATTGTTGATCCAGAATCAATCCACCAGGTGTTAATATTGACATTAACCATATTAGATTCATAACAAACAAACGAGATTGGATTACCTTTGTCCGCAAACCATTTCTGAAATTTGGTGCATTCCTTCTTCATGTGTCCCTTCTTTTTATAGAAGAAACACTTGGAATCCTTCTTGATATCGGCTTGGGGAGGTATTTTACGCTTGAGATTTGCCCTTTCCTTGCGTTGCCAGCATTGCACTTTCTCCCATTTCCATCACCAGTCTCTCTTCCTCTTGAACACACATGGTCATAAGTTCATTAATTGACCATTTATCCTTATGTGTGTTGTATGAGATTTTGAAGGGTCCGTATTGGTGTGGAAGGGTGTTCAGGATGTAGTGCACCAGGAAAGACTCTGATATTTCAACCTCGAGTTTCTTCAATTGAGCCGCAGTGTCCCTCATTTGCATGATGTGCTCGCGCACACCTTTTACATTGGTGAGTCTTAGGGATGAGAACTTCATAATTAGGGTGCTTGCTAGTGCCTTGTCTAAAGTGACGAATTGATCATCAATGGCTTTCAGCAAGTCTCATACATTTTCATGTTGTTCAACGGAACCACAAATACCAGCTGAAATTTTAGTCTTAATGAACATCACGCTTAGACGATTAGATCGTTCCCATCGTTCATAAAGCGTGATGTCCGCTGCAGTGCTGGTATTATTTAGTGCCGATGGTTCATCTTTCCTAATAGCATAATCTATGTCCATCCATCCCAAATGAAGGAGAACTCTCTCCTTCCAGATCTTATAGTTATCTCCCTTAAGTTCAGGGATATCAGTACGAATTTCAGAGAAATTTGCAGGTTGTACAACTGCATAAAATTAAAAATCACATGCTTATGTTAAAATTGAGGCATAAATAAAAATTCATGCTTTACCAATGTAAATCATGCTTAAAATTGAATCTAATGACATAAAAATTGTCTGTGGACTAAATTTTTAATTCAAGCAAATTCAATTATTCTTTATGATAGAATTTATCAAATTCTCTCTTAGTTTTGAACTTTATGATAAAACTATTAATTCATAACTCCCGTGCATAAATTATGAATATTTTATCCTAATTAATTATATAAATATAAAAAAAAATCCTGTGGGATAAAATTTATTATATTAATATAATTAATTAAAATTAATGTCTAAATATTCTTTATGTGATCCTAATCATAATATATAATTTTATTTTATTAGAGATGTTGTGGCTATTCTCTAATCAGTTAAAATTATATGGATCACTAGACATTATTTTTCATAAAAATTAACTGATAATTTGCATAAATAAAACTACAATACTCATGCATAACATTTAACCATGGTTCTTGTATACTCATTCATAATAACATCTTTTAATTAAAGCTTAAATAATTAATTCATGCAAACTAAATACGAGCATATTTTCCAAATTGCATATAATTAAACTAAATAAATATTATATGCATAAAAATTGAGTAGACATATTTCCAAATAAATGTTTTAATTCAAAATTTTTTTTTTTAAATAAAACATTTAGCCAAACTATGTCTATAATCACCAAGGCAGAGATAAAAACCTTCCTCTGATACCAAATGTAAACTAAATATCGATTCTATAATGTGGAATAAAAACTTAAAAGAATCGAAAAGTAAAAATTAAAATTGCCCAGTAAATCTTAAATACCTCCAGCCGTTGGTGTTGAAATGATTCTCCAAATCTATTTTGTATGCAAAAAATTTCCGGCTGCTTCACTATATGAAAACCTTTCGCTATCAATCTGTTTTGTTGTAACTCCAATCTGTTTTGCTGAAACTCCAAACTGTTTTGCTGAAACTCCAATCTGTTTTTCTAAAACTCTTTAAAATTTTATATTTTTCTTTCTATGCAATGAGTCTTCAACAAAATTTATGGCAAAGTAAAATAATATGCCCGAACAGAAAAATAGCAAGAAACCATTCTCTAGTAACTAAATTTATCGTGGCTGAAAAACTCTAGCACCAAATAAATGCTCTGTCTTTATTAACGTGAGAGAATTCTTTCAACGTTCTATATACCCATTCACAATGCATCACCCCTACTACTTCAACTGTAAACAGATTGCCACTTCTACTGCAAACAGATTGCTCAATCTATTAACAGATGTCGATTGAAATCGAGCAGACTACCCGGAGCACATAATTTTGCATATAACTTGTAGTGGCAGTGACTTTGGATTTTCCAACGAAGGGGTAGAGAGACTCTCAGCTTGAGAGCACACACAATGGAGAAAATCTGAAGGCACTTCCAAGCTCTGCTCACTCTAACTTGATGGTGTAAAACTGAAGGGGATTGAGTTAATGAGCTTGGGGACCAAACATAAATCTTTATAGCCTAGCTTCCATCAAGCTTCTGTTGGCTATGTGTCAAGTGTTCCACAAATCATGGTAGAGAACTGAAGTGGGAGTAATGGACCACTTCAGTAGCTCCCAACAATAAATTAATTATCTGCAGCTGATTTCCGTAATTTAAGGAAATTACTGCAGTTAGTTTCCATAAATTAAGGAAACAACTGCAGATCAGTTTTTAGAAATTATCACGTTGGGAGAGGGAGCTTTCCAGAAATTAAGCTGCTGTTTCCAGAAATCGAGGGAGCTTAACACACAGGCCTTTGCTCCAAGGGGAGACAAGCATGTTCTCAGGTATAAAAACTCAAACGAGGTTGCTGGAGTCAGCCCTTCCCATGCTATACTTTATGAGTGCAGGGACTCACGTCAACGTTATGACCAGGAGATGGCCAAAGAATAAATGGGTATTATACATAGATGACACATTATATAGGATATTGAGTTAGTAAATTTTCTCTTAGTTTGACTAGTTTAGTTTATTGTTCTCATTTCCTACCTTTGGTTTCTTAGCTTTCAAGTTTTTAATAATAGTTGTGGGAGACCTAGGGCTATAAATTTCCAATTCAGCCATGTATTGTAGCAGTAAGAAGGATAAGTACATCCTGACATTTTAATTCTGTAATGCAATGTGAAATACTTGAAATAATAGAAAGTGCTAGCTTCTATCTTCATCTTCGGCAAATCGGCATGAACAAGGGCAGTGAAAAGCAGTGACATGACTATCCCTATCTGATTACGGTGAAGCCACAACAAAAATAGTATCAGCAACACTCGCTCAGCTAAGCTCATCCCAGCAATCCGTCAGGTCCATTCCTATGCTCAGCTTAAGCTCCCTCAAAGATTTGGTGTAAGTTACAGGGTATTCTCTGGTTGGAGTTAAATCTTAAGATCAATTTGACGATGGTTCAAAATTCAAATAAAACTGGTTTGGGTTCAGTTGCTTCTACTTCTATTGCCTCTACCCCGAAACTTAGCGAGATGTTGGCTTTGCTGCTGGTGGTTTTCAACCGACTTCTTGGACTCTAGTCCTTGCCTTTACTTATGGTATATCAACTAGCTCTACCGATCCCATAGTGGGGCAACAAAACACCTACTCCTTCGAGAAAATTCATAAACTGGCTCAAAGGTCATATTTTCAATCTCAAACCTTTATTCAAACTATGTGGTGATGAGACACGTGTAATGCATGCATCTGAAATCTAATGCATGCATTAGAAATATAATATTCGTGAGCACCTTGCCCTTGAAAACTACTTAATAAATCAATAATTAAAAATAATATTTCATATTGTTTAATTTAATTAACACCAATTACAATGTAAATTATGGCCCATATTATGGGCACGTATCTCTCAGTTATGAGAGCTTGCATGCAAATATACCACAATTAGACACAATGAGATAAATCTCAAAGGATGAGCGATAGACTAAACTCATTAATGTAGCAGCAGGGTCGGTAAAGGAGATTCAAGATATTTGAAATGCTAAGGATGGCACTCGACTGAAGGAGCTACAAGCCAAGATTTGTGCAAAAGTAGTAGATCATATAGTACAGGAGAAACAAGGAGATGTCCTTCTAACTGTGATGCTACCCTGTAGTTCTTTCTTCACTAACAGGTTCCAATAGGGGAGAACTAGCTTTGTAGCACCAATCCTTCGTTTTCTTCCTGGTCTCTGTTAGACTCCGTCTTGCCAGTCTGCTGTCAGAGTCAAATTATCAAAGTTCATTTCTCGTTATTTGCAGTCATTAAATGACTTGTCTTGCATGACTTGTCTTGCTGGGTTGGTCAAATAAAATTCATAGGTCTAGGGTTTGCAGACTGTTGTTCTTAAATTGCTTCAATAACGCCTGCAAGCCATGAGGAGGTTTTCCATATGTTTTCAGTTCGAAATTTCAGCATTAAGGAGGCTTGAGAATGTTTCTTCTTCAAAACCTTGTTTTGAAGAAGAAAGCATTAAACTCACAATTAGTCAATTTTTTCAGTTAAGGATGTTTCATGTGCAGCTTTCCTGATCCACCAATCATTCCTGCAAAAAAACAAAGAGTTTCACGACATTTTTGTGTAATGTTTCCTTTCTGTGATACTCCCAGAAACGCTACTGGCTTTGTGCCATATTACTGATAAAGCTGCTTTCCTTGTTCATGAGACAGTACCCGATATTGATCACTGTCATTCTTCAGACAAAGAAGAGAAGTGAATAAAATTAAGAAATTTCAACAAGATGCGGAAAGCCCCCTCAATGGCTATTCCAAACTCTTTCAATGCCATACTCTCATTAGCAACACGCGGGTCTTCAATTACAGTCAGTAGAAGCAATCAAACAGAACATCAGAGTTTGGAAGGGCTTTGTCCTTCAAGGACTCCTTACCAGGACCAGGTTCAGCCAATGGTGCAAATACGGATTCACTGGAAGAGAAAACACCCTCAGTTGGATCTTTGTTACTGTGATTAACGAATCAGTCAATCAAGTGAAAAAGGAGAGTGGTTCGAGGATTTTATTATCTTCCTGCATAATTCTTTGTGCTTGGTTTCCTCTGGCTCACAAGTTGAAGAGCTTATGTGGTAGCAAGGCATCTTTAGAGCGGCAGACTTGTGAGGATGACATGTTTTATTGCAGCTTATGTGTAGTGGAGATTTTTTTTAAATACAGCAAACATTGTCGAGTATGTGACAAATGTGTAGATGGTTTTGATCATCATTATTGGTGGATTAACAATTGTATTGGAAAAAAGAACTACAAAGAATTTTTCGTCCTTATGGTATCTGCCTTATTCTTGCTTATTCTGCAGTGGTCAACAGGAATCTTTGTATTTGTGCGCTGCTTTCTTGATCAGAGTCACTGTCATGCGGAGATAATGTCTAAGCTGGGTAGTAGTTTCTCTCTTGGACCATTCATTTTGTGGTATTGGCTTCTTGCACTATTTTGGCTATGGTTGCTACACTTCCTCTTGGACAACTTTTCTTCTTTCACATTTTGCTCATAAAAAAGGGTGTCAGCACCTATGATTATATTGTAGCAATGAGGGAGCAAGAGCAGCAAAATATGGATGAAGGAACGCAGAGTCCTCAAATGTCACATGCAAGCTCCGTCTCGGCATTTAGTGGTCCAAGTTCAATTAATGTTTTTCAACATGGCTCTTGGTGCGATCCCCTACAGCTATTTGTCGAGAATGATGTATTGCCACCGGATAATATCAAGTCTTCTATCAAGGGAGGCAATGGAAGTATAAAGAGGACACCTAGTGAACGAATGGTACAAAGGAACAAGAGGCCAGTGAAACTAAGTCGTTGGGCCCTAGCTCGTATGAATGCTGAAGAGGTTTCAAGGGTAGTTGCCTGAGCGAAAAAGAAGTCCAAAGTTCTGCTTCCCATATCCAAACAAGAAGGTATGATAGTGATAGAGACAGACAGTAGCCTGGAAAGCAGCAGTAGAGATCTAAGCACAGAAATAAAGTATCTAGTTGACAGCGAAGGCTATAAGTTTATTCTCGACTTATTCTTTTTTAGGTATCTTGACTGCCTATACCTGTAACTGGAGATAAAAAAATGGCATTCGGAGAGCGAAAATTTGTTTACAGAACCATGGAGTGGAGTGCGCGCTACCCATACGTGGTGCGCGCTACCCCGCGGGGCGCTACCCACTTGAGCAGGGGCGCTACCCACTTAGCAACAGAGCCCAGAAATTTGTGTTTTGCACCCAGTTTTGTGTTAAATCGACTCCAGAAAATTGCAAACATGTTTTTATCATTGCTCAGTAGATTTTTAGCATGATTGTAGTGTGTGTTTGCTGCGTTTGGAAAGTACAACGATGGAGGCAGCTATGAATCTTCTTGGAGATGGATTGCGATCCTGTCTTATTTTTCAAGGCCATAAGACCGTCTATCTATTGAATTTCCAGAAATGTGGTTCAGATTCACTTCTCCCCATCCTAAAGACTTACCTGATGACATGATGTTTCTGATGAAAGAGCGATGCAATGGCATTCATCACCGGCGTTTAAAACATGTGACTGAGCGCTGCAATATATGTCAACTCCGCAATATGTTGTAGAAAGATGGGGCAAGTAATCAACTGACACGCAGGCATCAAGATCCAGTAGTATTGAATTGACAGAGTCTTCTGCTGTAATAAAACGACAATCTGGAATTTTGAATCAGTGGGCTGCACGCCAAGCTCAGGAGATGATAATCGCTATGGAAAGCCCGGCCCGAGAATTGGAGCTTTTGTCTCTTGCTGGTTTGTATAGTGTGTCAGCTAGAGCGGCGTCCTCACTTGTGCAGATATGGTGGCAATCCGCAATAATTTGGAGGTGTTATAATGGCTGCAAAGATACACTTGTTATGCTCTTTGTTTTTCTTGATGGTGCCTCAAACGGAATCTTTGCCATTTGTATTAAAAGTCAGTTCCATTTGTATTAAAATTCAGTTTTTATTGCAACGGTGAAAAGTCAAAGATCGAATCAAAGATCGAAAGCCAAAGTTAAAAGAAGAATACCTACTACAGCCAAAGAATAGGATTCGATTCCTACTTAAGACTTCAGTTAATGATTCGAATGGGATCCACACTTTGTTTTTTTTATTGGCCATCGGAGATTTTCAAATGGTAAATTAACGTGGCTTGATTTGCAATGCGCTTGTCCCTTTTTATCAAAAGGCGACCTCTACATTCCAAACACTATTTTGGTCTAACAGCAAAAGGAAAATGGAAAGTATAACGTGGCAGTCAAAGTCAAATTGAAGTGCAGATAACTATCCCAGAAAAGCAAATCGAATTGGTTAGTCTATTTTGGGTCTTCAGTTGCAGTTCAGAAAGTTCAGCTACAGGTTCTGCCCATTCATTTGTTATCAGCGAATAAATTGTAACGCTGATCTTTTTTTAGAGCAGACTTTTCCTATTTTCAAGATTTTAGGTGAAACTGCCCCCCTATTTTCATCGATTTGTTTTCCCCATCTCTGAGTTTATTTATACATTGAAAAATCACTTGTAAAGAGAGGACAGAGTTCTGAGAGCTGGTGGTGAAGAACAGAGTGTTTCATTGTACAGTTTTTGACAGGGATTTAATGAAGAAATACAGCTCTGTTTCCTGAGATTCTTGTGGTGTGGATTTAACATTCTGTCTTTTCTTATGTTTCATATGTAGCTTGTAATGTTTTAAATTTCATTTCATAATCATTTTTCTGTTGAATAATTTTAAGTGAGAAATGCAGAATACAGTTTACTGCTCTGCCTTGGGAGGTATTCATTTTCTATGTTTTCTTCAGTTTGATAAGGATTCAACTATTGCCCTTGTCAACCTCGCAGCGGTCTTTCACTCCATATAATTCCAATTTGATTGTTAAACTTCATGCTTATCTTGCCTCAGGAGATAATCTGCGTTTTTCATTTAGTCTCTGCTCATGCTGTCTTTGCCCCACACAGCCCAGAAAACCCAATCATTTATTAAAAACCTCATTCATATCTGTTTACTAGCCTAAAATCAGTTCCCATTTTAGTTCATCTCAGCCCCTTGAAAACCTTTTGCCGAGATAGACCCGGATAGAGCCCTCTCTTGTCCTCGTAGGGCTAGCTACGAGGCTGAGCTTTGTTTGATGTTGCCTCGAGTTTTTCCTTCTTCAGCCTGTGGCAGATTCGAGCGCTAACAGTCTCCTTGTGTGTATACAAAGCAAGAGTAATTGTTCCTAATGAATGCACAAAATAATGTAACCAGAACTGTGAGGTTAGCGCTCAAGTTTCCACTTCTCAATCTTTAGGAACTATGTTTCTGTATACGAAAGTTATGTAGGAACCCTGTGTTTCTTATACGTAAGCCCTATCCCAGGGGGTATGAGGCTCTTACTTGTCTCTTTCTTGGATATAGGAAAATGATGGGACCTTTATTCATATGAGGGAGGAAGTCGCTATGCTCCAGATTCAATGATGTCGGTATTGAGGCCGGGAATAATAATAATAATGTTTTTGGGAAGGAATGCCCATTTTCGACTGGATGATGGAAATTATGCTAGTTCTAATGCCCATGCCCATGATCAATGATGATGGGAATTTTGGGAACAATTCCATTTATAATTATTGGGAATGCCCATTTCGACTAATGCTGGGAATGATCCTAAGAATGCTTGGCTTACTTCTGATTCCAATGCTGTTGTTGGGAGAAAAAATACGGGACTGGAAAAAACAAAAATTTCCATCATCAATTTATGGGCAGAAAAGACAACAGAGTGCCTCCTTCGTCGGTTGAGGAAAATACTATGGCATTAATGGTGATTTAATCTATATGAGCATAGCAGAAGAAAGTAGGAAATGGTTGGAATCAAGAAAACAATGAAAATAAAGAGGGCATGAATAATACGCCAAAAGAAAAAAATAGACAGGAGGGATATGGATTGGACTAGATAGAGCTTATTCATAAGAAAAAAATAGACAACAGGGATATGGACTGGACTTGATAAAAATAGACAGCAGGGATATGGACTGGACTTGATTAAAATAGACAACAGGGATATGGACTAGACTTGATGGAGCTATATGTTCAGAAAAATAATAGTGTTTCATAAAAAATGGAGCTATAATGGGGAGTACATACAAGCTGTTGCTAGGGAAAATATACTTTTCTTTCAACCTGTATCGGCAAAATCTTATTGCAACCTGCATGGAAAAAATAAAGTAAACCACATTAAGAAATTCCAGGTTTTCAATTCCAGCAACCACAATATTTTCATTCTTTTTAATATAGTAAATTATATAGTAAGGTTTATAATTTGCGTAGGAGTTACTCTTACAACTAGCTTATTTTCATTATTTGTCATACTGTAAGGGCTATCATTAACGTAGGAATACGGTAAGAAAAAAATGTTTAAAGTGTGCAGTCACCTTTAAAATCCACAATTGGGTTGGAAATGCAACAAATAGCCGCAAGAATTCTTGCAGGATTTAGAAGTTTTCGAATTGGAAATTTTCCCCGAAGAAACAAAACTGCAAACAAGAGTGTGATAAACCCTACAAGAGCTTTCTTTGGGCAGAACCCTGGAAGAGTCAAAGCTTCCCACTAGCATTGTTGCATATTCAAAATTGTTGTAGCTTCAAAATCATATTACCATCTTTTAGGTTAATCATCTGTTGTAGGGCGTAGAGGAGGAATGAGGAGTTCCACTGAAAGAACTGTTTGGCGGTAGTAGATGTTGTAGAGTGACACAGAGTTAGTGAGGAGTAATTATGTAGTGGCGAGCCTCCAGTAATTAAGGAGTAATTAAGCAACCTTATCGGTGCCTCATAATTAAGCAGCCTCGTCGGTGCCGCATGCCCAGTAAAAGGGGAGGAGCCCTTATCAGCTTCCATGCTATCCTCAAACATATCATTTTGCCAAACAAAACCCTTGGCTCGGCCGAACGACTGCTCCGGAACAAAAAATAATGTCATGATTAACTAGCATAAATACTATCACCATGCTACAACCTTACACAATGTTACAGAAGATTTCGGTCAAATATACAATTAAAACTCAACCAAATACAACAGAAATAGATAAAATATGGAACGTTATGATGTAGTAGAAACTGATAGTTACACGACCAGTTACAGATACCTCCTATGAGATGTAGGAGGGGGGTTTTCAACCATATGGAACAATCCCCATGACACAGGTAGGTTCTAATGGTTAGCAATTTCCATCTTGTGCTCCATGGAAAAATCCCCATTCATTCATGGCATTAGACTATATCATGTACACCAACCAGGTAGGCAGAACAACTTACCATTATTTTCGTTGATGACATTTTCAGAAACCTATATACAACTCACATCCTCAACACTTAAGCCAGTTACTAACTAAGATGATAGAGAATTGTCGAAGACCCTGTGTGCTCTTCAGGTCCCCTTCTTTTATAAACATAATGAAAGCCTACTAAAATCACAATCACATGTCCCTTGTTGGGTACTCGTTGGGTACTTCATTCCAAGTAGAGCTGAGGAGCTATGTAATGAATGATATAATTCTCCATGAAATAATTCTCTATAGCTAGACAATGCCGAAAGGTGTGAAGCCCAAAGGTGTTAAGGTGTCACACCCAGGTGTTACATATACATACACATGTCAAAGTTTTTCACTCTACATTATTTCTTAAAGAAAATTTTTTAGTCCCCGCGTATTTACAACTGCTTTTTTAACCAATAGGATTTGTCCGACCGTGAGGTGGAATCACTGGTTGAGGGTTAAGGTGGTTTGGCCTCTAGAAGCCCTAGATTGATTGTGATTGATGTTTTTGAGGAGATCCCACATTCATGATTGGAATATGGAACGAGGGTGATTGGATGAAGAGAGAATTGGGTCAACCAATCTATGGTTGGGTGGAACGTGGATGTCCCATCTCTTGTTGTTTTTAGATTCAGTAATGCAAAGCTCATTCCTTTGTTATTTGGTATGTAAATGTACTGGTTTCTATGTGGATTCTATTATTATTGTATCCATGGTATTTATGTTGTTATTATGTTGGTTATAAGTATGTATTTGATCAGTAATGATGTATGGTTCTATCCATGTTTTTACTTGTAAATGAATGCACAATGTATCTATGATAAAATAGATTGTATTGCAGCTAATGATGTAAGAGAGCAATGCATCTTGTCAATTCTCTGATAATTATGAGACCCCTGTGCTTAAATATTTTGTTTACACCTGTATATTCAATGTTTGTGACATGTTTGAAAAAAAAAATTCATGTTTAGGAGGGGTCCAAATGAGTTCTTAATGATGTGATTGCTTCTGTATCATTTTCCTATTGTTATTTTCCATCCCTTAAGTTTTCATGAAGTTTTTGGCAGTGACCTGGGTTGTGGGCCTAAAGAGGTGGCTCAAATTCCAGAGCCTCAGGCAAAAAACTTAGCATTTGGGGCCCTATCCGCTAGCATGAAGTGTTATGCCTGAGGATATAGCTTCCTAGCCCCTGAAATGTAGTTTTATGATTGTGGCTATGGATAAAAGGGGGTCAAAACGTTAGTGTGACCTAGGGGTAAGAGGCCTGAATGGTTGGGTTACCTCCTGGGGGTGTTGTGGTTGTTGTATAATTTTTGTATGTCATTTTTTCTTTCATTTCCACTTCCTTAAGGTCACATAAGCTGAATACAAACATGAATACATTACCAATTAACAGTTAGCGGTTAGAAAACTAATGCTAGAATTAGTTTGATGGGCAAGAACATAAATTAAATAAGTCGGTAAAACCTTATACAACTTTCAGTTTTAAGAAGAAGAATATAGATGGATGCGTTGGGAAGAGGCCAATAAGACTGTAAATTTTATATTGATACTATTGGTTAAAAAAGCGGCTGTCAAAATTTCTACAAATCCTATTGGTTAAAAAAGCAGTTGTAAATACGCGGGGACTAAAAACTTTGGTTTAAGAAATAATGTAGAGTGAAAAATCAATTACTAATAGTCTCGTCGTGACGGCAAGGACTAATAAGGATGGATCCAATGTCACAAATAAACATGGGAAATGGATTGTAAGATAAAAAGGATATATCTAATGTTTTTTGAAAAGTAGGGGCATTATAAACCTTGAAAATGTGTTTCTCTCCCTTGCCTCTAACATGAGCCTCATAGTTAAATCATGTGCAAGAACATGGCCACCCACTAGTTTTCTGGGATCTATTACCAATATACCTATTCCTGGATCAACAATAACTGATAATAAGAAAATAACATCAATCCAATGTTTGGATTGACAACAATCAATGATAACAATAAAATAACATTAATCCAATATTTGTGTTGACAAATTTATTGACCATTTGACAAATGCAGCTATACTTTAACCTAAAATTATTCCTATGCAATTAGGTCAGTTATGGGTGCTAAAAAAAATCAGTTTTTCTTTTCAATTCCCCAGGTCAATGAGAAATTCGTTATAGTGAGAGAATTTTTGGATGATAACCAATATTGTTTCATAACATATGTTAATTGGAAGTATCAACATGTAAAGCATTATGGCATAAGTTGGCCTTGAATACCACTAACATTTTAGGGTTAAGAGAGTTTATCGATGAGACTGGGACAAAGGATATTAAAGCTGAAATAAGACATCAAATTTTTTATCCAATCAAGTGTTTACAAATTAATTTTTCAAATTATAATAAAAAAATATGTTATTTATTTCTAAAGTTTAACGTTACATTTTACATAAATCAAAGCTAAACTAATAGCAATCAAACTGCAAATTGATTATTAGAGTCCTGGGCAAGGACTAATAATTGACTTGCTAGATTTGATTTAGGTTCTAATTTATGATTGTGAATCAAGTAGTTAAATTTGTACTCGTTAGTAAAAATGAAAGTCAAGTAAAATTATCCGCAACCAAAGGCATAGCAAGTCCCTACCTTCCTTTCCTTATGTTATGTAACAAGGTTTGGAAGAATCGAATCCAACATTAAATGTTGTTGGAATTGGTCTCTGCCATCGGGTTTTTTTTATAAGGATTTAAGCTCGCATTGGAAAACTAGAAAACCCTCTCTGGTTTTCTAAAACCAAAGGCAACCAGATTAAGGGATATATTGCAATAAAGGTAGATGCATTCAATTAAGAAAGAATTAGATTAAAATTGAAAAAGAAGAGGTGAATGATAACCTACTTTTCTTTATGCACAACTCAGTTGGAACAAGTGTGGTTGAGAAAGGATCCTCAGCTATTTCTGAAGACAAAACCTGCACACAAGACATACAAACATGATCGTTACAACATATAAACTTCACCAATCCAAAAAATTAGCAAGTAAGCAATATGCTACCATTAAACACATAAAAAATTATCATAATCCAAATCATTACAACATAAACATAAGAAGTATAAGATTGAGACAATTATATGGACAAAACAATAGTAGATATATATATTTAGTGAGGGAAGATTACAACCATAGGTGGTTGCAGCATGACCTCCTCTGACTCCTAGCTCTTTCAACCTCTCTATCTAAATAAATATCTTGATAACATAACAGTGCATGAATTCCCATCCTAATTACAATGGCCTAGCCTCCAATATATAGGAAATGGGAGGCTTTAATATTTTTCCAATTCCTCTACCGCTTCACTTTGGGAAAAAGCCAAAGGCTAGAAGATGTTTCCTTCACTTTATTGCTTTCTCCCAGATAGTAAACATCCATAGATGAGTTTGGGGTGATATTTTCCATCTTTTTAGAGTCACCTTTGAGTAAATAAAAAAGGCACAATGAGTTAACTCGTGAGTTTTTCTTGTGGGCTCATGAAAATTAGGTAATGCGACCATCATTAAGATAGAAAGATTTTATGGCTAGGGTAAAGTGGGTTGTTGGTTTATGGCCAACGTTAATACACTCTGTATAGGTCTTTTAGGGTGCATTATAGTGGAAAAAAGGACTACATTATTGTGGTGTTTCTTGATTCACTTCTTAGATAGTGTGTCAAAGTCAATAGGAAGGAACCCGTCAAAGGTAGGAAATAAGGAGTCTTACATCAATTGATGTGAAATGAGACAAAATGATTTATTTTGAAGATAGAGTAGAAACATAAGGTGAATTGACTTGGGGAAATAGGCATATATCAAATGGTTGATAAAGGTAATAGATTGCAAATGATCCCTTGTACAATAGAAGGCAAGACACGAAAGAGACTAGGCAGCTTAGTCTCAAGAACACCAAGAGGATAAGGACACAAAGGTGTAGGGACATCAAAGTATCAAGGCAAGACTCATATGTAACAACCCTGGTTAAAAAATCATGTAAAAATATATAAGACCATGGTTATGGGACACGTATTCGAAGTTGAATGGTGGGAAAAACACCCTAGCAGGTGTTCATTTTGGGTATTATGGCTAAAGGAAATTGGCAAAGGCAAAGGCAAAGGCTTTACAAAGGAAAAGTGGCATTTATTGGCATTTATTTATGAAAATAATGGAAATTAGGAGAAAAGGAAGATGAAATGTCACAGGTTGCATGTGAGGAGGAAAATGAAGGAAAATAATGTAAAATGAAGAAACTATATGCCTTATTAATAAAAAGGCTTCCGAGGATCAGTTGGTGGGCTTTTGTCAAGTCATTTTGGAGCTCTCTCATTATTCTCTCTCTCTTCCATACTCCTGGATACTTAGATTTTTTTTGGAGCACTCTTGGGGAGTGTGGATACTTGGTGATTTGGAGCAAGAAGGCAAAGGAAGAGCAGGAAAGCACAAGTGGACATTGGGATTAGAAGCTACAATGGGTTTTGATTGTAGGTACCTAGTTTCATGTATGTTTTCCTCACTAGTTTTGTCATGCATGGTGTATGCATATGGATTTTTCCGGACTTGCCATTTACTCGATAACTATGGTGTCATGAGTTTATTTCCATTGATTTTTTTTTGGTTGGTTCTCATGATTCCTTTAGTTGTTGGGTTGAGTTATTAGTTCATATATCCTTGGTTGTAAAAATGCTCTGAAGCTTGACGAACAACTGTTGGGTTGAGTTACTAGTCTTGGAGCCTTGGTTGGACAAACGCTCTAGATCCCGGAAACAGTTGGGGTTGAGTTACTAGTCTTAGAGCCTTGGTTGGAACAAAAACTTTGGAGCCCTGGAACAACTTGGAAAGAGACCAATCTGTGATGGTTTTGATGTCCGACCGTGAGGTGGAATCACTGGTTGAGGGTTAAGGTGGTTTGGCCTCTAGAAGTCCTAGATTGATTGTGATTGATGTTTTTGAGGAGATCCCACATTCATGATTGGAATATGGAACGAGGGTGATTGGATGAAGAGAGACTTGGGTCAACCAATCTATGGTTGGGTGGAATGTGGATGTCCCATCTCTTGTTGGTTTTAGATTCAGTAATGAAGAGCTCATTCCTTTGTTATTTGGTTTGCAAATGTATTGGTTTCTATGTGGATTCTATTATTATTGTATCCATGGTATTTATGTTGTTATTATGTTGGTTATAAGTATGTATTTAATTAGTAATGATGTATGGTTCTATCCATGTTTTTACTTGTAAATGAATGCACAATGTATCTATGATAAAATAGATTGTATTGCAGCTAATGATGTAAGAGAGCAATGCATCTTGTCAATTCTCTGATAATTATGAAACCCCTGTGCTTAAATATTTTGTTTACACCTGTATATTCAATGTTTGTGACATGTTTGAAAAAAAATAATTCATGTTTAGGAGGGGTCCAAATGAGTTCTTAATGATGTGATTGCTTCTGTATCATTTTCCTATTTTTATTTGTCATCCCTTAAGTTTTCATGAAGTTTTTGGCAGTGACCTGGGTTGTGGGCCTAAAGAGGTGGCTCAAATTCCAGAGCCTCAGGCAAAAAAATTAGCATTTGGGGCCCTATCTGCTAGCATGAAGTGTTATGCCTGAGGATATAGCTTCCTAGCCCCTAAAATGTAGTGTTATGATTGTGGCTATGGATAAAAGGGGGTCAAAACGTCAGTGTGACCTAAGGGTAAGAGGCCTGAATGGTTGGGTTACCTCCTGGGGGTGTTGTGGTTGTTGTATAAGTTTTTTATGTCATTTTTTCTTTCTTTTCCACTTCCTTAAGGTCACATAAGCTTTCGAATCCCATATAGTAACCTTTTGTCACATGTTTACCTTGGTTGTCCAATTACTTATGTTCTCAGGTATAAAAACTCGAACCAGGTTGCTGGAGTCAGCCCTTCCCATGCTATATTTTATGAGTGCAGGGACTCACGTCAGCGTTATGGCCAGGAGATGACCAAAGAATAAATGGGTATTATACATAGATGATAGAGTATATAGGATATTGAGTTAGTAAATTTTCTCTTAGTTTGACTAGTTTAGTTTATTGTTCTCATTTCCCACCTTTGGTTTTTTAGCTTTCAAGTTTTTAATAATAGTTGTGGGAGACCTAGGGCTATAAATTTCCTCCAAGATAGAGATTTAAATTCAGCCATGTATTGTAGCAGTAAGAAGGATAAGTACATCCTGACATTTTATTTATGTAATGCAATGTGAAATGATAGAAATATCTTCATCTTCGGCAAATCGGCATGAACAAGGGCAATATCTCACGTTAGCACCTGAAAAGCAGCGACATGACTATCCTTATCCGATTACGGTGAAGCCACAACACAAATAGTATCAACAACACTCAAATAGCTAAGCTCATCCCAGCACTCCGTCAGGTCCATTCCTATGCTCAGCTTAAGCTCCCCTGAAGATTTGGTATAAGTTACACGGTATTCTCCGATTGGAGTTAAATCTTAAGATCCATTTGAATTTGGTTCAAAATTCAAAAAAAATTGGTTTGGGTTCAGTTGCTTTACTTCTGTTGCCTCTGCCTAAACTCATTAATGTAGCAGCAGGGTCAGCAAAGGAGATTCAAGATATTTGAAATGCTACAAGCCAAGATTTGTGCAAAAGTAGTGGATCATATAGTACAGGAGAAATAAGGGAGATGGCCTTCTAACCTAAGTCACCAGGTTCGTGTTTGTGTTTGAGTTTGGCGATGTTGAAATTCGAATAAAGTTCGGCACCTAAAATTTTGCCGATAAAGTTCTGCATAAAATTCAACATATAGAAATTTGAAAATATATATATATATATATATATATATATATATATATATATATATATAACAATTTTAAGCATGTTGAAAGATAAATATGATGCACATAAATAAATAAGCATGTCAATTTTCAAAGTGCATAATGCACATTGCAAACACATATATTATAGGATTATTGCTCAAACATTTACATCATTTCCACATATAAACTATGAAAGCTAGTGCCAAATTTCCAATAAAGAACCAGCTTCAGTGTTCCATACATAGTAAACAAGGTGAGAAACTCATCATAGACATTAACAGTAGGCCATATTCAAATATCAAATTCAACAAAACCATGGGCCTTATCAGATTTCATATATTGAAAACAATATGATAAAAAAGTATTCAAAATATATAAACTTTAAAGTAGTTTGGAAGTTTTAGAATATTGTTCATGCAAAAAGTAAACTAGAAGTCTAGCAAAAAGTAAACTAGAAGTCTAAAACGAGAACACAAGTTTTATTCTTGATGTTCTCGTGGCCCACTTGTGATATCAAAAAGTTCTATATCATCAAGAGCAGTATGGGTTGTGAATCCGCTAGATGCCTCAACATCAGATTCATCACTGAATTCATTGTCAATGTCACTATCATTGTAAAAATCAGCTTCATCCCTTGATGCGTTAAGAACATGATCGATCCACGGAGTAGAAGAATTGGATGACTCTTTAGACACATTTTTCAAAGCCAATTGAAAGTTACTACGAACATACACAAGATCTTCTAATCTTCCAGATAACAATCTATTTCTTTTCTTGGAATGAATGTGGTCAAAGGAACTCTAATTCCTTTCACATGTTGATGCACTTGATTCTTGACTTAAGATACGAATCGCAAAATTTTGCAATTCTGGTGCCCCTGGACCATAAAACTCCCACCATACTGCTGGATCACTTCTGCTCCTATCATATTTTGCTGATTGTGTACCAAATAACCTTTCTTCTAACCTGTATGCCCTAAACTGAGATCTGACCAAACCTGCAATTGTTGGATCTAGATTTAGCTTCTCAATAGCTTGGATAAGTCCATTCATGACTTCATCCCTATGTCTTGATAACCCAAACAATTTAGGGTCCAAATAACATGCTGCTGCATGTAATGGACTATGCATCATTTTTCATCTTTGATCAATTACTTCTCATATCTCCTGGTAATCAACTTCCACATTGTTAAAAGCACTTGCAATGGCCTCTTTGCAACGATAAATGCTTTCATAAACAAAACCCATACAAGGTTTATCACCATCAACCATGAAGAGCACATTAACAATTGGGCCACATATTTTTAAAACCTTGTCTGCATTTTTCCGAAAGCCATTATTGAACACTATTTGTTCAACATGTTTCCCCTTTGTTCTTTTTGAAAGGGGGGATCTCTCCCACTTAGTATTGCAGAAAACAACTCTAAGGCTTGATTTTTCCTCAACAACTCTTTTCAGAGTAATATAAAAAGTAGCAAACCTTGTATCACAAGGCCTCAACAACTCTTTAGATGCATTATTTCTATATATGCTCAAAGTGAGACGATGGTTGATGATGAAGTTTGCAATTGTTTTGGCTCTTTGTATTGTCTCATTGACCCAAGGAAATTTGGCTAAATCATGCAACATCAAATCCAAGTAGTGATTTGCACAAGGGGTCTAGTAAATATGATTATACTTTTCCATAATCATCTTCCCTGCACAAAAACAATTTTATGCATTATATGTAATAACATGGACCACGTTTTTCTCCCCAACCTCTTGAATTTCTTCATCCAAAATTCCAAAAATAAATTATGATGTCTTCACCTGATCCATTGCATTAATTTCCTTCAAGAAAAGTACCCCTTGAGGACTGTAAACAAGCACATTGATCAATGGGCGATGACACAAATCAGACCAACCATCACTCAAAATTGTGCATCCTGTATACTTCCAAAACTCTTTAATCTCAGAAAATTTTTCTGTCACTCTGTCTCTTGTTTTCTTTAGCAAAGAGGTCCTTAAAGCTTCAGATCCAGGAGGAACATAGCCCTTCCCAAAATCAATGGCCTTTTTAATTACATTTTTAAAATATGGACTCCTGTTAATGTTAAAGGGAATTGCACATGCATAAAAGAATTCTGCAACAGCATCATCAACTTCTTGTCTCTCCACAGGTTTCCAGAATTAATTTAATGTTTTGGTTCCACCTGTTTTAACTGCAGTAGAACTTGATCCACCAATGTTTGAGATTGGATTAATGGTGTTTGAGGAAGACATGGCAATCTCCCTCTCAATTCGCTGCCTCTTCTGCTCCCTTTTTTCTTTTTCTGTCTTTGAAGCGAAATAGCTTTTCTCCACTTTAATTTTTTTTTCATCTGAGATCTTAGTGAAGCCTTCAACACCACCTCCACTTCCATTGCTAATACTGAGAAGGTGATCCACTGCTCTAGTTAAAGAGCCAGTGAATTGATGTCCACAAAGCTGACACAAAAGATTTTTCCCTTCTTTATTGACAAAATTCCATGCTACAGCAGTTGATTTTGGGGGTGCCATTGGAATCTGAAGGTTTTGATTGCTGAAGTAAAGCTTGAAATGTTTGCATTTTTAAAAAAAATTACATTTGAGTTAGTTCTAATTTTTGTAAACAATTTTTTTTTAAGCTGTTTTATTTTTTGTAAACTGGAATTTCATTTAGAATTGTGTATAAACAATAAATTGCCACTTATTTTTTTAGCCACAGACTCACAGTAAGTAGTAGCATTACCAGTAAATTAATTTTTTAAATTTTTTTGTAAAAATTAATTAAAAAAAAAACAGTGTATAAACAGTAAATTGTGTATTTTCCACTTATTTTTTTAATCAGTCTCACAGACTCAAGTCTCACAATAAGCACTAACAGTAAATTAATTTTTTAATTTTATTATAAAAATTAATTTAAAAAAAAAACAATTCGTAGAAAAAAATTTAAACTCAATTACCTCAGACCTGGAAGGCTGGAGGCAAGCACTAACTACTAACTAGTAACAGTAAATTAATTTTTTAATTTTATTGTAAAAATTGATTTAAAAAAAAAACGCAGAAAAAAAATTAACTCACTTACCTCAGACCTAGAACGCTGGAGGCTAGAGGGCCGACGCTGCAGCCTACTGTGTGGCAGTGGCACAATGGTAGACTGGGCACTGGGCACTGCGGGCCAGTGAACAGTGGAGAGGAGGCCACTGGAGTCAAGAGCTAGCCGTGACAGTGGAGAGGAGGGCCGAGGCCGCTCGAGCGATGAGAGGAGCTCAAGCTAGAGGCTGGAGCAGTGGAGGGCCGGTGGACGTGGGCTCTAGAGGAGCAGTGGAGGCGAGGGCCGGTAGGCTGGTGTAGTGCTGAGTGAGCATGGTGGGCCAGTGGTTGTGCCACCGCCCACGTGCGCAGTGTGAGCAGAGGAGCAGCCTGCAGGGTCGCAGCTTCAGCCTTCAACGGAGGAGCAGGGTCCGAGGTCGAACAGAGGAGAAGTGTCCGAGCACTAAGCACTGAGCAGTCGTGGCTGTAGCTTGTGAGCACTGAGCAGAGGAGCAGCATCCTAGAAGTCGCGGAGGGGAAAATCATGACCGAAAATCATTGATGGATTTTTAGCGAAAAAAAAAAAAATTAAAATGAAACCTACTGCCGAACCTTTTAAAAAAATTCAAACTTTGAAAAAAAAATCAATTAAATTTGTCTTCAAATTTGAGTTTGGGTTCGTGATTAAGTTCGGCGAACTTTTTGGATTAAATTCGGGAGGGGTTGAATTTCGGCGAATTTCGAACTTAATCTATTAATTTCGCCGAACCCGGTGACTTAGCTTCTAATTGTGATGCTACCCTATAGTTCTTTCTTCACTAATAGGTTCCAACAGGGGAGAACTAGCTTTGTAGCACCAATCCTTCGTCTGCTTCCTGGTCTCCTCGTGTGTATACAAAGCATGAGGAATTGTTCCTAATGAATGCACAAAATAATGTAACCACAACTGTGAGGTTAGCTCTCCAATTTCCACTTCTAAATATTTAGGAACTATGTTTCTGTATATGAAAGTTATGCAGGAACCTTGTGTTTCTTATACGTAAGCCCTATCCCAAGGGGTATGAGGCCCTTACTTGTCTCTTTCTTGGATATAGGAAAATGATGGGACCTTTATTCATATGAGGGAGGAAGTCGCTATGCTCCAGATTCAATGATGCTGGTATTGAGGCCGGGAATAATAATAATAATTTTTCTGGGAAGGAATGCCCGTTTTCGACTGGATGATGGAAATTATGCTAGTTCTAATTCCCATTCCCATGTTCAATGATGATGGGAATTTTGGGAACAATTCCATTTATAATTATTGGGAATTTCCATTTCGACTAATGCTGGGAATGATCTTGAGAATGCTTGGCTTACTTCCGATTCCAATGTTGTTGTTGGGAGAAAAAATATGGGACTGGAAAAAACAAAAATTTCCATCATCAATTTATGGGTAGCAAAGACAGCAGTGTGCCTCCTCCACCGGTTGAGGACAATACTATGGAATTAATGGTGATTTAATCTATATGAACATAGTAGAAGAAAGTAGCAAATGGTTGGAAGCAAGAAAACAATGAAAATAAAGAGGGCATGAATAGTACGCCATAAGAAAAAAATAGATAGGAGGGATATGGACTGGACTAGATAGAGCTTATTCATAAGAAAAAAATAGACAACAGGGATATGGACTGGACTTGATGGAGCTATATGTTCAGAAAAATAATAGTGTTTCATAAAAAATGGAGCTACAATGGGGAGTAAATACAAGCTCTTTCTAGGGAAAATATACTTTTCTTGCAACCTATACCGGCAAAATCTTATTGCAACCTGCATGGACAAAATAAAGTAGACCACATTAAGAAATTCCAGGTTTTCAATTACAGCAACCACAATATTTTCATTCTTTTTAATATAGTAAATTATAAAGTAAGGTTTATAATTTGCACAGGAGTTACTCTTACAACTAGCTTATTTTCATTCTTTGTCATACTGTAAGGGCTATCATTAACATAGGAATACGGTAAGAAAAAAATGTTTAAAGTGTGCAGTCACCTTTAAAATCCACAATTGGGTTGGAACTGCAACAAAGAGCCGCAAGAATTCTTGCAGGATTTGGAAGTTTTCGAATTGGAAATTTTTCCCGAAGAAACGAAACTGCAAACAAGAGTGTGAGAAACCCTACAATAGCTTGCTTTAGGCAGAACCCTGGAAGAGGCAGAGCTTCCCACTAGCATTGTTGCATATTCAGAATTTTTGTAGCTTCAAAATCATATTACCATCTTTTAGGTTAATCATCTATTGCAGGGCGTAGAGGAGGAATGAGGAGTTCCATTGAAAGAACCGTTTGGTGGTAGTAGATGTTGTAGAGTGACACAGAGTTAGTGAGGAGTAATTATGCAGTGGTGAGCCTCCAGTAATTAAGGAGTAATTAAGCAGCCTTATCGGTGCCTCATAATTAAGCAGTCTTGTCGGTGTCACATGCCCAGTAAAAGGGGAGGAGCCCTTCTCGGCTTCCATGCTATCCTCAAACATATCATTCTCCAAACAGAACCCTTGGCTTGGCCGAACGACTGCTCTGAAACAAAAAATAATGTCATAATTCACTGGCATAAATACTATCACCATGCTACAACCTTACACAATGCTACAGAATATTTTGGTCAAATATACAATTAAAACTCAACCAAATACAATAGAAATAGTTAAAATATGGAACATTATGATGTAGTAGAAACTGATAGTTACACGACCAGTTACAGATACCTCCTATGAGATGTAGGAGGGGGGTTTTCAACCATATGAGTTGTTCAAATGATGCAGGTAGGTTCTAATGGTTAGCAATTTCCATCGTGTGCTCCATGGAACAATCCCCATGACACAGGTAGGTTCTAATGGTTAGAAATTTCCATCTTGTGCTCCATGGAAAAATTCCTATTCATTCATGGCATGAGATTGTATCATGTACACCAACCAGGTAGGCAAAACAACTTACCATTCTTTTCCTTGATGACATTTGCAGAAACCTATATACAACGCACATCCTCAACACTTAAGCCAGTTACTAACTAAGATGGCAGAGAATTGTCGAAGACCCTGTGTGCTCTTCAGGTCCCCTTATTTTATAAGCATTCGTTAATGAAAGGCTACTAAAATCACAATCACATGTCCCTTGTTGGGCACTCGTTGGGTACTTCATTCCAAGTAGAGCTGAGGAGCTATGGAATGAATGGAATGAATGAGATATTTCTCTATAACCAGACAATGCTGAAAGGTGTCAAGCCCAAAGGTGTTAAGGTGTCACACCCAGGTGTTACATATACATACACATGTCAAGCGAAAAGCATTTTGAAAAAATTTATAATACAAGCATGAATACATTACCAGTTAACAGTTAGTGGTTAGCAAACTAATGCTAGAATTAGTTCGATGGGCAAGAACATAAATTAAATAAGTCGGTAAAACCTTATGCAACTTTCAGTTTTAAGAAGAAGAATATATACGGATGCCTCGGGAAGAGGCCAATAAGACTGTAACTTTTATATTGATACTATTGGTTAAAAAAGCGGTTGTCAAAATTTCTACAGATCCTATTGGTTAAAAAAGTGGTTGTAAATACGTGGGGACGACTAAAAAATTTGGTTTAATAAATAATGTAGAGTGAAAAATCAATTACTAATAGTCCCGCCGTGACGGCAGGGACTAATAAGGATGGATCCAATTTCACAAATAAACATGGGAAATGGATTGTAAGATCAAATGGATATATCTAATGTTTTTTGAAAACTAGGGGCATTATAAATCTTGAAAATGTGTTTCTCTCCCTTTCCTCTGACATGAGCCTCATAGTTAAAGCATGTGCAAGAACATGGCCACCCACTAGTTTTCTGGGATCTATTACCAATATACCTATTCTTGGATCAACAATAACTGATAATAAGAAAATAACATCAATCCAATGTTTGGATTGACAACAATGAATGGTAACAATAAAATAACATTAATCCAATATTTGTGTTGACAACTTTATTGACCATTTGACAAATGTAGCTATACTTTAACCTCAAAATTATTCCTATGCAATTAGGTTAGTTATGGGTGCTAAAAAAAATCAGTTTTTCTTTTCAAATCTCCAGGTCAATGAGAAGTTCGTGATAGTGAGAAAAATTTTGGATGATAACCAATATTGTTTCATAACATATGTTAATTGGAAGTATCAACATGTAAAGCATGATGGCATAAGTTTGCCTTGAATACCACTAACATTTTAGGGTTAAGAGATTTTATCGATGAGACTGGGACAAAGGATATTAAAGCTGAAATAAGACATCAAATTTTTTATCCAATCAAGTGTTTACAAATTAATTTTTCAAATTATAATAAAAAAATATGTTATTTATTTCTAAAGTTTAACATTACATTTTATATAAATCAAATCTAAACTAATAGCAATCAAACTGAAAATTTATTATTAGAGTCCTGGGCAAGGACTAATAATTGACTTGCTAGATTTGATTTAGATTCTAATTTATGATTGTGAATCAAGTAGTTAAATTTGTACTCGTTAGTAAAAATGAAAGTCAAGTAAAATTATCCGCAACCAAAGGCATAGCAAGTCCCTACCTTCCTTTCCTTATGTTATGTAACAAGGTTTGGAAGAATCGAATCCAACATTAAATGTTGTTGGAATCGGTCTCTGCCATCGGGTTTTTTCTATAAGAATTTAAGCTCACGTTGAAAAACTAGAAAACCCTCTCAGGTTTTCCGAAACCTAAGGCAGACAGATTAAGAGATATATTGCAATAAAGGTAGATGCATTCAATTAAGAAAGAATTAGATTTAAATTGAAAAAGAAGAGGTGAATCATAGCCTACTTTTCTTTATACACAACTTAGTTGGAACAAGTGTGGTTGAGAAAGGATCCTCAACTATTTCCGAAGACAAAACTTGCACACAAGACATACAAACATGATCGTCACAACATATAAACTTCACAAATCCAAAAAATTAGCAAGTAAGCAATATGCTACCATTAAACACATAAAAAAGGATCATAATCCAAATCATTACAACATAAACATAAGAAGTATAAGATTGAGACAATTATATGGACAAAACAATAGTAGATATATATATTCAGTGAGGGAAGATTACAACCATAGGTGGTTGCAGCATGACCTCCTCTAACTCCTAGCTCTTTCAACCTCTCTATCTAAATCAATATCTTGATAACATAACAGTGCAAGAATTCCCATCGTAATTACAATGGCCTAGCCTCCAATATATAGGAAATGGGAGGCTTTAATCTTTTACCAATTCCTCTACCGCTTCACTTTGGGTAAAAGCCAAAGGCTAGAAGATGTTTCCTTCACTTTATTTCTTTCTCCCGGATAGGAAACATCCATAGATGAGTTTGGGGCAATATTTTCCATATTTTTAGAGTCACCTTTGAGTAAATAACAAAGGCACAATTAGTTAACTTGTGAGTTTTGTTCGTGGGCTCGTGAAACTTAGGTAATGCGACCATCATTAAGATAGAAAGAGTTTATGGCTAGGGTAAAGCAGGTTGTTGGTTTATGGCCAACGTTAACATGCTCTGTATAGGTCTTTTAGGGTACATTAGAGTGGAAAAAAGGACTGTATTATTGTGGTGTTTCTCAATTCGCTTCTTAGATAATGTGTCAAAGTCAATACGAAGGAACCTGTCAAAGGTAGGAAATAAGGAGTCTTACATCAATTGATGTGAAATGAGACAAAATGATTTATTTTGAAGATAGAGTAGAAACATAAGGTGAATTGACTTGGGGAAATAGGCATATATCAAATGGTTGATAAAGGTAATAGATTGCAGATGATCCCTTGAAAAATAGAAGGCAAGACACGAAAGAGACTAGGCAGCTTAGTCTCAAGAACACCAAGAGGATCAGGACACAAAGATGCATGGACATCAAAGTATCAAGGCAAGACTCATATGTAACAACCCTGGTTAAAAATTCATGTAAAAATATATAAGACCATGGTTATGCGACACATATTTGAAGTTGAATGGTGGGAAAAACATCCTAGCAGGTGTTCATTTTTCCTATTATGGCTAAAGGAAATTGGCAAAGGCAAAGGCAGAGGCTTTACAAAGGAAAAGTGGCATTTATTGGCATTTAGTTATGAAAATAATGGAAATTAGGAGAAAAGGAAGATGAAATGTCACAGGTTGCATGTGAGGAGGAAAATGAAGGAAAATAATGGAAAATGAAGAAACTAGATGCCTCATTAATAAAAAGGCTTCCGAGGATCAGTTGGTGGGCTTTTGTCAGTTCATTTTGGAGCTCTCTCATTATTCTCTCTCTCTCCCATACTCTTGGATACTTAGAGTTTTTTTGGAGCACTCTTAGGGAGTGTGGATACTTGGTGATTTGGAGCAAGAAGGCAAAGGAAGAGCAGGAAAGCACAAGTGGACATTGGGATTAGCAGCTACAACGGGTTTTGATTGTAGGTACCTAGTTTCATGTATGTTTTCCTAACTAGTTTTGTCATGCATAGTGTATGCATATGGATTTTTCTGGACTTGCCATTTACTCGATAACTATGGTGTTGTGAGTTTATTTCCATTGATTGTTTTATGGTTGGTTCTCATGATTCCTTTAGCTGTTGGGTTAAGTTATTAGTTCATAGAGCCTTGGTTGTACAAATTCTATGAAGCCCGATGAACAAATGTTGGGTTGAGTTACTAGTCTTGGAGCCTTGGTTGGACAAATGCTCTAGATCCCAGAAACAGTTGGGTTCGAGTTACTAGTCTTAGAGCCTTGGTTGGAACAAAAACTCTGGAGCCCTGGAAAAACTTGGAAAGAGACCAATCTGTGATGGTTTTGATGTCCGACCGTGAGGTGGAATCACTAGTTGAGGGTTGAGGTGGTTTGGCCTCTAGAAGCCCTAGATTGATTGTGATTGATGTTTTTGAGGAGATCCCACATTCATGCTTGGAATATGGAATGAGGGTGATTGGATGAAGAGAGACTTGGGTCAACCAATCTATGGTCGGGTGGAATGTGGAAGTCCCATCTCTTGTTGGTTTTAGATTCAGTAATGAAGAGCTCATTCCTTTGTTATTTGGTATGCAAATGTATTGGTTTCTATGTGGATTCTATTATTATTGTATCCATGGTATTTATGTTGTTATTATGTTGGTTATAAGTATGTATTTGATCAGTAATGATGTATGGTTCTATCCATGTTTTTAATTGTAAATGAATGCACAATGTATCTATGATAAAATAGATTTTATTGCAGCTAATGATGTAAGAGAGAAATGCATCTTGTTGATTCTCAGATAATTGTGAGACCCCTGTGCTTAAATATTTTGTTTACACTTGTATATTCAATGTTTGCGACATGTTTGAAAAAAATTCTGTCATGTTTAGGAGGGGTCCAAATGAGTTTTTAGTGATGTGATTGCTTCTGTATCATTTTCCTATTGTTATTTGTCATCCCTTAAGTTTTCATGAAGTTTTTGGCAGTGACCTGGGTTGTGGGCCTGAAGAGGTGGCTCAAATTCCAGAGTCTCAGGCAAAAAAATTATCATTTGGGGCCCTATCCGCTAGCATGAAGTGTTATTCCTGAGGCTATAGCTTCCTAGCCCCTAAAATGTAGTGTTATGATTGTGGATATGGATAAAAGGGGGTCAAAACGTCAGTGTGACCTAGGGGTAAGAGGCCTGAATGGTTGGGTTACCTCCTGGGGGTGTTGTGGTTGTTGTACAAGTTTTGTATGTTGTGTTTTCTTTCATTTCCACTTCCTTAAGGTCACATAAGCTTTTGAATCCCATATAGTAACCTTTTGTCACATGTTTACCCTGGTTGGCCAATTACTTTGGTAGAGGTGGGAAGAGGGTGTTACAGAGTGGTATCGGAGCATGGTTTCGCTCTCCCTTGGTGTTTTTTAGTTTTTGTTCTATTGGCGTCATATCTGATACCACAGAGTGGTATAAAAGTGTGGTTGTGCTCTCCTTGGGCGATTTTTGTCTTCTGTTCTCTTTGGGTGATGTTTAGTTCTCGTTCTCTTTGGTTGATATCTCATACCACAAAGTGCAATCAGAGCATGGTTCAACCCTTGGACTGGATGGGCGGTGTGTTGGTCATGATTTTATGTTGGTTACATATGTGTTTCTCATAACTATGGTGTATTTTCTTGTTGCATTTGTGTTGTGTTGGCCATGGTGGCAGTGGTGTCACCATGGAAGTGTTTATGGTGTTGTTGCCAACATGTTGTCATGAGTGTATGAATTTTATGTGTTGTTCATTAGCAAGTAAGAAATATGCTACCATTAAACACATCAACAATGATCATAATTTAAATCATTACAACATAAACATAAGAAGTATAATATTGAGACAATTATATGTAAAAAACAATAGCAGATCTATATATTCAGTGAGGGAAGATTACAACCATATGTGGCTGCAACATGACCTCCTCTGACTCCTAGCTCTCTCAACCTCTCTATCTAAAAAATATCTTGATAACAAAACATTGCATGAATTCCCATCCTAATTACAATGGACTAGCCTCCAATATATAGGAAATGGGAGGCTTTAATATCTTACCAATTCCTTTACCGATTCACTTTGGGAAAAAGCCAAAGGCTAGAAGATGTTTCCTTCACTTTATTGCTTTCTCCTAGTCTAGTATTCTTGGTTAGGATAGGAAACATCCATAGATGAGCTTGAGGCGATATTTTCCATATTTTTAGAGTCACCTTTGAGTAAAGATTAAAGTCACAATGGGTTAACTCGCGAGTTTTTCTCGTGGGCTCGTGAAAGTTAAGTAAAGAGACCCTCATTAAGATACAAATAGTTTATGGCTAGGGTAAAACAGTTTGTTGGTTTATGGCCAACGTTAACACGCTCTTTCTAGGTCTTTTAGGGTGCATTATAGTGGAAAAAAGGACTACAATAAGGGTTTATTCTAGTCATAAAATTGTTCTCCTCTGAGCTGATGAGAAGGTATTTTCCAGTATAAAAGAACCCCCCTAAAGT
This sequence comes from Pinus albicaulis, assembly GCA_034641835.2. NCBI lineage: Eukaryota > Viridiplantae > Streptophyta > Pinopsida > Pinales > Pinaceae > Pinus > Pinus albicaulis. The sequence goes on from CM076574.1 coordinate 870,291,940, forward strand.
CTGATGTGAGAGAAGAAGATGATGGCAGAAATAATTTACATCATAGTTTAAGAGAGAGAATTTCAAAGTTTCGAAAAATAAAGAGGTATACAAACAACACACATATGTCAAAGTTATATAATAATTATGTCCCGAGTTGGGAATTCCCATGCTCAAAAGCTAAGCCAGAAGGATGTTTGATGGATCTATGGCATATCGTCCATCTATAAACACAATGTGGATAGATGGTCATAATATAACCTGTCTAATAAGTTTTCTCCAAAAAATAGAAGTCACATCTTGTGAGAGAAACAAGGCTGAGTTATGTAAGCCTCTACCTAAGGTCTTCGTCACCGTTACATAATAGCATAACTCTATACATGTGAATAACTAAGTCGATGTCGAACATGCGAGAATTTGTTTTATTATTGGTAAATGATGAAAACTGTTAGTAGACGCGAGGATGACCACCGATAAGGATGATGGTCTCCAAGATGTGCAGTACAATATAGCAAGTGTGAATAAAGAGTTGAGGTTGAATACTCGTATAATTGTTCAAGTGGGAGCTAATAATGAAAATCCCCAATCAACACACGAAAATCTTCCACTAAGGACTATAAACTCTAGGATATTGTGGTGTTTATCTATTCACTTCTTAGATGACATGTCAAATTCAATAGGAAGGAGCCTGTCAAAGGTAGGAATAAGGAGTCTTACATCAATTTATGTGAAATGAGACAAAATTATTGATTTTGAAGATATAGTAGAAACATAGGGTGAAATGACTTGGGTAAATAGGCATATATCAAATGGTTGATAAAGATAATAATTTAAAATGATCCCTTGAACAATATAAGGCAAGACACCAAAGAGAGTAGGCAACTTAGTCTCAAGAACACCAAGAGGAGTAGGACATGAATATGCAGGGACATCAAAGCATCAAGGCAAGACTCATATGTAACAACCATAGTTAAAAATTCATGTAAAAATATATAAGACCACGGTTATGGGACACGTATTTGAAGTTGAATGGTGGGAAAAAAATCCTAGCGGGTGTTCATTTTGGTTATTATGGCTAAAGAAAATTGGCAAAGGAAAAGGAAAAGGCTTTAGAAAGGAAAAGTGGCATTTATTGGAATTTATTTATGAAAATAATGGAAATTAGGAGAAAAGGAAGATGAAAGGTCATAGGTTGCATGCGAGGAGGAAAATGAAGGAAAATAATGGAAAATGGAGAAAACAGAGGCCTCATTAATAAAAAGGCTTCTGAGGATCACTTGGTGGGCTTTTTTTAGTTCATTTTAGATCTCTCTCTCTCCCATACTCTTGGATACTTAGAGTTTTTTTGGAGCACACTTGGGGAGTGTGGATACTTGGTTATTTGGATCAAGAAGGCAAAGGAAAAGAAGGAAATTGGGATCAACAGCTACAATGGGTTTTAATTGCAGGTACTGAGTTACATGTATGCTTTCCTCACTCGTTTTGTCATGCATGGTGTATGCATATGGATTTTCCTAGCCTTGCTATTTACTCGATAACCATGGTGTTGTGGGTTTATTTCCACTGAATTTTTTCTTCTTGGTTCTCATGATTCATTTAGCTATTCGGTTGAGTTATTAATTCCTAGAGCCTTGGTTGTACAAATTATCTGAAGCTTGACGGACAATTTTTGGGTTTAGTTACTAGCCCTGGAACCTTGGTTGGACAAACGCTCTAGATCCCGGAAACAGTTGGGGTTGAGTTACTAGTCCTGGAGCCTTGGTTGGAACAAACACTCTAGAACCTTGGAAAAAATTGGATAGAGACAAATCTGTGATGGTTGTGATGTCCAACCGTGAGGTGGAATCACTGGTTGAGGGTTGAGGTGGTTTGGCCTCTAGAAGCCCTAAATTGATTGTGATTGATGTTTTTGAGGAGATCCCACATTCATGCTTGGAATATGGAATGAGGGTGATTAGATGAAGAGAAACTTGGGTCAACCAATCTATGGTCGCATGGAACGTGGAAGTCCCATCTCTTGTTGGTTTTAGATTCAGTAATGAAGAGCTCATTCCTTTGTTATTTGGTATGCAAATGTACCGGTTTCTATGTGGATTCTATTATTATTGTATCCATGGTATTTATGTTGTTATTATGTTGGTTATAAGTATGTATTTGATCAGTAATGATGTATGGTTCTATCCATGTTTTTACTTGTAAATGAATGCATAATGTATCTATGGTAAAATATATTTTATTGGAGCTAATGATGTAAGCGAGCAATGCTTCTTGTCGATTCTTAGATAATTATGAGACCTTTGTGCTTAAATATTTTGTTTACACCTGTATATTCAATTTTTGTGACATGTTTGAAAAAAGTTATTTCATGGTTAGGACGGGTCCAAATGAGTTCTTAATGATGTGATTGCTTCTGTGTCATTTTCCTATTTTTATTTATCATCCCTTAAGTTGTCATGAAGTTTTTGGTAGTGACCTGGGCTCTGGGCCTGAAAAGGTGGCTCAAATTCTGGAACCTCAGGAAAAAAACTTAGCATTTGGGGCCCTATTTGTTACACCATTTTTTGGTCATCTAACCTATTATCATTAGATGGACCCAAGTACATCATGTAAGACCAATTTTACTCCAAGTAAAATTGCTTTCACTATGAAAATAACTTAGTATATCACCTTTATTAAGTTGTTTATGGTCTAAACAGGAAACCCCAAAAGGAAATATTAAATAAATATACATTTGTTTGATTTTCCTCAAGGAATAATTAGTTAAACAGTAGTTTAATTAATATTTCTTGTTATATTTAACCCAAAACAAGGAAATTAATTAGATAAATCATTATTTATCTTATTATTTTCTAAAGAATAATTTTTTAAATCTTATCTAAATAATATTCTTTGTTAAATATGACTAATTCACCCTTAAATAATTAAATAAATTATTATTTGTTTGATTATTACTCAACCATATCCTTAAAATGATAAATAAATTATTTATTTATTTATTATTACTTAATCACCTCCTTAAAATGATAAATAAATCATTTATTTATTTATTATTTACAAATAAGGGGATTTGACTCAAGTCAAATTCCTTTTCCCTTCAAAAAATATAATAAAATATTCCATAAAATTTGGATCTAGATTTGGTTAATAATATTTTAATTATGCACCAATCTCTAGACTAACTCAATATTTTGTTATAAATAGAAGGGTTTTCCCATTCATTTGTGACCTTTTGTTGGCTAAAGATCACTCTGGATCTCAACTCTTGGTCTGGCTATTGATCCATAATCATAGCCATATTTTTCCATTTTTGTCTGGGTTTTCTACACCATCAAGAGAGAGGAATTCTAAATCTAAAGTGCTGAGGACTTTCAAGAACCCATCCCATTGAGGAGAACAGGGAACACCCTCTTGTGTTTTCCTCCCAGGTGCCATTAATAAAAATTTCATTGGATATATTGCTGTGCATCTGTGGATCTATGTAGAGTAAATCTATTTTCCTATTTTGTTTAATGTCTTCTAATGCATAGATCTGAATTTTTGTGTATTTGTCTTGATCATCTGAATGGGATGAAGATATTATTCATTTACCATTATTGGGGTTGTTTGTTATCTGTGAATAAAAGTGGCACTTTTATGTTATAATCAAGATTCATACTAACACTATTCACTAGCATGAAGTGTTATGCCTGAGGCTATAGCTTCCTAGCTCCTTAAATGTAGTGTTATGATTGTGGCTATGGCTCAAAGAGGGTCAAAATGTCAGTGTGACCTAGGGGTAAGAGGCCTGAATGGTTGGGTTACCTCTTGGGGGTGTTGTGGTTGTTGTACAAGTTTTGTATGTCATGTTTTCTGTCATTTCCACTTCCTTAAGGTCACATAGGTGGTTGAATCCCATATAGTAACCTTTTGTCACATGTTTACCCTAGTTGGCTAATTACTTGGGTAGAGGTGGGAAGAGGGTGTTACATAGTGGTATCAGAGCATGGTTGCGCTCTCCCTTGGTGTTGTTTGGTTTTTATTCTATTGGTGTCATATCTGATACCACAGAGTGGTATAAAAGTGTATTTGTGCTCTCCTTGGGCGATGTTTGACTTTCTTTCTCTTTGGGTGATGTCTAGTTCTTGTTCTCTTTGGGTGATATCTCATACCACAAAGTGTTATCAGAGCATGGTTCAACCCTTAGACTGGATGGGTGATGTGTTATTCATGATTTTTTGTTGGTTTCATATGTGTTTCTCATACCTATGGTGTATGTGCTTGTTTCATTTGTGTTGTGTTGGCCATGGTGGCAGTGGTGTTGCCATGGAAGTGTTGATGGTGTTGTTGTCAACATGTTGTCATGAATGTATGACTATTTTGTGTTGTTCTTGCTTATGCATTTTCCGTGCACGCTTTCTTACATGTTGCTACATGTTGTACATGCATCGCTTGTTTACGCTAGGTTACATATTGGTCATGCTTGTGTATTGTCTATGTATTCTTGAATATGTGATGCTATCTGTGGTGTTATCACAAAATTGGACCTGATAGGCTGCTAATCAAATCAATCTTATGTAATTGTTTCAAACCAATATTTTGATTGAGGCTTAGCCTCCTCACCTAAGAGGGCTCTCTCAAGGGTTAATGATTTTTGATAAAATATAGATGGCTAACTCTATGTGGGCTAATAATTAGATAGATGATAAATGTAGGTTGAAAATCACATCAACAATTACACATTGGGCTTATGGAGTCAAAATAGTTTTAGTAAACCAATAAATCAACTTAACATGGAAGTTGAGGCATATCAAAGTTTTAGTCAAGAGATACACATGTGAAACTGTAAAAAACACAGTCAGTTCATCTATATAGGAAGTCAGAGCATCAAAGATGAATTTTGAGTAACATAGACAAACTCCACTACAATGGGATAATAGAGAGATTCATATAGAATAAGAACACACTAAAACTCCTTATGAATCTCAAGTTGGTTAAGTAGAAATCTGCTATATTAGCTGAAAACCAGTCAATTACAATAAAAACAGTCTTTTGCCAAAAAATGTCCAACCCTGATACATTCGACTTCTTGGTCCTTTATAGACCATTTACAACATTAGACAATCTTACCTTGTGCTAGATACATCAAATTCTTGACTCTTGACACCTTGCATAACCATATGACATGGTATTTATTACAAAAAGACAACTAATCTACTAAACAATCCTATTACAAATAGGATTCAAACTCCTTATCTCTATCCATAACAACCTTATCGAAACTAAATTACATCATTTTCCAAGTTTATTCACACATGGTCGAATCTGGATTTTAGGCTTCAACTCTTCATGACCATATTTCTGTCCTCCACCAAAATAGGAAATAATCCCCCTCTTTTTTTAGGCATAGGGTCCTTTGCACTCTTGGAACATTCTGACCATCATGAACTCATTATTTCGAGCTCCTTAGCTGTTAGAAATTGAATTAACACATGCCAAACCTCCTCCTTAAGTTCCAATTGTCCAAAACCATCTCCAAAATTTTTAAATGGGCTGTAATACACTGCACTACGAAAACAAAACAATTTCGTAGCGCTTTTCATAGCGCTACCCTTTACCCCATTTTTCTTCAATTTTTTGACTTCTATCCTCCAAAAATATCTTAATTGACTTTAAATACATCCTCCCTATCAATTTTATTCCTTCATCCATTGTTTTACCCCTCAAAATTTGATGAAAAAGGGCAAGAAAAGCTGCTACAACAATTTCGTAGTGCTTTTCTCCCTTTTTACACTGCCTGTGCTACGAAACTGCTGAGTGGGTAGTTTTGTCAAAAAATTTGCAAAATGAAAATTGAAAATGTGCCAAAAAATCAAAATCAATCTTATTTCATCATTTAAAAAACATATCAATTGTAAAACACACTCATTCTAGCCTTCATGAGGTCCCTTGCTCATTTTCATTTGATTTAGCTATATGCTCTTCTATGACTGTTATCTTAATACCTCTGCTTTTTAACTCATCATGAATCAAATTCATCTGCTGCTCCAAGTCCTCCACTTGATCTTTAAGTCTCCTGTTATTAGCTCTCAAGTGACTATTTATTACTTTGACAAATTTGGCTTCCTTTATTGCTGGGACTGTCCATGTGGAAAACTGCTCTGCACTGCTTGGAGTTTCAGAAATAGAACCAGTTTAACCTTCCCATAGTGCCTTAATTATTTTAAACTTTGCTTTCTCAATACTGTGCTTTCTAGCCCTCTTTCTCATCACAAAAATTTCTTGGTTTTCCAACCTCAATTTCTCCTCAATATGTTGAAACTCTATCATTTCTTCTTTCCCCTTCTTTGTTCTGTTGGCTACATGCTTTACCGTAGGTGATGAGAGATCAAACACTTCTTCAAGAGCTTTAGCTGTCTCAATAGGTTCTTGAAATTCCTTGCTGCCTTCCTTGAGTTTCTTAGCATGCCTAGTTATAAGTTTTCTTGCTTGAAAGATGAAGGTTGCATTTTCACCCTCAAACTCAAGCTTCTTTGCAGACTTAGCCTTCTTCTGTTTATGCTCATCTTCTCCAATGAACTCAGCTTGAACGATGGGTGTCTCCTCTATGTCAATAGCATGCAGGATGTCATCTAAATTTCCCTTTATTATTGGGTTGTCCTTTGTAGCTGTAGCAACTGTCTTTCCTTTTAATGCCACTGCTTGGCTTCTTGTTACTCTTTTGATTTCCTACTTTCTGACAACTTGTTTCTGTTTTGCCTCTTTGACAATATTTGACCTCTGTTTTGCAGGTGATGAAGTTGGTGTGTTAAGTACTTGTGTCTACTCTGCCCTTTTCTCAACCTGTTTCCTTGGCTTCAGTTTTGAAAATTCCTGTGGCTTTGCAACTATAGGTTGACTAGTCTCTTCTGCTGCTGGTGCTGGAACTCATTTAATTTTAGGGTTTCTAGCAGGAGTTAGGGTTTCCAACTCAAAACCATTTATAAAAAAAAAATATGACCAATCCATGCCTATCTTCTGAAGCTCATCTAAAATCAATAACTTCATTAAACCATGATGAAACAAGGATGTTTCACTACCTTCAGATTTGGCTTGTACTTTATCAACCATTTTTGCAAGACTCCTATGTAGATAAAAGGGAAAATCAAGTGAAATCTTACCAGTGAAATGCAGAAGTAGCTTGAAATGATATGTGTAAACCTTATGATATCTGCCTTCACATATAAAATACTTCTGAATGTTGAGAAGCAACTTTTCATAAGTGTCTTTGATGCAGCTTCTAGGGATAAAATTATTGAGGTCCATCTCTGCATACTCAGGTTTCATGAACTCTTTGCATGGCTCCATATCAAATTTGAAACTTTTAAACCAATTTTCTTGACCTATTGGTATCTATGCAACAATAGCAATAATCTCTGGTGTAACTGACACACTTAGCATCCTGACCTTGGTAGTTTTTCCATTGAAGTTCAAGGCAAATTCTTTGGACACCTGTGTGTGGTAACCCTGCAACTTTTCACAAAATCAAAGACAACCTACTCTTCTGAACGCCTCCATCACTACTGGGTCTTCAATTATGGCCATCATATCTTCAGGTTCATGCCTTAAGCAGTGTCCCCCTCTGTGAACTTTCTTTTCCTCTGCCATGCTTCTTAGAAATCCTGTTAGCCTCGCTTGATAAATTGAATCAGCCTCATTTGAAAATGAGAAATAGAAGCCTCGCTTGATTAATTTATATCAGCCTCGCTTGATAAGGATGAAAAAAACATTTGTATAAAATAGCCACAGGTTTGGCTCTAACACTTCAGTGCTCAGACATCTCAAATGGAGGCAAAGGAAACGAGAATGACTAATTAGGAAAGATTTTGAATTTAAAATGTCATCTCATAACTGAATGATGCCTCATTCATACCCTATCATGACAATGATGACTGAAATGTGGGTAAGTACATTGGATCTCATTATTAACTGACTCATCATACCACTAACTTACCATTTCCCAATGGTTTCTGACCTTTTCCAGCTCAGATGACAAAACAGTTAAGAAACCATACTTTTGTAGTGCCTACAGTGTATTTTTCCCTGTTTGCGCTACGATACCATTAGCGCTTTCGTAGCGCAAATCAACTTTTTTGAACTAGTGGCACTACAAAAACGAGGTTTCTTGGCTAATTGACCATTTTTGACATGAAACTTTAGGAAATGACCCACAAATGGAAATTATGGATACGTGACAATGAATGGACCTTAAAATAGAATTTATTTGAACTTAAGGACGGGCTTTGAACTTATGAAAATCTAACCTACCCTTGATCAAATCCTAAATTGTCTTATAAACCCAATTTTGAACCATGACCAAAAAAAAACTTGACACAATGATGTTTTGAAATTTTTTTGGGTGATAAGAGTGTCTCCACTTGAGATAGTGTGCCCCTATGGTACACTAAGAACCAGTAGTTCAAGTGCTGCTATCCATTTTCTTGACCAAAACAGAAAAACTTTGAAATTTCCAAGCTTTCTCTTCAAGCTCTAATGGCCTTCACCTCGGGCTCAAGCTTGCTAATTTAGCTTGTCATTATTAGCAGAAAAACTCATAAAATGGAATATGTATAATGACATGAATGACCAATCAGATTTTTAGGAAGAGTAATTCTTTAAAAACCTGCCATTGACAGGTCCTCCAGCATATGATTTTCCATCCATATCCTGCAGTATGTAAGTATTTTTTCCATGGAAAGAAGCTATCTTGAAAGGACCTTTCCATAATTTCTAAAACTTACCATGTTTTCTTTTCTCTTCAATTCTGGCCTCCCATTTCAGCACTTCATCCTGAATTTGAAAACTTTCCTCCTTGATCTTCCTATCAAATGTCCTCTTGATTCTATTTTGATATTGTTGATTGATGTTATAAAATTCATTCCTCTTCTCCTGCAGAGCTATTAGCTGATTGATTCTCCTCTGGACTGCATTTGGTTCCTCTTCTAACCCTTGAATCAGCTTCATGACAGGTACCCCTAGAGATGTAGGAAAAATGGCCTCAGCTCCATATACCAACTCATATGGTGAGGTTCCAATTGACCTTTTTGTGCATATCCTATCAGCCCATAAGGCATACTTCAACTTCAAATTCCAAGCCTTCTTATTATCCTGCAATACCTTTTTGATGATCCTCATAATGCTCTTGTTAGAAGATTCAGCAAGACAATTCCCTTGCGAATAGTATGCAATAGAATGCCCAAGAGTAATATGATATTGATGACAGAAATTGATCAGCTTCTTAGTAAATTCCCGTGAATTATCAGTTATAATATTCATGGGGCAACAAAACCTAGACAAGATATTATTTTTTAAAAAAGAAATAATAACAGAATCATTTGCTTTCCTAGTTGGGATTGCTTCAATCCATTTGGTGAAGTAATTAGTCGCTGTGAGAATCCAATGATGTTGTCCTGATGATGATGGATGAATCTCTCCATTAAAATCTAGCCCCCACTTCTGAAATGGTGCTTCCACATAGATAGGAATTAAAGGTAAAGGTACAAGCTTCTTCTTACCCTCGAAAATCTGGCATTCATGGCAGGCAGCAATATTTTTGTAGACATCCTTAAATAAACATTGTAGGCCAATAATACCCTACACTAAGAAACTTGTTCATTGTAGCCTTCCAATAATGGTGACCTCCACAATATCCTTTGTGGAACTTCACAATTACATTATAAGCCTCCTCTTCCAACAAACAATTCAGTAAAATTCCGCCAGTATCATTCCAAAACAAATTTTTGTCAAAAATAAAATATCTCAAGGATTTTAGCTTTAAAAACCTTGCCTTAGACTTTGTTAGATCAACAGGTGCTTTATGATGTTGTAGGACAAAAACAACCTCCTTGTATGAATCTGAAGTGATGTATTTCTCTTCAATAGGGACTAGTTCTTCTTCCTCATCTGAAATTTTTGATATTTCTGCAATTAAGTTTATGTCAAGACAGTCAAATTTTGACTGCGCCATCAGCTTTGCTAAGCCTTGCCCTTTGACCAATTTTATTGGCTTAATCTCTATATCATACTCCAGCAATTTAGCAATCCATTTTCCCCTCTTACCATCAGGATCAGCTTGAGGGAGGATGTCTTTCAAAACAATATTAGGAACATAAGCCACAATATGAGAATGTAGAATATAAATTCTGAAATCTTTGATAGCCTTCACCAAGGCATAGGCTTGCTTCTCTAAGATATTATACTTCAGCTCAGAGTTAGCTAATTTCCTACTAAAGAAGGAAGTAGGCTGCTGAATACCTTGCTATCCCTTTTGTAGCAAAACCCTAGCAATAGTATTCTCTCATGCGAAAATAAAAACCAGAAATTCTTTTGAGAAATTAGGATTGATCAATATTCGTGCTTGGGTAAGTGCCCTTTTGATCTCCTCAAATGAGTGCTTTGCTTCTGCTGTCCACTTAATGTCAACTCCCTTCTTCAGCATCCTTGTTATGTCCTTCACAATCTCAGGAAAATTAGAAATAAATCGCCTTACAAAATTTACCTTTCCAAGGAAATATTGAATCTCCTTCCTGCTTCTTGGCAAATCCAACTTCTGAATTGCATTGACTCTGTTTGGATCAATATTAATCCCATCTTTAGAAATGATGTGCCCAAGTAATTTACCTGAAGTTAAAGCAAAAATAATTTTGGTTGGATTTAGAGAGATGCCAAACCTTCTGCACTTCAACAGAATTATTTCTAGGTGCTTTAAGTGATCTTCTTCCCTCCTTGAGAAGACTATTATGTCATCAAGATAAACAACCACCATCTTGTCTTTCTCTTCAGAAAAATAAATATCCATTTCCATCTGGAAAGTAGCTCCTGCATTCATGAGCCCAAATGGCATCTTGGCGTACATAAAAGTGCCCCATGGTGTAGTAAAGGTTGTTTTTTCCTGATCATTAGGATGTACAAGGATATGATTATAGCCTGAAAAACCATCAAGCATAGACATTCTCTGAGAACCAACAATATTTTGCGAAATTTGGTCCATCTTTGGGAGAGGATAATTGTCCTTCCGAGAGGCTTTATTCAAATTTCTGAAGTCAATACATATTCTGATTTCTCCACTCTTTTTCCTAACTAGAACCAAGTTTGCAAGCCAATTTGAAAATCTGATTGGGACAATGATTTTGGTATCAAAGAGTTTTTTCACCTCCTTCTCAATCAATGGCATGAGAAGTGGATTGATCCTCCTTAACTTCTACTTGAAAGGATTTTCATTTTATTTTATGGGAATAATATGTTGAATAATAGTGGGGTCATATTCTTTCAAATCAGCATAATTCCAAGCAAACACATCTATGAATCTCTTCATCATTTCAATATACTTAAACTTCGTATCAGCTGAAAGAAAATTTGAAAGTTTAATCATTTTGGGCATAACTACTGTAAAAAGGTTACAGCTCTCAACTTCTTCATTATCAACTTATATTTTAGGAGATTTAAAAACATCATTCTGATCAAAATTTTTTTCAAGAGGTATGAGTCCCTTTGGTATAGAATTGTTCTTTAGTTGCAAAACTTCAGAATTCCCTTTAGACTCAGAAAGCATATTTTGTTGATCTACTTGTATATTTTCGAACTCTTATTTTAGCTCAATAAAGTTCTTCACTTGTTTATCATCCTCAAAAACATGCCAATGAGTAATATTATCAGGGATAGCTGGTATCTGGTGAATCTCAACCTCACATTTTTCTGGGGAATGCATAGGAATAATGAAAAGACTTGCAGAGACAGCAAGGGAATCAACAGTGGAGTTTTGTTCTCTAGTTTTGACCATGAATGAATAAGCTTGAAAGTTTTCCAACATGTCCAAAACCAAGTTCCTATATGCCCTCATCCTTATATCCTTTGTTTGATAAACACCTTCAACTTGTTTAATGACTAATTCTGAATCTCCAAAAACAGAAATGTTTTGAGCATTCATTCTTTTCAAAACCTCTAAGCCAAAAATCAAGTATTCATACTCAGCCATGTTGTTCGTGCAATCAAAGTTCAATTTATAGGAAATTAACTTACTCTCATCACTTGGACTTGTGATCCAAATCCCTGCTCCTACTCCTTATCTTCCTGGTGATCCATCAAAATGCAATGACCACCAACCTTCCACCTCCTTATCACTGACTTTTTGATCTTCTGTTTGCTAATTTTCAGACTGCTAAATTTTAGAACTCTGATTTTCTGCTTTCCTCTCCTCTTCTGCTTCATTAGTCAACTCATTGCAAAGAATAGAAGAACCAAGTTCAGTATCAAGAGCATAAACTGGAAAATTTTGGGGTTTGTCTTTACTACTCACCATGTAGTCCATTCTTGTCTCTTGATACAGTCTTCTTTGCTCACCAAAAACAAGAATGGTGGCATAAGTAAGGTCCATCTGCATTGTACCTTTGATTTTCGCTACCCATGACCTTGATAATAGCATACCAAAATTTGGTGGAATGTCTGCTACCACGATGTCCATGACCATAGTCTTAGCAGGAACTTGCGTTAGACCAACAACAACATCCTTAATTAAACCAATGCATTGAACTCTTTTTGAATCGAAAGAAAAAAAGTCTTTATATGGCCTAGTTATTTCTAACCCCATTCTTTCCATGATTACTTTGGGCATAAGATTGCGAAAGGCCCTTGAATCCAACATAGCATTATGCAATGTCATGTCGTGAATGCTAAGGCTCACATAAAAAGGAGGCACCTCCTCATTCTGTTCATCTTCTAGTCTTGGACCCAAGTATATGGTTGGATGAACCTCAAGTACATTAAAGATATCAGCAGATCCTAGTTGTGAATTCAAAATTTTAACAATCCTGCTTCTATATTCATTTACCTTGATAATCTCACCAAAAGGGACTGATATTTTAATCTTAGAAATTTCATTCTCAAGGTTGAAAACAAAAACATATTTTTCAGCTTCTTTGATAGGAGGAAGAGCTGGTGTATATTTCTTACCTTCAGCGACCTTAGGAGCATCTTTCTTGCCATTAGAAACCTTAGGTGTATCTTTCTTAGGATGTGTTTTGTTTGCAATGATAGGCACATTTCTATTTATGATATTGTATTATTTTTGCATCTCAAAAATAGCATGTTGGTACCCCTTTAGATAATCTGATGTTTCCTCTCCATGATTACTTTGGTCTGATTGATCATGTTCTTCTTTAGTCAAGAAAATTCCAGACATTTCTTCATCTAAACAGTGAATAGACTCTTCAGGAATTTCAGGATCATCTTCTTCATCAATCAAGTTCTGTTGGAAAGGAGGTCTCACTGTAGGATCAGGCTACTAATTTATGTTTTCCCTTGGTCTTTGTTGATTCTAAGGTCTCCTGAATTGAGGGTTACTAAATTGAGGTTCATGTTGTGCAGGAGGAGCAGAGTTATTCATAAGGGCCAACCTATCCATCAAATTTTCCATTGTTTTCATCATTGAATCCAGCTTATCCTGAGAGGTAGAGGAGGAAGGCTTCTCTTCTTCTTTCAACTTAGTCTTACCCATTTTTTACATTTTAGCTGCTATCAAATTAACCTCCACCTTCACTACATCATTTTTCATTTCAGCAAGTGAAGGGGATTCTCTTTCTCTGAACAGTATAGAAAAATCATAGTCAAAAGCTTCAGCATATCTCATCTGAGCTAAGGCTTGTGGTGGTTTCAAATGGGCAGGAATAGAGTCATACACCTTGTTAAACCTTTTTGAAAAGTTTTGAACGGATTCATCAGCAACTCTCTTCAAAGTGCTATACTCGGTGAGGGCTTGTACTGGATTAGTTCTATTTCCCCATTTTCTCAGAAAAGTTTCTTCAAATTCATTCCAATTATGAATACTTCCAGGATAAAGGGCTTTATACCACTTCCTAACTTCACTAGTAAAACTCTAAGAAAACAACCTCAACTTAACATCTTCATCATCCACCTCCTCCTTGTCTATAAAATCATTAAATTGGTCCACATTTTCTTCTATTGTAATGTCTTCATCACTTCCCCAACTTTTGATTCTAGAAGCATATTTTCTAGGGATATCATGTAAGACGGTTGGAAGAACAAGAGGGGCATATATAGCAGGTGCAGCAGGTGGAGGAGGTGTATTTCCAGCCATGGTTAAAGGGATTGTAGTAGCTTTATGGATGGCAGAAATAGAGGATGAAAAACTGCTATGAGGAGGAATATTTGGTCTTTGTGGTCCACTAACAATTGAACTCAAATTTTGAAGAGGTAAACTAGCTTTGCTTTTCAACAAGACTTCAAAAGGATCAAGCTCTTTCAATTTGTCTAAAGACTCTTTTTCCAACAACAACTTAGAAGTAACATCTTCCCATAACTCTTCTTTGTCTTCCTACGTTACTAGAGCTGAGGTATCAATACCTCTTTTATGCAAGTATAAGACAATTTCAATTAGCTCTTTTTCACTTTCTGATCTAAACAAAACCTCTTGAATTTTATCATCAAGTCTTTTATCTTCCAGAATTCTTAAAATTTCAGAGGACAAGGATTTCGAATGTGATGGAGTACCTGATATTTCAGAAATGCCTTGACTGCCTTTGGAAATGGTGTTTGGATTGTCCACGATGGTAGGTGGATCTAGGTTAGGATTACTCCTCGTGTATCTCCTTCTCGAAGCCACATTTGATCATACAAATTCTGAATGGAGTCACCAAGGTAGATGTAGCCTCGAAAAGCTTCCTGAGCTCCTACTACCTTCAAAAGTTCAACTTCAAAATTTCGGGAAAATATAATCTTCAGACTCCCGACAGACACACCAAAATGTTATCACAAAATTGGACCTGATAGGCTGCTAATCAAATCAATCTTATGTAATTGTTTCAAACCAATATTTTGATTGAGGCTTAGCCTCCTCAGCCTGAGAGGGCTCTCTCAAGGGTTAATGATTTTTGATAAAATATAGATGGCTAACTCTATGTGGGGTAATAATAAGATAAATGATAAATGTAGGTTGAAAATCACATCAGCAAGTACACATTGGGCTTATCGAGTCAAAATAATTTCAGTAAACCAATAAATCTACTTAACATGGAAGTTGAGGCATATCAGAGTTTTAGTCAAGATATACACATGTGAAACTGTAAAAAACATAGTCAGTTCATCTATATAGGAAGTCAGAGCATCAAATATGAATTCTGAGTAACATATACAAACTCCAATGCAATGGGATAGTAGAGAGATGCAAATAGAATAATAACACACTAAAATTCCTTATGAATCTCAATTTGGTTAAGTAGAAATCTCCTATATTAGCTGAAAACCAGTCAATTACAATAAATATAGTATTTTGCCAAAAAAATGTCCAACCCTGATACATTCGAATTCTTGGTCCTTTATAGACCATTTACAACATGAGATAATCTTATCTTGTGCTATATACATCGAATTCTTGACTCTTGACACCTTGTATAACCATTTGACATGGTACTTATTACAAAAAGACAACTAATCTACTAGATAGTCCCATTACAAATAGGATTCAAATTCCTTATCTCTATCCATAACAACCTTATATAAAATAAATTACATAATTGTCCAAGTGTATTCACACATGGTCGAATCTGGATTTTAGGCTTCAACTCTTCATGACCATATTTCTGTCCTCCACCAAAATAGGAAACAATCCCCCTATTTTTTAGGCATAGGGTCCTTTGCACTCTTGGAACATTCTGACCATCATGAACTCATTATTTCGAGCTCCTTAGTTGTTAGAAATTCAATTAACACATGAAAAACCTCCTCCTTAAGTTCCAGCTGTCCAAAACCATCTCCAAAATTTTCAAATGGGTTGTAATACACTGCGCTATGAAAACAAAATAGTTTCGTAGCGCTTTTTGTAGCGCTGCCCTTTACCCCATTTTTATTCAAGTTTTTGACTTACATCCTCCAAAATTATCTTAACTGACTTTAAATACATTCTTCCTATCAATTTTAGTCCTTGATCCATTGTTTTACCCCTCAAAATTTGATAAAAAAGGGAAAGAAAAGATGGTACAATAGTTTCATAGCACTTTTCTCCCTTTTTACACTGTCTGCGCTACAAAACTGCTGAGTGGGCAGTTTTGTCAAAAAAATTCCAAAATGAAAATTGCAAATGTGCAAAAAAATCAAAATCAATCTGATTTCATCATTTAAAAAACATATCAAGTGAAAAACACAGTCATTCCAGCCTTCATGAGGTCCCTTGCTTATTTTCATTTGATTTACCTATATGCTCTTCTATGACTTTTATCTTAATACCTCTGCTTTTTAACTCATCATGAATCAAATTCATCTGCTGCTCCAAGTCCTCCACTTGATCTTTAAGTCTCCTGTTATTAGCTCTCAAGTGAGTATTTATTAATCTGACAAATTTGGCTTCCTTTATTGCTGGGACTGTCCTGGTGAAAAATTGCTCTGCACTGCTTGGAGTTTCAGAAATAGAACCAGTTTGACCTTCCCACAGTGCCTTCATTATTTTAAACTCTGATTTCTCAATATTGTGCTTTCTAGCCCTCTTTCTCATCACATCAATTTCTTGGTTTTCCAACCTCAATTTCTCCTCAAGATGTTGAAACTCTATCATTTCTTCTTTCCCCTTCATTGTTATGTTGGCTGCATGCTTTATTGTAGGTGATGAGAGATCAACCACTTCTTCAAGGGATTTAGCTGTCTCAATAGGTTCTTGAACTTCCTTGCTACCTTCCTTGAGTTTCTTAGCATGCCTAGTTATAGGTTTTCTTGCTTGAAAGATGAAGGATGCATTTTCACCCTCAAACTCAAGCTTCTTTGCAGACTTAGCCTTTTTCTGTTTATGCTCATCTTCTCCAATGAACTCAGCTTGAACAATGGGTGTCTCCTCTATGTCAATAGCATGTAGGATGTCATCTAAATTTCCCTTTATTACTGGGTTGTCCTCTATAGTTGTAGAAACTGTCTTTCCTTTTAATGCCATTGCTCGGCTTCTTGTTACTCTTTTGATTTCTTCCTTGCTGAAAACTTGTTTCTGCTTTTCCTCTTTAACAATCTTTGACCTTTGTTTTGCAGGTGATGAAGTTGGTCTGTCAAGTATTTGTGTCTGCTCTGCCCTTTTCTCAACATGTTTCCTTGGCTTCAGTTTTGCAAATTACTATGGTTTTGCAACTATAGGTTGATTAGTCTTTGCTTCTGCTGGTGATGGAACTCCTTTAGTTTTAGGGTTTCTATCAGGAGTTAGGGTTTCCAACTCAAAACCATTTATAAGAAAAAAAGATGACCAATCCCTACCTATCTTCTGAAGCTCATATAAAATCAATAACTTCATTAAACCATGATGAAACAAGGATGTTTCACTACCTTCAGATTTGGCATGTGATTTATCAGCCATTTTTGCAAGACTCCTATGTAGATAAAAGGGAAAATCAAGTGAAATATTACCAGTGAAATGTAGAAGCAGCTTGAAATGATATGTGTAAACCTTATGATATCTGCCTTCACATGTAAAATACTTCTGAATGTTGAGCAGTAGCTTTGCATAAGTGTCTTTGATGTAGCTTTTAAGGATAGCATATTGAGGTCCATATCTGCATACTCAGGTTTCATGAACTCTTTTCATGGCTCCATATCAAATTTGAAACTTTTAAACCAAGTTTCTTGACCTCTTGGTATCTATGTAACAACAGAAATAATCTTTGGTGTAACTGACACACTTAGCATCCCGACCTTTGTAGTTATTCCATTGAAGTTCAAGGCGAATTCTTTGGACACCTGTGTGTGGAAACCTTGCAACTTTTCACAAAACCGAAGACAACCTACTCTTCTGAATGCCTCCATCACTGTTGGGTCTTCAATTATGGCCTTCATATCTTCAAGCTCATGCCTTAAGCAGTGTCCCCCTCTATGAACTTTCTTTTCCTCTACCATGCTTCTGAGAAATCCTGTCAGCCTCGCTTGATAAATTGAATCAGCCTCGCTTGAAAATGTGAAACAACAACCTCGCTTGATTAATTTATATCAGCCTCACTTTATAAGGATGAAGAAAAACTTTGTATAAAACAACCACAGGTTTGGCTCTAACACTTCAGTGCTCAGACATCTCGAATGGAGGCAAAGGAAATGAGAATGACTAATTAGGCAAGATTTTGAATTTAAAATGTCATCACATAACTTAATGATGCCTCATTCATACCCTATCATGACAATGATGATTGCAACGTGGGTAAGTACATTGAATCTCATCATTAACTGACTCATCATGCCACTAAATTACCATTTCCCAATGGTTTCTAAGCTTTTCCAGGTCAGATGACAAGACAGTTAAGAAACCGCGCTTTCATAGTGCCTGCAGTGTATTTTTCCCTGTTTGCGCTACGAAACTATTAGCACTTTTGTAGCACAAATCAACTTTTTTGAACTAGTGGCATTACGAAAACGATGTTTCTTGGCTAATTGACCAATTTTTACATGAAAATTTATGAAATGACCCACAAATGGAAATTATGGATACTTGAAAATGAATGGACCTTGAAAAATACTTTATTTGAACTTAAGGATGGGCTTTGAACTTATGAAAATCTAACCTACCCTTGATCAAATCCTAAATTGTCTTCTAAACCCAATTTTGAACCATGACCAAAAAAAAACTTAACACAATGATGTTTTGAATTTTTTTGGGTGATAACATGTGGGATATGCATTGGTCATTCATGATTGGTTATACATTTCAAGTGGCTGCATATGGTTAAGTTTGCATTGGTATGGTGAAGGTTGTTGTGCATAATGTCATTGTATGCAATTAGGTCATCATGATTATATTGGTATGTTATGATGCTAATTTGTTGGCTAAGATAAGGCACAAGATGCAGACCATCAAAGTGAGGTTACAACATTGGACCTCGAGGCAAGAGCATGTCATCATATAGGTTTGGATGCTGGACATGTAGATATGTAGGTTAAGGATTGTTATATGAATTATGGTTATGAGTAGTCCTTTCGTTCTATTGATATTATGGTTACATACATTATAGATGCTAGCTGATTAATGTGGTTATATGTACATGTGTCGGATAGTCATGAATGATAGCAACCTATGGTGGTATGAATTGCTATTGTTTTTCTATATTAAATAACTTATATGTTGTTTATGAGTATGTTATGGGTTAACTTGTTGTTGTTGTATGATAGTTAGCTTGATGATTAGGTTACATGTTGTTGATGAGCATGATATATAACTTGTTTTTGATACATTCTAGTGAATTGATGGTTAGGGTTATGACATTCAGGCATGAGTCAACCTAATTATGATAGTGTGTTATAGTATGTCTAGACTGACTGTGCATATGTGATTGTATGCATGAATGACAATTGTTTATGATTTTATAATGTGAAATTGTTAGATAGTTATTGCTATGGATATCATGACCTTATTTATGATTGAGTTGATATGTTGTTAAGTTATGTCATGCTAATCTAGATTTTTTGTGCAGATAAGATAGCCTCCCCTAAGATACATTAAGGTATGATTTTTCTTATGTCGTATACTTGGTTCTTGACTATTTGAGTGTTTTATTTTGTCATCTAGTTGATCTATTTAGCATGGTATGTTTGCAAATTGTTTGAATGTTTGGTTAATTTCATGATATGAGTATGTGTGTCTATAATATTTCATGAAGAATGATCTTGTTTTAAGATGGTTTTTCTAACACATATGTGTTGAGATAGTCGATATATACTTGAGTGTAATTAGGTGATAGTTATAGCATTATGTATTATGACCTATGAATGTGAGTTGATTGTTGATTATGACATGGTTGTTATCCTTGGTATTAGTTGATTTCAAATGGATATATATGTTGTCTTGATATTTGGTACATATGGTTGACATGTGTGTTCGATTACAAGGCAGTGTGCCTAGCATAAAAAGGTAAGGTAATGAGTATATTGTATTTTTATATTATGCGCTGATAGTTATATTTTTATGGAAATATGATTCATGCGACTGCATGGCAAGAGACGGCCATGAAATCTTGAAGAAGAATCAGGTTGAGCTTTCTCTTGGGAGCATTGGGAACCCATGGGGATTGAGTCGTGGTGTTTATTTCCAGTCTTGTGCTTTCAGTATTTTATGATTTTTTTGTGCTTTGTTTTCAGTTCTGTTTATGTTTGGTGCAAGGCCTTGCCACTTTATTACGATGTCGTACTACTTTTGGTGTTTCATGGTATTATTTTTGTTTGTTCTTGTTCTTGCCTTTTATGTTTGAGATTCTTGGGAATTGGTTGAGAAAGAGGAAAATTGATGGAGCTCTGGGAGAGATGAATGGAACCTAAGAACTGGATGAAGATCAATGCATGAGTAAAGAGAAGCAGAAGGTAAGAATATGATAGTCGGTTGGATTTTTTGGGTCCATCAAAGTAAATGGACAGTGGAAAAATAGTTTCTAGAAAGGAAATTAGAAAAGGTAAAGAAAGTGGATCTGAGTTTTTAGATGCCTTGGCTATGTTGCGAAATTTTTTTCTCAATGTTGTACATGGTGTGCAGAGATAAATGAAGTTCTCTTAACCTAGAACTTATGATATCTAGCAATTGTTTTATGATCATGATTATGCGGGATGTATACATGTATGTATGTATGTATGTCGTGTCTGACAGGGTCGTCATGGATCATGATTTTTTAATGCTAATTTTTATATGTATATATATGTGTGCATGTATGTCATTGTATGACAGGAGCATGATTTTTTTATGCTAATGATTATATATGTATGTATTTATGTATCTATGTCATTGTTTGACAAGGTTTGTAGAGATCACTTTTGTGGAGGAATGTTTGCTTATGCAAGTGAATGACATGAAGAGGTTCTTGGTCTTATGAGGAATCAAGTGGGAAGAGTAATTTGAAAAATCTACAAGATAGTATCATGCAGACATGGATTGGTATTATATTCTTGTATTATGCCTATGTTTATGTTATAGACATGTAACGCTGAGGGGTACATCAATGAAGTGAAATAAATGTGATTTGCAACATGCCAGGATAAGCATGGATAATGAAAATACACTAGAAGAAAGGTTTCTTGTGGGGTTAGTGTGTGTTCTATGGATGCACAATACTAATGTTGTGTATATGTTGTTTATGTTGTATATTCAGTGATTGTAGCTATGGTGAGGTGTACATGTAACATATGTAGTATTGTGTACATATGATGTTGTATGTCTGTTGTATATATGTTTTTGTGTGTATTTCATATGCAGTGCTAGGTATAGTTGGTGCTATGTGCAAGTTGGATATGTGATGTTGTGTACATATCATACTATGTACATGTTGGATATGCGGTGTTGTGTGCATGTTGGATATGCGATGGTGTGTACGCATGGTGTTATGTACATGTTGTATATGTAGTGCTATGTACATATGGTGTTGGGTGCATGATTGTACATGTGGTGTTGTGTGCATGTGGTGTCGTGTACATGTTGTACATGTGGTGCTATGTGCATGTGGTGTCGTGTACATGTTGTACATGTGGTGCTATGTGCATATGGTGTTGTGTACAAGTGGTTTTGTGTACATGTCATGCATGTGGTACTGTTTACATGTGGTATTGTGTACGCATTGTACGGGTGGTGCAGTGTGCATGCCACATTGTTTACATGTTGTGCAAATGGTGTCGTGTACATGTGATGTTGTGAACATGTTGTGCAGATAGTGTTGTGTACATGTACTTGTGCATATGGTAATGGTATACATTTGGTATTGTGTTCATGTCATACATGATG
Organism: Pinus albicaulis; assembly: GCA_034641835.2. Classification (NCBI taxonomy): domain Eukaryota; kingdom Viridiplantae; phylum Streptophyta; class Pinopsida; order Pinales; family Pinaceae; genus Pinus; species Pinus albicaulis. Next base: position 870,313,661 of record CM076574.1, read on the forward strand.
TGTTGTGAGCATGCGGTACTATGTATGTGCATGGTATAGTCGTGGTATCGTGACATGTGTATTTTTTTTTTGTACTTTGTATATTTATATGTATATGTATTGTGTTTTATTATACATCGAGTGTAGGTGTATGTGTTGTATGTCAGTGTAGGCATATGCATTGTGTTTTACTGTACATCAGGTGTAGGTGTATGTGTTGTATGCTGGTGTAGGCATATGTATTGTGTTGTATTGTACACTAGGTGTAGGTGTAGGTGTTGTATGAAGGTGTATGCATATGTATTGTGTTGTATTTTACACCACGTGTAGGTGTATGTATCGTATTCTAGTGTGGGTGCATGTAAAACCGATGAAGGATAAGTATTGATATTTTATTTCAGTTCTATTATGCATGTGATCTATGATTCTGACTTATGAGAGTTATATGTGATTTATGATTATGGTTTATTGTGATTTCATGTGATTCATGAATTTAATTTATGATGGTTGCGTTTTGAGATAGCTAGACGTGATATGTTTATACATGATTTTTGATCAAACAACTAGTTTGACTTGTTGTGATAGGAAGTGAACAGAGTTGCAAGTGTACCTTATTAACGAGCTACCAATGAGGTATAATTTGAAGTTATTTCAATTTATTTGAATCTAATGGAAATTTTGTACTTGGTATAGGAAAGAAAAAAAAGGTCTGGTTGGGTGGTTGAAACTAATTGCAACCATTAGAAACAACAACAAAATTAATTGAAAGAGACAACAATATGCTAGTAAAGCACTTCAGGAGTATGACCATTGTGGGAAACTGGTACCCAATAATGTCCATTGATTTCCATGAGCATGCTATGACCAATATGATGGTTTTGAGGAAGCTATATGCCTTGGTTTTTTGACATTACGATGCGAGGAAGCCTTCCCAATAGATGGACTACCCGGGATGGTGGTGCTAGCAGAACTTGGAAGGTGAATGATTGCACGGAAGGGGATTACTAGATTGCCTGAGGGACTGTGTAGCAGAGAAGGGAAGGACGAGAATGGATTTGTTTTGGTCATTATAATTTCGAAATGGAATCATAAGCACATTGGGAGTGTGCCCTGGAACAATGATCCAATAAATGTTCACTGAGGGTACAGTAGCGTGAGATTTTAGCGCTGGACATTGGATGTAGATTTTACTTTGATAGTGGATTCTGGACTTCCTAGGAAGGAGGTGAATCTTGGTACTACTTTTGAGGGTGAAGGTGTGAGCCTATGGATTCCCTTGTTCATTGATACATGCATCATATCCTTTTATTTGGTGGTTGAGAAAATATGTATATGTGTATATTATTGTAAATATTTTATCGAGTTGGTTTATAAAGCTCCACAGACAATGTGGTTATTTGTTGGTGAAGAAAATGTGCATGAGTATATGTGGTTGTTAATGTGAATACTGTAATGAGCTATGTTATAAAGCTCCAATACACGGTATGATTGTCATGAGGGTTTTTTATTTTGAGCAGGTTATTCATTGTAAATACTGTAAGAAGGTATGTTATAAAGCTCCATAGGCAGTATGTTTTTGTAGTTGTAGGTGTCATTGAAAACCAACGACGATGTTCCCCCAAGGGGGAGTGTTTTGTAACAACCCTAGTTAAAAATTCATGTAAATATATAATACCAAGGTTATGGGACACATATTCCAAGCTGAATGGTGGGAAAAACATCCTAGTGAGTGCTCATTTCGGTTATTATGGCTAAAGGAAATTAGAAAATGCAAAGGCTTTAGAAATGAAAAGTGGCATTTATCAGCATTTATTTATGAAAATAACGGAAATTAGGAGAAAAGGAAGGTGAAAGGTCACATGTTTCATGTCAGGAAAAATGAAGGAAAATAATGGAAAATGAAGAAAATAGAGGCCTCATTAATAAAAAGGCTTCTGAGGATCAGTTGGTGGGATTTTTTTCAGTTCATTTTGGAGCTCTCTCATTATTCTCTATCTCTCTCCCATACTCTTGGATACTTAGATTTTTCTTGGAGCACTCTTGGGGAGTGTGGATACTTGCTGATTTGGAGCAAGAAGGAAAAGGAAGAGTAGGAAAGCGCAAGAAGACATCTGAATCAACAACTAAAACAGGTTTTGATAATAGGTATTAGTTTTGGCATGCATCGTGTATGCATGTGGATTTTCCTAACCTTTCCATTTTCTGGATAGCCATGGTGTTGTGGGTTTATTTCCATTGATTATTTTATGGTTGGTTCTAATGATTCCTTTAGCTATTGGGTTGAGTTATTAGTTCTTGGAGCCTTGGTTGGATAAATGCTCTAGATCTCGACATACATCTATTGGGTTGAGTTACTAATTCTAGAGCCTTGGTTGGACAAATGCTTTGGATCCATAGGTGGGTTGATTTACTAGTCCTGGAGCCTTAGTTGGAAATATGATATGGAGCTTGGAAACAACTGGGTTTAGTTAATAGTTCTGGAGCCTTGGTTGGAACAAACACTATGGAGCCCTGGAAAAACTTGGATAGAGACCAATTCCTGATGGTTGTCATGTCCGACCATGGGGTGGAATCACTGGTTGAGGGTTGAGATGGTTTGGCCTCTGGAAGACTTGGATTTATTGTGATTGATGTGTTCGATGAGATTCTACATTCATGATTGGAATATGGCACGGGGGTGATTGACTAAAGAGAGACTTGGCTCAACCAATCTATGGTCGGGTGGATCATGGAAGTCCCATCTTCGGTTAGTTTTACATTCAGTAATGAAGAGTCTGTTCCTTTGGTATTTGGTATGAAAATGTATTGGTTTCTATGTGGATTCTATTCTATGGTATCCATGCTATTTATGTTGTTATTATGTTGGTTATAAGAATGTATTTTGTCAGTGATGATGTATGGTTCTATCCATTTTTTTACTTGTAAATGAATGCACAATATATCTATGGTCAAATAGATTGTATTTCAGCTAATGAGGTAAGGGAGAAATGCTTCTTAGGGATTCTCAGATAAGTATGAGACCCCTATGCTCAAATATGTTGTTTATACCTATAGATTCAATGTTTGTGACATGTTTGAAAAAAAAATATGTCATGGTTTGGAGGGGTACAGATGAGTTCTTAATGATGTGATTTCTTCTGTATAGTTTTCCTATTGTTATTTATCATCCCTTAAGTTTTCATGAAGTTTTGGGTAGTGACCTGCGATCTGGGCCTGAAAAGGTGGCTCAAATTCTAGAGCCTTAGGCACAATAATGAGCATTTAGGGCCCTAGCCTCTAGCATGCAATGTTATTCCTGCGGCTATGGCCTTCTAGCCCCTAAAATGCAGTGTTATGCCTACGGATATGACTCAAAGTGGGTCAAAATGTCAGTGTGATCCAGGGGTAAGAGGCATGAATGGTTAGGTTACCTCCTGTGGGTGTTGTGGTTGTTGTAAAAGGTTTGTATGTTGTTTTTTCTGTCATTTCCACTTCCTTAAAGTCACATAAGAGGTTGAATCCCATATATAAGCCTCTCATCACATGTTTACCCTGGTTGTTTGGTTACTTGGGTAGATGTGGGAAGAGGGTGTTACATCATAAGAAGGTAGGTTTCTCAGATAAGCTGAGAAAAAGAGGAATACGCTGGGAAAAGTGCCATGATCAAGGGATAGACAAGATACTCCTGCCAAAAATTTCGTCAGATATAGATATAGTAACCACCTCTTTGTCTAATTTCTTCCCAATCTGCTTAGGTTTAACGAGTCCAGAAAGGGTAAAATTGGCGGTCTTTTCACATTTAGAGATTCTAAGAAGAGCTTAAAGAAGACTCCAAGGGGTTATCTTTGTCATGGTTGATGAATGGGTGCGATAAAGGGTTAATAGTATACACGACATAAGTCATTTTCCGTAGTTATTCCATTGAGTCCAGATAAAGTGATAAACCTATGCTCAATAGAAATCCACCTCATTTTTTTATGAGTACGAGGGGAACAAATTAAAATCTATATTATTTGTAAAGTTTGAAACGAGTCAGATGAAGACAAATCGTAGTATCTTTTTCAGTTTAAGGAGAAATAAAAAGGCAAAAAAATAATCGCTCAAATATTCTTTGTAGGAGTTTTACAATTCCGAAAAAGGTAACTCAATGTTTTTTTTTGTTTTACGAGCAAGAAAAAAATCCTAAAAAGAAATATTATTCTTCTTTGTAGGAGTTTAACAAGCCCAAAGAATTAAACTTGAGGTTTTTTCAGATTAAAGAGTGAGAAAAATAACATAAAAAGAATGATTGATCTTATTCGAAGGATTTTATTGAGCTCGAATAACGAACTCTTTAAAGGGACAGGTGAAGTGACCAATTTCCATGGGAGTGCAATTTTCTTCAATCTGTATATTTTCCATGACACCTGTCTTGATTTAAATATCGATAAGCATGGTTTTGTACAAGTTACCTAAGTTTCCTTTCGTGTCTATCTCATGAACGATTGTAAAAGGGGAAGGTACAAACTTAGGAAAATCAATAGACATGATTTGTAAAGGATAAGTGCCTAGTTTAGTCTAGAGAGAAACTAAGCCACAATGATAAAACTCATTCCAAGGTGGGTCATCTAAAGGCCTGAATTCCATGATAGCCTCATTAGAAGGCAAGACATCGTCAAGAAAGTCAATAGAGGGATGTACGATGGGAGAGGTGGTGGTACTATTGGTATGAACCAAGGAAGATGGAAACTAAGATGTCATCTGGATAGATTAATAAGCTACCTTGGCAGATGATAAAGGCATTTGGTCCACAAAAGAATCAATGGTAGAAGGGTTCAGGAGGATTCAAGGATTGGTAGGGCCATCAAATACAATCGAGACCATTGAAATGGTTAGAGGAACCTTTGGCGACAAAAGAGGGAAACACCCTAAAAGTGAGGAGTCCTTCAACAAACTAGTATGGAGGAGAGCCGCACACTAGAGGAACATTACTGGCTGGTAAGGGTTAAAACTGGGGGTGCATGAGGAAAATTGATCTAAAGTGACAATAATCCCTTGATTATTGAAAGTGATAGCCCGAAATACCAATGAGACAATGGCTCACATTTCATAAGTTCAACTACGTCCATGAAGAATATTGTAGTTGATTGAGTGATCTACAACTTCAATATCAACATGTATAATTTTACCCCCAAGAATGATGAGGAAGCTAGCCAAGTATCCTTTAGGAGTGAAGGTGTTTCCATCAAAATATTTCAAATAATTTGACAATTGGGATAATGTGCGCAAACCTAGGGAGATCCAAAAAGAAGTATCCATCACACAAGTTGAAGCACCTTCTTCAATGAAGGTGCAGTGGACGAATTTTCCCTTCACATGAAACTGCACTTGGAATGCAATTTTATGGGAAATACGAGGTGTACTTTTCTCCATGTAAAATACAACTAAGCTGGAATGTTGAGGGTCAACTCCCCCTATGGTTGTAAGCAAATTCTTCCGTTGTATAGGACAACTTTGTGATACTTCGAGAGCATACATGGAATAATGTGCTTGTGCAAGGTATTATACAACGTTGTAGTTTTGTGTAGAACGAGAAGACATATTGTGCATAGTATGGAGAAATTTCCCTTTAGGGGGATGAATCACAGGGTTGACAACAAACCACTCGATATGTAAATAATTAGGAGGAGGCAAGGTGGAGCTTGATGAGGCATCAAAGAGGCAGGGACAAGAGTCCCGTAATTTTTGGCTCTGGTTTGTAAATCAACTTCCTTAAAAATGTAGATATTCAACAATCCTTCTCCACAAGGAGGGTGATGAGAACCACCGTTTCCCCCCTGTGAGGGTGGGGGTGGGTTTGCAACAAGGTGTTGTTTCTGCTGCTTTTGGGTAGGGAAATGGATATTAAGGACAACAAGGGTCCTAGAATCCTTCTGTGTAAGGATATCGATACATTCTTGTAAACAAGGAAATTTGTAGGTTAAATGGTCCACCATGCAGAATTTAGAAGGAAACTTAATATTTTTCTCATTGCATTTATATGATTTGGTAGCGACAGGGGATTACTGAGTTGAGGCGTTTTGACCAGGTTGCTTCTCTTCAAAAGGAGCATATTTCTTCTTATTTTTATTTTTCTTACTGTTGATTGCTTGTGTAGATTGCATAAAATTAATTTCAGCGGTAGGAGGGGTAGTAGGGTGGGCCATTGTTGTTGAAGTAGGAGCTGTAGTAATGGATAAATGAGAAAATTTTCCACTCAACTAGTTTACAACAGTCACTGTCATATCACCAATGATACCATCAGTGTGTGGACCAAGTTACTAAGTGGTGGGATCATTCAAATTTCAGGGAGCATGAGGGATCAGGTCATAAAGAGTGGAAAATTTTGAATAGATAATATCGAGATGTTGGGTATATATAATGACGTGGTATTCAGTGACTGCTCTCGACATGGAAATGTCCCTTGTGATGATAGGTAAAAGATATTTGCAGAACCAATCGGAAAGTAAGTAGTATGGAATGGGTGCCTTTACCAGCCTTTGTCGTCTTCTCCATTCATGGATATGATCACATATATGGGTTGAAGTATTTTGGCACAGAATAGTTATAAATTTTGTCCCGATTTCATAATAGATTGGTAACTAAATTTTTTTGATAAATTCCATGGCGAGGGTGTTAAATGTATTAATTGAGGCACATGGTAACTCAATGTATCACTTAGAAGGGTTACTAGTCAAGGTATCAGGGAAGAACCTGAGCCAGATATTGTCATCAATCATGGAATTGGAAACAAAACAAAGATGGTATGTAGTGACATGCATCATTGGGTCATCTCAATGCTTGCCTTCAAACTTCAGAATGTCGACAGGAATTTTGCGCAAGGTCAGAGGCCACAGTAAGTTATGGTTGATGGGGTTGTTAGTTAACTTGTTTAGATCCAGGATTTCAAGAGTAGCCAAAAATGGAAATGAATTAGGCATTGTCTAATATGACCAGGGTAAACTATAGTGACAAGAAGGACCAAAAGTTTTAGCCATCAACTATTTTCTGAAAGGGTACATGGGTGCATATGAATAATAATTTCCTTGTGGTGGAGGTGGACTCATGTAAAGTGGTGAGCCATATGACATGCCCCCAACTTGAGGGATGTTACCATTAAACCGGTTACCCCCAGAATAGAGGTTTTCTCCAATAGGTATTGATGGTTTATTTGGAAGGCCCTAAGGAAATTCATCATGCCCAAGATATGGGACTCCACTGGCCATATAAGGCGGGTTTGGCATAGGACTATGAACTTTTATGATAATAGGACTAACATTAACAAGATAGCCACCAAAATGAATAGAATCAATCAAGGAAATACCTTATTGTATCATGGGTTGCATGGGTGCATGAATTCCCCTCACTATCAGATAAGTACCAAAAAATGTATCCCCACCTTGTGGTGGAGGTGGAGTTGAACTTAGAAGTGGATTCCAACCTAAAGGGTTATTGAATGTTGACGAAATTTCCACACCGAATGGGTGTGAGTCAGAGGTCTACGAGCTGAAAAAAAAGGATAAGGATTGGTAGGAGGAAAAAACTGTGATCTGCCTCCCATAGTTGGTGTAACTAAGGTTCTTGGATTTGACATAGTTTGGATAGTGGGATAACCAAAAAATGGTGTAGAAACTGAAACATGTGGGACATATGGTGGTGGATCAAAAGTGTCCGCAAAAGGCCATGACTCACCCATAGTCATTGGGGTGTTTTAGGTGGAAATTGAGAAATACACAGAAGGAAAAGGTGTGATCTGAAGAAAAACATGCCCAAGAAATTCAATGAAAGGGTCGTCCAAAACATTAGGCTTTGAGTCAATATGTAATGATTCAAAATTATATACTGGATACTGACTCCCCCGAGTAAAAAGAGAATCTGGTTCACTCAGAAATTCCTCCAACGAAAGTGGAGGAATACCTTGCAGTTGTCGAAAAATCCGACGAGGTTCATTGGAAGCCCAAGGTGAATGTATATATTTTAAAAAAAAATTATTAAGTGATATTCTTATATCGTCTCATTAACTAAAAAACACACAACCCTACAAAAATAAAAACTAAATAAGATAAAAAAAGAAATAAAATTTGTTCTGATAGTCACAACTAGCTGGAGATGAACCTAATATCAAAGAAATATAAGAGAAAGTTGGACAAAATGATACAGTTATGATTACTCCTGAGCTTCGCCCAAACCCTAGTGAGAAGTGGCCAAGTACTCTCGTGAAAACGAGTACCCTCCCAAAAAACCAAATATGGAGTAGGTTTGATCCAAATTTATTCAGGAATGCAACAAAATACACATGTAACCATAAATGCAAAGATGCAACGGAAATAACACTTCTTTCATTAATATCAAAGAACTGAAATTTGCTTACAGACAGAATGGAAATAAACTAGCTAGGACATTGGTAGCTTATCTCTGAGAAGAGATGTGGCGGCTACAGGCCTCAGAACTCAGTTAAAATGAGGCTCAAGGGCCTATTTATTATTTATAAACAATGGAAAACCTTAAACATCCAAAACCCTAACCCTAGGATATGAAGTGCCAAAACTATGGGCCCCATTTGGGTAAATTGGTGTTTCAACTTCCCGTGGACGTAACTTTGGCATATGATATTTGTTTGACATGAACCATACCTCGTTAGAAAGATATATCTGAGGACTACAACTTTTGATGTGAGCAACATCGGTCCATTGATCCATTTTTCTCCCAGTTTTCCCAAAAAACGTCGTTTAGGACCTCCAAACGTCTCTAGAAGTTCAGGACCCAAAAAATTGCTAAAAATAGTAAGTTGTGCCGAAACTAAAAAAATGAAAGAGACAATGGTGGGGCCCCAAGTGGAATAGGTGGGTGGCCACCAATATCCACTTGGATCATTCCTCCCCCCTTAGGAATCAATGGTCCCCATTGCGTTGAGTTCCTCCATGAGATGAGGAAACTTCTGCTGAACTTGGTCCCTAGCGAACCACCTGCTTTGGTGCAGGAGTTGGCTAGCTTTGAGAACCCGATATAGTTGGATCTTCTGTTGGCGAGTGTTCTTGATTTTCATTTCCATGATACAATCTGTGGTGGCCTATTCCATGCAGTCTGGGTTTAACTCTTTTGGTGTGAGTTCTTCTGCAATGTCAGATGTGTCCAATACAGGTGGGAAGTAGGGACGAAGGCGATCTACATTGAATACCGGGTGCAGACCAAGGAATGGTGGAATAATAAGCTCGAAGGAATTATTCCCTACAACCTTGATGATGGTGTACGATCCATATCGGAGTGAGAGAAGCTTGTGGTGGGGTCCAGTGAGGTTCTCCTTCTGTAAATGTAGCCACACTTTGTCGCCCACTTGGAACTTGTGTGGCACCTGATGTTGATCATGTCGTTGCTTGTACTTAGCATTGGCTCTGTCCAATATGTCATGAACCTATTGGAAGATGTTCTGAATGTGCTAAAATGAATTTTTGTTTGTCGACTTCATGGACATTATGAATGCAGATTGGCATGAGTGGCCACAAATGGCATGGCTACGTGGTGGGACATCTTGGCTAGAATCCCAAGCCCACCGAAATGGGGCTATGGCGATTATGGAGAGTCATGTTATAATACGTATTTGTGTATGGGGGCCCAAGTGGAATAGGCGGGTGGCCACCAATATCCACCTAGACCATTTCTCCCCCCTTCGCGACAATGGTCCCCATTGCGTTGAGTTCCTCCATGAGATGAGGAAACTTCTGCTGAACTTGGTCCTTGATGAACCATTTTCCTTAGTGCAGGAGTTGGCCAGATTTGACAACCCAATACAGTTAGATCTTCTGCTGGCAAGTGTTCTTGATTTTCATGTCCATGATACGATCTGTGGTGGCATGTTCCATGCAGTTTGGGTTTAACTCTTTTGGTGTGAGTTCTTCTGTAATGTCAGAGGTGTCCAATAGAGGTGGGAAGTAGGGATGAAGGCAGTCTACATTGAATACTGGGTGTAGACCAAGGAATGGTGGAATACTAAGCTCGAAGGAATTGTTCCCTATAGCCTTGGTGATGGTGTACGGACCATATCGTAGTGGGAGAATCTTATGGTGGGGTCCAGTGAGGCGCTCCTTCTGCAAATGTAGCCACACTTTTTCACCCACCTGAAAGTTGTGGGGCACCCGATGTTGATCATGTCATTTCTTGTACTTAGCATTGGCTCTGTCCAATATGTCATGAACCTGTTTGTGGATGTGTTGAATTCGCTCGATGAAGTTGTTTCCTTTGTCAGCTTCAGACTGGACATGAGTCGAATCGGCTTGAGTAGCTGCAAATGGCATGGCTACGTCAATGGGACATAGTGGCTGGAATCCCAAACCCACCTAAAAGGGGCTGTGACTGGCTGAGTTGTGGAGAGCCCGATTATAACTATGTTGTACATAGGGAAGGCTCTCATCCCATGTGCGTGGATTCTTTGAATTTTACATGCGCAAAATGTGTACAATCATCCTGTTGACGACCTCTGTCTGGCCATCAGTTTGGGGATGGAAAGTTGTGGACTTGGTGAGCTTGGTTTCCAACATTGACCAGAGGCTGGACCAAAATGTGCTGAGGAACCTGCTGTCGCAATTTGATATGATAGACTGGGGGATCCCAAAGTGCACCCACACTCGTTCAAAGAAGAGTTTAGCAGTGGCTTCTGCTGTGATATTCTTCTTGCAGGCTGCTATAATGACCATCTTTGAGAATCTGTCGACGACCACGAAAACACAGTCATTTCCATGCTTAGTAGAAGGAAGGCCTGACATGTAATCCATGGAGATGGATTCCCAAGGTCGACTAAGGGTAAGTAGTGGAGTATAGAGCCCTTGCTTCTTGACGGTCGGTTTGGAAATGGCGCAAGCAGTGCAGGATCTGATGTAATTCCTGACATCCTGTTGAAGGTTCGACCAATAGAAATACTTCTGCAGTACTGCCACTGTTTTCTCGACCCCAAATTACCAGCGACTCGACTGTAGTGCGCTTCCCATATCATCTTGGCATGCTTGCTTGAAGGAACACAAAGGTGTCCCAGGTGACATAATAGTGCATCTTGGAGGTGAAAATTTGGAACTTGCATAGCCCCTAAGAGTGCCATGTATGTGTAGCTGAATTCTAGATCACTCTTGTAGAGAAGTGGCCAATCAGAATTCTCATGCCGACAAGAGTTGAGAACGGTGGTTATGGCCACGATCGGTGGTCGGCTGAGGAAGTCTGCAAAATTATTGGTGCTACTCTTCTTGTACTTGATGTTCAAATGAAATTGTTGCAGATATGTGGACCACTTCTGATGGCGATCATTCTACAACTTCCCTTGTGTCTGTATGAACTACAGGGATTGGTGGTCTGTGTTGATGATTGTCTCCTTCCCCAAAATGAAATGCTTCCATTATCGACAAGCATGCAAAATGGAATACACTTCTTTGTCATAAGTGGGATACTTTCGAACTGCGTCGGACAATGTCTCACTGTGATATGCCACTGGATGCCCATGTTGAGTAAGAATTTCCCCAATAGCATAGTTAGAGGCATCTGTCTCAATCTCAAATGGTTGTTGCAAGTATGGTAATGTGAGCACTGGGGCAGAACAGAGGAAATGTTTCAATTCTACGAATGCCTTCTATTGATATTCTGACCAACAGAATTTTTCTTTCACTCCTCCCTTGGTGACTTGACTCAAGGGCCAAGTGATATGAGAGAATCCCAACACGAACCTGTGGTAGAAATTAGCAAGACCCAGAAAGCTGCGAAGCTCTGTTAGGGTGGTTAGGGCTGGGAAATCCCGAATGACTTGGATCTTGGCTGGATCCACATGCAACCCCCTTTCATCAATAATGTATCCTAGATATTGAACCTGGATCATGCCAAAAGTGCACTTCTCCAATTTGGCACACAACTCGTGTTGCCGAAGTGTTTGGAGGACTTCTTGGATGTGGTGGAGGTGTTCTTCCCAAGTCTGGCTAAATATTAGAATGTCATCCAAGTATACCACTACAAATGAGTTGGTGAATGGACGCAAGATGTCATCCATAAACCTCATGAAGGTTGCAGGAGCATTTTTCAAACCGAAAGGCATGACGAGCCATTCGAAAAGGCCCTCCTTAGCTTTGAAGGAAGTCTTCCACACATCAGAGGGTTTGATTGGTACCTGGTGATACCCAGACTTCAAGTCAATCTTGCTGAAATATTTTTCCCCTTTGAGTTGGTCCAGAAGGTCATAAATCTGTGGGATCGGGTACCTATTCCAGACAGTGATCTTGTTCAGTGCCCGATAATCAATAAAAAGTCTCCAAGTCCCATCCTTCTTCTGTACCAACACGATAGGGCTCCCACAGGGTGATGAACTTGGCCGGATGTGACCTTTATGCAGTAGCTCCTGAATCTGCCTCTTGATTTCATCATTCTCCAGAACAGAGTGCCTATAGATTGGTCCATTGGGTAGTAGTTCACCTGGGGTCAGGTCAATGGGGTGCTTGACCTGACAGTGTAGAGGCACCCCTATGGGTGAGGTGAAGATGTCCCTGTACTCCTCCACAAACTTGTCCATTTGTTGTTGTTGTGTAGAGGAGCCATTTCTAGTGGTCGTGACCATAGTCTTCTTCTTTCCCTGGGGGTGGATCATCAGGAAAACAAATTTATTGGTTTGGGAAATGAGCTTACTGCATTGTTTTGTAGTAACCAAAGAGATAGTGGGAGGCGGTGGTACCTCTGGTATCCTGTACAATTTATTTCCCAAAGTAACAATAATAGCGCGAGTCCGAGACTCATACACAACATGTCGCTTCCACAAGTATGGTTGGCCTAATAATACATCAGAAACATCAATAGGAGCAATGTTACACAATACCTCATCCGTGAAGGGCTTGATGCTGTAGGGAAGGCGACACTGTTGGCTGACGCGGAGATCCTGTCCTTGGTGAAGCCACCTGATGGTGTATGGTTGTGGGTGCACTATGGTCGGAAAGCCCAACCGCTTCATGACATATGCTGAAATGAGGTTCTTTTGGCTCCCATTATCGACAATGAACTGTAGTGGGGAACCCTTTACCCACATCTGGGAGTGGAAGAGACGCTTTGCCTCCTCTGGATCTTCTGGTTCCTCCTTCTGGATCTTCGTAGTGGCAACAATGGCGTTGGGCTCCGCATCAATAATATGCTTCCCTTTGTCATTAACCTTTTCAGATTCTGATTCAGATTCAGAGCATGCATTTGATTCAGAAGCCCTCATCTTGGCCACCAGTGACTGCTTGGCCCGACACTCACTTGTGTTGTGAGTGGAGCTCTTATGGAACACACACCACTTTCTCGTGTCCTTCTTTAGCTTCGCGGTGTTGTTATTCACTTGCATCTTTGGCAGGTTGTCTTGGGCTTCCATGCCTTGGATTTTTCCTTTGTTCTGCGATTTGGGGGCACCTTTCCCTTGCTTTTGATTCACAGATCCAAAGTCTCGCTTCTTTTGTTTGAATTTTTTCTCAATCTTGGCAGCATACCGATATGGCGTACCAAGCGAGGAGATTTCGAGGAACTCCATTTCCTCCTGAATGTATCTGTGTAGACAACCGCGATAATTTAGCACCAAATTTTTCTCTAAATCTTTGATACCAAACTTTTTGCGTAGGGTATGGAACAAATTCGTTAGCTCATGCACATCTTGATCCCTTTGTTGCCGCAGCGTGGTCCATTGTAGTTTCTTGTCCTCATAGCTCCCCATGGGATATTATTGTTCCTTGATGGCATCTTGGAAAGAATTCCAAGTGGGTACGGATGAGAACAAAGAGGGTTCTGTCTCATCCTTTTTCTCACAGTAGGTTTCCCACCAGTCCTTGACATGGGGGGTAGCTTTGGTGAAAAAATAATATTCTCACAGTGGAAAAAGTCTGTAGGCGAAATGTGCTAATAGATTAACCATCTACTGTGGCATACGCATCTGACGCTGACCTTAAAATATGGGAATTTCAGTACACTTGTACCTTAAAGGGAGTCGCGCCTCCGGACGGCTCTTGGATGTAGATGCGCGGCCCCAGCGAAGTCGATGAAGGATCCCGGGCAAAGTTATCCATCATCATGTTCCTTTGTTTTTAGGGCCTCCTTGGGAAATATTTTGATAGGATCTCCTGCTCCCTCATATTTTATTTTATTTCTTTTCGTCCCCCATGGGCGTCGCGTCGAGTTCCACCATATCGAGCCTAATTCCTTATACCCCAACCTCGTTGGGGACATGAAAAGAAGGATCGAGAAAATATGGCTTGGCTGCGATACCCGCGATCCCGGATTTATGTGAGCTTGACATAGTATGATGTAACCATAAACATAGAAATACAGCGAAAATAAGGCTTCATTTCATTAATATCAAATCACAGAAATATGCTTACAAACATGATGGAAATAAAATAGCTAGGGTGCTGGTAGCGAATCTCTGAGAAGAGATGTGGCGGCTACAGACCTCTGAATTGTGTTACAATGAGGCTCGAGGGCCTATTTATTATGGATAAACAATGGATAACTATAAATGTCCAAAAACCTAACCCTAGGAGATGAAGCGCCAAAACTATGGGCCTCGTTTGGGTAAATTGGTGTTTCAACTTCCTAGGGACGTAACTTCAGGATACTATCTCCATTTGGGGCCTCAAAATGGCTTTGGAAGTTCAGGACCTAAAAAACTACTAAAAATAGTAAGTTGTGAAAAAAACTGAAAGAGACAATGGTGGGGCCCCAAGTGGAATAGGCGGGTGGCCACCAATATCCACCTGGATCAACAACCTTGTCCATTTGTTGTTGTCGTGCAGAGGAGTCATGTCTCGAGATTGTGGCCACAGTATTCTTCTTTCCCTGGGGCCGGATCATCAGGAAAACAAATTTCCTGGTTTTGGAAATGAGCTTACTACATTGTTTTGCAGTAACCAAAGAGATAGTGGGAGGCGGTGGTACCTCTGGTATCCTATACAACATATTTCCCAAAGCAACAATAACAGTGCAAGGCCAAGAATCATACACAGCATGTCGCTTCCACAAGTATGGTTGGCCTAATAATACATCAGAAACATCAATAGGAGCAATGTCACACAATTTCATCCGTGAAGGGCTTGATGCTATAGGGAAGGCGACACTGTTGGCTGGCGCATAGATCCCGTCCTTGGTGAAGCCACCCGATGGTGTATGGTTGTCGGTGCACTGTGTTCAGAAATCCCAACCGCTTCACGAAATCTGCTAAAATGAGGTTCTTTTAGCTCCCATTGTTGACAATGAACTGTAGCGGGGAACCCTTTACCCACATCTGGGAGTGGAAGAGATGCTCTGCCTCCTCTGGATCTTCCGGTTCCTCCTTCTGGATCTTCGCAGTGGAAATAGTGGCGTTGGGCTCTGCATCAATACTCTTCTTCCCTTTTTCATTCCCCTTGTCAGGTTTTGATTCATAGTCAGAGCATGCATCTGATCAGAATCCCTCATTTCGGCCACCAACGACTTCTTGGCCCGACACTCACTTGTGTTGTGAGTGGAGCTCTTATGGAACTCACACCAATTTCCCGTGTCCTTATTTGGCTTCGCGGTGTTTTTCTTTGCTTGTGGATTTTTTAGGTTGTCTTGGGCCTCCATGCCTTGGCTTTGTCCTGTGTTCTGCGGTTTGGGGGCACCTTTCCCTTGGTTTTGATTCGCAAATCCAAAGTTTCGCTTCTTCTGTTTGAATTTCTATTCAAACTTAGCAGCATACCGGTATGTCGTACCAAGCGGGGAGATGTCGAGGAACTCCATTTCCTCCTGAATGTATTTGTGCAGACAATTTCGATACTTTAGCACCAAATGTTTCTCCGAATTTTTGATACCCAAATTTGTGCGCGGGGTATGGAACATATTCGTCAGCTCATGCACATCTTGATCTCTTTGTTGCTACAGCGTGGTTCATTGTATGTACTTGTCCTCATAGATTCCAACGAGATAGTAATGTTCCTTGATGGCATCTTGGAAATAATTCCAAGTGGGTATGATTGAGAACAAAGAGGGTTTTGTCTCGTCCTTTTTCTCACAGTAGTTTTCCCACCAGTCCTTGACATGGGGGGTAGCTTTGAGGAGTGAAAATATAATCTTATCCTCGTCGGAAAAGTCATGAACCGAGAAATATCCTTCTAATAGATTCAACCATCTATCTATGACATCTGCATCTATTTGACCCTCAAATATGGGAATTTCATAGTTTACTTGTACCTTAAAGGGAGTCGCGCCTCCAGAGTGGCTGCTGGATGCAGATGCGGAGCTAGTGGGCAGTCGTTAAAGGATTTGGGAAAAGTTATCCATCATCGCATTCCTTTGTTTTTCGAGGGCCTCTTGGAGCAATATTTTAATAAGATCTCCTACTCACTCATCTTTCTTTATGTCCCCCATGGGCGACCGTCGGGGTTTGCGAGGCTGATCTTGGAAAGGTTCAACTAGATCGAGCCCTAAGTCCTTATACCCCGACCTCGTTGGGGACATGCAAAGAATGATTGAGAAAAAGCAGATTGCTCAAATACCACTGATTCCACTGATCTAGATTTATGTAGGAATGCAAAAAAATACACATGTAACCATAACTACAAAGATAAAGCGGAAACAACACTTCATTTCATAATATCAAAGAACTGAAATTTGCTTACAGACAGAATGGAAATAAACTAGCTAGGGTGCTGGTAGCTTATCTCTGAGAAGAGATGTGGCAGCTACAAGCCTCTAAACTCAGTTACAATGAGGCTCGAGGGCCTATTTATTATTTAGAAACAATGGAAAACCCTAAACATTCAAAACCCTAACCCTAGGAGATGAAGCGCCAAAACTATGGGCTCCGTTTGGGTAAATTGGTGTTTCAACTTCCCGAGGACGTAACTTTGGCATACGATCTTCGTTTGACACAAACCATACCTCGTTAGAAATATCTATCCGAGGAATAAAAACTTTGATGTGAGCAACATTAGTCCATAGACCCATGTTGCTCCCGGTTTTCCCAAAAAAATCATTTAGTGTCTCAAAATGGCTCCGGAAGTTCAGGACCCAAAAAACTGCTAAAAATAGTAAGTTGTGCTAAAACTGAAAAAATGAAAGAGAAAATGGTAGGGCCCCAAGTGGAATAGGCGGGTGGCCACCAATATACACTTGGATCATTCCTCCCCCCTTGGGAAGCAATGGTCCCCATTGCATTGAGTTCCTCATGAGATGAAGAAACTTCTGCTGAACTTGGTCCCTAGTGAACCACTTGCCTTGGTGCAGGAGTTGGCCAACTTTGACAACCCGATACAGTTGGATCTTATATTTCAATGTTATTTATTTTCATGTCCATGATACAATCTGTGGTGGCTTGTTCCATGCAGTCTGGGTTTAACTCTTTTGGTGTGAGTTCTTCTGCAATGTCAGAGGTGTCCAATAGCGGTGGGAAGTAGGGATGAAGGCGGTCTACATTGAATACTGGGTGTAGACCAAGGAATGGTGGAATACTGAGCGAGAGTGAATTGTTCCCTACAAACTTGGTGATGGTGTACGACCCATATCGGAGCAGGTGAAGCTTGCGGTGCGGTCCACTGAGGCACTCCTTTTGAAAATGTAGCCACACTTTGTCACCCACCTGGATGTTGTGTGGCACCCGATGTTGATCATGTTGTTGCTTGTACTTAGCATTGGCTCTGTCCAATATGTCATAAACATGTTTTTGGATGTGCTGAATGCACTCGATGAAGTTGTTCGATTTTTCAGCTTCAGACTGGACATGAGCCGTATCGGCCTGAGTGGCCGCAAATGGCATGGCTACGTCAATGGGACATAGTGGCTGGAATCCCAAGCCCACCTAAAAGGGGCTGTGGCTGGTTGAGCTGTCGTGAGCCCAATTATAAATATGTTGTACATAGGGGAGGCTCTCATCCCATGTGCATGGATGCTTTGAATTGTACATGTGCAGAATGTGTAAAATCATCCTGTTGACGACATCTGTTTGGCCATCAGTTTGGGGATGGAAAGTTGTGGACTTGGTGAGCTTTGTGTCCAACATTGACCAGAGGCTAGAAAAAAATGTGTTGAGGAACCTATTGTCGCGATCTAATATGATAGACTGTGGGATCCCAAAGTGCACCCATGCTCGTTCAAAGAATATTTTAGTAGTGGCTTCTGTTGTGATATTGTTCTTGCAAGCTGCCATAATGGCCATCTTCGAGAATCTATCGATGACCATGAAAACACAGTCATTTCCATGCTTAGTATAAGGAAGGCTCGACATGTAATCCATGGAGATGGATTCCCAAGGTTGACTAGGGGTAGGTAGCGGAGTATAGAGGCCTTGCTTCTTGATGGTCAGTTTGAAAATGGCGCAAGAAGTGCAGGATCTGATGTACTTCTCGACATCCTGTCAACGGTTCGGCCAATAGAAATACTTCTATGAAATGCTATGATTTTCTTGACCCAAAAATTCCCGGCGACTCGGTCTCCATGCCTTCCCATATCATCTTGGCACGCTCTCTTGAAGGAACACAAAGGTGTCCCAGGTGACATAACAATGCATCTTGGAGGTGAAAATTTGGAACTTGCGTACCCCCCAAGAGTGCCTTGTAAGTGTGGCCAAATTCTGGGTCACTCTCATAGAGAAGCTGCCAATCAGAAGTCTCATGCCAACAAGAGTTGAGCACGGTGGTGAGTGCCATGATCGGTGGTCGGCTGAGGCAGTCTGCAACATTATTGGTGCTACCCTTCTTGTACTCGATGTTCAAATGAAACTGTTGCAGATATGTGGACCACTTCTGATGGCGATCATTCTGCAACTTCCCTTGTGTCTGTATGAACTGCAGGGGCCGGTGGTCTGTGTGGATGATTGTTTCCTTCCCCAAAATGTAATTCTTCCATTGTCGACAGGCTTGCACAATGGAATACATTTCTTTGTCATAGGTGGGATACTTGCGAACTGTCTCAGACAATGTCTCACTGTGATATGCCACTGGATGTCCCTGTTGAGTAAGAACTACCCCAATATCATAGTCAGAGGCATCTATCTCGATCTCAAATGGCTGTTGCAAGTCTGGTAATGTGAGCACTGGGGCAGAACAGAGGTGATTTTTCAATTCTGTGAACGCCTTCTGTTGAGGTTCCGACCAAAAGAATTTTTCTCTCGCTCCTCCCTTGGTGACTTGACTCAAGGGCCAAGTGATATGAGAGAATCCCAACACGAACCTACGGTAGAAATTAGCAAGACCCAGAAAGTTTGCGAGCCTGCATTAGAGTGGTTAGAGACTGCTTAATCCTGAATGACTTGGATCTTGGCTGGATCCACATGCACCCCCCTTTCATCAATAATGTATCCCAGATATTGAACTTGGGTCATGCCAAAAGTGCACTTCTCCAAATTGGCACACAACTTGTGTTGCCATAGTGTTTGGAGGACTTCTCAGATGTGGTGGAGGTGCTCTTCCCAAGTCTGGCTGAAGATCAAAATGTCATCCAAGTATACAACTACAAATGAGTTGGTGAATGGACACAAGATGTCATCCATCAACCTCATGAAGGTTGCGAGAGCATTTTTTAATCCGAAAGGCATGATGAGCCATTCAAAAAGGCCCTCCTTGGCTTTAAAGGCAGTCTTCCACACATCAGAGGGTTCAATTGGTACCTGGTGACACCCAAACTTCAAGTCAATCTTGCTGAAATATTTTTCCCCTTTGAGTTGGTCTAGAAGGTCATCAATCTGTGGGATTGCGTACCTATTCTGGATAGTGATCTTGTTCAGCACCCGATAGTCAATACAGAGTCTCCAATTCCCATCCTTCTTCTGTACCAACACGATCGAGCTCCCATAGGGCTCCTGAATCTACCTCTTGATTTCATCATTCTCCAGAACAGAGCGCCTATAGATCGATCCATTGGGTAGCGACGCACCTGGGGTTAGGTCAATGGGGTGCTTGACCTGGCAGTGTAGAAGCACCCTTGTGGGTGAGGTGAAGATGTCCCCACACTCCTCCACAACCTTGTCCATTTGTTTTTGTCGTGCAGAGGAGCCATGTCTGGAGGTCATGGCCACAATCTTCTTCTTTCCCTGGGGGTGGATCATCAGGAAAAAAATTTTCCTGGTTTGGGAAATGAGCTTACTACATTATTTTATAGTAACCAAAGAGATAGTGGGAGGTGATGGTACCTCTGGTATCTTGTACAACTTATTTCCCAAAGTAACAATAACAGCACAAGGTCAGGACTCATACACAACATGTCACTTCCACAAGTATGTTTGGCCTAATAATACATCAGAAACATCAATAGGTAATGCCACCATTACCTCATATGTGAGGCTTGATGCTATAGGGAAGCGTATTGTTGGGCGCGTGGAGATCCGACCTTGGTGGCTCCACGATGGTGTATGGTTGCGAGCGGGTACTTGTGGTCGAAAAGCCAACCACTTCCTTGGAAATCTACTGAAATGAGGTTATTTTGGTTCCCATTGTTAACAATGAGCTGTGGCGGGGAACCCTTTACCCACATCTTGGAGTGGAAGACACGCTCGCCTCCTACGTATCTTAGGTTCCTCTTTATGGGTCTTCACGGTGGAAACAATGAGGCGACAGACGTCCCAATCGATACTCTACTTCCCTTTTTCATTCCCCAACACAATGGAGGATGCGAGTCGAAGCATGCCTGGGATATTAAAAACTCATCTCGGCCACGGCCTTGTGCATGCCTCACTTGTGTTCTGAGTGGAGCTCTTATGGAACTCACACCACTTTCCCGTGTCCTTCTTTGGCTTCACGGTGTTGTTATTTGTTTGTGGCTTTTGTAGGTTGTCTTGGGCCACCATGCCTTGGCTTTTTCCTTTATTCTGCGGTTTGGGGGCACCTTTCCCTTGCTTTTGATTCACAGATCCAAAGTATCACTTCTTCTGTTTTAATTTCTGTTCAATCTTGGCAGCATACTGGTATTTCGTACCAAGCAAGGATATGTCGAGTAAATCCATTTCCTACTGAATGTATATTTGCAGAAAAATGTGATACTTTAGCACCAAATTTTTCTCTGAATCTTTGATACCCAACTTTGTGCGTAGGGTATGGAATAGATTCGTCAGCTCATGCACATCTTGATATCTTTGTTGGCGCAACGTGGTCCATTGTATGTACTTGTCCTCATAGCTCGCCACAAGATAGTATTATTACTTGATGGCTTCTCGGAAATAATTCCAAGTGGGTACGGCTGAGAACAGAGAGGGTTCTGACTCATCCTTTTTCTCACAGTAGGTTTCTCACCAGTCCTTGACATCGGGGGTAGCTTTGAGGAGTGAAAAAATAATCTTATCCCGGTCATAAAAGTCACGAAGTGAGAAATATCCTTCTAATATATTCAACCATCTATCTATGACATCTGAATCTATTTGACCCTCAAATATGGGAATGTCAAAGTTTACTTGTACCTTAAAGGGAGTCGCACCTCCAGAGTGGCTGGTGGATGTAGATGTGGCACTGGTGGGCAGTCGTTAAAGGATCTGGGCAAAGTTATCCATCATCACATTCCTTTGTTTTTCAAGGGCCTCCTAGAGAAATATTTTAATAGGATATCCTGGTCCCTCATCTTTATTTTCGTCCCCCATGGGCAACCGTCGGGGTTTGCGAGGTTGATCTTGCAAAGGTTCAACCAGATCAAGCCCTAACTCCTTATACCCCGACCTCGTTGGGGAAATTTAAATAACGATCGAGAAAAAGCAGACCTCATATGATACCACTGATCCCACTGATCTAGATTTATGTAGGAATGAAATAAAATACACATGTAACCATAAATACAAAGATGCAGTGGAAATAACACTTTATTTCATTAATATCAAAGAGCTGAAATTTTCTTACAGAAAAAATGGAAACAAACTAGCTAGGGCACTGGTAGCTTATCTCTAAGAAGAGATGTGGCAACTACAGGCCTCTGAACTCAGTTACAATGAGGCTCGAGGGCCTATTTATTATTTAGAAACAATGGAAATTAATCCTAAACAACCAAAACCCTAACCCTAGGAGATGAAGCGCCAAAACTATGGGCCCCGTTTGGGTAAACTGGTGTTTCAACTTCCCGAGAACGTAACTTTGGCATACGATCTCCGTTTGACGCAAAAAATAATGGTTTTCCCAAAAAACGTCGTTTAGGGCCTCAAAACTGCTCTGGAAGTTCAGGACCCAAAAAACTGCTAAAGTTAGTAAGTTGTGCTGAAACTGAAAAAAAAGAAAGAGATAATGGTGGGGCCCCAAGTGGAATATGCGGGTAACCACCAATATTAGCTTGGATCATTAATCCCCCCTTAAGAAGCAATGGTCCCCATTGCGTTGAGTTCCTCCATGAGATGAGGAAACTTCTGCTGAACTTGGTCCCTGGTGAACCACTTTCCTTGGTGCAGGAGTTGGCCAGCTTGGACAACTCGATACAATTGGATCTTATGTTGGTGAGAGTTCTTGATTTTCATGTCCATGGTATAATCTGTGGTGGCCTGTTCCATGCAGTCTGGGTTTAACTCTTTTGGTGTGAGTTCTTCTGGAATGTCAGAGGTGTCCAGTAGAGTTGGGAAGTAGGGATGATAGCGGTCTACATTGAATACTGTGTGTAGACCAAGGAATGGTGGAATACTGAGCTCGAAGGCATTTTTCCCTACAACCTTGGTGATGGTGTACATCCCATATCGGATCGGGAAAAGCTTGTGGTGGGGTCTAGTGAGGTGCTCCTTCTGCAAATGTAGCCACACTATTGCCCACCTAGAACTTATGCGGCACCTGATGTTGATCATGTCATTGCTTTTACTTAGCATTGGCTCTGTCCAATATGTCATGAACATGTTGGCGGATGTGCTGAATGCACTCGATGAAGTTGTTTTCTTTGTCAGCTTTGGAATGGACATGAGCCGAATTGGCCTGAGTGGTCGCAAATGGCATGGCTACGTCAATGGGACATAGTGGCTGGAATCCCAAGCCCACCTGAAAGGGGTTGTGGTCGGTTGAGCTGTGGAGAGCCCGGTTATAACTGTGTTGTACAAAGGGGAGGCTCTCATCCCATGTGCATGGATTATTTGAATTGTACATGCGCAGAATGTGTACAATCATCCTGTTGATGACCTTTGTCTTGCCATCAGTTTGGGGATGGAAAGTTGTGGACTTGGTGAGCTTGGTGTCCAAAATTGACCAGAGGCTGGAAAAAAATGTGGTGAGGAACCTATTGTTGCGATATTATATGATAGACTATGGGATACCAAATTTAACCCACACTCTTTCAAATAAGAGTTTAGCAGTGGCTTCTGATGTGATATTTTTCTTGCAGGCCGCCATAATGGCCATCTTCGAGAATCTGTCGACAACCATGAAAACACAGTCATTTCCATGCTTAGTAGAAGGAAGGCCCAACATGTAATACATGGAGATGGATTCTGAAGGTCGACTAGGGGTGGGTAGTGGAGTATAGAGGCCTTGCTTCTTGATGGTCAGTTTGGAAATGGCGCAAGCAGTGCAGGATCTAATGTACTTCTCGACATCCTATCGAAGGTTCTGCCAGTAGAAATACTTCTGCAGTACTACCACTATTTTCTCAACCCCAAAATGCCCAGCAACTTGACTATAGTGCGCTTCCCATATCATCTTGGCACGCTCACTTGAAGGAACAAAAAGGTGTCCCAGGTGACATAACAATGCATCTTGGAGGTGAAAATTTGGAACTTACGTACCCCCCAAGAGTGCCTTGTATGTGTGGCTGAATTCTAGATCGCTCTTGTAGAGAAGTGGCCAATCAGAAGTCTCATGCCCACAAGAGTTGAGAATGGTGGTTATGGCCACGATTGGTGGTCGGCTGAGGCAATCTGGAACATTATTGGTGCTACCCTTCTTGTACTTGATGTTCAAATGAAATTGTTGTAGATATGTGGACCACTTCTGATGGTGATCGTTCTGCAACTTCCCTTGTGTTTGTATGAACTGCAGGGGTCGGTGGTCTATGTGGATGATTGTTTCCTTCCCTAAAATGTAATGCTTCCATTATCAAAAAGCCTTCATAATGGAATACATTTCTTTGTCATAAGTCGGATACTTGCGAACAATGTCGGACAATGTCTCACTGTGATATGCCATTGGATGCCCCTGTTGAGTAATAACTGCCCCAATAGCATAGTCAGAGGAATTTGTCTCGATCTCAAATGGTTGTTGCAAGTTTGGTAATGTGAGCACTGGGGTAGAACAGAGGTGATGTTTTAATTCTACGAATGCCTTCTATTAATATTCTGACCAAAAGAAATTTTCTTTCGCTCCTCCATTGATGACTTGACTCAAGGGCCAAGTGATATGAGAGAATCCCAACATGAACTTGCGGTAGAAATTAGCAAGACATAGAAAGCTGTGAAGCTCTGTTAGAGTGGTTGGGGCTGGCCAATCTCGAATGACTTGGATCTTGGTTAGATCCACATGCACCCCCATTTCATCAATAATTTATCCCATATATTGAACCTGGGTCAAGCCAAAAGTTCACTTCTCCAAATTGGCACACAACTTGTGTTGTCGTAGTGTTTGGAGGACTTCTCGGATGTGGTGGAGGTGCTCTTCCCAAGTCTGGCTGAAGATCAGAATGTCATCCAAGTACACCACTACAAATGAGTTGGTGAATGGATGCAATATGTCATCCATAAACCTCATGAAGGTTGTGGGAGAATTCGTCAACCCGAAATGCATGAAGATCCATTCGAAAAGGCCCTCCTTGGTTTTGAAGGCAGTCTTCCACACATCAGAGGATTTGATTGGTACCTGGTGATACCCAGACTTCAAGTCAATCTTGCTAAAATATTTTTCCCCTTTGAGTTGGTCCAGAAGGTCATCAATCCATGGGATCGGGTTCCTATTCTGGACAATGATCTTGTTCAGCGCCCGATAGTCAATACAGTGTCTCCAAGTCCCATATTTCTTTTGTACCAATACGATCGGGCTCCCCCAGAGAGATGAACTTGGCCGGATGTGACCTTTTTGCAGTAGCTCCTAAATCTTCCTCTTGATTTCATCGTTCTCCATAACTGAGCGCCTATATATCGGTCCATTAGGTAGTGGTGCACATGGGGTCGGGTAAATTGGGTGCTTGACCTGACAGTGCAGAGACACCCCTGTGGGTGAGGTAAAGATGTCCCTGCACTCCTCCACAACCTTCTCCATTTATTTTTTTCGTGTAGAGGAGCCATGTCTAGAGGTCGTGGACACAGTCTTGTTCTTTCCCTGGGGGCCGATCATCAGGAAAACAAATTTCCTAGTTTGGGAAATGAGCTTACTACATTGTTTTGCTATAACCAAAGAGATAGTGGGAGGCAGTGGTTCCTCTAGTATCTTATACAACTTATTTCTCAAAGTAACAATAACAACGCAAGGTCAGGACTCATACACAACATGTTGCTTCCACAAGTATTTTTGGCCTAATAATACATCAGAAACATCAATAGGAGCAATGTAACACAATACCTCATCCGTGAAGGGCTTGATGCTATAGGGAAGGTGGCACTGCTGACTGACGTGGAGATCCCGTCCTTGGTGAAGCCACCTGATGGTGTATGGTTGTGGGTGTGCTGTGGTAGGAAAGCCAAACCGCTTCACGACATCTGCTGAAATGAGGTTCTTTTGGCTCCCATTTTCGACAATGAACTGTAGCGAGGAACCCTTTACCCACATATGGGAGTGGAAGAGACGCTCTTCCTCCTATGGATCTTCTGTTTCCTCCTTTTGGATCTTCACAATGGCAACAGTGGTGTTGGGCTCCGCATCAATGCTCTACTTCCCTTTTTCATTCCCCTTGTCACGTTTTGATTCAGATTCGGAGGATGCATCTGATTCAAAAGCCCTCATCTCTGCCACGAGTGACTGCTCGACCCGACACTCACTTGTGTTGTGAGTGGAGCTCTTATGGAACTCACACCACTTTCCCGTGTCCTTATTTTGCTTCGCGGTGTTTTCCTTTGCTTATGGCTTTTACAGGTTGTCTTGGGCCACCATGCCTTGGATTTTTCCTTTGTTTTGCAGTTTGGGGGCACCTTTCCCTTGCTTTTGATTCGCAGATCCAAAGTCTCCCTTCTTCTGTTTGAATTTTTGTTCAATCTTGGGAGCATACCGGTATGTCGTACCAAGCGAGGAGATGTCGAGGAACTCCATTTCCTCCTGAATGTATCTGTGCAGACAACTGCGATACTTTAGCACCAAATGTTTCTCCGAATCTTTGATACCCAACTTTGTGCGTAGGGTATGGAACAGATTCGTCAGCTAATGCACATCTTGATCTCTTGGTCGCCGCAGCGTGGTCCATTTTATGTACTTGTCCTCATAGCTCGGTGTCTTGGAAAGAATTCCAAGTGGGTATGGCTGAGAAAAGAGAGGGTTCTGTCTCGTCCTTTTTCTCACAGTAGGTTTCTCACCAATCCTTGACATGGGGGGTAGCTTTGAGGAGTGCAAAAATAATCTTATCCCGGTTGGAAAAGTCATGAACCGAGAAATATCCTTCTAATAGATTCAACCATCTATGAATGACACCTGCATCTATTTGACCCTCAAATATGGGAATTTCAATTTTTACTTGTACCTTAAAGGGAGTCGCGCCTCCAGAGTGGCTGCTGGATGCAGATGCGGCGCTGGTGGGCAATCGTTGAAGGATCTGGGAAAAGTTATCCATCATCACATTCCTTTGTTTTTCTAGGGCCTCCTCGAGCAATATTTTAATAGGATCTCCTACTCCCTCATCTTTCTTTTCATCCCCCATGGGCAGTCGTCGGGTTTTGTGAGGATGATCTTGCAAAGGTTCAACCAGATCGAGCCCTAACTCCTTATACCCTGACCTCGTTGGGGACATGCAAAGAACGATCAAGAAAAAGTAGAACGCTCTAATACCACTGATACCACTGATCCATATTTATGAAAGAATGCAACAAAATAAACATGTAACCATAAATACAAAGATGCAGCGGAAATAACACTTCATTTCATTAATATCAAAGAAATGAATTTTGCTTACAGACAGAATGGAAATAAACTAGCTAGGGCGCTGGTAGCTTATCTCTGAGAAGAGATGTGGTGAATAAAAGCCTCTGAACTCAGTTACAATGTGGCTCGAGGGCCTATTGATTATTTAGAAACAATGTAAAACCCTAAACATCCAAGACCCTAACCATAGGAGATGAAGCGCCAAAACTATGGGCCCTGTTTTAGTAAATTGGTGTTTCAACTTCCCGAGGACGTAACTTTGGCATACGATCTCCGTTTGATGCGAACCATACATCGTTATAAATATTTATCTGAGGACTACAACTTTTATGTGAGAAAAATCGTTCCATGGAACCATGTTTCTCTCGGGTTTCCCAAAAAATGTCGTTTAGGGCCTCAAAATGGCTTCAGAAGTTGAGGACTTGAAAACTACTAAAAATAGTAAGTTGTGCCGAAACTGAAAAAATGAAAGAGGCAATGGTGGGTCCCCAGGTGGAATAGGTGGGTGGCCACCAATATCCACTTGGATCATTCCATCCCCCTTAGGAAGCAATGGTCCCCATTGCGTTGAGTTCCTCCATGAGATGAGGAAACTTCTGCTGAACTTGGTCCCTGGTGAACCATTGCCTTGGTGCAGGAGTTGACCAGCTTTGACAACCCGATACAGTTGGATCTTCTGTTGGCGAGTGTTCTTGATTTGCATGTCCATGATACAATATGTGGTGGCCTGTCCCATGTAGTTTGGGTTTACCTCTTTTGGTGTGAGTTCTTCTACAATGTCAGAGGTGTCCAATAGAGGTGGGAAGTAGGGATGAAGGTGGTCTACATTGAATACTAGGTGCATACCAAGGAATGGTGGAATACTGAGCTCGAATGCATTGTTCCCTAGAACCTTGGTGATGGTGTACGATCCATATCAGAGCGGGTGAAGCTTGTGGTGGGGTCCAATGAGGCGCTCCTTCTGCAAATGTAGCCACACTTTGTCGCCCACCTGGAAGTTGTGTGGCACTCGATGTTGATCATGTCGTTCCTTGTACTTAGAATTGAATCTATCAAATATTTCATGAACATGTTGGTAGATGTGTTGAATGCGCTTGATGAATTTTTTCACTTTTTCAGCTTCAGACTGGACATGAGCCGAATTGGCCTGAGTGGCCGCAAATGGCATGGCTACGTCATTGGGACATAGTGGCTGGAATCCAAAGCCCACCTGAAAGGGGTTGTGGCCGGCTGAGCTGTGGAGAGCCCGGTTATAACTTTTTTGTACATAGGGGAGGCTCTCATCCCATGTGCATGGATGCTTTGAATTGTACGTGCAAAGAATGTGTACAATAATTTCTTTGACGACCTCTGTTTGGCCATCATTTTGGGGATGGAAAGCTGTGGACTTGGTGAGCTTGGTTTCCATCATTGACCAGAGGTTGGAACAAAATGTGTTGAGGAACCTTCTGTCGCGATTTGATATGATAGGCTATGGGATACAAGATTGCACCCACACTCGTTCAAAGAAGAGTTTAGTAGTGGCTTCTGCTATGATATTCTTCTTGTAGGGCGCCATAATGGCCATCTTTGAGAATCTGTCGATGACCATGAAAATATAGTCGTTTCCATGCTTAATAGAAGAAAGGCCTAACATGTAATCCATGGATATGGATTCCCAAGGTCGACTAGGGGTAGGTAGCGAAGTATAGAGGCCTTGCTTCTTAATGCTTGGTTTGGCAATGATGCAAGCAGTGCAGGATCTGATGTACTTCCTGTCATCCTGTCGAAGGTTCGGCCAATAGAAATACCTCTGCAGTACTGCCACTATTTTCTCGACCCAAAAATCCCCACCGACTCGACTGTAGTGTGCTTCCCATATCATCTTGGCACGCTCGCTTGAAGGAACAAAAAGGTAGCCAAGGTGACATAATAGTGCATCTTGGAGGTGAAAATTTTGAACTTGCATACCCCCCAAGAGTGCCTTATATGTGTGGCTTAATTGTGGATCGCTCTTATAGAGAAGTGGCCAAGTAGAAGTATCGTGCCCACAAGAGTTGTGAACGGTGGTTATGGCCACAATCTATGGTCGGCTGAGGTAGTCTGCAACATTATTGGTGCTACCCTTCTTGTACTTGATGTTCAAATGAAATTGTTGTAGATATGTGGACCACTTTTGATGGCGATCGTTCTGCAACTTCCCTTGTGTTTGTATGAACTGCAGGGGTCGGTGGTCTATGTGGATGATTGTTTCCTTCCCCAAAATGTAATGCTTCCATTGTCGGCAAGCCTGCACAATGGAATACATTTCTTTGTTATAAGTGGGATACTTGTGAACTGTGTCGGACAATGTCTCACTTTGATATGCCATTGGATGCCCCCGTTGAGTAAGAATTTCCCCAATAGCATAGTCAGTGGCATCTGTCTCGATCTCAAATGGTTGTTGCAAGTTTGGTAATGTGATCACTGGGGCAGAACATAGGCAATGTTTCAATTCTATGAATGCCTTTTGTTGAGATTCCAACCAAAAGAATTTTGTTTTCGCTCCTCCCTTGGTGAATTGACTCAAGGGCCAAGTGATATGAGATAATCCGAACACAAACCTGCGGTAGAAATTAGCAAGGCCCATAAATATGCGAAGCTCTGTTAGAATGGTTGGGGCTTGCCAATCCCGAATGACTTGGATTTTGGTTGGATCCACATGCACCCCCCCTTTCATCAATAATGTATCCCAGATATTGAACTTGGGTCATGCAAAAAGTGCACTTCTCCAAATTGGCACACAACTTGTGTTGCCGTAATGTTTGGAGGACTTCTCGAATGTGGTGGAGGTGCTCTTCCCAAGTCTGGCTGAAGATCAGAATGTAATCCAAGTACACCACTACAAATGAGTTGGTGAATGGATGCAAGATGTCATCCATAAACCTCATGAAGGTTGTTAGAGAATTCATCAACCCGAAAGGCATGAAGAGCGATTCGAAAAGGCCCTCCTTGGCTTTGAAGGCAATCTTCCACACATCAGAGGGTTTGATTAGTACCTGGTGATACCTAGACGTCAAGTCGATCTTGCTGAAATATTTTTCCCCTCTGAGTTGGTCCAAAAGGTCATCAATTCGTGGGATCGATTACCTATTCCGGAAAATAATATTGTTCAGTGCCCGATAGTCAATACAGAGTCTCCAAGTCCCATCGCTCTTCTGTACCAACACGATCGCGCTCCCACAGAACGATGAACTTGGCTAGATGTGACCTTTTTATAGTAGCTTCTGAATCTACCTCTTGATTTAATCATTCTCCATAACAGAGCACCTATAGATCGGTCCATTAGGTATCAGTGCACCCGGGGTGAGGTAAATAGGGTGGATGACCTGACAGTGCAGAGACACCCCTGTGGGTGAGGTGAATATGTCCCCATACTCCTCCACAACCTTGTCCATTTTTTGTTGTCGTGCAGAGGAGCCATGTATGGAGGTCTTGGCCACAATCTTCTTCTTTCCCTGGGGGCAAATCATCAGGAAAACAAATTTCCTAGTTTGGGAAATGAGCTTACTGCAAATCTTAAAAATAAATTACCCAGATTTGATGGAGAAAGCTCCAAAGTCACCGCTGAAGAGCACATCCAAAATCTTGAGGATTTACTTGACCTTTATGAAATAGAAGAAGATGATGTGTGTATTATAATGTTTGCCTTATCATTACAAGGAAAAATTAAGAGTTGGTTTAAAGACCTTCTAGCTGCAAGCATTACCAATTTTCATCAGTTCAGTCAAATCTTTCAAGATAGTTGGGTGGTCATGGGTAATAAATTTATCATCATAAAGGAATAAAATCAGTTAAAAAGACAACCAGGGGAGACAATACAAAACTTTTCAGCAAGGTTCAATAAAGTATACCATGCAATGCCTGCTAACATAAAGCCACCCCTCGGATGTGCTCTCTTGCACTACCCAGATTCTTTTGACCCAGAGATGGTTTTCCGGATAATAAATAAAGATCCTTTGACCCTAGAAGAAATGAAAAGGATATCAGTTGATGTAGAACTCAACATACTAAATAGGAGGCACAACTAAAGAATAACAGAGAAAGACAAATCAAATCAAGAGAGACTAATATCTTCGCAGGAAAAGTTGGAAAAATTGGTATATATGTCTGGACAAACTTGTAGCAATAACTCGATAGAAAAGAGAGAGACAGAAAGTTAAGGTTAACACCTAAGCCATTCAAGCCAACCTAACTTCTTCCTCGTGATGAACACACTAACTATTACAAGACAAAAGTTATAAACAAAATATGCCTAATGAGAAAGTTGCAAATAAAACCATAGAGGAATGCTCTAAAGAAACTATCAGCCATTTTGAAATCACAAATTCTGAAATGGAAGAAGAATCAAAACCTTTAGGTTCTCTACCCTTATGCTTTAAATCATTCCAGACTTTGAAAGAAAATTTGCATCCTAAAGATCTCTTAAAAGTTATTCAGGAAACCCCTGCTCAAGTTAACTCTCCCCTAAATCAAGGAAAGTTGATTGAAGAGGAATTCAAATCTGAGATAGAAGATAAATCAAAACCTGTAGGATCTCTACCTTTATGCTGGGAGTCATTTTAGTTCATAAAAAAAAATTGGCCTCCTAAGAATCCATTAGAGGAAACTCATGAATCCCATGTTTATTATCCCAAACATCAAGAAGAGTTGAGTGAGGATGAATTCAAATCCAAAATAGAAGATAAAGAAAAACCTGTAGGATCTCTACCTTTATGCTGGGAGTCATTTGAGTTCATAAAATCAAATTGGCCTCCTAATAATCCATCAAAGGAAACTCATGAATCCCATGTTTATTATCCCAAACATCAAGAAGAGTTGAGTGACGATGAATTCAGATCCGAAATAGAAGATAAATCAAAACCTGTAGGATCTCTACCTTTATGCTGGGAGTCATTTGAGTTCATACAAGCAAATTGGCCTCCTAAAAATATATCAGAAAAAACTCATGAAATGCATGCTAACTATCCTCAACATCACAAATAATTGGTTGAAGATGAAAACAAGCAAGACATGAAAGAGAACCCACAGGATCTCTCTAAAGGCACAAGTGATGATTCATCATCTCTCATATGTGAAGCCCAAAAAGACATTCATCCTCCAAATCAGCTTTCCCAAGAGAAAGAGGATTATTGTAGTTATATCCAAAGAGAAATGAAAATGCCTCCCTTTTTAACTGAAGAGGAAATAGATCAACTTATAAACATGCAGACAACCTCTGAAACTTCATATAACCAAAAATTTTCTGATATTTCTCCTGTTAATCTTGCATACCATGAGTCAAAAAATAGATTTGTAAATCAATTTGAAGAAAAGAAATCTGATAGTCCAATATGCATGGTTGATGAAATTATTTATATTAATGATTCTCCAAGGTTTGATCAATATGTTGATGATTATGATATCCAAACAGAAACTAACCTTGCAGAGAAATCAACAATTGATTTATGGGACGGAGTTCATTATCATCAGGTTGAAAAAAGTAAGCAGCCAATACAGGTCACCTATGACACTGATGAGAAGAGCCTTGAGAGTTTAGAAGTAAGTGAAGAGTCTTTGACTCTTTGCTCTACTTCACTTCAGTCCATCAGAAATAACATTCACATGATTGGAAATCAACAGTCTTTCAGCTTTGATGATGAGGTTGAAGAGGATGATGAAATTCTCGAGCATGTTGTAAATGAGAAGCCTTTTCCAGAAATGGTTGAGGAAATAATTT
Source organism: Pinus albicaulis (assembly GCA_034641835.2). Taxonomy (NCBI): domain Eukaryota; kingdom Viridiplantae; phylum Streptophyta; class Pinopsida; order Pinales; family Pinaceae; genus Pinus; species Pinus albicaulis. The sequence continues at coordinate 870,346,310 of CM076574.1, forward strand.
TGGACATGGAATCTTCCTTAACTCCAGATTGGCAGCCACCAAGTTCCATTGAGTTACAAATTGCAGATGAAGAAATAGAGGTTGATAAACACATGAGAGTTGTCACACTATCCTTTCAAGATGATTTACTGTCAAAGTGTATCCCTTCTCATCAACATGATGACCTCCACACAATTTTCAGTCCACTTAATCAGAACACATTAGCTTGGAAAGAAAACTACATTGCAATATATGATGAGTCTAACAGTTCAAGTGATCATGAGCAAGGAGAAGAGTTGCTTTACCAAGAGAGTCCCAAATATAGCCAAGTGGAAGAAATAATAATCCTAAATGAAGCCTATATTCAAATCCTCTAGATCATTTATTATTCCAAGATCCATTTGTTGTTTTCCCTGAGAAATCTGAAGGAGTAGTGGGTTCTATCATGAATAGTTTGCTACAAAGTATGAGAAAAACCTTAAGCACTACTATCCGAAAACAAGCCAACTGGAAGTGGCCTTTTCATTACTTCAACATCATGAAATAACTAAACGAAAGTCACCCATGCAATCACCTACTTGACTGGTTACATTGGAAAAGAGAGTTCACCAAATAAATGTCTATCATGTGTAGATTAGATTAGGATAGATAGACAGCTGTGAAAAATAAGCTCAGCCTTATGAGCATCTTTTCAGTTCTAGATTGTTTGAAGAAAAAGTGAAAAATAAAAAAATACAAAAACAATGAAAAGTAGAAAAAGAGGGAAGTTTCTAAAGCAATGGAACAGCCCCATACCCAAAAATAGTCATGCTGAAAGCGAGCAAGTCTAAATTCCGCTACTAGTGCTCAAAAGATGTCTTGTTCAGTTATCTATCCTAATCATAACTGAATAGGTTTTAAATTGATTGCTGATAAGTTAGTGAAATAAAAGATAGTCAAATTGTATAAGCTTGACTTGTCAAAAGAAGTAGATTAGGAAAAGATACTGGTTCCACATGATCAAAACAGAACCAAAGAGGAAAACAGGGATGAAAAAAAAACCATGTATCCTAGACCTGATTTTTATAAATCTCATTTCATGCAAAATAATATTTGTGTGCAGCTTGTCTTTTATGCCACAAATACATGACAAATCAGATTGTCTAATCCTAATTTGGTCATTTTTCAATTTCATGTTCTATTATAGTGAATAAAATCCTGTCAAACAACTTAATCTTGATAGTCGATCTAGCATAGGTAGAGAAAAGTGCACCTAAAGAAGAAAAATGTTAGGAAATATAGCTGGGTAGGTAGAGATGTTTTTGGGGCTAATCATGCTGTCAATTTTTAGAAATGGGTTTAAGAAAGAATGAAATTTGCGCCAATGGATAAGGCACTGGTCTTCATAAGCCAAAGATCTGCAATTCTGGACACCTCCTAAAAAGGAGCTGCCCTCCCCAAATGGAGCCACTGTTAGTCATCAGTATTTTTCACCTGTTGTTGATGACTAGATTCCTAGCTGATTTTTCTAGAAGCTGATCTCCATATGTCAATTTTTCATCTAGAAAATCCCCAAACAAATTTTTTCTTTCCTAGCCCTTCCTGTCAGCCTATGATCAGAGCAAACTTCAGTTTTCAAATTCATGTCTTGTTTCAGCAAAATATCCCTGTCTATAGCTGTCTTGGTCTTCCTTGTCTACTATCATTTTCCCCTTAGTTCTCATGAAACTCACTGTCCAATATTTGACAAAGTGTCTCCCTTCCTATCCTTGATCTTCTTGTCAAACACAATCAGAGTCAATGAAATTTTCCCCTAAGTTAGGTAGTGGAGCTTTAGAGAATCCCTTCCTCGACAAAAATAGCCTGAGCCAGAATTCTTTGTTCAATACCAACCAGCCTGAATTAGCGCTTAATCTGAAAAAAACAAACCTTGATATACCCCTACTTCGCGCCACTAAGAGGTCTTGTTGTCTCAGTCCAGAAGAAATTCTACAAAGATCTAATACAGAAAGAGATGATCATGTGCATAGTCTAAAATAATATTCTTAAGATTGGGAAAAATCTCCATAAGACACTAAATGAGCTTTCAAAGGTTCAAAGTCATATTTTTTTCATCTCTGTAGGGTGCGAATTGGATGACAAACAATAGCCAGACAAGTCCAAATAAGTCTCTCATGTTGAAGAAATTTGCCATCAGCAAGTGGAGAGATGCAATGAAAAGGAAGCAGGAGTACATTGTTTCAAAAGCCAAACTGATATAAGGTTGATCTGCAGTGTTTCAGTGTGTCCTTTTGAGGTAATGCTGCATAAGTTTTCCCAAGGATATCATCATAGTACATAAGAAGAGAGTTGCTTCTTATGCTGCCTCAAGCCTGGGATAAGAACATTAGTCAAAGAGCAAATCCAATGTACCTTTGCAAACAAAGTAAAAAAAGGTTAGAAAATGATGACTAACAAACAAATAATCTACAAATACATGTCATGTGGTTTCGGGTTTAAAAGGTTCACAAAGATATTTGACAAAGGATACATATCTCAAAATATGCCTCATATAGCAGATTGTCAAAATTCACTTTATTACCTATTCTGATATACCAAGCAAAGACATGTGTGGCAAATAAAGATGACATAATTTGGGAAATCGATGAAATGTCATGACTGTGAAACCTCCTCCAATAGAGAGCAAATGGTTGGGTGACATGCTGAAAACCTCCTCCAATATAAGATCAGATGGTTTAGGAACAGAGATGTAACCTCATTTAAAGAAGCAGAGGGTCAGGGTGTTTTAAGTGATCTCAGAGCTGTTGTAGGCCACCTCCTTCCAAGGGATAAGACAAAAAATGCATCAGTAGGTTCGGATTATATTTAAGAAAGTTTTCAATTGGAAAGTCAAAGTTGAAAATCAGTGGGAACAATTGAAAGTTTATAAGTTGAATTCTGGTATTACATCATAAGAAAAGCAGTGATATTATAGTATTGAAGAAACCTCTTATTCTTGTCTATAAAGGCCTCCATCAGCAGATAATAAGAGAAGGCCTCATGATAGGTCTAAAGGGTCATTGAAAACAGCTGCAACAGTAGTTTTTGAGATGATTTCCCTTATTGACTAAATCAAGAAAAAAAAGCACATCTTCTCCTTGAAATGATCTATTCAAATTGCAGAAGGTGTAGTTACGCCATGCATGAAAAACATGGTTCAAGGTGGTTTCCCCGTAATGAACAAGCAAGAGCAGTGGGTTTTTGATGGCTGGATTTCATCTTGGCAGTGTTATGAGCTCAATTTTTTCACCCATTATAATGGCACAGACAGGAGTCTTTTGTCCTTTCATTATCTTTGGAATCTGTGGTTTCCTTTGGATTTTAGTATAGCTAATAGAAATATCTAGAAGTCCCCAAAATCATCCTCAAAAACCTGGGTCAGAGCTTCTGTACATTCTAGATGGAGATGAGAATTCCATAAAAGTTGGCACACATAAGCCCTTTGTAGAGTTTTGATAAATATTGACTGGAGAGAATTTTACAGCTCTTGCTGTCAGGTCTATTTCACTGACAAATACAAACTAAAGATGAAGTTGATCTAGATGATTGTTCTAGAGCAAGAGTTAACAAAAAATATGCAAGCATTGATTAGGAACAAGAATTTTCAGAACGAGATCCAGATGATAGAGAAATGCATGATGGTGTTGACAAGCTGCAATAAGGATAAAAATGATAATCTCCTTGGTTAAAAATCATAGGATATGCCTATGAAAGGACACTCATCACTTCAAAAGCAAGGGTTTTTTTCATTATACTTCAAAGGCTGTAATGGAAAATGTTATTAAACCCTTTTCATCATAAACATAAGGCCTCGGGAAATTATCATGGCGTGACTTCATTCAGGACCGAGTAGAAAATCAAGACAGATTGTTAAAAAGCCTCCTTACTTCATGAAGCGATCAATTTACCCTATGATTGATTGAAAGGCTGCAAGGTTGTCCTGATAATGGACTCCTCTATAAACAACAATCCAAGTCTGAAAGTTTCAGCACTCCTTTCATTCCATACAAGACAGAGTTTTTAGAAGACACATGACAGTTATCAAACATATGCCTCCTTCATAAATAAGTAGAGGGCCCACCATTTTTTAAGGATGAAGAGCATTTATTTCAGTATGACAGGGTTTTCAAAAAAGACTACTGTCAAAAATGGTAAAATGAGTGAAGTTTCACTATTTTTTAAACCTCATTTATAGAGAAGCAAAGGGATAGCTCTCCAAGTTTTTCACCATGAAAATCACCTCATACAAATGGTTAACAGGATGCTCAAAACAAGTTTCATCTTCATATCAAAGTATCCTCATCAACAGATAAAAAGAAAAGCCCCATGATAAGTTTGAAAGGTCTTTTGGGAGGGCTGCAAATAGTGTCTTTGTAAGTCTCCCTTGAAAACAAACTAAAGAAAAGCACAGTCTCTTTAAGACCTTTTTCGCTTCTTCAAAAAAGGGGACAAAATCTTGGTGGACACATAGCAAGATGGCATTAGGGTTCCAAAGGGTTACATTAGTGGTTTCAAAAAGTGATGATATTCTTGATTAAGAAATAGAGGTTTTGATCATAGTTTTAAAAAATAAAAAAGCTTCCTACAGCACAAACTATGAATTACCATATGATTTTGAAAAAACATTCCATTCAATATGACAAAGGTTGCAAAACATAGAGGTTAAGGAGCGCCCAGGCATTTTGTTTCAAATTTTTTTTATGACCAAACAGAAATGAAATTGACAAAAGTGAGAGAGGTTTTTTTCCCTCATAGGTTCAAGAATAAAAAACTCCTTCATTTTCTACACAGGTATCATGGTTTGTGAGAAATGTAAAAAATACAGATGTCACGGGAGAATTTCTGCACCAGGATTCACCATTTTGACCAGTGTTTGGAAAGTCAACTTTTGAACAACCAAATGGATACCAAATGCACAAAATCAACCATATTTGGAAATTATACTTACATATATTTCCAACGAGCCATCTCGGGCCAAATTCTGACAACAGGAAGGAATCCAAAAGTAGTATGCAAACAGCACTATGTATTTCTGCACCAGCATTCACTATTTTTTACCAGTGTTTGGACAGTAAATTTTTGAACAACAAAATGGACACCAAATGAAACCACTCAAGAAAATTTTCAAATTATACTTCCATATCTTTCCAACGATCCATCTCGGGCCCAATTCTGACACAGAGAAGGCATCCAAAAGTGGCCTGCAAACAGCACTATGCATTTCTGCACTAGGATTCACCAATTTTGACCAGTGTTGGGAAAATAAATTTTTGAACAAACAAATGGACACCAAATGAAAAAAATCAAGCATATTTGGAAAATGGACTTCAATATATTTCCAATGAGTCATCTCGCGCCCAATTCCGACACCGGGAAGGCCTCCAAAATGGGCTGCAAAAGTGCGCGGCGCGCCTGTAGGTATTAACAGTGTATTTTTCTGAAGTGCGTGGCGCGCCTGGGTTTTTGCGCGGAGTGCCTATGCAACACTCAGGCCACCAGAAAAAAAAGTCACCAAAGTAGTTTCCAAGGGTGCCAAATCAGTTTTCACTCAAGGAAATCATCTCCAACACATCAAGAAAACTTTTCCAAAGGTTTTTCTTGTCTCCTTGCTTAGTTTTAGTTTGAGGGAGGGTTTGGTTACAAATTTCAAGGGAAAAAACTGATTGAGGATAAGAGGACATTCATGATTTCACTAGAAGCCTGATTTTTTAAATAGAGGCTTGTTTATCAAAAAAAAGGAGAGAAATTGTATGCTAAAAACTAATCATCATCAAAGAATTTGTTTTCCAAACTCCTAAAAAACAAAACAGAGATTGAAGGAAGTCTCTTTACTATGATTACAAAGGATATAAACAGTGAAAGAGAGGTTGGTTAATGTGCCAATATGAGAGAGTTTTTGTGCTATGAGATAGCTAAGAAATAAAGACAAGAAAAACAGAGTTTGTGGAGGTCTCATAATCAGCCTGAAGGAGTATGTTAAAACGGTGTTTTTCAAGAACACCCTTTGTTTGCTAAATCAAAGAGGAAACAGTGACTAGGGGATAAGGATGATTGTCAGTTGAAAAGAGTCTTTTAAAAATTGGTTTCAAAGCAGCTCCATGATCATTTAAAACAAAAATAAACAGTGATTAGGAGATAGGGATTTTTCAAATTGCAAGAGGTTTTCTTACTATGATTACAAAGGATAGAAGCAGTTATATGGAGGAGAGTTAGTGTGTTATTTTAAGAGAGTTTTCTAAGAGTATTTTAAAACAATGTTTGAGGGGAAGAGTCTTTATGCCAAAAAAAAAAGGAGACTTCTCTTAAAAAACCACAAACATATCTTGTTAAAAGGCTTCTTTGCTCAAACATAGTGCGGAAGAAGTAAGTTTTCTTTCATTTATCAAAAACATGTTTGACAACTAAGGAAAAACTTAGTCTTGCGAGGAAAAGGTGTTTTTGGTTGAAGATTATTTCCAGGGATCATTTGAATCAGTTTGCCTTGGTAAGAAAATAAAGAGTATCATAAGCACAATGCCTCCAAGGAAAAGAAAAGTGATGGGCAGCAAGGTAGTGATGAAGAGGACCATAATGGCAGCCTACACAACAGCAAGATCATAGTGATAAAGAACAACACAGTAAGGCAGTGATGAAATGGAACATCAAGGAAGCCCTCAAGCAAGCAATGATGATGGCAAGCAAATACAAAACATGGATCATGAAGGGCATTCTCCAAAGCATGTTCTAGCTGCCTCTCCTAGGCAAGGGGCCATGATTTCTTCGCCAAAGCTAAAATGCCAAACAACAAGGAAGAAAACCAAGAAAAATTCAAAATTGCCCAAAGAGGGCGCTTGGTGAGAAAAAGTGGAAAATACACATCTAGACTTGGAATTTTGGCCCGAGCTTCTAGGCGTGTTTCTAAACACCCTTAAGGGGTTTTCTCACCAAAATTGAGCGATTTTCTACATGATATTGTTTTTTGTCATTTTTGGGTTTTTGGCTAAAAATCATGGGCATCGCCATTTCAGTTTGGTGCATCCTCAAAGGATGAAAATGGTATCATTGGATGCCATAATTTTAGGGGCATATAATCAGCTATTTTAAGATCAATTGAAGATCATTTTCTTCCCCAAAATGGCGAAAAAACACTCGCTTTGTCTACACTCTGCCCCGTTTATCAGCAAGGCCTATTTTTTTGGGTTTTTACACGCATGTCAGTTTTTGGAGGACTTCCATTCGTCATTTTGGAGAAAAATAGGAATTTTCAGAAAGTAGACACTCAGAGCTTTCCAACGAGCCATCATGGGCCTCGTTTCGACATCGAGAAGGCATCCAAAAGTTTCCAGCAAGTCAGAGGAATTTCTGCTGATATATTTCTTGAGTATTTTTGTAAAAAATGAACCTTTTTTTAAGGAGCTTTCCGGATTATCCACATTGCTAGAGAATGAGTGTCGACGTAATCCCAATGGGGATCCATCATCAGGACAGTTTTTGAATGAATAAATGAGAGAATAGACTAAGACCATTAATAATGGTAGAAGAAGATGAATTCTGGAAAAAGGCCGACCACAAAATTTTTATAAATTTTCTATTTTCAATAATATTATTCTTAATTTTTAAAATAATTAAATTAAAAAACTATTAATTCTATTAAGGTAGGACTCCTACTAGGCTAAAAAACAAAAAGAAAACTATTTCACGCTTTAATTAAAGAGGGAGGCTTTATTATTAGCTAATTTTATTTTAGGTTATAAAATTAGATAATAATATTTAACGAAATAATAAAATCTAATATATAATAGAATTAAAAATATATATTTAGTTAATTAAATATATCATTATAATTTATTATATATCTAATTATTATTATATGGTTATTTTAAAAGATTCATATGAAGATTAAAAGGAAAAAGCTAACTAAAAAATATAAAAAGTGAGGTGATTTATTAAAAGCTAATCTTAATAAAAGCTTTAATAAAATATAAATATATAATTGAATTAAAATGATATATTAGGTTGATTAAATATATCATTTTAGTATATTATATATTTAATTTTATTAAATAATTAATTTTAATGCTATATTTTTTTTTATTTTTAATGATATATTTTTTATTTTTAATGATATATTTTAATATAATTAGAGTATTTAAGTTCATTTTAATTAACTAAAAAACTATAAAGCCTAGGAAAGGGAAATTATTTATAAGGGAATAAGAATAAAATCTAATAACTAAGATTAATTAATTAACTTTTATTATAACTAAATAAAAATTAATTAATAAATAGGGTTAATAATTAGAATTTTAGTTCAATAAAACTAAAGACTAAATAAGAAACCAAAGGAGGAGGGACATACCTGGGGTTGAAAACTATACCTCACTGGCGGGTGTTTCTGGAGGAACAGATCTGTCTAAGAAGGGGTCTCCAAGTGTCACTAATTTCAACTCCACCATCCCTATTAAGATTATCTGGATGCTTTATGATCTCAAGGGCCTCCCTTATTTTCCTTCTTTGATAGTGCTCTTCTTTTGCGATGATTGTTGCATCTTCCAGACGAATTTGATGTTTGGTTTTTGAGCACTGTTCTGCAAGGGCTGAGGTGTGCGATCGTTCATATCTAATATCGATTCCATGCTCCTTAAGTATTTTCTGAAGGGAACACCCAGTCTCACCGATATAACTCTTCCCGCATGAACAGTTAATCTTGTACACTCCTTTAAATTGTTCAGGGTTTATGCCATCCTTTACTGATCGCATCTTTTGTCTAATAGTTCCTAATGCAGAAAATTGAGCGAAAATATTGTTCTTTCTCATGAGCTTGGCTATTTTATCAGTAACCCCCTTAATGTATGGTAGAACAACTCTTCCTATATTTTCTTGTTGTTCGCGGTGATTCCGAGGTAAGATCGAACCCTTAGCTCTTTCGAGGGATTTTTTGATATCCATGTGTTTGGTATCAGAAATCCTCATGGCTCTGACAGCTAGAGTATTAAGGACACCAAAATTTTGTGCTGGATGGTGGTAGGAGTCAGCATGGAGATAGCTGTCGGTATGGGTTTTCTTTCTAAACACCTGATGCCCAAGCGTTCCATCATCATTATTAGTGACAAGAACGTCCAAAAAAGAAATGCTCCTATTTTTTTCGACCTCCATTGTGAACTTAATCTCTGTAGAAATGGAATTGAGGTTCTTGAAAAATCCTTCAATATTTTCTCTACCGTGGGCCCATTTTATGTTGGTGTCATCCACAAACCTTTTCCACCAGTCTGGTTTTAGGGGATAATAGGCAAGGGCCTTTTTCTCAAAATGTTCCATGTATAGGTTGGCGACAATAAGGGATAGTAGAGATCCCATTGCGACACCTGATACTTGTTCATAGAATTCCCCTTGAACCTTTCAAAAGTGACTTTTCCTCATGTGCGTTTAGCTATTTTTGTACATGATTAGTTATGAAAAGTCAATATATTTCTCATTTTTAGCATTTTTGAGATATTTTATTAGATATTTTGTGCCTTGGGCTTTGCAAAGCCTCAAGGACAAAATCAGATATTTTGGATAGGCCAATGAGATTGCAAGTTGAACTAAGAGGTTTTCCTCACTTTGGCCTATATATTCCAAAGGCTTTCATTGTAAACAAGGCTGAACTTGATGAATAGAAGCAATATATGGTCATATAAGCTTGGAAGAAACACTTGTCTCATGCTTTTGGATAGTTTCTTGGATGTTTTTGGATGATGAAAGAGGATTGTTGTTGGATTCCATGACTTGGTAGAATGGTATAGTGTCTCTCTCTCTGTTTTGTTTCTTAGTTTTCATTCATAATTCCATGTTCTTGCTTGCTATAAGACAGTAGAGAACAAATTTGAGATATGCCCTTGGAGGCACCTCAAATTTCCTGTTTCTTTATAGCTTCCATGTTTTCTTCATTCTTAGTCATATTAAAGAATCCTTGATTGCTCTTTAATAACTGAAGAATATTGTTTGCTTGTTTCATTTATGGTTTTATGCATGCTAAGTATGATTCACGGTATGCCCTGCTTACTCATGGCTAGCCATAGCTCCACCTATGAAACCTCTCTTTGATTGATTAGATTGTCATTTGTTGAACCAATGAGGTCTTGTACTGATCTTGCCATTTGCCTAAAACTATGCAATCTTGTTTTCAAAGTGCCCAATAGCTTGAAGTACTATGTTTAGGCGTTTCTACATAGTGATTTGAGTTGTTTGTCTCTCTTAAATGTATTTCCCCAAAGTCTGATAGCCATTTCCTAAAGTTAGAGAGTTATATATCTCTATGCATGGCTTGAATGTTTATTTCTATGCATCGATTAGTTTACAGTTACATTTCTCATGATTAATGGTTTTCCCTACCATGTTTATGTCAGCTATTAAACTAGTTATGTTTGAAATCCTTTGTTCTTCAAAAATTTAATGTCCAACTCACTCCATTTTGCGCAAAGATCAATTTTACCTCTAATCAAATTGGCCCTTCAACAACCTTGTATCACCATCTGAAAGATTTCTTGATCTTTTCGACCCCATAGCCCAGTTGATCTGACATCTTTTTTACCTATCTTATGTCTTTGATCAGTTCATCCCTCACAACCTAAAAACCAAAACCAAAAACCTACTTCATAACTAGCCTAAAATCAGAACACAATAAGCAAACACACAGATATCCCTTACACAGATAGAGAGAGCTCTCTCTGAGTCCAAGAAGGCTAGGTCCTTGGGCTCCAAAGATTGGTTTGATGTTACACTATCATTTGGCTTGCCAATCAGCCAAATCACGGGACCCTAACATAATGTCAAACACGGTGGGAATAACTGAGTACATAACAGTCTAGAAAACTCTTGTAGATTCATTAGTCTTTCAAAATTTAAACAGGCAAGCAGTCCATAGAATCATTTAGAGTAAACTCTTTTTTTTTTCACCACCCTAGCAAAGTGATGAATCAGGTTTAGAACACTCTTACAAACTAGGCTGCACATAAAGAAACTCGGAAAAACCCCAAAAAACTCCCTTAGATTGGTTTTTGTCAGTATTGGTGGTCGACCATACACATATACCTCAAAACAACTAAAAATCTAGCTGGCGACTCCACTAGCCTCCAGTAGGCCTTACTACCTTACTAAACTCTAGGCTACTATCCGATTGAGCCACCTCATCGCCACCCTAACATAATGGCGATCACGGTGGGACCCTGAGTGATAAACAAACTTAGATTCCCTAAACATTCCAGCAGCCTTAAGAATACTATCTGATTGACTTATCCCACCGCTCAGTAACATAGTAACGATCACGGTGGGACCTTCCGAGTTGGTGACAATCTAAGTACACCTTAGAACTCTCGAAGTCTCAATCAAACTTAGAAAACTTGAGTGTTTTTTGAAGAGTAGAAGCTAGCTCTTTCACCATCTTAGAAAAATGATGATTCAGTTATAATAAACTCTTCCAAACCTCATAGGCACATAAAAACTCAGAAAACCCCAAAAAAATCCCCAGATTGGTTTTTCCTAGTTATTGGTGGTGGACCATAGCTACATCTCTATAAAAACAACTAAGTTCCACCTGGAGACTCCACTAGCCTCCAGTAGGCCCAAAAATCCATAAAATACCAAAAATTTCATAAACCATACCTTTTTGTTGACTCATCCTTTCCAAAACTTAAAATTCATGGTGCAAACTCTGTGATCAGTGACAAACTAAGTATAACTTATTGATTCAGAAACCTTCACCTAAACATAGGAGATAAACATAAATAAACTTGCAAATAGAACCATTAGCTTGTCCAAATAGCCTGGCAAGCTGTTGAAACCATGTGATAACTCTTCCATGCAATTCTTCACTTCAAAGTTTGCTAGAAATTTTTTTCTCGAAATCATCTTTGATAGTATTGGTGGTGGACCATAGATCTCAAAGAAATCCACCTGGTGACTCCACAACTCTCAATAGACCTAAATAATCCACTGGAGGAAGAACCTAAAACATGAACAACCATCCTAGAAAGAAAAAGCACTCAGGCCTGTTTAAGCCTCAAAAATCCCTGCTACAACATTGGGGGATAACCACCCAGTCTGGACCTTAATACAGTTCCTTTTCCATTTATGATAGTGGCTCCGACTGGTTTAACTAGGTCCAGTTACCTTTTCCCTATCGCTATTGGTTTATGATGTTTCCTTAAATACCAATAGACAGGGATATAAGATCAATTCTTCTTGCTGATCAGGCAAGAGAATGACCCTTAAGCTGATTTGGGTTCAGCCAAACCACAACTAAGATTTTGCCTCTTTGAGAAGAGGACTTAAAAGAATGTAAATTTAATCTAATTGCAAACTTATTCTATAATGCAAGCAAAAAGAAACTAATCTAAATCCTATCTCAATCAGGTAGATGAAAATCTAACCCAACTAAGAGCAAGATAATTAAGTGATGAGAATTAAATATGTCTGGATTTTAATTAATGCCAAACTAACGAAGAAATTCAATTAGCTCACATTTGTGAATACCAAAACACATTCTATTGAGACCATTTGACTGAAATAATAAATCAACAACACTCCGGAAGAAATTCACAAAAATGATATCGATTGACAAATCAGTCAAGCCAATAATTAAACAATGATATGTGGAAGAAATTCACAACACATTACTATTTAATAAATTAGTTTTATAAGACAGATTTCTGAGTAATGGCTACTCAGAAATCAGAGTGTAATTCATAAGAGCATGGATACATAACAATTTGAGACAAATTATCCATATCAACAGAAATGCCAAAAACATGAATAAAATGAAACAACAATTTTATTAACATAAAAATGAAGCTGATATTTGTTACAGAAATGCCAAAAATACCAGTTAATTGAATCTTCTTCTTTGATCCTGGTCTCTAACAATACTTTACATTATTTGAATTTCTGCTTTCAAGACAAGAGCTGCAGAAATGCAAACTCTGCCCATCATGCATAATTCAAGATATAAAGAATAAACCCTCATTAATGTTCAGATCTGAAATTTTCTCTCCTCCCCATCTACAACTCTAAATCCCTATTACAGAAATGATTTTAGAAGTTTGGAATTGCAGAGGAGAGCAGCCCCTTTTACATTTTGCAATCTGTTATTTATAATATTTTCAAAGGAATTCTTGAGATGAAAGTTTGTTGAAGAGAAATCTGCCCAATCCAATTTTATTTGCTCAGAATTCCAATTTTTAATTGCTGGAGCATTCTTATTGATTGAGATCTTTTCTCCTTATCTCTTCTATTGTTTTCCTGTTAAAAGAAATCAAAATAAATTAAGATGCAACGAATAAAATCAAAATACAATTTCTGGCATTAAAACAAACCCAATCAAATTTAATTTAAAAAAATAATTAAAAATAAAATATAAGCTCTCTATTGATGCCTGGGTGGTTTAATTGGCCAAGGATATTATTGACAAATGAATCTGCAATTAGAAGAGGCTTGGACAAATGAAAATGCAGAAAATAAATAAAAAATTGATTTTGTTTTAGAAATTCGGAGCTTGATCTTCTGCATGATTTTTGACCCAATTGATGACCAAATTTATTAGTGAAACCTCCTCAGAAATATTCTCCTTGATTTTATCTTTCCAATGAGCCGTCCTGGGCCTCATTTGGCCAAGTATAACTCAATCTATGAGCCTCCGAAGTTGGTGAGTTAATTCTGGCACAATTCTGGAATTTCTGTTGCTGGGCTAAAAATCACAATTTTAATTAAAAATTTAATCCTAAATTAGACTACAATTAATTAATAATTAATTCTAATTTGATTTTTTAATTATAAACTAAACTAATTATTTAATAAACTATTTATTAATTAATATTAATCTAAATAACAAATATAAAACAAATTAATCTTAATTAATAATAAATCTAATTAAATTAATTATATTCTACATATTAATTAATTTAATTAATTAAAAATTAATTATTTTAAATATTAAATATTAAATCTAATATTAAATTAAAACTAAACTAGCATTAAAATAATATTTATTAACTTACCATAAGAATACTAATTTAACATTATACTAACCTACCTATACTAAAACTAAATTAATCCAAACACTAACGTTATTCCATTTGAACTAACTTTACATTTAAACTTTTAATACTATGACTATTAAATCAACACTACCACTAATTACCTTACTACTCCATACACATGAATTTCAATCGGCGTATCGGGGGATCGAAGTTTTGTTTTAAAAACTATGTCACTTAAAACACCTCCGATGCGATTAAAAAAATATATACCACATGCCTTTTGAATTAAATCATCGCATTGGAACTCTTAACTCATCGCATCGCATGAAATAGATGCGACTCATCGCATCGGAAAAACTTAATCGCATCGCATGAAATAGATGCGACTCATCGCATCGGAAAAACTCAATCGCATCGCATGAAATGAGTTCGTCGGGGTTTGTAATGTAAAACTTCCGATGCGATAAATTTTTAATTTTATTTTTAATTTTTATATTATATTAAATTTTAATTTAATTGATTAATTATATAATAATTAATTTAATTAATTTAAAATTTAACATTAAAAATTAGTTTTTTTATTTTGGTTTTATTTTAATGATGTTTAGTTTAATTATGAAATTTTCTAAAGCCTAAATTGCCTATCTAAACTACAGCTATTCCGAAAATAAATAAAAAGAATAAAAATAACATTTTTAACCCAGACTAGATAAATGATGGGACTTCAAAGGAGTACTATTTTCAAACCAGTTGATCAAATAAGGCGAAACAAGCGTCAATGGGAAGCTTATAAAAAATTGATTTTTAACAAAGCAATCGAAACAAGAATCCAAAGAAAATGAAAAATTAACAAAAGTGTAGGATAATTAACTAAAATAAAAATCCTAAAAGGTGTTTAGCCAAATTTTTTATAAAAAGGGTCCCCATTATTTGAAGTGAAGACATCAATAATGGGGGGTTGTGTTTTTTACCACAACAAGGCCTTAGTTGGATTCAAGAAATTATTGTCTTTATCTATAACTATGTTCTATCCTACTTTGAGCCTGATCAAGAATACACCGATGATATCTACATTGATCATTGGAAAGATCTCAAACCTCGAAAAGCTAAGCCTCAAATTTCAGACCATGAGCAGACTTATACACTTGTGCTTACCCCAGATTCACCTATGGAAAACCTAGCAAAAAATGAGCCTCATGCTACCTTTCCCACTCTGGCTGAAACCTCAAACAGTCATAAATCTCTTTTTACACTACCTATATCCACAAAGGTCCTAGAAAGATACAAGCCTCTGGTTTTACCTCCCATCTTCCAAGCCCTCCCTGCAAATCTTCAAAATAAATTACCCAGATTTGATGGAGAAAGCTCCAACGTCACTGCTGAAGAGCACGTCCAAAATATTGAGGATTTACTTGACATTTATGAAATAGAAGAAGATGATGTGCGTATTAGAATGTTTGCCTTATCATTACAAGGAAAAATTAAGAGTTGGTTTAAAGACCTTCCAGCTGCAAGCATTACCAATTTTCATCAGTTCACTCAAATATTCCTAGATAGGTGTGTGGTCATGGGTAATAAAGTTCTCATCATAAAGGAATACAATCAGTTAAAAAGACAACCAGGGGAGACAATACAAAACTTTTCAGCAAGGTTCAATAAAGTATACCATGCAATGCCTGCTAACATAAAGCCACCCCTCGGATGTGCTCTCTTGCACTACCCAGAGATGGTTTTCCGGATAATAAATAAAGATCCTTTGACCCTAGAAGAAATGAAAAGGATATCAGTTGATGTAGAACTCAACATACTAAATAGGGAGGCAAAGCTAAGAATAATAGAGAAAGACAAATCAAATCAAGAGAGACTAATATCTTCAGAGGAAAAGTTGGAAAAATTGGTATATATGTTCAGCAAACTAGAGCATCTACTTGACAGGAAAAGAGAAAGACACAAAGTTAAGGTTAACACTGCTCATTCAAACCAACCTACACTTCTTCCTCAGGATGAACACACTCAACTATTACAAGACAAAAGTTATAAACAAAATATGCCTAATGAGAAAGTTGCAAATAAAAACATAGAGGAATGCTCTAAAGAAACTATCAGCCATTTTGAAATCACAAATTCTGAAATGGAAGAAGAATCAAAACCTTTAGGTTCTCTACCCTTATGCTTTAAATCATTCCAGACTTTGAAAGAAAATTTGCATCCTAAAGATATCTTAAAAGTTATTCAAGAAACCCCTGCTCAAGATAACTCTCCCCTAAATCAAGGAAAGTTGATTGAAGAGGAATTCAAATCTGAGATAGAAGATAAAGCAAAACCTATAGGATCTCTACCTTTATGTTGGGAGTCATTTGAGTTCATAAAAACAAATTGGCCTCCTAAGAATCCATCAGAGGAAACTCATGAATCCCATGTTTATTATCCCAAACATCAAGAAGTGTTGAGTGAGGATGAATTCAAATCCGAAATAGAAGATAAAGCAAAAACTGTAGGATCTCTACCTTTATGCTGGGAGTCATTTGAGTTCATAAAAACAAATTGGCCTCCTAAGAATCCATCAGAGGAAACTCATGAATCCCATGTTTATTATCCCAAACATCAAGAAGAGTTGAGTGACGATGAATTTAGATCCGAAATTGAAGATGAAACAAAACCTGTAGGATCTCTACCTTTATGCTGGGAGTCATTTGAGTTCATACAAGAAAATTGGCCTCCTGAAAATATATCAGAAAAAACTCATGAAATGCATGCTAACTATCCTCAACATCACAAAGAGTTGGTTGAAGATGAAAACAAGCAAGAAATGAAATAGAACCCACAGGATCTCTCTAAAGGCACAAGTGATGATTCATCATCTCTCATAGGTGAAGCCCAAAAAGACATTCATCCTCCAAATCAACTTTCCCAAGAGAAAGAGGATTATTGTAGTTATATCCAAAGAGAAATGAAAATGCCTCCCTTTTTAACTGAAGAGGAAATAGATCAACTTATAAACATGCAGACAACCTCTGAAACCTCATATAACCAAAAATTTTCTGATCTTTCTCATGTTAATATCGCATACCATGAGTCAAAAAATAGATTTGTAAATCAATTTGAAGAAAAGAAATCTAATAGTCCAATATGCATGGTTGATGACATTATTTATATTAATGATTCTCCAAGGTTTGATCAATATGTTGATGATTATGATATCCAAACAGAAACTAACCTTGTAGAGCAATCAACAATTGATTTGTGGGACGAAGTTCATTATCATCAGGTTGAAAAAAGTAAGCAGCCAATACAAGTCACCTATGACACTGATGAGAAGAGCCTTGAGAGTTTAGAAGTAAGTGAAGAGTCTCTGACTCTTTGGTCTACTTCACTTCAGTCCATCAGGAATAACATTCACATGATTGGAAATCAACAATCTTTCAGCTTTGATAATGAGGTTGAAGAGGATGATGAAATTCTTGAGCATGTTGTAAATGAGCAGCCTTTTCCTGAAATGGTTGAGGAAATCATTTTGGACATGGAATCTTCCTTAACTCCAGATTTGCAGCCACCAAGTTCCATTGAGTTACAAATTGCAGATGAAGAAATAGAGGTTGATAAACACATGAGAGTTGTCACACTATCCTCTCAAGATGATTTACTGTCAAAGTGTATCCCTGCTCATCAACATGATGACCTCCACACAACTTTCAGTCCACTTAATCAGAACACATCAGCTTGGAAAGAAAACTACACTGCAATATATGATGAGTCTGACAGTTCAAGTGATCATGAGCAAGCGGAAGAGTTTCTTTACCAGGAGAGTCCCAAGTAGCCAAGTGGAAGAAAGAATAGTCCTAAATGAAGCCTATATATCAAATCCTCTAGGTCATGTATTATTCCAAGATCCATTTGCTGTTTTCCTTGAGAAATCTGAAGGAGTAGTGGGTTCTATCATGAATAGTTTGCTACAAAGTATGAGAAAAAACTTAAGCACTACTGTCCGAAAACAAGCCAACTGGAAGTGGCCTTTTCATTACTTCAGCATCATGAAAGAACTAAACCAAAGTCACCCATGCAACCACCTACTTGACTAGTTACATTGGAAAAGAGAGTTCACCAAATAAATGTCTATCATGTGTAGATTAGATTAGGATAGATAGACAGCTGTGAAAAATAAGCTCAGCCTTATGAGCATCTTTTTAGTTCTAGATTGTTTGAAGAAAAAGTGAAAAAGAAAAAAATACAAAAATAGTGAAAAGTAGAAAAAGAGGGCAGTTTCTAAAGCAATGGTATAGCCCCATACCCAAAAATAGTCATGCTGAAAGCGAGCAAGTCTAATTGCCGCCACTAGTGCTCAAAAGATGTCTTGTTCAGTTATCTAGCCTAATCATAACTGAACAGGTTTTAAATTGATTGCTGATAAGTTAGTAAAAGAAAAGATAGTCAAATTGTGTAAGCTTGACTTGTCAAAAGAAGTAGATTAGGAAAAGATACTAGTTCCACATGCTCAAAACAGAACCAAAGAGGAAAACAGGGATGAAAAACAAACCATGTATCCTAGCCCTGATTTTTATAAATCTCATTTCATGCAAAATAATATTTGTGTGCAGCTTGTCTTTTATGCCACAAATACATGAAAAATCAGACTGTCTAATCCTGATTTGGTCATTTTTCAATTTCATGTTCTAGTAGAGTGAATAAAATCCTGTCAAACAGCTTAATCTTGACAGTCGATCTAGCATAGGTAGAGAATCAAAGGAGTTCATCAGTTTAATATGAACTCCCGGAATATATAAGTGTAGCATTAGATAGTTTCTATTCTGAAAAATGTCATGTCAAAAGGTTGCTAGTCAAAATGCACCTAAAGAAGAAAAATGTCAGGAAATATAGCTGGGTAGGTAGAGATGTTTTTGAGGCTAATCATGCTGTCAATTTTCAGAAATGGCATCAAGAAAGAATGAAATTTGTGCCAATGGATAAGGCACTGGTCTTCATAAGCCAAATATCTGCAATTCTGGACACCTCCTAAAAAGGAGCTGCCCTCCCCAAATGGAGCCACTGTTAGTCATCAATATTTTTCACCTGTTGTTGATGACTAGATTCCTAGCTGAGTTTTCTAGAAGCTGATTTCCATATGTCAATTTGTCATCTAGAAAACCCCCAAACAAATTTTTTCTTTCCTAGCCCTTCCTGTCAGCTTATGATCAGAGCAATCTTTAGTTTTCAAATTCATGTCTTGTTTCAGCAAAATATCCCTGTCTATAGCTGTCTTGGTCTTGCTTGTCTACTATAATTTTCCCCTTGGTTCTCATGAAACTCATTGTCCAATATTTGACAAAGTGTCTCCCTTCCTATCCTTGATCTTCTTGTCAAACACAATCAGAGTCAATGAAAGTTGCCCCTAAGTTAGGTAGTGGCACTTTAGAGAATCCCTTCCTCGACAAAAATAGCCTGAGCCAAAATTCTTTGTTCAATACCAACCAGCCTGAATTAGCGCTTAATCTGCAAAAAACAAACCTTGATATACCCCTAGGTCGCACCACTAAGAGGTCTTGTTGTCTCAGTCTGGAAGAAATTCTACAAAGATCTAATACAGAAAGAGATGAGCATGTGCACAGTCTAAAATAATATGCTTAAGATTAGGAAAAATCTCCATAAGACACTAAAGGAGCTTTCAAAGGTTCAAAGTCATATTTTTTGCATCTCTGAAGGGTTCGAATTGGATGACAAACAGTAGCTAGACAAGAGCAGGGAGACAAGTCCAAATAAGTCTCTCATGTTGAAGAAATTTTCCATCAGTAGGTGGAGAGCTGCAATGAAAAGAAAGTAGGAGTACATTGTTTCAAAAGCCAAACTGATATAAGGTTGATTTGCAGTGTTTCAATGTGTCCTTCAAAGGTAATGCTGCATAAGTTTTCCAAAGGATATCATCATAGTACATAAGAAGACAGTTGCTTCTTATGCTGCCTCAAGCCTAGGATAAGAACACTAGCCAAAGAGAAAATCCAATGTACCTCTGCAAACACAGTAAAAAAAGGTTAGTAAATGATGACTAACAAGCAAATAATCTACAAATACATGTCATGTGGTTTCTGGTTTAAAAGGTTCACAAAGATATTTGACAAAGGATACATATCTCAAAATATGCCTCATATAGCAGATTGTCAAAATTTCACTTTATTACCTATTATGATATACCAAGCAAAGACATGTGTGGCAAAGAAAGATGAAATAATTTGGGAAATAGATGAAATGTCATGACTGTGAAACCTCCTCCAATAGAGAGCAGATGGTTGGGTGACATGCTGAAAACCTCCTCCAATATAATATCAGATGGTTTAGGAATAGATGTAACCTCATTTAAAGAAGCAGAGGGTCAGGGTGTTTTAAGTGATCTCAGAGCTGTTGTAGGCCACCTCCTTCCAAGGGATAAGACAAAAAATGCATCAGTAGGTTCAGATTATGTTTAAGAAAGTTTTCAATTGGAAAGTCAAAGTTGAAAATTAGTGGGAACAATTGAAAGTTTATAAGTTTAATTCTGGTATCACATCATAAGCAAAGCAGTGATATTATAGTATTGAAGAAACCTCTTATTCCTGTCTATAAAGGCCTCCATCAGCAGATAATAAGAGAAGGCCTCATGATAGGTCTAAAGGGTCATTGAAAAGAGCTTCAACAAGAGTTTATGAGATGATTTCCCTTATTGACTAAATCAAGAAAAAAAAGCACAGCTACTCGAAATTATCTATTCAAATTTCAGAAGGTGTAGTTATGCCATGCATGAAAAACATGGTTCAAGGTGGTTTCCCCGTAATGAAAAAGCAAGAGCAGTGGGTTTTTGATGGCTGGATTTCATCTTGGCAGTGTTATGAGCTCAATTTTTTCACCCATTATAATGGCACAAACAAGAGTCTTTGGTCCTTTCATTATCTTCGGAATCTGTGGTTTCCTTTGGCTTTTAGTATGGCTAACAACAATATCTAGAAGTACTCAAAATCATCCTCAAAAACTTGGGTCAGAGCTTCTGTACATTCTAAATGGAGATGAGAATTCCATAAAAGTTGGCACACATAAGCCCTTTGCAAAGTTTTGATAAATATTGACTGGAGAGAATTTTACAGCTCTTGCTGTCAGGTCTATTTCACTGACAAATAAAAACTAAAGATGAAGCTGATCTAGATGATTGTTCTAGAGCAAGAGTTAATAAAAAATATGCAAGCATTGATCTGGAACAAGAATTTTCAGAACCAGATCCAGATGATAGAGAAATGAATGATGGTGTTGACAAGCTGCAATAAGGATAAAAATGATAATCTCCTTGGTGAAAAATCAGAGGATATGCCTATGAAAGGACCCTCATAACTTCAAAAGCAAGGGTTTTTTTCATTATACTTCAAAGGCTGTAATGGAAAATGTTATTAAACCCTTTTCATCATAAACATAAGGCCTCAGGAAATTATCATGGCATGAATTCTGTTGGGGTTCCCATGTTTTTGCCAGATTAGCAAGACCAAAAGATGGGACAACATCAGAACCACTTTCAGACCTCAGGATCTACCTCCTGGGTCCATAGAGGGATCTCTCTATGATTGTCAAAGGTATATGTCTTTGAAGTTCAAAGGTTAAGATATTAGGCTAGTTATGGGCACAAGGTTTGGTTGTTTGATGCTTGTTTGGTTGTTGGGAAACTAGAAAGAAGGGCTCAAAATGAGACAAGGCTGAGCAAAGAGGATTTTAGGCAAAGGGGAGATAATTTCAGAGAACATTCAAGACCATTGGGAAAATGGAGTAAAGAAAGGGTTTACTTGCTATTCAATATGCAGGCTTTCAATTGGGCTAGTCATCTAAAGCGTTGGATCTCAAAGATGATAGTATGGCTTGAAAGGGTAAGAGAGAAAGGTGAAAGCAAGGAAACCTCCAAGGTGACCTTTAGAAATCAGATCCAGTGACAGGGCGTGCCATTGGATACCTGTGATCTAGAATCCAAAGGCTAACTCTTCGGACAAGGAGAACGTTAAAGATTTAGAACACAAAGTTAAAAGCCTGAGATCAGAGAGAGACTTTGAACTCTCAATGCTTCGGCCTCCAGCTTAAGGGAACTTATCAAATTTTAACCAATTGAAAAGGATCCTAGTGAGATAGAAGCCAAATTCTAGACCTCCCAGTGTTCCCAATTCATTCAATTAAATCCTTACAAGAACATCTAAGAAACTGACCTCATTAATTCATACATCAGCTAGTGATATATCTGACCACTACACTGGTTAAATCAATTGAAATCAATCCTCAGATACACATATAGCATAAAAACATTAAAGGCGGGGAGAGCAGAGATATAGGGTACCTAACAAGGGTAAATCCTATGCCAGATTTCTGATGCGTGCCAGAAGAAATGTAATGAAATGAAATAAAACACAGAGATAGAAAACATCACCAGCTGCTTTAAATCAGGATCCAAAGAAATGTGCTTGTCATATTAAGAGCAACACCAGTCATGTACAACATTGCCAACAGCTTGAATATTCAGTTTGGATACATCTTCCTCAGCCTATCTTACAACTTCACACATAGACTGTGTCTCAAAGGAAATAGCTTGCAAATCTTAGATATCCGATCAACAACCATTACAATGAGTTCCTTCATGAATTTTATAGCTAAAAAATAGGCTGAGGAGGTAGATGGAAAACTAAATGCAGCATTAAAACTCAGAAGAGGAAGAGGGCCGAGGCCTCCTTCTGTTTTAAATTTCTGGACATTTATCTCTGGCACTCTTTGGATGAAAGAGTGGTCTTCGTCAGGCTTCCATTTACTCCAGGTATGTCTCTGGTGTACTTTTTGCGACACCCTGGTGAATTAAACAAAAAGGTAGAACGATGATGCTAGGGTCTACCATACTGTATAACTAATGCACTGGTAGCATAGGACTATTGTCAAGGCTAGAATTTCCTTAGGGACATGAAATAGCATGCAGACAGTATGGGCACTTTGTCCTTTTATGGAAAAACATTCCGCTGTTGAGAAACCATGATATTATTATTTCCTGTGCATTGGACCTTCTGATTGATCCTCGGGGTCTTCGACCCGGTACTCTGCCTTTCAATTACTGACTCCAGACTTCAAAAATCTCTGATTACTAGCTTTAAATTCTCTGATCTTTCACTGATACTCTTTTCCGCTTCCATGATTGCCTCTAACTGTGAAATCTATGCTTTAATGGCCCTGGAGAGGTTGGACAGAGTTTAACCCTGCTCCTTTAATGAAAGTCATGTCGGCATACCTTCCCAGGCCTTTCTCATAATTTCGATCTCTGTACGTGGCCTTCTCGATGTTCTTCATAAAAACGATCTCTGCGCATGCTCTTCCCTGCGTTCTTCGCCATCGTGATAGTGACTGTGAACAGAGGAGGTTTTCACCACTTGAAACTCTGCAAAACATGAAAAAACGTTAAGAAAACATGCACGGGGAGGGTGGCGCGGATGACTGTGAAAATGGCAGCGTGGCACGGACAAGGACGATGAATGCAGAGGATGCTATGGCGGAACGTAGTGGATCAGCGGGAGATGCAGTCGAAGGTGGCGAGAATGGAAATTTAAATGCAGAACCTTAGAATTTGACCTTAGAATGGAATATATATAAAGAGACAGGCTAAAAATGTGATGAAACACGTGGAATGGGTGACGTGGCGGGACCGGGTCAATGGTGGGCGTGCATTAAATCATCGGGGGGCAATGGACAGTGGGCCAGGGGTCGCGTTTGCCTTGGGTTAACTCCCGCGCAACTTCGTGGTGCGACTACCGTCGGATGGCCCGCCCCAGATCGGACGGTGTACAACAATATCGCACCGGATCTGTGGACGAACGTTAATGCACGATGGAGGGCAATTAATGAATAGTGCGCAGAGCCACGCGTCATGCGATGAGTGGAATCGCTCCGAAATGAAAAGTACCGCCCACCTCCCAAAGGCAGTGCGATAGATACTGCTGATTTTTGCACAGTGTTTTGGCGCGGGGACCACTGGGGTGGATGAATATGGACCATCGGATGGCTGGGAAATCAATGGTTAGAAACGCTCCCGATAACCAAACGCGCTAAGCGCTTTTCGGGATAGCACCTAGTTTCGGTGCCCGGGTCACGTGGGGAAAAGGTCAAGGGAACTGGCTCGTTACAAAGGTAGAAAATGGGGTTTTTGGCTTGTTTTTAATGAAAATGAAATCCAAATAGGGATAACGATAGAGGAAAAAGGGGTTGCTTGGCCAAACCAAGGGTGTATGCATTGTTTAAAGGGGATTTTAGGATGGTTTAGGAGGACTAGGGGAGGGATTTTGGGGTGGAACGGAGGCTTTGGAAAAAGGGAAAAAAGGGATGAAATGGAGATTTATGCAGTGGTACAAGGGGAAAATAAAGGCCTTTTGGAGCACAATTTTTACAATCAGTGAGGCTTTGTGGATGGAAACAGCGGAGGAGATTTTATCAAAGGACACAAGGCACAAGGAGGCTTCAAGGATGATGTGTTTTTCAAGAAAAATGCATTCCTTGAAGGCTCAAAAACAATTTAGCCCCCTGCTTCTTGTCAAGGAATTTATAGGGGGCTAACAACTTCATTCAGGACAGATTAGAAAATCAAGACATATTTTTAAAAAGCCTCCTTACTTCATGAAGCGATCAATTTACCCTATGATTGATTGAAAGGCTGCAAGGTTTTCTTGATAATGGACTCCTCTATAAACAACAATCCAAGTCTGAAAGTTTCAACACTCCTTTCATTCCATACAAGACATAGTTTTTAGAAGACACATGACAGTTATCAAACATAGGCCTCCTTCATAAATAAGTAGAGGGCCCACCATTGTTTAAGGATGAAGAGCATTTATTTCAGTATGATAGGGATTTCAAAAAAGACTGCTGTCAAAAATGGTAAAATGAGTGAAGTTTCACTATTTTTTAAACCTCATTTACAGAGAAGCAAAGGGATAGCTCTGTAAGTTTTTCACCATGAAAATCACCTCATACAAATGGTTAACAGGATGCTCAAAACAAGTTTCATCTTCAAATCAAAGTATCCTCATCAGCAGATAAAAAGAAAATCCCCATGATAAGTTTGAAAGGTCTTTTAGGAGGGCTGAAAATAGTGTCTTTGTAAGTCTCCCTTGAAAACAAACTAAAGAAAAGCACAGTCTCTTTAAGACCTTTTTCGCTTCTTCAAAAAAGGGGACAAAATCTTGGTGGACACATAGAAAGATGGCATTAGGGTTCCAAAGGGTTACATTAGTGGTTTCAAAAAGTGATGATCTCCTTGATTCAGAAACAGAGGTTTTGATCATAGTTTTAAAAAATAAAAAAGCTTCCTACAGCACAAACTATGAATTACCATATGATTTTGAAAAAACATTCCATTCAATATGACAAAGGTTGCAAAAGACAGAGGTTAAGGAGTGCCTGTGAAGTTTGTTTCAAAATGTGTTTCTGGCCAAAAAGAGATGAAATTGAAAAAAGTGAGATTTTTTTGTCCCTAATATGTTCAAGAAGAAAAACCTCCTTCAGTTTCTACACAGGTATCATGGTTTGTGAGAAATGTAAAAAATACAAATGTCACGGGAGAATTTCTGCACCAGGATTCACCATTTTGACCAGTGTTGGGACAGTCAAATTTTTAAAAACCAAATGGAAAACAAATGAAAAAAATAAAGCATATTTGGAAATTATACTTCCATATCTTTCCAACGAGCCATCTCAGGCCAAATTCCGACAACAGGAAGGCATCCAAAAGTAGCCTGCAAACAACACTATGTATTTCTGCACCAGCATTCACCATTTTTGACCAGTGTTGGGACAATAAATTTTTGAACAACCAAATGGACACCAAATGAAACAAATCAAGACTATTTAAAATTATACTTCCATATATTTCCAACGATCCATCTCGGGCCCAATTCCGACACCAGGAAGGCATCCAAAAGTGGCCTACAAACAACACTATGAATTTCTGCACCAGGATTCACTAGTTTTGACCAGTGTTGGGAAAATAAATTTTTGAACAACCAAATGGACACAAAATGAAATAAATCAAGAATATTTGGAAAATATAATTCCATATCTTTCCAACGAGCCATCTCGCGCCCAATTCCGACACCGGGAAGGCCTCCAAAACGGGCTGCAAAAGTGCACGGCGCGTTTGAAAAAGTGCGCGGCGCGCCTGTAGGTATTAACAGTGTATTTTTCTGAAGTGCGCGGCGCGCCTGGGTTTTTGCGTGGCGCGCCTGTGAAACACTCAGGCCACCAGAAAAATAGGTCACAAAATTAGTTTCCAAGGGTGCCAAATCAGTTTTCACTCAAGGAAATCATCTCCAACACATCAAGAAAACTTTTCCAAAGGTTTTTCTTATCTCCTTGCTTAGTTTTAGTTTGAGGGAGGGTTTGGTTGCAAATTTCAAGGAAAAACACTAATTGAGGATAAGAGGAAATTCATGATTTCACTAGAAGCCTGATTGTTTAAATAGAGGCTTTTTTATCAAAAAAAAAGGAGAGAAATTGTATGCTAAAAAATAATCATCATCAAAGACATTGTTTGCCAAACTCCTAAAATACAAAACAGAGATTGAAGGATGTCTCTTTACTATGATTACAAAGGATATAAATAGTGAAAGAGAGGTTGGTTAATGTGCCAATTTGAGAGAGTTTTTGTGCTATGAGATAGCTAAGAAATACAGACAAGAAAAACAGAGTTTGTGGAGGTCTCATAATCAGCCTGAAGGAGTATGTTAAAATAGTGTTTTTCAAGAACACCCTTTGTTTGCTAAATCAAAGAGGAAACAGTGACTAGGGGATAAGGATGATTGTTAGTTGAAAAGAGTCTTTTAAACATTGGTTTCAAAGCAGTGCCATGATCATTTAAAACAAAAAGAAACAGTGATTAGGAGATAGGGATTTTTCAAATTGCAAGAGGTCTTCTTACTATGATTACAAAGGATAGAAGCAGTTAAATGGAGGAGAGTTAGTGTGTTATTTTAAGAGAGTTTTCTAGGAGTATTTTAAAACAGTGTTTGAGGGGAATATTATTTATGCCAAAAACAAAAGAATACTTCTCTTAAAAAAACACAAACATATCTTGTTAAAAGGCTTCTTTTCTCAAACATAGTGCGGAAGAAGTAAGTTTGCTTTCATTTATCAAAAACATGTTTGACAACTAAGGACAAACTTAGTCTTGCAAAGAGGAAAAGGTGTTTTTGGTTGAAGATTATTTCCAGTGATTATTTGAATCATTTTTCCTTGGTAAGAAAGTAAAGAGTATTAGAAGCACAATGCCTCCAAGGAAAAGCAAAGTGATGGGCAGCAAGGTAGTGATGAAGAGGAACATAATGGCAGCCTACACATCAACAAGATCATAGTGATAAAGAGCAACACAATAAGGCAGTGATGAAAAGGAACATCAAGGTAGCCCTCAAGAAAGAAATGATGAGGGCAAGAAAATAAAAAACATGGATCATCAAGGGCACTCTCCAAAGCATGTGCTAGCTTCCTCTCCTAGGCAAGGGGCCATAATTTCTTCGCCAAAGCTAAAATGCCAAACAACAAGGAAGAAAACCAAGAAAAATTCAAAATTGCCCAAAGAGGGCGCCCGGTGAGAAAAAGTGGAAAAGACACATCTAGACTTGGAATTTTGGCCCGACCTTCTAGGCGTGTTTCTAAACACCCTTAAGGGGTTTTCTCACCAAAATTGAGCGATTTTCGACATGATCTTGTTTTTTTTCATTTTTGGGTTTTTGGCTAAAACTCATGGGCATCGCCATTTCAGTTTGGGGCATCCTCAAAGGATGAAAATGGTATCATTAGATGTCATAAGTTCAGGGGCATATACTCAGTGATTTTCAGATCAATTGAAGATCATTTTCTTTCCCAAAATGGTGAAAAACACTCGCTTTTTCTACACTCTGCCCCGTTTATCACCAAGGCCTATTGTTTTGGGTTTTTACACACGGGTAAGTTTTAAGAGGACTTCTAGTGGCTAGTTTGTAGAAAAATAGGTATTTTCAGAAAATATACACTTAGATCTTTCCAACGAGCCATCACGGGCCTCGTTTCGACATCGGGAAGGCATCCAAAAGTTGC
Organism: Pinus albicaulis; assembly: GCA_034641835.2. Classification (NCBI taxonomy): domain Eukaryota; kingdom Viridiplantae; phylum Streptophyta; class Pinopsida; order Pinales; family Pinaceae; genus Pinus; species Pinus albicaulis. The sequence continues at coordinate 870,374,392 of CM076574.1, forward strand.
CAGCAAGTCAGAGGACTTTCTGCTGATATATTTCTTGAGTATTTTTGTAAAAAATGAACCTTTCAAAAGTGACTTTTCCTCATGTGCGTTTAGCTATTTTTGTACATGATTAGTTATGAAAAGTCAATATATTTCTCATTTTTAGCATTTTTGAGATATTTTATTAGATATTTTGTGCCTTGGGCTTTGCAAAGCCTGAAGGACAAAATAAGATATTTTGGATAGGCCAATGAGATTGCAAGTTGAACTAAGAGGTTTTCCTCACTTTGGCCTATATATTCCAAAGGATTTCATTGTAAATAAGGCTGAACTTGATGAATAGAAGCAATATATGGTTATACAAGCTTGGAAGAAACACTTGTCTCATGCTTTTGGAGAGTTTCTTGAGTGCTTTTGGATGATGAAAGAGGACTGTTGTTGGATTCCATGACTTGGTAGAATGGTATAGTGTCTCTCTCTCTGTTTTGTTTCTTAGTTTTCATTCATAATTCCATGTTCTTGCTTGCTATAAGACAATAGAGAATAGATTTGAGACATGCCCTTGGAGGCACCTCAAATTTCCTGTTTCTTTATAGCTTCCATGTTTTCTTCATTCTTAGTCATGTTAAAGAATCCTTGATTGCTCTTTAATAACTCAAGAATATTGTTTTCTTGTTTCATTTATGATTTTATGCATGCAAAGTATGATTTATGGTACGCCTTGCTTACTCATGGCTAGCCATAGCTCCACCTATGAAACCTCTCTTTGATTGATTAGATTGTCATTTGTTGAACCAAGGAGGTCTTGTACTGATCTTGCCATTTGCCTAAAACTATGCAATCTTGTTTTCAAAGTGCCCAATAGCTTGAAGTACTATGTTTAGGCATTTCTACATAGTGATTTGAGTTGTTTGTCTCTCTTAAATGTATTTCCCCAAAGTCTGATAGCCATTTCCTAAAGTTAAAGAGTTATATATCTCTATGCATGGCTTGAATGTTTATTTCTATGCATCGATTAGTTTACAGTTACATTTCTCATGATTAATGGTTTTCCCTACCATGTTTATGTCAGCTATTAAACTAGTTATGTTTGAAATCCTTTGTTCTTCAAAAATTTAATGTCCAACTCACTCCATTTTACGCAAAGATCGGAACACATCTAATCGAAATTGGCCCTTATACAACCTTATATCACCATACGAAAGATTTCTTGATCTTTAAACCCACTGTGATTGATGCGACATCTTTTTACCTATCTTTCTTTGATCGGTTCATCCCTCACAACCTAAAAACCAAAACCAAAAACCTGCTTCCATAACTAGCCTAAAATCAGAACACAATAAGCAAACACACAGATATCCCTTACACAGATAAAGAGAGCCCTCTCTGAGTCCAGGAAGGCTAGGTCCTTGGGCTCCAAAGATTGGTTTGATGTTACACTGTCATTTGGCTTGCCAATCAGCAAAATCACGGGACCCTAACATATTTGACACTCAAATATGAGAATTTCAAAGTTTACTTGTACGTTAAAGGGATTCACGCCACTAGAGTAGCTGATGGATGTAGATGCGGTGCTGGTGGGTAGTCGTCGAAGGATCTAGGAAAAGTTATCCATCATCGCATTCCTTTGATTTTCGAGGGCCTCTTCAAGAAATATTTTAAAATGATCTCCTGCTCCCTCATCTTTCTTTTCATCCCCCATGGGCGGCCGTCAGGGTTTGCGAGGCTAATCTTGCAAAGGTTCAACCAGATCGAGCCCTAACTCCTTATACCCCAACCTCGTTGGGAACATGCAAAGAGCGATCGAGAAAAAGCAGAACGCTCTGATACCATTGACCCCACTGATCTGGATTTATGTAGGAATGCAACAAAATACACATGTAACCATAAATACAAAGATGCAGTGGAAATAAAACTTCATTTCATTAATATCAAAGAAATGGAATTTTCTTATAGACAGAATGGAAATAAACTAGCTAGGGTGCTGGTAGCTTATCTCTGAGAAGAGATGTGGCAACTACAGGCCTCTGAACTCAGTTACAATGAGGCTTGAGGGCCTATTTATTATTTAGAAACAATTTAAAACCCTAAAAATCCAAAACCCTATCCTTAGGAGATGAAGCGCGAAAACTATGGGCCTTGTTTGGGCAAATTGGTGTTTCAACTTCCCAAGGACGTAACTTTGGCATACGATCACCGTTTGAGGTGAACCATACCTCATTATAAAGATCTATCCAAGGACTACAAATTTTTATGTGAGAAACATTAGTCCATGGAGCCATGTTGCTTCGAGTTTTCCCAAAATATGTCATTTAGGGTCTCAAAACGGTTCCAGAAGTTCAGGACCCGAAAAATTGCTAAAAATAGTAAGTTGTGCCGAAACTGAAGAAATGAAAGAGACAATGGTGGGGCCCCAAGTGGAAAAGTTAGGTGGCCACCAATATCTACTTGGATCATTCCTCCTCTCTTAGGAAACAATGGTCCCCATTGCATTGAGTTCCTCCATGAGATGAGGAAACTTCTACTGAACTTGGTTCCTGGTGAACCACTTGCCTTGGTACAGGAGTTGGCCATCGTTGACAACCCGATACAGTTGGATCTTGTATTGGCGAGTGTTCTTGATTTGCATGTCCATGATACAATCTGTGGTGGCATGTTCCATGCAGTCTGGGTTTAACTCTTTTGGTGTGAGTTCTTCTGCAATGTCAGAGGTCTCCAGTAGAGGTGGGAAGTAGGGACGAAGGCAGTCTACATTGAATACTGTGTGCATACCAAGGAATGGTGGAATAATGAGCTCGAAGGAATTGTTCCCTACAACCTTGGTGATGGTGTATGACCCATATCGGAGCGGGCGAAGCTTGCGGTGGGGTCCAGTGAAGCGCTCATTCTGCAAATGTAGCCACACTTCGTCGCCCACCTTGAAGTTGTGTGGCACCCGATGTTGATCATGTTGTTGCTTGTACTTAGTATTTTCTCTGTCCAATATGTCATGAACATGTTGGCAGATGTGCTGAATGCGCTCGATGAAGTTGTTCGCTTTGTTAGCTTCAAACTGGACACGAGATGAATCGGCCTAAGTGGCCGCAAATGGCATGGCTACGTAAATGGGACATAGTGGTTGAAATCCCAAGCCCACCTGAAAGGGGCTGTGTTCGGTTGAGTTGTGGAGAACTTGGTTATAACTGTGTTGTACATAGGGGAGGCTCTCATCCCATATGCATGGATGCTTTGAATTTTACATGCGCAAAATGTGTACAATCATCTTGTTGACGACCTCTGTCTGGACATCAGTTTGGGGATGGAAAGTTGTCTGGACTTGGTGAGCTTGGTGTCCAACATTGACCAGAGGCTGGAAAAAAATGTGCTGAGGAACCTGCTGTCGCGATTTGATATGGTATATTGTTGGATCCCAAAGTGCACCCACACTTGTTCAAAGAAGAGTTTAGCAGTGGCTTCTGCTATGATATTCTTCTTGCAGGCCGTCATAATGGCCATCATTGAGAATCTGTTGACGACCATGAAAACACAGTCATTTCCATGCTTAGTAGAAGGAAGGCCCGACATGTAATCCATGGATATGGATTCCCAAGGTCGACTACGGGTAGGTAGCGAAGTATAGAGGCCTTGCTTCTTGATGATCGAATTGGGAATGGTGCAAGTAGTGCTGGATCTGATGTACTTCCCAACATCTTGTTGAAGGTTCGTCCAATAGAAATACTTCTGAAGTACTGCCACTATTTTCTCGACCCCAAAATTCCCAGCGACTCAACTATAGTGCGCTTCCCATATCATATTGGCACGCTCGCTTGAAGGAACACAAAGGTGTCTTAGGTGACATAACAGTGCATATTGGAGGTGAAAATTTGGAACTTGCGTACCCCCTAAGAGTGCCTTGTATGTGTGGCTGAATTCTCAATCGCTCTTGTAGAGAAGTGGCCAATCAGAAGTCTCATGCCCACAAGAGTTGAGAACGGTGGTTATGGCCCCGATCAGTGGTCAGCTAAGGTAGTCTGAAACATTATTGGTGCTAACCTTATTGTACTTGATGTTCAAATGAAATTTTTGCAGATATGTGGACCACTTTTGATGGTGATCGTTTTGCAACTTCCCTTGTGTCTATATGAATTGTAGGGGTTGGTGGTCTGTGTGGGTGATTGTTTCCTTCCCCAAAATGTAATGCTTCCATTGTCGACAAGCCTGCATAATGGAATACATTCTTTTTCATAAGTGGGATACTTGTGAACTGTTTCGGACAATGTCTCACTATGATATTCCACTGGATGCCCTTGTTGAGTAAGAACTTCCCCAATAGCATAGTCAGATGCATCTGTCTCGATTTAAAATGGTTGTTGCAAGTCTGGTAATGTGAGCACTGGGGAAGAATAGAGGCGATCTTTCAACTCTATGAACACCTTCTGTTGAGATTCCGACCAAAATAATTTTTCTTTCACTCCTCCCTTTGTGACTTGAATCAAGGGCCAAGTGATATGAGGGAATCCCAAAACGAACCTGTGGTATAAATTAGCAAGACCCAGAAAGCTGTGAAGCTCTATTAGAGTGGTTGGGGCTGGGCAACCCCGAATGACTTGGATCTTGGTTGGAGCCACATGCACCCCCCTTTCATCAATAATGTATCCCATATATTGAACCTGGGTCATGCTAAAAGTGCACTTCTCCAAATTGGCACACAACTTGTGTTGCCCTAATGTTTGGAGGACTTCTCGGATGTGGTGGAGGTGCTCTTCCCAAGTCTCGCTGAAGATCAGAATGTCATCCAAGTATACCACTAAAAATTAGTTGGTGAATGGACGCAATATGTCATCCATCAACCTCATGAAGGTTGCGAGAGAATTTGTCAACCCGAAAGTCATGACAAGCCATTTGAAAAGGCCCTCCTTGGATTTGAAGGTAGTCTTCCACACATTAGAGGGTTCAATTGGTACCTAGTGATTCCAAGACTTCAATTTGATCTTGCTGAAATATTTTTCCCCTTTGAGTTGGTCCAGAAGGACATCAATCCGTGGGATCAAGTACCTATTCCGGACAGTGATCTTGTTCAGCGCCCGATAGTCAATACAGAGTCTCCAAGTCCCATAGTTCTTCTGTAGCAACATGATCGGGCTCCCACAGAGCGATGAACTTGGCCGGATGTGACCTTTCTGTTGTAGCTCCTAAATATGCCTCTTGATTTCATCGTTCTCCATAAAAGAGCACCTATAGATCGGTCCATTGGGTAGCGGTGCACTTGGGGTTAGGTCAATGGGGTGCTTGACCTGACAGTGGAGAGGCACCCCTGTGGGTGAGGTGAAGATGCCCCCGTACTCCTCCACAACCTTGTCCATTTGTTGTTGTCGTGTAGAGGAGCCATGTCTGGAGGTGGTGGCCACAGTATTCTTCTTTCCTTGGGGGCGGATCATCAGGAAAACAAATTTCCTAGTTTGGGAAATGAGCTTACTGCATTTTTTTTGTAGTAACCAAAGAGATAGTGGGAGGTGGTGGTACCTTTGGTATCCTATAAAAATTATTTCCCAAAGTAATAATAACAACGCAAGGCTGGGATTCATACACAGCATGTCGCTTCTACAAGTATGGTCAGCCTAATAATACATCAGAAACATCAATAGGAGTAATGTCACACAATACCTCATCCGTGAAGGGCTTGATGCTATAGGGAAGGCGACATTGCTGGCTAACGCGGATATCCCGTCCTTGGTGAAGCCACCTGATGGTGTATGGTTGTGGGTCTGATATAGTCGGAAAGCCCAACTGCTTCATGAAATCTACTGAAATTAGGTTCTTTTGGCTCTCGTTGTCAACAATGATCTGTAGCGGGGAACCCTTTACCCACATCTTGGAGTGGAAGAGACGCTCTAACTCCTCTGGATCTTCTGGTTCCCCCTTCTGGATCTTCGCAGTGGCAACAATGGCGTTGGTCTCCGAATTAATACTATGCTTCCCTTTGTCATTCCCCTTGTCAGGTTCTGATTTAGAGTCAGAGCATGCATCCGATTCAGAAGCCCTCATCTCTGCCACCAGTGACTACTTGGCCCGAAACTCACTTGTGTTGTGAGTGGAGTTGTTATGGAACTCACACCACTTTCCTATGTCCTTCTTTGGCTTCGCAGTGTTTTTATTTTCTTGTGGCTTTTGTAGGCTTTCTTGGGTCACCATGCCTCAGATTTGTCCTTTGTTTTATGGTTTGGGGGCACCTTTCCCTTGCTTTTGATTCGCAAATCCAAAGTCTCGCTTCTTCTGTTTGAATTTCTGTTCAATCTTGGCAGCATACCGGTATGTCGTACCAAGCGAGGAGATGTCGAGGAACTCCATTTCCTCCTAAATGTATCTATGCAGACAACTCTGATACTTTAGCACCAAATTTTTCTCCAAATATTTAATACCCAACTTTGTGCGCAGGGTATGGAACATATTCGTCAACTTATGCACATCTTGATCTCTTTATTGCCATAGCATGGTCCATTGTATGTACTTGTCCTCATAGCTCCCCACTGGATAGTATTGTTCCTTGATGGTGTCTCGAAAAGAATTCAAAGTGGGTATGAGTGAGAACAGAGAGGAATCTGTCTTGTCCTTTTTCTCACAGTAGGTTTCCCACCAGTCCTTGACATCAGGGGTATCTTTGAGGAGTGCAAAAATAATCTTATCCCGGTCGGAAAAGTCATGAACCGAGAAATATCCTTCTAATAGATTCAACCGTCTATCTATGACATCTGCATCTATTTGACCCTCAAATATGGGAATGAAAAATTTTACTTGTACCTTAAAGGGAGTCGCACCTCCAGAGTGGCTGCTGGATGCAGATGCGGCGCTGGTGGGTAGTCGTTGAAGGATCTGTGCAAAGTTATCCATCATTGCATTCCTTTGTTTTTCGAGGGCCTCCTCAAGCAATATTTTAATAGGATCTCCTACTCCCTCATATTTCTTTTCATCCCCCATGGGAGGTCTTCAGGTTTTGTGAGGCTGATCTTGAAAAGGTTTAACCAGATCGAGCCCTAACTCCTTATTCCTCGACCTCGTTGGGAACATGCAAAGAACGATCGAGAAAAATAAGACTGCTCTGATACCAATGATCCTAATGATCCGGATTTATGTAGGAATTCAAAAAAATACACATGTAACCATAATTACAAATATGCAACAGAAATAACACTTCATTTCGTTAATTTCAAAGAACTAAAATTTTCTTACAGATAGAATGGAAATAAACTAGCTAGAGCGCTGGTAACTTATCTCTGAGAAGAGATGTGACGGTTACAGGCCTTTGAAATCAGTTATAATGAGGCTTGAGGGAAATTTTATTATTTATAAACAATGGAAAACCCTAAACATCCAAAACCCTTACCCTAGGAGATGAAGAGCCAAAACTATGGGCCTTGTTTGGGTAAATTGATGTGTCAACTTCCCGAGGACGTAACTTTGGCATATGATCTCAGTTTGACGCGAAACATAGCTCATTAGAAAGATCTAATCAAAGACTACAACTTTTGATGTGAGCAATGTCAGTCTGTGGACCCATGTTGCTCTCAATTTTCCCAAAAAATGTCGTTTAGGGCCTCAAAACAGCTCTGGAAGTTTAGGACCCGAAAAACTGCTAAAAATAATAAGTTGTGCTGAAAATGAAAAAATGAAAGAGACAATGGTGGGGCCCCAAGTGGAATAGGCGGGTGGCCGCCAATATCCACTTGTATCATTCCTCCCCCCTTAGGAAGCAATGCTCCCCATGGCGTTGAGTTCCTCCATGAGATGAAGAAACTTTTGCTAAACTTAGTCCCTGGTGAACCGCTTGCCTTGGTGCAGGAGTTGGCCAGCTTTTCCAACTCAATACAGTTGGATCTTCTGTTGGTGAGTGTTCTTGATTGCATGTCCATGATACAATCTGTGGTGGCCTATTCTATGCAGTCTTGGTTTAACTCTTTTGGTGTGAGTTCTTCTGCAATGTCAGAGGTGTCCTATAGAGGTGGGAACTAGGGATGAAGGTGGTCTACATTGAATATTGGGTGCAGACCAAGGAATGGTGGAATAATGAGCTCGAAGGCATTGTTCCCTACAACCTTTCTGATGGTGTATGTCCCATATTGGAGTGGGAGAAGCTTGCAGTGGGGTCCAGTGAGGCGCTCCTTCTGCAAATGTAGCCACACTTTTTCGCCCACCTCGAAGTTGTGTGGCACCCAATGTTAATCATTTAGTTGCTTGTACTTAGCATTGGATCTATCCAATATTTCATGAACATGTTGGCAGATGTGCTGAATGCGCTCGATGAAGTTGTTCGCTTTGTCAGCTTCAGACTGGACATGAGCTGAATCGGCCTGAGTAGTTGCAAATGGCATGGCTATGTTAATGGGATATAGTGGCTGGAATCCCAAGCCCACCTGAAAGGGGTTGTGACTGGTTGAGTTGTGGAGAGCTCGATTATAACTGTGTTGTACATAGGGGAGGCTCTCATTCTATGTGTGTGGATGATTTGAATTGTACATGTGTAGAATGTATACAATCATCCTGTTGATGACCTCTATCTGGCCATCAGTTTGGGGATGGAAAGCTGTGGACTTGGTGAGTTTGGTGTCCAACATTGACCAAAGGCTGGAAAAAAAATGTGCTGAGGAACCTAATTTCACGATCTAATATGATAAATTGTGGGTTCCCAAAGTGCACCCGCACTCATTCAAAGAAGAGTTTAGCAGTGGCTTCTATTGTGATATTCTTCTTGTAGGTCGCCATAATGGCCATCTTCGAGAATCTGTCGATGACCATGAAAGCACAGTCATTTCCATGCTTAGTAGAAGGAAGGATCGACATGTAATCCATGGAGATGGATTCCTAAGGTCGACTAGGGGTAGGTAGCAGAGTATAGAGGCCTTGCTTCTTGATGGTTGGTTTGGCAATGGCACAAGTAGTGCAAGATCTGATGTACTTCCTGGCATCCTATCGAAGGTTCGGCCAATAGAAATACTTCTGCAGTACTACCACTGTTTTCTTGACCCCAAAATTCCCAGTGATTCGACTGTAGTGCACTTCCCATATCATCTTTGCACGCTCACTTGAAGGAAGACAAAGGTTTCCTAGGTGACATAACAATGCAGCTTGGAGGTGAAAATTTGGAACTTGCGTACCCCCCAAGAATGCCTTGTATGTGTGCCTTAATTATAGATCGCTCTTGTAGAGAAGTGGCCAATCAGAAGTATCTTGCGCACAAGAGTTGAGAACAGTGGTTATGGCCACGATCAGTGGTCAGTTGAGGTAGTCTGCAACATTATTGGTGCTACCCTTATTGTACTTGATGTTCAAATCAAATTGTTGCAGATATGTGGACCACTTCTGATGGCGATTGTTCTGCAACTTCCCTTGTGTCTGTATGAACTGTAGGGGTCAGTGGTCTTTGTGGATGATTTTTTCCTTCCCCAAAATGTAATTCTTCCATTGTTGACAAGCCTGCACAATGGAATACATTTCTTTTTCATAAGTGGGATACTTGCGAACTGTGTCAGACAATTTCTCACTGTGATATGCCATTAGATGCCCCTATTGAGTAGGAACTGCCCCAATAGCATATTCAGAGGCATTTGTCTTGATCTCAAATGGTTGTTGCAAGTCTGGTAATGTGAGCATTGGGGAAGAACAGAGGTGATGTTTCAATTCTATGAACGCCTTTTGTTGAGATTCCGACCAAAATAAATTTTCTTTCGCTCCTCCCTTGGTGACTTGACTCAAGGGCCAAGTGATATGAGAGAATCCCAACACGAACTTGCGGTAGAAATTAGAAAGACCTAGAAAGTTTCGAAGCTCTGTTAGAGTGGTTGGGGCTGGCCAATCCCGAATGACTTAGATCTTGGTTGGATCCACATTGTTGGGTGGGCGGACCCACCCATGGTTTTGTGCATGGGTTTGCATATGGTTTTGGGGCATGATGGTTTTCGGCCCCTGGTATTTTGTAGATCCGGTCAAGGGAAATACGGTTATGTTCTAATCCAGGGTTAATGGATTGGGGTTTATGTATGCTTTGGCATGTATATTTATGTGTGTTGTAAAACTAAAAGGAATATAATGAAAAATCAAGCTAGTCGTCCTGATTTGGGATCCAGGGGGAAATCTCTGTGTATATCTGTTTTATGTTTTATGCTCTCACTATTGTTTATTTTCTTCTTTTAAGATTGGTTTGCAGATAATTTCTATACAGGGTTAAAACCTACATTTGGTATCAAAGTTGTTTCATCTTTAAGGGGATGCCTTTGCTGCTAAGGGGTTTTTTGATCGGGCCTGAGGTAGACCCTGTTCAGTGGGAAATCTGCGAGATCGATTCTTAAGGTGAAAGAATATGGCAAGCAGTGGAAAGATAGATATTGAGAAATTTAATGGTCAGATTTTTGAGTTGTGGAAGCTCAAGATGGAGGATCTGCTGGTGGATAAATTCTAGTGGATCGCAGTAGATCTAGGTACTAAACCAACAACAATGTCAGATGAAGACTGGAAAAAGTTGGATCGGAAGGTGAAGAGCACAATAAGGTTGTATGTCTCAGATTTGGTATTGTTGAATGTATCTGGGGAAGCTACGACGAAGAATTTTTGGGACAAACTTGGGAATCTGTACCAATCTAAGTCTCTGGTGAATAAATTGTTCCTGCGGAAAAAGTTGTATAACATGAGGATGAAGGATGGAGACTCAGTGACAGAGCATTTGGACGCCTTCAATATTGTAGTAAGTCAGTTGTCATCTATTGATATTAAAATCTCAGATGAAGATAAGCGCATAATTTTGTTGTGTTCTCTACCAAAATCGTGGGACAGTCTGGTTATTGCAATAGGTAGAAATACAACTACCTTGAATTTTGATGACATTGTCTCAGCCTTGCTATCGGAGGAAATGAGACGGAGAAATATGGAGGGTCGGAATGGAGATGCCTTATCTGTATGAGGAAGGTCCCAAAATAGAAACAATAATAAGGTTTCGAGTGGGAGATATAAATCTCCTGGAAAGTTTGTAAAGGTGTGCTGGAAATGTGGAAAGGAAGGGCACTACAAAAAGGACTACAGATCTAAAGCTCCCGAGAAAGGAAAGGGATCGGATGATGCTCCTTCTACAGAGTAAAAAACCACCTCGAATGAAGGTGGGGATGTGTATTTTGGATTCTTATTCAAATACACGTGTATATCATGAGTCATGGTTGATTGACTTGGGTGCATCCTTTCACTTCACTCCCCATCGGGAGTGGTTCTGCGAGTATGAGAAATATGATGGCAGTGATGTTTTCTTAGGTGATGATAGGGAGGCCAAAATCGTCGTACGTGGAAAATTCAAGCTAAAGCTGCAAGGTGGAAGGATTAGAACACTTCCTGGTGTTTTGCACATTCCTGCATTAGCAAGAAATCTGATTTCTGTAAGCAAGATGGATGATGCAGGTGTAAAAACAGTGTTCTAGAAAAATACCTGTAAGATGGTTCGGGGAGCACTGGTATTAATGTGGGGAGTTAATATTGGAACTCTATACAAGCTTCATGGTAGCACTGTTATTGACGGGTGCAACAGTTCTGTGGTTCCCGAAAGTGGAGTGGAAAGCCTAGCGGTCTCTGTAGAAAAGACCATGCTATGGCATTAAAGGCTTGGACATATTGGAGAGAAGGGCCTTCAGATACTACATGGAAATGGTATGGTAGAAGGTATGTCTAATAGCTCTCTGGATTTTGATTTCTGTGAACCTGATTTTATTTCCCATACACACTACAGAACAAACTATATATTTACAGACATACCCTACCACATTTCCATGTACAATAGTCCAAGCCTTTAAATCCTAGAAGTCTATGGAGAAAAGACCATGCTATGGCATTAAAGGCTTGGACATATTGGAGAGAAGGGCCTTCAGATACTACATGGAAATGGTATGGTAGAAGGTATGTCTAATAGCTCTCTGGATTTTGATTTCTGTGAACATTGTGTATATGGGAAGTAGAATCAGGTGAGTTTTCCTTTTGGTGCTAAGAGGGTGAACAAGATATTAGAGCTTGTGCACAGTGATGTGTTTGGACCTGTGTCGGTTCCATCACTCGGTAAGTCTGTGTACTATGTTTCATTTATAGATGACTTCTCAAGGAATACATGGATATATTTCTTGAGGAATAAATCTAAAGTCTTTGATAGATTTAAAAAATTTAAGGCTCTAGTGGAAAACTAGATAGAGAAGAAGATAAAGGTGCTGAGGATAGATAATGGTGGGGAGGTCTACAAGAAGGAATTTGAATATTTCTGTAAGAAGTGTGGTATAGAATAGTAGAATACTACTCCATACACACCTTAGCAAAAAGGAGTTGCAGAAAGAATGAACAAAACACTGATGGAAAAGGCAAGAAGCATGCTCAGTGGTACCAGGTTAGGAGAAGAATTCTGGGCAGAGGCAGTGGAGACTGCATGTTACTTGGTTAACAGATCACCTTCATCAGCGTTGGAGGATAAGACTCCACATGAGGTATGGACTGGTAAGAAACCCTCTCTTTCACATCTGAGGTTATTTGGATGTGATGCATATGTGCATGTTCCAAAGGAGAAAAGGACCAAGTTGGATAATAAATCTGAAAGGTGCATCTTTATTGGGTATAAGGATGGTTTAAAGGGTCACAAGCTTTGGAACCCGGAAACAAGGAAGGTTGTGTACAGTCGAGATGTGGTGTTTAGAGAGGTGAAATATGTTGTTAAACATGAAGTCCTACCAAAGGAACCTAAGAAGATAGAGTTTGAGCTAAAGGAGGATGAATCAGACTCTACAACAGAAGAAGACTCAGAAGAGGAAGAGCCACAAACTCCCATTGTGAGAAGATCAATTCAGGAAAGAAGACAACCAGAAAGGTATAGCCCATTTGATTTCTATTCAAATTTTTCTTTAACTATAACTGATGATGATCCCAGAACCATTAGAGAGGAATTAGATTCAAAGGATGGAAAACTCTGGAAGGAGGCCATGGTTGATTAAATGGAATCCTTGCATAAAAATGAGGCATGGGATCTGGTGGAGTTGCTGGCTGGAAGGAAGCCCATCGAGAGAAAATGGGTGTTTAAGAAGAAGATGAATGTAGAAGGCAAGGTGGAGAAATAAAAAGCTCGATTGGTGGAAAAATTTTATTCCTAGGTGTCGGGAATTGATTTTAGTGATAATTTTTCTCTTGTTTCCAAAGTTACTTCTATTAGATTACTTTTATCTGTTGCTGCTGCATTTGATTTTGAGGTAGAACAGATGGATGTGAAGACATCATTTCTTCACAAGGATCTGGAAGAGGAGATCTACATGAAACAACCTGAAGGCTTTATGGTGAAGGGGAAGAAAGAACTGGTATGCAGGTTAAAGAAGTCTCTGTATGGGTTAAAACAGTGACCAAGGATGTGGTATCATAAATTTGATACCTATATACAGGAACTTGGCTTCACTAGAAGCAAGGAGGATCACTGTGTTTATTTTAAATTAATTGGTGACCATGCTATTTATTTGGTCTTGTATGTGGATGATATGTTGTTGATTGGAAATGACAAAGAAGTTATCCAAGATTTGAAGACCCAACTGTTCTCGAAATTCGACATGAAGGATCTTGGTGCTACAAACTATATTTTGGGCATGGAAATTAAGAGAGATCAGGCAAAGAGGCAGCTCTGGTTAAACCAGAGGAAGTATGTCAAGACTATATTGTAGGGTTCAATATGCAGGATAGTAAACTGGTGAATTTTTTGATTCTTGTAGGTGTAAAGTTGTTTGTTGAACAGTGTCCCAAGACACAAGAAGAAGAGGAGGATATGTCTCGTGTTCCATATGCAAGTGCAGTGGGTAGCCTGGTGTATGCAATGGTCTTTACTAGACCAGACATTGCACATGAAATGGGAGTATTGAGTAGGTTTATGTCAAACCCAGGGAAGGAGCATTGGACAATAGTGAAGCGGGTTTTCAGATATTTGTGTGGAACTATTGATTATGGCATGTGTTACCAGGGAAGACCAGGATTGGAAAGAGTGTTGGAAATTCGTGGTTTTGTTGATGCAGACTAGGTTGGAGAAATGGACCAAAGGAGATCTACAAGTGGGTATGTATTTAGCCTATTTGGAGGTGCAGTCAATTGGATGAGTAAAAGACAGTCTGTAGTGGCTCTTTCAACTACAGAGGCAGAATACATGACAGCTACTCATGCAAGCAAGGAAGAAGTTTGGTTGTAGAGATTGTGTTCAAGTATGGGGTTGGTGAAGCAAGCTATAAGGATAGACTATGATAGCCAAAGTGCAATTTTCTTGGCTAAGAACCCTGCTTATCATTCAAATACAAAGCACATTGATTTTCAATATCACTTTGTAGGAGATATGGTTGAGGCTAAAAGGGTGTTGCTGGTAAAGGTGAACACTTTGAAGAATGTTTCAGATGCATTGATGAAGTCTGTGAGAACTGAGAAGTTCTCTTGGTGTAGAGAAACAATGGTTGTTGCAGAGTTGGGTTAATGACTAAGCTCTCTTGTGGCCCCCTACAGAAAGAAAACAATAAGTGGGAGAATGTTGGGTATGTGTTATATTCTTTCCACGACTAGTCATGTGCGGGGGGTTCATGGGGGGGCGATAGCCTGCCTTGTACATTGTGTCAGGCGTAGCAGGGGGGGTGGTAGCCCCCCTTGTTTGGGATCCAGTGCAGCGCCTCGGGAAAAAAATTTTGGACCCTATTTTTTGATGGGCGGACCCGCCCATGGTTTTGTGCATGGGTTTGCACATGGTTTTGGGCCATGATGGTTTTAGGCCCCTAGTATGTTGTAGATCCGGTCAAGGGAACTACGGTTATGTTCTAATCTAGGGTTAATGGATTGGGGTTTATGTATGCTTTGGCATGTATATATATGTGTTGTAACACTAAAAGGAATATAATGAAAAATCAAGTTGGTCGTCTCGATTTGGGATCCATGGGAAAATATCTGTGTATATCTGTTTTATGTTTTATGCTCTCGCTATTGTTTATTTTATGTTTTTAAGATTAGTTTGTAGATAATTTCTGTACAGGGTTAAAACCTACACACATGCACTCCCCTTTCATCAATAATGTATCCTAGATATTGAAACTGGGTCATGCCAAAAGTGCACTTCTACAAATTGGCACACAACTTGTGTTGCCGTAGTGTTTGGAGGACTTCTCGGATGTGGTGGAGGTGCTCTTCCCAAGTCTGGCTGAATATCAGAATGTCATCCAAGTACACCACTACAAATGAGTTGGTGAATGGACACAAGATGTCATCCATCAACCTCATAAAGGTTGCGGCAGAATTCCTCAACCTGAAAGGCATGACGAGCCATTCGAAAAGACCCTCCTTGGCTTTGAAGGTAGTCTTCCACACATCAGAGGGTTCGATTGGTACCTGTTGATACCAAGACTTCAAGTCGATCTTGCTGAAATATTTTGCCCCTTGAGTTGGTCCAGAAGGTCATCAATCCATGGGATCGGGTACCTATTTTGAACAGTGATCTTGTTCAGCGCCCGATAGTCAATACAGAGTCTCCAAGTCCCATCGTTCTTCTGTACCAACATGATTTGGCTCCCAGAGAGTGATGAACTTGGCCGGATGTGACCTTTCTATAGTATCTCCTAAAAATTCCTCTTGATTACATCGTTCTCCATAACAAAGAACCTATAGATTTGTCCATTGGTTTGCGGCGCACCTGGGGTCAGGTAAATGGGGTGCTTTACCTGACAGTGCAGAGGCACCCCTGTGGGTGAGGTGAAGATGTCCCCGTACTCCTCCACAACATTGTCCATTTGTTGTTGTTGTGTAGAGGAGCCATGTCTGGAGGTCATGGCCACAATATTCTTCTTTCCCTGGTGGTGGATCATCAAGAAAACAAATTTCCTAGTTTGGGAAATGAGCTTACTGCATTTTTTTGTAGTAACCAAAGAGATAATGGGAGGCAGTGGTACCTCTGGTATCCTATACAACTTATTTCCCAAAGTAAAAATAACAGCGTGAGGCCGGGACTCATAAAAGCATGTCACTTCCACAAGTATGGTTGGCCTAATAATACATTTGAAACATCAATAGGAGCAATGTCACACAATACCTCATCCGTGAAGGACTTGATGCTATAGGGAAGACGACACTGCTGGCTGACGCAGAGATCCCGTCCTTGGTGAAGCCACCCAATGGTGTATGGTTGTGGGTGCACTGTGGTCAGAAAGCACGACCGCTTCATGACATATGTTGAAATGATGTTCTTTTGGCTCCCATTGTCGACAATGAACTGTATCGAGGAACCCTTTACCCACATATGGGAGTGGAAGAGATGCTCTTCCTCCTCTGGATCTTCTGGTTCCTCCTTCTGGATCTTCATAGTGGCAACAATGGAATTGGGCTCTGCATCAATAATCTTCTTCTTTTTTTTATTCCCCTTGTTAGGTTCTAATTTAGATTCAGAGAATGCATCTGATTTAGAATCCCTCATCTCATCCACCAGCGACTGCTTGGCCCAACACTCACTTGTGTTGTGAGTGGAGCTCTTATGGAACTCACACCACTTTCCCGTGTCCTTCTTTGGCTTTGTGATGTTGTTCTTTGCTTGTGGCTTTTGCAGGTTGTCTTGGGCTACCATGCCTTGGCTTTGTCCTTTTTTCTGTGGTTTTGGGGCACCTTTCCCTTGCTTTTGATTCGCAAATCTAAGGTCTCGCTTCTTTTGTTTGAATTTCTGTTAAATCTTGGCAGCATACCTGTATGCCGTACCAAGCGAGGAGATGTCGAGGAACTCCATTTCCTCTTGAATGTATCTGTATGAACAACTGCGATACTTTGGCACCAAATGTTTCTCTAAATCTTTGATACCCAACTTTGTGCATAGGGTATGGAACAGATTCGTGAGCCCATGCACATCTTGATCTCTTTGTTACCGAATGTGGTCCATTGTATGTACTTGTCCTCATAGCTCCCCACGGGATAGTATTTTTCCTTGATGGTGTCTCTGAAATAATTCCAAGTGGGTATGGCTGAGAATAGAGAGGGTTTTGTCTCGTCATTTTTCTCATAGTAGGTTTCCCGCCAGTCCTTGACATGGGGGGTAGCTTTGAGGAGTGTAAAAATAATCTTATCCCGGTCGGAAAAGTCATGAACCAAGAAATATCCTTCTAATAGATTCAACCATCTATCTATGACATATGCATCTATTTGACCCTCAAATATGGGAATTTCAAAGCTTACTTGTACCTTAAAGGGAGTCACGCCTCCAAAGTGGCTATTGGATGCAGATATGACGCTGGTGGGCACTCGTTGAAAGATCTGGGTAAAGTTATCCATCATCGCATTCCTTTGTTTTTCGAGGGCCTCCTCGAGCAATATTTTAATAGGATCTCTTGCTCCCTAATCTTTATTTTCATACCCCATGGGCGGTCATCGAGGTTTGTGAGGCTGATCTTGCAAAGGTTCAACCAGATCGAGCCCTAACTCCTTATACCCCAACCTCATTGGGGACATGCAAAGAACGATCGAGAAAAAGCAGACCGCTCTGATACCACTGATCCCGCTGATCTAGATTTATTCAGGAATGCAACAAAATAAACATGTAACCATAAATACAAATATGCAGTGGAAATAACACTTCATTTCATTAATCTCAAAGAACTGAAATTTCCTTACAAACATAATGTAAATAAACTAGCTAGGGTGCTGGTAGCTTATCTATGAGAAGAGATGTGGCAACTATAAGCCTTTGAACTCAGTTACAATGAGGCTCGAGGGCCTATTTATTATTAGAAGCAACGGAAAGCCTTAAACATCAAAAACCCTAACCCTAGGAGATGAAGCACCAAAACTATGGGCCTCGTTTGGGTAAATTGGTGTTTCAACTTCTCGAGGATGTAACTTTGGCATATGATCTCCGTTTTACGTGAACCATACCTCGTTAGAAAGATCTATCTGAGGACCAAAAATTTTGATGTGAGCAACATCAGTCCATGGATCCATGTTTCTCCTGGTTTTCCCAAAAAACATCATTTAGGGTCTCAAAACGGCTTCGGAAGTTCAAGACTCGAAAAACCGCTAAAAATAGTAAGTTGTGTTGAAATTGAAAAAATGAAAGAGAAAATGGTGGGGCCCCAAGTGGAATAGGTAGGTGGCTACCAATATCCACTTGGATCAAGGTTCATCTTTTTAGGTACAAAGGAATCCCACCCCAGACACCTTCTGTAAATCCCTATGAATATGGCCACTAATTTCACCTCAAATCACAGACACCATCGAAGGGGGGGGGGGGGGTGTGGGGGAGACGATCATAGACAATATCTTGTATGGGAAGGAAAATTGAGTCCCCAAATCAACTTTGATATCCTCGAAAGGATCCCCAGTACAAAGAATATCCACCAAAATGAAATCGAAGGTAATCTACCTTCTTTCACACTCTTATGTTGTCTCATGTTTAACTCCTGTGTTAGAGGAGCGGTCCTAGATTATGTGAGTGCAACAGGATTTTATATCTTTAATGACACTATTTTAGGTTTACGACCTTGGGGATTTTAATTTCACAGCCTAACCCAAGACCATGACCTAAGCTAATGTGTGTTTTCCTCAAACAAATAATTACTGACTGCTTTTATTATGTATTTTATTTTAAAGGAAATTTATTAGTGTCTTCAGAAGCGTGTTGACATATGATATGTCTGAGACCTGACTCAAACTATGCAGAAAAAATCATTTTCAATTGAATTCGATGAGAAGATATTTCTACAAGGAGACAGTAACATATTATTTTCCAAAAAAAACAGGCCTAATGCAACTTCTAATATTTCACAACACATGTAGACATAATTCAAACTCAAAACAACAAGCTCACTTTTCAGTAGGTCAAAACAAACCAAATTGAAAAATTTGTAAACTTTTTCTCTTCTATTTTTCAAATGATACGAATTAAGTTGTGCTTTCAAAATAAAATTCATATAAGCCACTAGAAAAATAAGAGTTTCAGACAATAGAGACTTAAGTACTATTATACAAGCAAACTCAAAATAGTGAAATTCACAAACTGGGAAGAAAAAGAGTTTCCAGGGAACTAACACGTGTATCTATACTACACAGGGTGTTAAAAACTAGGGTAACACGCTGTGCACAAGGGAAAACTACATTAACACACACTGGAAGGAACTAATAGGGTGTGTTACAAGGTTTTTCTCGTAGAAAGAAAAATCCAGGTCACAAAAGAAGCTCATACCAATAATAATAGTATGCAAATACACAAGTGGCAAGAATTAAAAGGTGACAAGATCAAATGAGAGTAGAAATTCAGGATCTAGGAGGTATAATCAAAACCAATAATCTGAAGTGATCCATATTGGAGCCACCAATTCTACGGTAGGGATTTAATCTCGGGTGGATAAATTGGAAAACCCTCTCCGATTTCCCAAAACATAAGAATGACGAATTAAGGGATCTACTGTAATAAAGGTAGATGCATTCAATTAGGAAAGCATTAGATTGCGATTGAAAAAGAAGAGGTGAACGATAACCTTCTTGTCCTTACACACAACTCAGATGAAATAATCAATGTGGTTGAGTAAGGATCCTTAGCGAGTTCCG